>JAUIMM010000396.1:3245000-4445000 GCA_031769625.1 Taudactylus pleione
TTGTACACATACCTGCATAGAGTTGATGTGCATTTTCATATGCGTTTACAATCATAGTTGTACTGACCCATTTGCTATAAAACTGCAGTATCCTAAAGGCAGAGCAAAGCTGAATTTCCTATTAACTTGATAATGCTTAAATTCCGAAAGGAAGCATTTTTGCATATAAAGCTCTCCAAACTGTATTCTTATGACAGGGAAACAGTGTTTCCCATAGATTTTAAAGTGTCACCGCATTAGATCTGCAACTGATGGCTTTGAAAAAGTAATTTTGGCTCTTAAACTCAAAATAGCATCATCTGGTATATCAGTAAATGTTTCAGTACATGTAAATAACTTCTAAGGAAACTACAGTCCCCAAAGCTGGCATATTTGTTTGTAAAATTGCACACTGATTTACAGATTACACCAGGCACAGGTGTACCTTAATAATATTCTGCTCCAGCACATTACAGGATGCCATAAGAACTCATAAAATAGGGCATGTACTTTTAATGGCGTGAATAGGGCATTCTCTTGGATCAACTGCTCTAAGAATGGAGCCACTGGATGTTATCATATCATAGTGTTGACTTTTCGAACCTACCCTCTGGTATATACAAATGGTAGTTCCATGAAGTCAGAGGATAACTTATAATAACTCAATAACGCCAGCCTTATTAAACCTTGATCACATGAAGCCAATTTTGCCCACACTTCTGGAATGTCCATGAATATCTAAAATTTTGGGGAGTTATCCCTGACTCATGGAAGAGCAACGAACCTTCTCAGGTCCTGTCCAGTGGAGTGGGGACCTGATTAAACAATTTGTACCAATTCATGTCATTATGTCTCCGCCACCTGCGTTGTGATACCATGATTTGCAAAATTGCACATGTCCTTGCCACTTGTAGTGGAAGTCCCAAATGTCAGCAAGGATATATGGTTTGTGTTTTCACACTTAGGTGGCTGGGGTACGATAACATATATCAGTCATCCCGCTGGCTTCCACACACCATTTCTCTGTCTTTCCTGGCTTCAGAGAGATTGTCAGTCTCCACCTTTTCAGCTTTCTCTAGACATTCTGGGAGAGTCTGCAAGTATATTTTATATGATGTATAAACAAATATCCCAAAAGACATTGAAATGTGGTATGAACAATCCTGAGTTGCTCATTATCCACTTCATTTGTAGACCACTGTGCATAATGGTTATCTTTATAAGTTTCTAATAAAAATTGTTGCCGCTATTTAATATAACAAAATGTTACAGCAATATTGAGCAGTACTGAAATGTATACTGTGTTTAACAGACTCGGTTATGCCATAAGTCATTTTTTTTTTTTTTTAACCTTACACATCTAAATTTATAATAGATAACGATCCCATTCATTCATATTCAGAGCAGGATCTATTTATAAGCATCATCAGTAATTACTTAGGAGCAGAAAGGAAATCTTATCTTGCAGAGGGATTGTTGGCCTCAGAAAGGCCTGTTAGTGTTTCCAATTTCCTTATATAACAAGGCCCTAATGTTGTAAAGGAAGTGGGCAGAGACAGAGGAATCAAGCAGGATAAAAAAGCATTAGACCCATGACCTCTGGAGGTCAAGAGGTGATGACTTAAGGGTGTAACAGTAAGGTGGAAGTCTGGAAGGATGGTTTCAGGTAGTGTTGAATTACCGCGTTTTTATACTGGTTCCTTGAAAGGGAAAATAGATAGGATCTGGCAGTGAGACAGATAGTGCAGACATGAACACACGCAGGCAAAGGGATCACAGGAACCCACTCAAATTAAGTTGTCACTTCTGAATAGGAAACCAATTCGAAAAAGGCCTACTCGGTAATTAGTGCTATGTGCACAATTAAGAAAAAAAGAAATATCTGGCCATGCTGTCATCATTAATGATATCACCAATGAATGAACAGCACTGTGCTGAGCATTACTGCATACCCTTAAAGCAGCCATGTCACACTCGTTTGTAGTCATCCCTGCCTGTCTCTCATTTATCGCTCACTATAACATACTCTTTATAATACAGAATATGCATGTAACATCATATTACAGATCATACTGCTAAGCAATGCCATAAATTGATATCTACATATATATCTTATTACACTCTATAGTTGTCACTCTACCATACTTGATACAGTTGCTCACTTGCCCTCAGGGAGATCTTAGAGGGGCCAGGTGCAGGGAATGTGACACCGCGATCCCCACAATTTGCATCATTGTGCAATCAGGGGCGGGGTCATGATGATGTGATTAACGCCAATTTATGTCATCAAGACTAGGGGGCCTATTTATTAAGGATCGCATTTTGCAATGCGATCAGGGCATGCAGTACCGCCCATGATCGCATTGCAAAATGCGATCATACCGGCCGAATGTATGACCCGGCACATGAAGGGAGACGGGCTCCGAAAAGAGCCCGTCCTTGCGATGTGGCCGGAGCGCATTCCGGGCTGCTGCACATGCGCAGTCCCGCGGACTGCACGTGAGCTGCGCCCATTGCCGGTGGAATGATCTGGAAGATCCCTCCACCGGCTGAAATGCGGGTAAGTGCCCATAGGACACAGCGGCTAACGCTATCTTCAGATAGCGTTAGCTGCTGGGGTCAATATCGGGAATGTTTCGCATTCCCAATATTGATACATTTGGCAGCATCGCATCCCCCATAGAAACCAATGGGGGAGGCGGCTGCCGGCGGCAATGGAGGGATCGCAGCAGGTATCGGAGATTATGCCGCCACAGCACTACATAAGGACGCCCACTTTATCTTACACACATCCGTAATGTTTAGCAAGACTGCAAAACCATCGGAAACATCGAGTACCATCGGAAACATCGAGTACCATCGCAGCCTCACGCACACTTGCACAAGCTCCGAACTTACTCTGGAATTGCTAACTTCATTGCATGCAGTGAGTACACAAGCTGTGTAAGGCATCACAGTGGATAATTTATGCACGCCCATGCAACAGCGTTCAAATGCACTGGCACGCCTGCGTTTCGCCGACCACCCCGTCACTCCTACAAACGGCACTTCCTGTCAATCGCTCTGCGATGGGTCTGCATAGTCACTGCGATCGCAGTCCCAATTGCAGTGGCTGGTTCGCGCACACAAACTGCAATGTATGTGCTGAATACAAAAATTGGCTGATTGCGTGCACAGTCACAGGTCAATTATATTATTATCCTGGCCTATGTAACAACAGGGGGCCTATTTATTAAGCCCAAAAATGCAGTCAATCCTCAGACAATGTCTGATTTTGGAGTATTTGCCACATTTATAAGCATCAGGGATATTTAACAAGGGAGTAAGGCAGCAGATATCAGAGATATGTCCTACATTCTCCCTGTTAAGGATCGCAAAAGCAGCCCCTATAGCTTTCGATGGGGACTGCACAAAAGCCACATTTACCGAGCTGCGTAAAGCTCAGCTGAGTCCGAACCCGGAAGTGAAGCGATTGCTCTTATCGGGGCCCGTGTCCTGGTTTCTCATTATTTACTCCCAAATAGCTTTCCACAACGCTGCAGTATGCCGGGATTAGGAAACTTATTTTCAGGGCTCTACCACTTTTGTTAAATATGTCCCTATGTGTTTCTAGCTGAGAAGATATATTGGTTTTATTAGAGCAAAATCATCCCTTTCATGCAGCAAACACTGGTCATCATGTCACAAGTGGAACCTGCTGTTGCTGGGATGCCATTATAATAACTAAGAATAGGGATCTCTGTGAGATTTCTTTACCCATGTTTCTAAATAGCAAATTATATGCAAATTGGTTACCTTGTGACACTGTGAAGTTAGTTGCAGCGTAGAACACTAAGGGTGTGAACGCTTATCTACATAATGTAAATATAGGTGTCTAAGTGTGAGACTGGCACCAACCTAAGTTTTCTGTGAAAGAGCACAAGAGGGATAATAGTGCATGTATCTATACAAAATATAAATTTTTTTATAATGCTACAGAAAATAAAACTTACACAAGAGCTCAATAAATATCTTCTTTTCTGATCTTAGTTTGGGACCATGACAGGGATAAAGACATCAAACAGTTGGGGCACTAACACTGTAGTCAGCAACTCTACCCCTATACTCAGTCACATGTCCCTACATTCCCAACAGAACACAGATGGACGGGAAGCGCAAGTAAAACGCTGCAGGCATACTGAGCCTTATGTGTGCTGTCTACACAGAAAACAAATGTGGCAGGAACAAAACAGAACAAATGGTGTGTGAAAAGTGCTAAAATGTACATTTTTTAAATATTGGTCTATTAATGCTAGCTAATAAAAACTGAGACTCAAAACAAAATATATAGTTCTATTCCATTATCACTCCTAATTATATTTTGTTAATGCATGACTAAGGATTAGTCAAGTTGTGAATCTTGCACAAATAGAAATTGTGCAGAGTTCCAATGTTCCTATGACACAGATCAGATTTGCGAGGAAATGGCTAAATAGTGCGGAGTTTGTATAGTCTCCCTGTGCTTGCGTGGGTTTCCTCTGGGTACTCTGGTTTCCTCCCACACTCCAAAATTATACTGGTAGGTTAATTGGCTCCCAACACAAATTAACCCTAGTGTGTATGTGTGTGCGCATGTGATAGGGAACATAGGGCCTGATTCAGACCCGCTCACGAGCGCTGAGCGCTCGCAAGAGGGTCGATGTTGGCCCAGTGCGCATGCGCACGTCGGAGCCGGCTCCGTCGTGCGCATGCACGAGACCCGGATAGCGACAGGCAAGCCGTTGCTCCGGGTCTCGTACCAAAGGGGGCGTGCTGTCGATGGTGAGTGACAGCACGCCCCCTTTGGTGGGCGTGCCGGGGGCGTGGCTGCCCAGACGGAGGCATTCCCATGGGAACACCTACCGTCTGGGGCCGGCCCCACTGACGTCACAAGTGATGTCAGTGGGAGTGCTTTCGGCTCTGATAGAGCCGAAAGCACTCCAGGGCTTGGGGCAACGAGACCCTACCACAAGGGTCTCGTCGCAAGCCCGATGGTCGCGATGGTCTTGACCATCGCGACCATCTTCCTGGCCGCTCACTATAGCCATGGGTGGTCACCCACAGCTATATGAGCGGCCAGGAGGCCGCTCTAAAAATTAAGAAGGACGGCCCTGATTCAGAGCGAGTGCTCTGTCAGAGCGTCCGGCTCTGAATCAGGGCCTCAGACTGTAAGCTCCCCTGGGGCAAGACTGATGTGAATGGCCAAATATTGTCAGTAAAGTGCTGCGGAATATGTGTGCGCTATATAAACAGCTGTTAATATATAAATAAATAAAATATGCCGAAACATGTAAAACAAGGTAGATCAAAACACAGTCAAAATAAAAAAAGTTTGTATTTACGTTCAAATCAATACACTCAATCGTCACTTTCCTCTTTAAAAGATAAATTGAAATATACTGATTGATTGTTACTATCAATGTAATAATGTGACTAGGTCACAGCACCAACATTACTCAAGCATTAACATAAATGGGAGGGAAAATCAATTTGCATTTTGCACAAGGGTTTGAGCACCTGCAAGTGATCTACTTCCATATATGTGTCTCTTTTGTGGCCAGCATTGGATGCATTTTGCATGAACACGACTATACTGTACTTTGCGCCCCTGTGGCTCCATTACTGGAAGGGGCCTTAAACATAAATTCCATCACAGGGGCTGATTCAGAGTTGTACTGAGCATGTGCATATCTACTTCTGCAATGTCGCTCTCAGAACCCGGTCACCGTAGCCTGATTGACAGGCTCCTTCCGTCTGGCGGCGTCAGGCAGCACCCCAGAAAACGGGAGCATGTTGGAGCTGAAGCCAGTGGCTGCGTTCTTGTATGCAGCTTCACTGGCTTCAGCTATGTGAAAACACCGGCTATCTGATGGTCACACAGAGTGATCCACTGCTGCATACTTGGACGCAGCAAATCACATAAGCCGGAAAGAGATGTCTATTTACACAAGACTCCTCCTGCTGCGTTACTATATTTTAGCATCACTGGACGCAGCAGTGATGCTAATAGCGTAAAACTCTAAATCAGGCCATCAGTGTTTGAAAGGCACATACTGCATTGCGTCAAAGTCTACATGAGCCCCTGAATTCGCACAGAAGCAGACTTTTTAGTCTGTAGCCTAGTCTACATGGACAAATCATCTTGTTGTGTGGTTGAGTTGACTCCAAAGATTTTCCTCTGGTAAAAAGTACAAAACTATTGTTTCGAAAAGTTTTGCTCATCTCCAAGCCTGACGGTGTTATTGTACACAAGGAACACACTGCAAGTCTTACTGGTGAATGATAAACTCTTATTTTGTGACCACTGCATATGTTTACTAATCCAAAGGTTTAAAGTAAATGAAAATACTGCTTCTCTGTTTACTTTCACACACCCACGCAAGTAGTGCACTCCTACAAGCAAATGTACAACTTGGCCAAGACAGATGGATGTCTCATGTAGGAAGATGTTAGATCATTTCAAAAAGAATTTTTTTTCCTTACACAGCCATGCCAACATTGCACAATGTCATTATGATTTTGATAGACATTGATTATTATATTTGGTACTCATTATGCTAATTAGGCTTGTAACTAGATAAACAATATTACGCTAATGTCTTGTGTATACCGCGTACCTTCTGTAAAGTTGGTTCACAATTAGATTTATTCAGATAGTATCTTTGTAAATACTTAGATACCTTGAAATACAAGAAGAGGTAAAAGTGGTGGTGTGCAAATAAGCTTACAATCTAGGAGATGTGGTAAAAATGGATATATAATATAAAGCAGAAGAATAACAACTGTAGCTGGTGATGGGGAAAGTGAGTGTGGCTATTGTAGGGTAAAATAATTATTAGCCACCAATATTGCGCAGTCATTGGGAACTGGCAGTTTTGTGCACTCGCCGGTGGTGGTGTGGTATGGGACGAATGGGGAGAGACAGTGGTATCTGGAGACATGAAAGTTGTTCTATTCATTGTAGAAATCTTAAGACAATCCATTTATTTTAACTCCATCTCCTGGTCCTTCACAACTGCTTTCTCTTTTTGCTGTATGAGCATTGTTTAGATTGTCTGTCTGCTCAGAAAAGTTTTGTGTCCATCGTTTTTCTTAAGGTGGGTACACATTATACGGAATCGGTATGAAAACCGCCCCTTCCCCGCTGCCTAAACCTAAGTCCCCCGGGGGGGTGCCTAACCCTAAGTCCCCCCGGGGGTGCCTAACCCTAACCCTCCCTCCCCCTAGCCTAACTCTTACCCTCCCGGGGGGGTGCCTAACCCTAGTCCCCCCCGGGTGCCCTAATCCTAACCCTCCCCCCCCGTGGCTGTCCGCTTGCGGCACCCGGCAACTCTTCGATCGGGATGCCGGGCGCCAGTCTCCTGGCGTCAGGGAAATGTCAGGCATCTACATCTAGATGCCCGGCATTTCATCCCTCGCCGGGATAGGACAGTCGGGAAGCCGGCTGCCGGTATTAAGGCAGCCGGCTTCCCGATTGTATACCCACTATACAGATATTTCTGCAGATGATGGCTGTTCGTACACACTGAACAACCATCATCTGTGCCTGCCCGCAGGTCCCGGCGACCAGGGGGCGTGCCCCGGCGGGCGGGGGGCGTGCCCCACCCCCCTCCTCACGGCTGCTGCTGTGTGTGTACGGGTGGTGCAGACATATCTGTCCATCGGCTGTGCAGCACAGTCAATGCGATATGTCGGTGAACGCCAACGTTCACCGACATATCGCGGATACACACTGCCCAACGGGCAGCAGATACATTGGCCGATCAATTGATCGACCAATGTATCTGTCAGTGTGTACCCAACATTAGCATAATTCCCCACAGCCACTACGGCTGTACTATTTGCATTCATTCATCTATGAATGAGGCACAGAGATGGCAACTGCATTAACAGTTGAACTATAAGGGTCCAATGACTGAACTGAGGAGGCATTCCAGCAAATCTTCTACAAAGATCTTTGAGTGATGACACTATTAGGCACCAGCTTGTCTCTTCCCTTTGCCTTCACAAATATTAACTGACAGTGAACGTAGCCTTACTAAGTTCACTGGTTTGCTCTGATAATAGGCCCAACTTCTCTGGGCCTCTGATCTTCTTGAACGGAACAAGGAGACACTTTTCAATACATGTTATGTTCACGCTTATGTGCCCTAGGTACCATATTGATTCTGTTTGCATTCAGATGTGGAAAAGCAGCATGAAAAGATGCAGAGGAAGTGGAGTTTAGAATCAGCTGAGACTGGATAAAGTAAGGTGATCTGAGGTAATATATATATATATATATATATATATTGCGACACGGGGTATTGAAATGAGGACTCCAGACAGGCAGATACTTGGTAAAGCAGTGTCTCTTTAATGGTAGCAGACACTGCACCTTAGCATATGTGAGCATAGGCCTGGACACACACAGGCAGCTAACAGAAAATAAGCAAACAACATAAAAGTAAATGTCTCAGCACTTGTGCTAATGTCTGTGTACCCTCTAAACCCTGGCACCCTAATGCTAACCACTGCCTGTCCAGTTTGCCCAGCATCAGGAGCCATGAGCAACAGGTGTATGAGAGTTTTAAACCCTTCCTGTGCGGCCGACTTCCTGCTGGCTCTGGGTGACCTCGAAAACCCGGAATTCTATATTTCCAGTTTGAGTTGTGCAGCCCAGAAAACCCGGAATTCCAAACTTCTATTGTAGGTGCAGAATGTGCCAATCTTACTCTTGAGCTGATCCCACAAGAATGTTAGTGATTCAGATGAGAGACCACCCCTCAATATATAAAAATATATATATATACTGAGACCCGGCACTCCCGACCCACTGCGGGGTAACTTGCTCCGTTGTCTTCCTTAAGAGGACAGCACCCCCACCATTTATCCACTGTGTCAGGCGGCACATCAAAGTTAGTGAAAACAAATGTGCTTTATTTCAACGTTTCGAGGAATGAATCCCCATCCTCAGGATACATAGCCTCTCTGGACACAGGGGAACATGAAATTGATGTTGCATGCTTCATCCATCACCACTACTGCACTCTTCCCATGCTGGGTGCCGAAGATCTGTCAGAAACAAGCGTGCTATCTCTATACGCTAAGAATGAGCACAGAAGTCAGCCTACATGCCCATGACGCTCCTACGTGACGGATCAGTTCCATGCATCAGAATGGTCGCCAGCCAGTTACCTCCCAGAAACGCCCATTTTACTGAACGAGTGCTCCATCAAATCAATCCATGTACACCTGCAAGCTTAGTCTGTGTGCTTATGCCTGGTGCGGCACATGCTCAGTTGCAGATTTCTTCTTCTGGTGCATGTGCAGAAACGCTATATCTGATCGCATTTCTATTTATGTCCAACTCAGCTTCAGGCCCTATAGGACCAGCTACCGGGGAAAGGGCC
Organism: Taudactylus pleione; assembly: GCA_031769625.1. Taxonomy (NCBI): domain Eukaryota; kingdom Metazoa; phylum Chordata; class Amphibia; order Anura; family Myobatrachidae; genus Taudactylus; species Taudactylus pleione. The sequence continues at coordinate 3,254,390 of JAUIMM010000396.1, forward strand.
AGCCTCTCCATCTGATGGTCGCAAGAGACATAGACAAGCTACAAGGATCCGAAAAGTACAGAAAAAAAAGTGATAACTAAAAGAAATGTATCTGGCAATAATTTTATGCTGCCTACTGCTATTTACACCACCAAGAAACAGAAGAGATAAATGCAAAAGCTCTCGATAATCGGCTCTTGGTTGCTGTTTTTCCAGTGCACTTGGTAAATATTCTAACATTTCCTGTCGTAAACTGTTTAATACAGGATCTTGGAAGAGGGCAATATCCACTGCACTATAAACGTTTTTATCAATACTGTACTTTCTGAAAGCAGTTGAAAATTCCAACTTCTGGGCCTCCGGTAGAGCCGAATATACATGAAAAGACAATTGAAAGCATTATCTCCGTTTGTGTCAGCTTCCAGAAAGTAAACTTCTGGGCAACCACTAAACTACAATGTACAAAGCTAAAATTATGGTACACAAGATACTACATTATAATGGACAACAACAGTCTATGTGGAGGCATGATTCAAGCATCTTTGTTTTTGACAATATTAATGTGGACCACTCTACTGGACATGCACAGTAGTGCACAAGGTCAGAAGTTGAACCTCCGGCCGTCCATGGGTCATAGTGTCCGGATGGAGGGCTCTCTCTCCTAAGAAGGTGTACTATAAAAACCAGTATCATAAGGCCTGTCATTTAAAAGGCATCTCTTAACATATATAAACTGTGCTTTTAGAGAAGAGGAAAACAGCTAATAACAAACTACAAATACTAAGGCTTTCTCAGACTCAAATGAATCTTTGTCCCATTCTGCTCCATTTTTTTCAATTGGCTCGAACATGCCCATACTGTAAACTGGCCTATGTTCGAACACCCCAATGCCGCTGTATTTGAAAAATAAGGCAATTAAAAACAGTCTGTTTTATACGGCGGTCACTGATGCTCTCTGCAATATATAGAGAAGAAAGGACCGGGGGGGGGGTTTACCAAGCAGAGTATTTGCCCCAGGTGACAGAAAGACTAGCTTAACCCCTGTGGGCACATATGTGTATAGCCATGTTTCTAGGAACCAGCACAACTATTTCATGCAAGATACGCAATGCCAGCTACCGTAATAGTCACTCATCATCAGCTACCCAATGTATGATTCTGAGATTTAATGCTTTGTGTTGTTTGTGACTTTGTATAGTAAGGTGTCATGTAATACACAAGTGATGCTACAATACACATGAAGAACCAGACATGTGGCATTCAGAACAGTGTACCTGCACCACAATATTACGCAGTCATTCTTTAACTAAGTGTTCCTAATCACTAAAGGTTTCCTCCTTAGTGCTAAAGGTAAGCGCACCACTCCGCTTCTGTAATCCAACACTGTAAACCAAGAGGGGGGCATTATGGCTTTAAAAATGTTAATTCTGTGAAGAAAAGCTGAATGTAATACTACAAGCAAAAAAAAAAATAGTGCAGGGCTTTAGATCCAAGAGATGGAGATTAACTATTCACTGAATTTAATGAGGAGTTACAGGATAAAACATCTGGATAACAGTAACTGACTTGTTAAATGAAACAATCTTCAAAGCACACAGCTTCATAGACTTGTAGTTTCCATGTCAGCAAACTGCGCTGTGAACAGGGGAAACCCAGACTGGAGAGGCTGAGTTAAGATTTAAGGCTGCTGGAGACATAACCAATCAGGAGGGTGATATAGTGCAGCCTATCTATGGCAGGCTGCACAGCCATTCTCCCTACCTCAAAAAAGCTTTATTGCATGATAAATGGGAGGAGAGTGCAAGTTCTCTGCTGGACATCCCACCAGTTGAAGCCACCATTAATACTCTGTCTGTCTGAAATGTGTTGACAAGTCACAGAGGTGGAGTTTGGTCTGCCTCTCTATCTACACAAACTTTGCCAATGCACGTATCTTCCTGCACCTCAGTTCAACTCCAGACAGGATTATTATAATAAAATATAAGCATTCGCAGCAAACTCTGCAGGAAAAAGGGACTACAGAGCCTGAGACGTCATCACTTCAATAAACAGACTCATACATAACAGTGATTAGTCTTTCACTTTGTCTTCATCTTAAAGATGTTTTGGCAATATAAACAATAACATTTCTAATTGAGATTACAGGCGACTTTTCTACCTCAGGAGCTAGCATTTGTGTTTTTGCTTTTGGCAATTAACAGACAAAATGAACACGGCACACTGCACAAGCTGGGGATGGCAAGTGTGCACGTAATGTAGTACAGTGTTCTGAGAGATAGCTTGCAGCAGGAGAAAAGAGAAGGACTTCCTTTTAGCAAAGATTTTGCCATAGGCAAAAAACTACAGAGAAATACACATATATATTTTTTCTGAAAATGATTCTTGGTGGAGGAAATAGCAAACCTTTTAAACTGTCAGATTTCATAATTCCAGCGAAAAAGGCTTTACTAGTGGCACAAAAGCCTTGCGGATCCCCGAGTTATTAATGCATTTTGAAGAGTTAATGTGTCTCTCCTTACTGGTCACATACAAAACAGTAGGGGTCACAAACATTTGTGTACATAGCCCTGGATAACCCGTTACCCAACCTTAAGTATGTGTGTAGAATCTAATATGTATCTATTGTATGTGTGAGCTCTGGCAGACAGGATCATTCGACATTTCTATGGTGTATAGTTTTTATATGTTATGAATACTATAGAAAATGGAATATACTGGTGCTCTAAAACTCAGATTGTACTAGGTGATCTTCACATCTAGAGGTATTTTCCCTTTGCTGACAGTTTTACATTCCAGTGAGATATTATTAAACGGAGTCATGCAACACAAGTGTGGGGGATATTTTATTACATGTATACCAATGGCAGATCCAGCCAGGTAATTGCTATGGAGTGCATTTGCCTTATAATAATAATAATAATAATAATAATAATAATAATAATAATAATAATAATAATAATAATAATAATAATAATAATGTCATGGGATAGTAATATTTCACCTGACAATTAAATAAAATCCCTATTCCTTGCAAAGTTGGATGATTTGCTGCAACATCTGATATATAGGTATATATATTATTGCACAAAAGGAAAGTACATTTGACACAATGCCGTGTATCTCAGAGGGGTTAAATCCACAAGAATAGACCTGAAACCCACAAGAATAGACCTGACACAGATAAACAAGAAGCAAAGGGAAAATGTGAATACCAATAAATTCAAGTCTTCCGCCTCGGAAACTTCTCACTTATTTGATTAAGTAAGGTGAAAAACGGAGCAGTCACGCTTGTAGCTTTTCTTCCTTTTCCCTTCCCTCCTCTCTTTTTATTTCTAATGTGAATCGGAAGTCTATGTGGAGCAGTCTGGCTAGCCCCAGTCTAACCTCCCCATCTGGAAGGAAACTAACCAGCCTTGGGGCTACTTCCAACCCTTCCCAGCTGTTTGGTTTTGGGTTTTTTGTTTTTGCGGACTTGAGAAAGCATATTTATATAAATGATTGCCATATCCTCTGCCAGCTGTTGACCCTGTTCTTGTCCCCGGTTGGGGCATGTTTTTCATTTTTAGTGGCCACAGACTGAAGCTGACCCTCCCTGGGCTAGCACGCTATGCAGACAGCTATATGTGTTTGTACAGCAACACTTAGCACAAAGGACGCACAGTGCAATCTGAAGGACCGGTGTTTCCCTTTGGGCTAATGTCACAGAATTATTAAAGAGGGAAAAAAAAAGTAGGTTTACAAACTGACAAGATGATGCATATTGTTTTCACACACGCTTTAATCATCATTTTCTGATTATATGGAATTAAGCATATAAAGCAGTGCATTCTACTGCATTACACTGCACTATTTAGCTGTGCATTACTATGCATTATTGAACATGACACTATTAGGTAAGGCAATCTAGTAGCACTATTTCAAGCTCATTAATGATCCAGACTAGACATTTGCTGAATTGTCATAGCTAGACTGAATATGCAGTTTATATATAACTACTGGCACTATATAATTTTGTCATTACTAAAGCAATTCTTTCTGATATATATAAATACTTTGTAGTATTGTATTATTTATTTAGTACCATCTAAAAAAACAAACACCCTGTCCTTTATACTTTTCTTACATTTCCAAATGACTTCTGATAGAACATAACTGTTTCTGATAAAATACTCATTTAAAAAATCTAACCTTCTCTGGATTACAATAATATGTTACATCTGTCCATTATATTATATTTTTCTTACTGTTTTTTCCTAAAGATACCAAACATCTATTCCGCTTGCCAAATCTCTGTCAGACTATCCACATCTACAGTAATCAAGAAATTGGTGCTATACAATGATCAGAGCACATCTACAATAGGACAAACTGATGTAACCACCTCATTAATTTACAATACAATTATACAATTTAAATAGCAGATTGGTATGGAACAGGCAGTTGGATATATATATATATATATATATATATTTATATACACATACACACAAACAACCCCTGTGCGCACACGTGCTCCTTCCTGCCCTAATAGTTACACACAGTACACATGTATGTATGTATATATATATATATATATATATATATATATACACATACAATACTGTCAGTATTGCACTGAAAAGTCCACAGTCAAAAGTCCAAAGCTTATATAACAGATGATACGCTGCTACTTCCCGACCCTTCAGCCGCAAAGGTCACTTATCTAGGAATTTGCAACAAACATGGAGAGCGCAATACTGTACTCAAATAATTCTGCTCACGTACATCAAGGTAAAAGACAGCAAACTCAGTCGTAGTTGGTCTTAAAGTTCCTGGCTTTCAGCTCTAATGGCTGTTTGAGATAATATCCAAAGACCACGGCTGGCTCCAGATTCAGGGGATGACGTCACTGCATCCACGTCAGTAGCCATGCCCAACGCGTTTTGTTATAGTAGATTTCATCAGGGGGTGTCTAACGAATTCTCCAATGACGAAATGCATTGGGCGTGACTACCAACGTGGATGCAGTGACATCATCCCCTGAATCTGGAGCCAGCGGCGGTCTTTGGATATTATCTCGAACGGAACGCCCATTAGAGATGAAAGCTGGGAACATTAAGACCAACTACGGCTGAGTTTGCTGTCTTTTACCTTGATGTACGTGAACAGAATTATTTGAGTAAAGTATTGTTGAAATAATTGGAATAATTTTGAAGCAAATGTAAGCATGAGAAGGGGTGCCGAATGGAGGGGAGAGCGGGTACTAATTGCCTGGGTTTGGGGTTGTTGGAGTGAACTGGGGCCATCAAACCTCCGCCATCCTGGTATACAATCGGGAAGCTGGCTGCCTTAATACCGGCAGCCGGCTTCCCGACTGTCATATCCCGGCGAGGGTGAAATGCCAGGCATCTAGATGTAGACACCTGACATTTCCCCGATGCCGGGAGACCGACGCCCGGCATCCCAATCGAAGGGATGCCAGGCGCCACGAGTGGACAGCCACGGGGGGGAGGAGGGTTAGGGCACCCGGGGGGGGACTTAGGGTTAGGCACCCCCTGGGAGGGTTAGGCTAGGGGGAGGGAGGGTTAGGCACCCCCGGGGGGGGACTTAGGGTTAGGCACCCCCCCGGGGGACTTAGGTTTAGGCAGCGGGGAAGGGGGGGGTTAGGGTAAGGCACTTGGGGGGTTAGGGGGTTAGGTTAGTTAGTACTTACCTATTCACGATCGGGATTTCCAACGCTGTCGGGCTTCCGCTGCTAGGAACTCTGCTGTTGTCAGCCAGGCGCTGCCGGGAATCGAACCGGTTCCGCCCTCTTACCTGTCAGTGGCACAAGCCTTTCTCTTCAGCCCAGCACACACTGCTTTGTACTGGGCTGCGGTGGGTCCAGGGAGGCTGCTTCCACTGAGCTCCGCAGCATTCTCCTGTACCTGTACCCTGTGTGGCACGACACAATCAAAAAATGTTCATTCTGTTTTTGTGGGGGTGTGGCCACATTGCGCAATTAGGTCCTGAGCATGAGATATACCCTTGAAGAACTACAGTGTAGATTAGGCAGAGGAATGCCAACTTTTGAGCACTGTCAGTCTTTAAGGTTGTATGTCAAGATGTATTAGCTACTAAGGCCTCAATAGCAGTTGTTTTGCGTAGGTCCACTGTAGTAATGTGGGCTGAGAAAAACAGAGCTGATATAATTGAAAGAGAATCTTTCATGGTCAATGACACTTTAGACTAAAGATAAAATGGAACAGAGACAATGAACTGTAGCCCTCTGCAGTCTCCAGAAGCATCAGTGCCTTCAATGATAGTAAGTTAAGATGGCATGTGTGTTCTGTTTGGGCTGCAGAAGAGTCTTCTTTTATTCTCAATGCACTGATTTAATTAAAAATAAATTTACTGTTAACGCTTAAAGTGGTGCCAAAATTATCCAAACAGAAGGTTTATGATAATTAATAATTAATTTGTAGTCACAAATTCACAGATTGCAGCTAAATATTTATTATTTAATAGCTCTGTATCCATAGGTGAAAGTGAGGCAGTGACTGGCCAAAAGTCTAGGTTTTTTATTTGTTTTGAGTTTTTATAAAGTTGAAAAAAAACATCTTTCAACCTATAATTACAGGCACATTAGCCTCAGAAGTCATTGTTTCATAACTGTGCCCTGGTGACATCTGTCTGCAAGTTGAATAGTTGTCTGTATAAATGGTCCTGTATGTAGCTGTTGTACAATCACAGTCACCAAAAAGGTATACAGAATTATTTCTATTTCTCCAACCACAATTTATAAAGTGAGCATTAAACTCCTAGTTCTGTAATTTTGCTGGGTTTATTATTTATGAAAAGCACGATATATATATTATGCAGTGTCTCATATACTGTAGAGCAGGGATTGGGGAACCTCATTCCCAGGGGCCATAGAAGGCCCAGGGAATCATTTGGTCTGGCCCTCTGAGCTTTTTTCTGCTAGCCTCATCTGGCTAGCAGGGTGCCCAGAATGGCACCCTGCAGCCAGAATCTATGCAGCAGTGCCGCCTAGAGCGGCCTTACCGCTCCCCGGAGCATCCTCAGAATGCTGTAATCACCAGTGATTGTGGCCTCGCCCAGTGTGATGTCACACTGAGGGGGCGTGGCCTGCACCAGGCCCGCAAATAATGTTATATAGATCAAAATGGCCCTCAGCAGAAAAAAGGTTCCCCACCCCTGTTGTAGAGGGACAGAAGGATGCAGAGGCCTGGCATTGCTGGGTTATGCTTCTGAGGCCCTTGCTCTATTCTCAGAAGAATAGAGCATAGGTCCAGTGTTTGCGCAGTGAAGACCCCACTGAGAGGAATAGTGGAAGTCCAGGGAGCTGGAGTGGCATCGCCATACCCTTTTCCAAATTTGGAATATAGTTTACATCTGTATCTCCACTGACTGCTTTCCATGTCTCTCCAAACTGACTCATCTTCATGTCCTCACTCCCACCCTGCCTCTCCTACCCTGTTCCCCCTTCTCCCTGTCAAATAACCTTACCTATCGCAACCTACCGATATCACCACTCCAAGCCACCCTCCTACCACTTCTACTGTTTAGCCTCCAACTTCTCTTCTACCTATCCGGACAACTTAACTTATTATCTCTCATTATGCCCCTCCCTCTAGAATGTAAGCTCCCATATGTGATTTCTTCTGTTCTGTTAATTGCATCCATACATTTATTAGGGATGTATGTTATTATGTTTACTGTTTTTCTGTTTGTCTCTATGTACAACTATGTCAGACACGAGGGAACGTGAAGCATCATACAACTAAATAATGATGATGAAGTGCATACCGCCATTAAATATATTCTAGGCTGTCTGAGCATCCGGTGTGGGCGATCACTGTGATTTTGCTTGTTCATGTCTTACACAACTGACTATGCTACCACTAAGCCCAGCCTACAGCTATAATTTAATTAAATCTGTAGTGTTTGTTTAACCCTCATCTAGGCTATTTTTCCTACAACTTTTGAAATTAAAGGGAATGCCTTTATTTCCGTTTTAATTTTCTTTTTTTTTTTTTATATTTTGATTGCATGGTTTGCTCCATTTTTGGTATACTCGGAACTAAATATAAAAAAAGAAAATATATTATTTCCCTTCGCCTTCATGCTAATGTAAGTCTGATGTTTGATCTCCACCCCTTTCTGATCATTTACAGTCCTGACTCAGAGGTGGACGGAAACGCAATAGCGCTTACGAGTTTTGAGGAAAGGCCCTCTTCCCTTTATGCATCATCCAGAGAGCAGGGAACTAAACTAACCCAAAGCACAGATGACCATGCTGCCTACAAGATAATATAGTAGAATGTAAGCTCTTGTGAGCAGGGCCCTCTACCCTCTTGTGCTTCTTCTTACTTTATTTTCATCTACTTCTTACTCCCCACTAGGGCACCTAACACTTGATTGCTTATGCTCTGCTGCTTATCTGGGTGTTATGGTCGCTAATGTCCTTGGCCTCCATTGTATTTGTATTGTACTGTTAGCCACTTTTTTGGTTATGTACTTTGTAAGGCGCTGCGGAAAACATGTGGCGCCATATAAAAAAACAATAATAATATGTATGAGCGCTGCACAGTGGGGCACTGTGCACACCACAGCAGATCCAGGGGGTGAAGGGGCCCCCCCCCGGAAATAATGCAGGTACAGGCAGAGGAGACTGCGGCTGTGCTCAGCGGCAGCTGTCACCTTGGACCCACCGCAGCCCAGCCCACAGCAACGTGTGTGGGACTGGGATGAGACGCTGCTGCTGCTGACAAGTAAGAGGGGAAAGGGGGGTGCAGAGCCGGGTCTCTCCAATAAGCCCAGGCAATTAGTACATGCCCCCTCCCCCTGTCTGCGCCCCTGAGAGTAGCTAGAGTAAACCCTAGGCTACCACAGATGCCAATGGTACAACTGATGTTGCATCGATATTGGTGTGTTTACAAATTCCATTGCCAATGCACAGACCATGCAGCCTGACAGTGGGAGTCTCATCACTCATACACTCCACCACACACTGGAGCACAAAAAGAGGAATGAGATTAGCAATTGTATATTCCCACAGCCAATATTGCGAGAGCAGCTGCGAGCAGGGCTGCATTAGTAACCATGTCTGAATCAAGCCCTATGTCGACAGTGACTATGTAGACACGAGAAAGCTGGTGCCAGTAATCCGACACGGTTATAATGCTACTAAAAGCATTTTAAAAGTGCAGGCATTATAACTTTTTATATTTTTATATATTTCTTTCTGGATTTATGCACCCAGTAACCTACACAGTGGGATATTACAGCTAGACTAACTCAATTTGTGTGCCTTAAACTATTTTTTGATCCATTTTAGTAAAAAAAAATGTATATCCTTATTTACAGTTGATTAATATGAATTGTGTTAAATTTTTTTTAGACTTTGTGCTGTTTTCTCACTATATTGTAGAGTCTTATAAGCACTGGTTAATATATATATATATATATATTAGTACAAATTACTGGCACTCTCTAGGAATTAGAGCCATGTAGGTACTTGCTGGGGTCCCACCCTGGGGTAATGTGCCCCTCCAAATATAGGATCACGAGAAAAGTGGCACTCCCAGTCTCAGACAGTTTAAACAAAATCCAGTGCTTTACTGTGCAACGTTTCGGGGTCAATCCTTGATGACGGAGGGTTGACCCCGAAACGTTGCATAGTAAAGCACTGGATTTTGTTTAAACTGTCTGAGATTGGGATTGCCACTTTTTTAGCGAATATATATATATATATATATATTTATATATATATATATATATATATAAAATCAGGGAGTGCACTCACTAGACTTGAAAAGAATCAGCAGGGTTTATGCACACAGAGGGCCTGATTCAGACCCGCTCGCGAGCGCTACGCGCTTGCAAGCGGGTCGATGGTGGCAAACTGTCGCTCCGGCTCTCGTTGCAAAGAGGGCGTGCTGTCGATGTTGAGTGACAGCATGCCCCCTTTGGTGGGCGGGCCGGGGGCGTTGCTGCCCAGACGGAGGCGTTCCCATGGGAATGCCTACCGTCTGGTGCCGACCCCACTGACATCACAAGTGATGTCAGTGGGAGAGCTTTTTACTCTGTTAGTGCCGAAAGCTCTCTGGGGCTTGCGGCAACGAGACCCTACCACAAGGGTCTCATCGCAAGCCCGATGGTCGCGATGGTCTTGACCATCGCGACCATCTTCCTGGCAGCTCGCTATAGCTGTGGATGGTCACCCCCAGCTATGCGAGCGGCCAGGAGGTCGCTCTAAAAAACCAGAAGGCCGGCCCTGATTCAGAGCGAGCGCTCTGTCAGAGCATCCGGCTCTGAATCAGGCCCAGAAGCCATAGCACAGAACATTAATGTGCAATGTTATGACTTCTATGTGAATAAACCCTGCTGATTTTTTTCAAGTCTAGTGAGTACATCCCCTGATTTATGTTTCTGCATCTTTGGAGCCCTTGAACTCTCTTGGCTAGCCACCCAGCATTACTATGACTTTACATAATGCCCACACAGTTAAAATGCTTTAAGTAGCATTACAACAGTGTCAGGATACTAGTGTGATGCAATTCTAGTGTTCACTGTCGAAAATGTTTTTAGTTATGCAAAATACAAATATTTGTCCCAGACAGCTCTGCGGTGTGTAGAGGTGACAGAGAACAAAGTGCAGGTTGCACTGCCTTTCAGTGATTAGTGGAAAATGTATTATTTTAAAATTAGCACATATATTCCTAACTAGCAGTGCCTACCTGTTGTTGCTGAGGGATTATTCATTTTAGTCAATGATACATTTTTTTCATATCTGTGTGGTGTATGCATATGTGTGGTGTGGTGTATGTACATGTGTGGTGTTTATGTGTGCATGTACAGTATATGTCATGCGTGTGTATATAAGTGTGGTGTTTGTGTGTGGTGTGTGTGTGTGTGTGTGTGTGTGTGTGTGTGTGTGTGTGTATGTATGTATATGTGTATATTTGTGGTGTGTATATATCTGTGGTGTGTGTGCATGTATATGTGTGGTGTGTATTTATGTTTATATGTGTGGTGTGTATATATGTGTGGTGTGTGTTTACATATATGTGTGGTGCTTATGTGTGATGTGTGTGCATGTACTGTATATGTCATGTGTGTGTGTATATATAAGTGTGGTGTTTGTGTGTGGTGTGTGTGCATGTCATACTTACCAACTCCAAGCAAGCCCGGAGAGGAGATGCGGCAGACAGGTTCAGTGGGCGGGGCTGGACTGTAAACATCATTAAGCCCCATCCCTTCACAGAAATAGACTGCGATTAGCGGGTCTGTGATGAGGGGGCGTGGCTAAATGACGCATTCTGCATCATTTTTGCCCTGCCCCCTCCGTAACGACCTCCAAATTTCCCATAAAATCAACCCATCCTGCCCACTTCATTAGGAAGGGGGCAGGATGCAGGAGATCTGCCTACTCTTCCGGGGGTGAGGGGGGTTACTGGAAAAATTGAGTCTCCCTCAACTTCCGGGGGAGTAAGCAAGTATGGTGCATGTATTTGTGTGATGTGTGTATGTATGTGTGTATATATGTGTGGTGTGTGTATGTATAGGCGTGATGTTTATGTGTGGTGTGTGCATGTACAGTATATATGTCTTACGTGTGTATGTATGTGTGTATATATGTGTGGTGTGTGTATATATAGGTGTGATGTTTATGTGTGGTGTGTGCATGTATATGTGTGATGTGTGTGTGTGTGGTGTGTATATATGTGTGGTGTGTGTGTATGTATATGTGGGTTGTGTGTGCATGTATATGTGTGGTGTGTGTGTCTGTAGTAAATTAACATGATAGCGAGATGATTCATAGCCTATGTTCCTTGGAAGTTCTCAAGGAACATTTCAGTGAAAACCCAATCAAAATCGGTTCAGTAGTTATATACATACAAGCATAAAGCAAAAGTCCTGCACATGGCTGTGCTCGGGTGGAAGTTGGTGATCACGGAAGCCGGGCACACCCTTTTCACAGCAGCACGCTCTCATGCCCAAGTGAAAATATTCTCCTAGGCATTGTGAAATCTCCACCAAAACTAACCGGAAGTTGTATATATGCGTGTGTGTGTGTGTGTGTGTGTGTGTGTGCGCGTGTGTGAGGCTAATTAACAGTATAGTGAGATGATTCGTAGCCTATATTACTCAGATAATCTCAAGGAACATTTCCGTGGAAACCTGATCAGAATCGGTGGAGTAGTTCTCCAGTTATTCGGGAACATACATACAAATGATCAATTTTATATATATATATATATATATATATATATATATATATATATATATATAATATATATATAATATATATATATATATATATATATATATATATCTGAGGACATATCTACTAGATATAATTTATTACTAGAAGTGCCAGGGAAGTTTGCCAATATGAGCTTTCAGCATCAGTATAATATGAGCATAACAGTCACTAAATAGTTAAAAGTTCTTCACTTAAAGTCTAAGCAATATGTATGCATTGTCTATTTGTATGACAATACATTGATTCTCTAATTAACATTTACATAACAACCAGAATCAATTTACATTCAAATCAATAGGAACCATAACAAAAAGAATGTCATAAAGAAAAGAAAATGCATGACTATATTGCATTATGAAACAGATCCTTTAATGGATGTTTGTATAAAATGCGTTAATGTACTGCATAAGATCTCATATTCTCAAACACTGAATCCTTGAAGGCACAATATACTCATCAGAACACTGAATAAGTGGGTTAATTTTGTGGTCACATGAGCTAGCCATCCTGGGAACGTGCTGTATATATGTGAAGGGACAGCTGCTTGGATGACCATGATTCACAGCTTGGCTTTCTGAGCCGCTTCGGCACAAACACGACAGAACTGTACACAAGTGCTGAGCGAATTAACTGATGGGATCTTTGAAGCCTCACTAACCCAGATTAACTAAAGACCCAAAATCTGTGAAATCACTATTCAATCTTCTTTTTTTCAGACTAAATGTGTCTGGTGTGGGTGAGGATAACGAGACACTACCAAACCATCTGTCACGTGTGGAGAGTCGGTCCAGGATATTAGTAGCCACACCATGAGTGTGGATTTGTGGCACTATTTAAATATGTTCTTTTCTGTGTCACAGTTTCAAGTTGTTAATTGAAATACAGGTCATTGATAATTGTCTGCTGGGTCACATATATATTTATGATGATTTTTGGAATATATTGGCTACCTCTTGTGCCTGAAAACAATCCTTAAATGTTGATTAATACCCTGTGTATACTATCTACACAATATTTGTTATGTTCTATGCTTTAAGTGTGTATCTTGTAAGCACAAGTTAGGTTAATGTGTCTATTTCATTGATATGGATTATTTGGGTGTGTAGTTACAGTGTGTCCCATTTTCCGGAGATAAGAACAACTTCTTTTGCTGGCCTTTGGACTATACCAATAACATTTTCCTGTGTCAGCCAAGTGATACTGGCTGGCAGTGGTAAGAGGACTCCTGTTGCTCATGTTTGGCCTTCCAGTTTCACTTTTGTAGGGAAAAAAAATATTAAAAACCAAAATCCCAAAAATATTTCATAAGATATTAAAAAATAATTAAGTCAATGCAGAACATTAATGTTTAAAGAAAGGCTTTATCTAAATAAATAAAAAAATAAAACATTTCTTCTGTTCTTGATACCAAAATTGCATCACTGTGATCCTTCTTAAATAATCTTCTCCATTGTTTGCATGGTATCACCAAAGGTAGGCGACGATAGCACTCATTGGTTGGGGTTTTTTGTGTAAAGGGAGAATCCCTATTTCTACAGAAAACTGGATTTTCTCTCTAAATACCATTTTTACAAACTCCAATCTTCTGCGTTTTTTAAATGGTTTTGTCACCATACATCAAAGTTTCCGACACTTTAAAAAAAAAAAAAAAACAGCCATATACTTATACCTATAAATGTTTTTATTATACCCTTTTAGTTTAATAAATGTTATAAAAGGATCCCTTTAGCCATGTAAATTCTTGCCAAGTACCTAGTCCATTTTTGAAAGGAAAGAAATTATCTCCTTATTTCTCCACTTGTCACTGCTTTTGGATGGCACAATGTATAGCTGCTATACCCTAGCATCAGAGCCGTAACAAGGGCAATTAGCACCCTATGATGTCGAACATAAGGGGGCAGGGCCGCCGAGACACAAAACTACTGTGGTGCCCAGAGCGTCTTCGAGACGCTCCGGGCAGCTGAAATTATGGCAGGGTGCCCGACTGTAGCATCCAATGGACGCTACAGGCAGCACTGCAGCAGTGATACTAGTAGCAGGGGCCATGGGATGGCAACCCTTAGTTACAGCACACGCCTAGTTACGGCCCTGCCTAACATAGCTATCATAAAAGTACATTTAATTAATTTTAATTTAAGAGCAAAGATAATACTACCTAGTAGCATCAAGGATATAACAGTGAGAACTGTAGCCCACATAAACAAGGACCCAATTTATTTAAGCTACCAGCTCGCACGTTATATTGCCACTCTATGGTACACAGGGGCGTATTTATAATGGGTTCAGGGTGTGCGGTGCACACGGGCCCCTGGGTCCAGGGGGGGCCCGCTCCACCCCATATTATACTTACCTCTCTGGAGTCCCACGTCGGTGCCGGTGTCAGTGCTGTAAAAAACACCTGGAAAATGTCCGCCACTGCCATTTTCCCGTAATTTTGTGCATGCGTACTACAGAGATAATGGCCACCACGGGCCATTTTCTCGGTGACCTGCGCATGCGCTGTAGACTCTGGGCACACGCTAATGCCCAGATTTTATCAGTGCAGGGCTGTGCTTAGTGCGCAGCCGGCCGCCTGACCGAGAGGAGGGGGCCTGTGATGGAGACTGCACACAGGCCCCCTCCTCTCTTGAAACACCCCTGATGGTACCCATTGCCCAAGAAAGACATTTTCTTGAGTTAACAATATACGTACTATAAAATTTCATAATGCGGCAGGCCAGAAATGGAAATGCAAAGGCAATTAAAAATTGGACGCGTAAGTGGAACAGCACCTTTTAAAGAAGAAAGCACACACAAGCTCTCTTAATGGCAAGAAAGCATTTTGAACTGACACTGCAATTGATCTGATGCAAATTATTGAACTCGTAATCATACACATTCCAAAGTGCAAATATATTAATTATTAATAAGGGGAAATGCTGGATAGAGTATATGTTTTTAACAATGAATAGGCAAATTATAAGATGGATGAGGCTGAGATGTACATCAATCCCTAACTTCATCTCAAAATGATGACATGGTCGAAGGGACAAAAATAAAGTAATGCTGTTTTTATGATGCTGAGGTTCAGAATATTTTTATTTATATTTTTAATGATAAAAGTGAAGACAAGATAATTACTGCTTTATAGTATTATGGTACAATATTAGAATTAATTGCTTTGAAAAGTCTTTTGCCATAGTTTATTTTATGTCATTTTGTCAGAAGGCAGACCCCCATATTCACCATTTAGAGCAGATTCTCACTTAAAAAAGAAATAAATCAGGTTTCATGTAGTGACCCAGCTACTGTATGTTCATAATTATTTTCAAGCCAGCACTGAGACATAAGATTAAGAATATTAAAATCCTACCTGTGTGGTTGATGCCAGATATGCAGCAACCTGTGTGTGATCATCCATTACTAGATCTTCAATAATTATTACATTATATTACTTAGTAAATTCACATAGGGGCCTATTCATCAAAACTAAATGGCCCGGTAAACATGCGGGAACACTAGTTTCCGCATATTTTAGTTACTAGGCCATTCATCATCAGGGGTCCGAAAAGGACCCCTGGTATTCAGCAAACGTCTGAGTTTGCTTCCGAGAACAAGCGCCATCTTCTTGTTCTCAGATCCCCACTCCTTCCTATGGGAATGAATCCAGGGATGCGAAGAGCGATCCCTCCGCTGCCTCCTCACTACCTCCCGGCGGCTGTGTTTAGCTGGGACGACGGGGAGCAGGTACGGTAAGTAACACAGCTACATCTGTAGCTGCGATACTAACCGAGGGGACAGCTGCTTTTTGGAGCAGCTGTCCCTGCACTGGAGCAATGATGAATTGCTGCGGCGTCAAATTTTCCCCTCTGCGAGTTGGATACTTAAGTATCCCTCGCAGTGAGATGACTACTTAATCAACGGAGGCCATACGGCCTCCGATGATGAATAGGCCCCATAATCATTAATATAGACTGCTCTACATATATAACCAGAATGTGTGTTTACTAGATATACTGTATCGCCAGAGAAAGGGCTTATCTCAGCTTCGCAATTTACCAAGTAAATCACTGGGCACTCCTGCACGGTCTCGCTCACCGCTGTCACCATACACGTCTATGGGAACGGCTGCCTGAATCAATTTAACAAGTGGCAAACAGAATAGCTTTGTGCTGTTAGCTTATGTGTATTAGGTTTCCCAAAATGGAGACCAGCAATGCCAGAGAGCTATGCATGCACTGTTACCCTTCGCTGGCAGCTATAAACTGCCAGTAACATAGTAACTTGCAACAACAGGAAATGTGATATGATACATAATTCAGTAAGAGGTTCATTGTAAATAGAACCCTAAATAACACCCACATTTTAGTTATACTCTATGCAGTTTGAAAAAGTGGCATAATAATGACCTCTGAAAATCACTAATGGCTTCAGGGCCTGATTCAGCTTGGATCGCAGTTATTACGCAGGCAATCGGCCGTTTTGTTGCGTACTGCACATGCGTATGCATCACAGTGCGCGAACAGGCCACTGCGATCTGGACTGCGATCACAGTGACTACGCAGACCCATCGCAGAGTGATTGACAGGAAGTGCCGTTTGTGGGAGGTGACTTTTGGCGAAACGTAGGTGTGCCAGGGCTTTTGAACGCCGTTGCATAGGCGTGCATAAATTATCCACTGCGATGCCCTACGCAGCCTGAGGCCCAAGAGCGTGCGCTGAAGTTAGCAATTTCTGAGTAAGGTCTGACCTTGTGCAACTGTGCGTGAGGATGCGATGGTACTCGATTGTGCCAATGTTTTTGCTAAACATTACGGATTTGTGTTAGGTAAAGTGGGCGTCCTTATGTAGTTCTGCCGGGACATAGCGATCGCAATGAATTAGCATACTATTGCAGTAAAACTGTGTGTGTCATCACTATTGCAATCGCAATACCGATCCTTACTGAATTAGGCCCTCAGTTCACCACAAATAGTGCACACCGCAAGATAGTTCAATCCTTGCCTGTACAAGAAGATTGAAGCATGTTGAGGAGAAAATGATAGCGTTAAAAACGAAAACGTAATTTTATGGTAATATTTCCAAGTTCAACAAAGCATTACACAAGAGCAGACTGATCCTCAGCAGTTTGCAGGAGTGGTATGTTTTATTCCCTGGTGGTCATGCTTTATGCTAAGAGTTTGCGTAGATCATACACTCAGAAAAAAAACAAAAGGGACCTCAGCCAGAGGTGCAGTGTGCAGGTTAATAGTCAGTGACCTAGGCTGTTTCTGACCTGAGACAGTGACCTTTAATCATTTGCCAGTGATTCTGTTTAGTTGCATGTTGCCACTGGTGTAAATAAAGGGAACACAAAGTGCTAATCTTGTTAGTTACTTATTGCCCAAGGCAACTGGCGGCTTACAGAAGTGTTCCCATTTCACACTGCCAATGGGCAAAGTCAGCAATAAATTAGAGAAAATCTGCTTGTTAATATATTCAAAAGGTGCTATCCCAGGGATAAGAAAATGGAGTTCATCTATCCTAGCCAGTCTGAGAAGTCACTGACCATTGCCAATCCTTATCACTGCAATAGGACAGCATGAAAGGCAATATTTAGAACTATTGCTTTACCGTATGCAATACTAATGAACGTTCTTCATTAAAAAGCATTAAAAAGCTTTAAGCAGGTAACAGGTCTGGAGTTGATTCTAGGTGTGACTTTTGCATTTGGAATCAGTTGCTGTCGACTCTCAATATGAGATCCAAAGAGCTGTCACTATCAGTGAAGCAAGACATCATTAAGCTGAAAAATCAAAACAAACCCATCAGAGAGATAGCAAACACATTAGGTGTGCCCAAATCAACTGTTTGGAACATTCTTAAAAAGAAATAACGCACCAGAGAGCTCAGCAACACCAAAAGACCCGGAAGACCACGGAAAACAACTGTAGTGGATGACAGAAGAATTATTTCCCTGGTGAAGAAAAACCCCTTCACGACAGTTGGCCAAATCAAGAACACTCTCCAGGAGGTAGGTGTATATGTGTCAAAGTCATTAATCAAGAGAAGACTTCACAAGAGTGAATATAGAGGGTTCACCACAAGATGTAAGCCATCGGTGAGCCACAAAAACAGTAAGACCAGATTAGAGTTTGCCGAACAACATCTAAAAAAGCCTTTACAGTTCTGGAACAACATCCTATGGACAGATGAGACAAAGATCAACTTGTACCAGAGTGATGGGAAGAGAAGAGTATGGAGAAGGAAAGGAACTGCTCATCATCCAAAACATACCACCTCATCAGTGAAGCATGGTGGTGGTAGTGTCATGGCTTGGGTATGTATGGCTGCCAATAGAACTGGTTCCCTTGTATTTATTGATGATGTGACTGCTGACAAAAGCAGCAGAATGAATTCTGAAGTGTTTCGGGCAATATTATATGCTCATATTCAGTCAAATGCTTCAAAACTCATTGGACGGTGCTTCACAGTGCAGATGGACAATGACCCGAAGCATACTGCAAAAGCAACCAAAAAGTTTTTTAAGGCTAAAAAGTGGACTGTTATGCAATGGCCAAGTCAATCTCCTGACCTGAGGGCCTGATTCAGAGCCGCTTGTAAGCTGCGCATGCGTATGGGTTGTAATATGCATGCGCGAACCAGTCATTGCGGTCGGAAATTGTGTGCTCGCAAAATAGCGAATGCCAAATATTTTGAGTGACAGGATGAGGCATTTGTGGGTGGTAACAGGGGAAGGTGCTTGAAAACGGGGAGTGGAGATCCGAACGCAGGCGTGCCAAACGGTCAAAACGGGCGTTTTAAGGGTGTGCATAATTAACAAAGCAGCGTCATCGACCACGTCACTTGGTTGCCTTTTAGCCTGAACTGCTCGCATGATTGCGGTAGGAAAATCCTACCACAAGCACTGCGAGCAGTTCATACGCCTTTCGATGTACTCGATTAATCTAATAAATAGCGGAGATGACGTAGGATGCGAGCGGCCAGGGGGCGTTTTTTAAAAAAATAGCGAGTGCATGTTTCGTTCGCTCATTCAGACATAGAGGCGTCAACAGACCGCAAAGAGCGAGCGCTCTATTTAAATATCCAGCCCCTTTTTCTGAACGAGCGAGCGCAAATAGCGTCCGGCTCTGAATCAGGCCCTGAATCCGATTGAGCATGCATTTCACTTGATGAAGACAAAACTGAAGGGAAAATGCCCCAAGAACAAGCAGGAACTGAAGACATTTGCATTAGAGGCCTGGCAGAGCATCACCAGGGATGAAACCCAGCGTCTGGTGATGTCTATGCGTTCCAGACTTCAGGCTGTAATTGCCTGCAAAGGATTTGCAACAAAGTATTAAAAAGTGAAAGTTAGATTTAGGATTGTTTAGTTTGTCACATTACTTTTGGCCCCTTAAAAAGTGGGAGGCACATATAGAAACCATTGTAATTCCTACACCGTTCACCTGATTTGGATGTAATTACCCTCAAATTAAATCTGAAAGTCTGCAGTTAAAGCACATCTTGTTTGTTTAATTTCAAAGCCATTGTGGTGGTGAATAGAGGCCAAAATATGAAAATTCTGTCAATATCCCTATATTTATGCAAATGACTTTACATGCCTACCCTCCAGGAATTCGTGGGATCCTCCCAATTTTTCAGGTAACCCCCCGCACCTCCGGAAGGGTAGGCACTTCTCCCGCATTCTGCCCACTTCCTAGTGAGCAGAATGGAGAGAATTTCCACGGCGATCGCGAGTCCCTGTGTAGGGGGCAGGGCTTAATTATGCAATTCTGCATGAATAGCATAATTTAGCCCCACCCCTATTTAAATTTTGCACCAATCTTGGCAATTTGCTGCAAAGGGGGTGGGGTCCGTGATCCATCAGGCCCCGTCCCTGTCACAACCCCACTGCTTCTTTCGGGGAGGAGAAATAAAAAGTAGGCAAGTATGTTAAAAAGGACCTGAACATATAATTGTTATTGTGAGGTATGGCCCATATTAATATATGTTCACCATATTAATTAAAATAATTAAGAGTATAACAACATATGTGAGCACAGCTTTTAAAGGGTTTGTAAAAAAGATCGATGTCGGTGGTTCTCAAACTTTCTTAAATCATGGCGCCCTACGGTATCAGCATTTTTTTTTATGCTACCCCCAGACCAAAAGGTTGTTATTGAGAAAGTCAGCGAAAATGATTAACCTAAGTATATTGTGTGTAACGGTCATCTTTGGGTTCAGTTATGTGGTGGTGTACAGGGCTGTGCTACTGTTGGTCCACATATTTTATGATTGGCAGCCACCAGTTTAAGTTTTGCCAATCAGATTAACCATAAATAATTTGATTTGGTAGTGGACCACCGACCCATGGCAATCTGCAAAGTGCCCCACGGCTACCAGTTTGGGAACCACTGATCTATGTGATAATACAATGCTGTCATTTTTTTTCAGCCATTTCATATATACTCACGAGCCAGTGAGGACATGATATATTATAATAAATTATTCATGCTATGTCTTCATTTAAATAAAATTAGAAAGTATGGGGGAAGGATTTGTACACATTTTCATGTTGCTTCTTTTGTAACCTTCCCCACAAAGTCACACCCTTTTTTGAGAGGATAAGAAGGGTTGCACTCCTAATGTGTCTTTTGATAAAATTGTGGGGGTTTGGGGGCACAGACACTCTTTCTACCACAGGGAACCAAAATTTCTAGTTACGACTCTACATCGGGCACTGCAACTATGAACTGACCACTATATATCATAATACAATTTTATAACAATGTATATAGATATACACAAGATACTACTCCTACCCAACATAAGCTGCCCACTGAATATGATAATAACACTATTGTATTATATGAGTATTGGGTTGGGTTCGGGATGCCGGCACTTAGGATCCTGCACTCAGAATCCTCAAGTCACATAAGAATACTAACCAGACCCCTAAGTCTAACACTTCATCCCTGCAGCCTAACACTAACCCTCCCACTAGGACCTAACCCTAACCCCTTCCCCTAATGCCAATACTTACCGTCGGGATGTCAGCGGTTGGGATGCTGGCCTGGGATTCTGACCGGTGTCAGGATTCCGGCGCCAGCATCCCAACAGTCGGGATCATAACTACATCCCATGAGTAACTTTACCTACTCAACATAGCTTCATCACAGTATATGAAATTGGTAATATTTTATTATATACTATGCAAACATAGGACACTACTTCTACGAAAAGTAACCTACCCCCTGGATGTGATAATTATACTATTTTGTAATATGTTAAACAAACAAAGGCACAATTCCTACCTAACATAAGCTGCCTATGGTATAGGATCATATTACATTTCTATTACACTCTACAAGGACACAGGAAACTACACCTACACAACATATCCTGTCCACTAGATATGACAATAATACTATTCTACTATATGCTAAACAAACACATGGCTCTACACCAACTAGTGGCGTCCCTACCTGTTCTGACACCCGATGCCTGGACTGCCTTGTAGTACGCGGCAAAGCCGCATGCCAGCAAAAAAGGATGTGGCCTTGCGGGAGGGGGCGTGGCCTCACGGATAGGGAGTGGTCTTGTGACATGAACCCCCGTTTTTGTCACTCTGGGGGCCCCGAAGATGCAGGTTGCACTGGCGATCAGTTTGTTTTGCAGTGTAAGCTCCCTCACTGTGTCAGGAGCAGAGTGCTGCACGTAATGCTATAGTGCAGCACTCGGCTCCTGTCACTGAGGAGTCAGCACTTTGGTGCCACCCCTCGGCAGGTGACACCCGGGTGTACGGTCCGCACCCCCCTGCGTGATGCCACTGATATCAACCCAACTTGATCTGCATACTGAATATGATCTTATTACAATTCTATTACACTCTGTAAGGACAGAGGGCCTGATTCAGAGCCGAACGCTCTGACCAGACCGCTCGCTCTGAATCAGGGCCCTCCTCCATGAAAATGGAGCGTCCTCCTGGACGCTCGCATAGCTGTGGGTGACCACCCACAGCTTATGTGAGCGTCCATGATGATGGTCGCGATGGTCAAGACCATCGCGACCATCGGGCTTGCGACGGAGACCCTGCGGTAGAGTCTCGCTGCCGCAAGCCCTGGAGTGATTTTGGCTCTATCAAGCCCTGGAGTGATTTTGGCGTTCCTATGGGATGGACAGCCATGCCCCCGGCACGCCCGCCAAAGGGGGCGTGCTGTCAATCAACATCAACAGCACGCCCCCTTTGGTGCGAGACCCGGAGCGACGGAGAGCCCGTTGCTATCCGGGTCTCGCGCATGCGCACGACGGAGCTCCCCCCGTCGTGTGCATGCGCAGTGGGGCAACATCGACCCGCTTGCAAGCGTCCTGCGCTCGCGAGCGGGTCTGAATGACCCCCAGAGTACACTACACTTACCCAACATAACCTGCCCACTGAATATAATGATCACACAAAGTCTGGCCTATAGAAAAAAAATGTGATAGGCACTATTATAAAGTCATACCCATCAACATTATTTGATCACAGGATATGATAATATTGTCTTTTGCAAACATAGCATTGGAATAAGGTTACCAAATCAACCAATCAGAGATATCGAATTTATACCTAATCCATACTGTATGGGGCTAGGCTGGACTGATTTCATAATGATATTTTTAATATTTTTTCCTCTATTACTCAGATTTGGGGCGGGATGCAGTAAAGCCATAAATGTGGTCAAACCCCCTAAAATGAAGTTTTCGGGGGTTTGACCGCATTTCTCATATGCACGCTTTCTTCTGCACATGCGCAGTAGGACACCAGAGGGACTTCTGGGTCATAGACCCGGAAGTCCCTCACCCGCAGAGGACAGCTCTTACCGAGAGAGCTGTCCTTTGAGATTTTCTTCATGCATACCGGCGTAATTAACACCGGCTTGCATGCGAAGAGTGGCGGGATGCATCACATGCAAATTGCAATGCGTCATGCATCCCTCCGTTGGTAAGTTAGCAGTACAAGAGTATGCAAATTGTTGCTATTGTTATATTTTATTAAATGTGATTATACGTTAGAATTCACTTGTTCCTATCATTTCTGTGTTCTCAAATATGCTTATGTTCACTTGCAAATATCTGTATTTATCAATATTTGAATATTATAATTGATATGTATGTAAATGATGTTTGTTTTAATATAGTACTAAGCAAATTATTGTCGTCTGATGGTTAAACATGGCTTTGAAGATAGCATAAATGTTAAGTAATATTTAATAAAATAGAAGTGATTTGCGCAAAATCCTAAAGTATTGCATATGGAAACTGCACCCGTTATCATTGTAGATTTTTCTTCTTCTGTTTCAATAATCTGACACAACTGACACCTAACTGAGCTGTAAGGTTCTTGTTGTGACACAGTGGA
The DNA here is from genome assembly GCA_031769625.1 of Taudactylus pleione. Lineage (NCBI taxonomy): Eukaryota > Metazoa > Chordata > Amphibia > Anura > Myobatrachidae > Taudactylus > Taudactylus pleione. Next base: position 3,277,980 of record JAUIMM010000396.1, read on the forward strand.
TTTGGATGCATACCACAAAGCATAATACAGACTCTGCTAGCGCTGGGCGCCTTTTTTTTTTTTTTGCAGAATATGCATCTGAGTCGCAATGCGAAGCATCTAGGACGGACCAGCAGACTATGCTGATTAATTTAATTAATTTGATTTGCGACACTTATCTGTATGCAACTGAGTCCCTGAATCTGTATACAAAGTGCTACAAAGTAGCAGCCACAGCTTTTTTCATTCCAAGTTCCGTTGTGCTTCCATACTCAGGTGCACACAGATATGCTGCGTGGCTTTTTGAGGCTAGATGGATGAGGACACATCTGTACCTACAACTTGTCATTATTTATTCTAGCATATTAAGCATCCACTACAAGCAAGGCCCTATCTTTGTGGAATTGTAGTTCTCTCCGAGTTAGCGTGAGTTTCTGCTGGGTGCTCATATATGCTGCCACCATCTACCGACGTCCTGATAGACTAATTGGTTTTTGAGAAAAAGTAAACCTAGTGTGCATAATATGAAGGCACTATATTTGAAAACTGTTACTCTTAAATAAATACATTATATATATATATATATATATATATATATATATATATATAAATAATGATAGTGTCTCTTTAAATACATAGACTGGTCTCTGTCTGAATTCATATCAGATATAAAAAATGAAAAACACACAGACACACAATACAGTTTTCCCTATTGTTAAAAAAGGCCTTTTGACTTGATGTGGTTTCTGTGTTGCAGCGAGACAATCAAATTATAAAAACAGGGCGCCGTTCCCTCAGCTTATGGCTTATGTCCTCAAATGTTTGTTGTCGGTGCAAAAACTTTGATACAATCGAACTTTGTAATGTGTCCATCCATCTCTTTGAAACGCAAATTCAATTATGTGTAATTTCACAATTTAGTTCATAACTCCATCTCTGATTTAAATTTCCAGTTGCAGGCACAGACCTCTGCCTGAGAATTATGTATGTGTAAAAGGAGCTTTGACATCTCTAATTGATTCGATTTACACTGTCCAAGGAAAGGATACCAGCGATTTGTGAAAGAATTTGCTTTCCTCCCATGCTTACATCCCTCATTTGCCATCTTAATTGAATTTAGGGGAATAAGGACTGTTTGACCGATGTATGAACCATATTTTTAACTGAGGACAATTCTATTTAAACTAGAGTATATCAACTCCTGCAACTATCAGTTAGCTCGCTTCTGACCTCTAACTTTTATTTTGAAAGGTCAGGCCTTGGCCACAGACAAAAAAAGTACAGTGAATCCCAAGGAAAATGTTGTTGATATGAAAAGCTGCTCACAGTCATGTGTTCTTTTCTCATAAGGCATAATTAACGCTTGCAGAGCCAGAGGCCTAATCGTACTTCTCTGCATTGCAGGCTTAGCTCACTGAAATGATTCTGTGATTGTGTCTACAAGGCTGCGGTTAGGCCCTGATCTCATGGGTTCAGGGACCAAGTCTCAAAGGTCAGTGCCGATATTTAAATTTTTTTTTCATATGAACTAATAACTAATTTATATATTACATCATTTTCTTTGATAGCTGTTCTTTGATTATACTCAATGATGCAGTACTGGCCTCCATTTTTGTATGCTTTTTAATTCTTATAACAAGCAAAAGCAGGAATAAATTAATTCAATCATTTAAGAAATAAGAATAAAACCAGTGAGTACTGGTCCCTGATTTGTAGAAAAAATAACATATTGGGTATACTTAAACTGCGACTCCAACACCAGGTTATTAGACAACAAATCGGTGCATTTGTCTCATGGAAGCGCCAATAAACGAGTTGTGTTTGGTTGTATGACTGGACCTTGTTTTATGAGAATGTCCTAATCACATGCTTTCTATTGCACCAATAAAGCGTCTCATTTGAGCAGGCAGTGGGTTATTGAAATAACATAATGAAACTCATTGGCTGTTGAAGAAATAGAAAAAATCATTGTGGTGACAAATCTATCATCGTTAGTAGCCTGTGTTACTTCAGTGTAAGAGGCACAAGAGCTACTGTGACTTTCATTATAATCAGTGTTCCAGCAGTCATGGGATTCATATAACTGTATCAGGTCAGACTTCCGGCATACAGTATCTCTTTTATGCCAGTCTTGTATAAAGAATAGAAGTTCCATCTTTTGTCCGGCAAATGATGTAACACTGCAGTCTTGGGGGGTCATTCAGACCCACTCGCAAGCGGCAGTACGCTCGCAAGTGGGTCGATGTTCCCCACTGTGCATGCGCACGACGGAGGGAGCTCCGTCGTGCGCATGCATGAGACCCGGACTGCGACAGCCAAGCTATCGCTCCGGGTCTCGCACCAAAGGGGGCGTGCTGTCGATGGTGACTGACAGCATGCCCCCTTTGGTGGGCGTGCCGGGGGCGTGCCTGCCAGACGGAGGCGTTCCCATGGGAACGCCTACCGTCTGAAGCCGGCCCCACTGACATCACTAGTGATGTCAGTGGGAGTGATTTTGGCTCTGATAGAGCCAAAATCACTCCAGGGCTTGTGGCAGGGAGACCCTACCGCAGGGTCTCCGTCGCAAGTCCGATGGTCGCGATGGTCAAGACCATCGCGACCATCTTTTTGGATGCTCGTATATGCTGTGGGTGGTCACCCACAGCTATACGAGCGTCCAGGAGGACGCTCCATTTTAATGGAGGAGGGCCCTGATTCAGAGCGAGCGCTCTGGTCAGAGCGTCCGGCTCTGAATCAGGCCCTTGGTCAGTTCTTGAACAGCCGCTGTGAAGACTTATACAAATAGCTTATGTGATATGGGAACTGCAATCAGAGCTTTACAAACTTTTGAAAATCTAGCTATAATATTGAAATTGTGATAGATGAAAAGATCCCTCAATATATAATTTGGTCATAGCCTCTAGCCAGGTTTTGGTTATGTGACAATGAATTCCTAGATTAAGCTATGCCAAATAACTGATACACACTGTATACATAGAGGATATTATTTACGAATAGTTTTTTTTATGTCATTTACATATAAGCATAGGGAACTGAAACATTTTCGGTAGAACAATCAACAATGAACAGCAATCAGCAACAGGTCTAGGTATGTGCAGCACATTAATGGCCTTCAGATAGGTTACCTACCACTAGCTGTGCAAGACAATTGAGGCACTAGTTTGACAGTGGGCACAGGCACCTAATACAGCCTTTGAATGATGTCCTGCCACAGAGTTGTGTTAATGACCCTGCAGCACTAGGCAGATCCTGTCCTTCTGCTTTTTTTTCTCACTGAATGATTTCCCTAAAGCCAAAAGCTGGGCAAAATGCCACTAATACTGCCGTAAAACTCCTGCTGCGAGAGAAGGGAGGCAGGCGACTGGGGGTTAGGAGGTAATCAAGCTTACAGATTAAGACTCGCTAAAGCTATAAGATCAGCACGGCTCAGGGTGTTTATTAACCCTTCAAGCGCAGGTGCTTGTTAAGCTTGACAACTCTCTTGTTTCACATTAGACAACCAATTTTAGCTGACTGTTGTCACTTGTTGTGGTGGAATTGGCAACCGCAAACACGACCAGAAACAAACGTAAAACACACAACAAATGTAGCCCTTCTATATTGAGCTATATATGTTACACATACAGTATTTTATGTTATTACCTAGTCTTGTTTCATTATTGATCTATTACTGTTTTGTTCCCAATTCTAAAGCACATAGGAATATGGTGGCACTATATAACTAAGTATTAATAAATAAATAATTAGAAAATATTTGTTATACTGTATACACAGAATCAAAACAGTGTAAACCATATTATTAATATACATATATTTTTTGTACAAACCCGGTAGCATGTGAATATACATAAACAAAAAAAACTGGCGAAAAACTTGATTAAGCACATAAAAATCTAAAGCTTACTGTCAAATAACTTTTATCTTCATGTGTATACATTTACACAAAGTAAGAACGCTGACTGCTGGTGAAATACTTGATAATGAGTAGAGTATGTATACTGCTGGTCTCATTAAAGCCTTGTGTACATGCTTACCTAGAGTGCCCAGGCATTTACATGTAGATGAGGATGCTAGAAGGGCAGTCCAGCCTTGCTAAGAAATGTGCTGCAGCATACAATGGGTTAAGAGTAGACCCACTCCTGCTAGGCTGCCCGGCCGGCCGGTTGCATGAGCTAAAGATCTGCATTAAATGAAAGTCTGAGCGATTATTATTTTAAACACAAAGCAAATATAACTATGCCGATGCTTGATTAAAAAGCAACAGCTGTGTGTGGTGGCACATTTTCCACTAATTTGCGGGGGGATTTTCACGGACAATGGTTTGTGCTTATATCTTAATTTGCATATAGTGTGTGCATGACAGTTGTTCTAATTATACTGCTGTTTCCATATTTCCAAACAACCACATTCTGATCTGACAATATATACCCAGGGGTCTCCTTTAACAAAGAGGTATTATTTAATTACTTGTAAAAAGCATAAAACAATGAGACACGTAATATAGTAACATATAAAATACTCTAAATATAGGTCATTGTTCAAGTAAGGTTTATGATGCCACACATGAGCCCCTGATTTTCTGTCATTTTTACAGAAGATACATTTTTGTGACAATTTAATAATAAAATATTGCCGATGCAGATGGGTTATACTGTCTGGTGGTAACAATAAGAGAAGTCTATAGCATCGCCAGCCATTCTCTGCATGTGTTCATCTGTGCATGTGTGATCCTGACCTGGGTTTCCATTTTCACTTGTAAAAATAAAAAATAAATAAAAATGTTATGATATATAGGAGATCTGTCTAAAAAGTTTAGTGAATGGTCTGATATATCTGTATGAAACGCTTGTAACAAGGTCGCTCATGCGCGGTGACATGCATGGACATGTCTGGACCTGCCCCCAGTGGGGGTTTGCCCGAGGCCGCCACCGCACTGCATTGCATTCATTTCAACAGAGTGTCCCGAGCAGTGTGCGTCGAACAGCAATGGAGCTTGTCTTCCAACGATTCCTTGCCACTGCGAAAGCGTGCAAACCAATCGTACACACATTTTCTACTCACAGCATCCTGCCCGTACACTTTAACCAAGATTTTGTGCGTCTCCGTCGCCGATTTACCCAATTTGAAGCAGAACTTAATGTTGTGTCGTTGCTCCATTGCTGTTCGACGCACACTGCTCGGAACACTCTGTTGAAATGAATGCAATGGCAGTGCGGTGGTGGCCTCGTCACATTGGTTACGAGAGAGAGAGAGAGCGCTGCGGCACTCACAGGAATTAAAGAAACGCTGGTGACACAACACTTAGATCTCCTTGTCGTCTATGTTTCAGTTTATTCAACTTTCGTCAAGAGTTGAATAAACTGAAGTCCTGTGAGTGCCGCGGCTTCCTCTCTCTGCATACCACACATATGAGGGCACCCAGGCATTTCAGTATTTATTGGTGGAGTGCCAGCCAGCCTGCTGATATATATATATAAATATATACCCATCCAACGAAAAAGACAGGCACTCGGAGGCACAATATAAGATGCAAAAACAGTGTATGACGTTAATACACTGTTTTTTGCATCTTATATTGTGCGTCCGAGTGCCTGTCTTTTTCGTTGGATTGGTGCATATTCTCTGACATTGGACACCGAGGCCAGATGTTAATGTGTTTTTTGAGTGCCAGCAGTTTTGGGATAATATATATATATATATATATATATATAAATAAAACCAATGTGACGGACGGCCCTCTGACCGACTACAATAACTGACAATAAGGTCCCGAAAAATAGAAATCAACGTTTCAGAACTTTAATTGTTCTTTCTTCCTGACGAAAGAACAATTAAAGTTCTGAAACGTTGATTTCTATTTTTCGGGACCCTACTGTCAGTTATTGAAGCCGGTCAGAGTGCCGCCCATCACATTGGTTACATTTTTATCCTTGAACCTTTCTTGGTCAAGGTAATTGGAGGGCACCGACCACGTTTACATTGTTATAGCAAAGGAGTGCCGGCTCCAATCCACTATATATATATATTTATATTAAATCCACCATGTAGGCAGCACGCCTCATGACATTCTTCCATGCAGAAACACAGGTGCCCTCCATGTGATACACCCTGAGGAAAATGTTAATAAAACATTGAAACGTCGGTAACATATTGCATGATTCCTGAGTCAGCACTGCGTGCTGCCAGCTATAGCAGGGAGATGCGCAGCATGGGGTCCTTTTGCCATAACGTTGCACAGTAGAGCAATGGGGACCGGACCAGAAAATACAACAACAGCATTAACTATCACTTTCCTTTTTACTCATTGCTAGGACGAGCTCTTAATGGACCCAGGTGCAGTGGCCCAGTCAGTGTCCCATAGTAAATAGGCACAAAAAAACATTCTTTATTGCAATGATATGCTTCAATAAGGAGTGTTAATTTCCAGGATAAAGATGGCATTAAGCTGCTGGGGGCGGGCTTGGTAAATCTGACAGCCTAGCAGTCCCCATGAGGGCTGCTTCTGCTATTGGAAATCTGCTGCCGTCACTCCATGGTACGACCAGGGGATCCCTAATATGTGTGGGTACTCCATGAATTTTGGGGATATCCCGCATATATTATTTGATAAATATGCTCCTTTTGAGGTTGATCATAATTACATAAGGCAGATAAATATAGGCTGGTTGTGAGAGGCTAAAATAATCTCAATACACCACCCATGACTGAATTTTGCAAGGTCATCAACCAATATTTGAATTCACAGCAAAAATCCCATTCATCATAATTTGCATAAAAGAGTGTAAGCAAGCTAATGGAGGTAATGTGTGAAAAGTGATTGCATGGGTAAAACCCAACATAAGCTGGAAAGGCCCTAATTGATTTTATTGCACAGAGACTGAGCCTTTTACTAGTGCACCAGGACTTCATCTAACTTCATTTCAATTGATTTTCACTGATAGGCTTCTTTTGTGTGTCCAAGGCTTAAGTACTAAACTAATAAAAAGATAAAGGACTTTGTAATACAGATTCTGAAAATAATGTCCACACATAATTTCAATGGAATAAAATAGCATGTTCTGCAGTTACCAAAATGACAAAAAAGCAATAACAAGAAGTGTGGCTAACATGAGCTAATCTGCTAAGAAAAAATATCTATAATCTCAATTATTTTTAAAAGCTTTTGCCATTTAGGATCAGCAAGAAGAAATGCATTTCATCTCCACAATGGCCTAGCAAAGAGCATGAAATCAAAGGGACAACAACAGATAGTTTCTACTGAGATTAAAACATATACAGTAGTCGAAGGCACACTACTCATCAAGATATAATCATCACTGATTTTGCTCCTCAGCTCCGGACATTGGAGAATACAGTACATACATAGAAAATTGGGCATACATGGTATACACAGGTGCAGGAGGGTGGAGGTGGGGGTGAGAGCGGCTACAGCGGGGTGCGGTAGACTGGTCCACTTATAAAAGTTGGCTGGGAGTGCGATCCTGATTTTTGGGAGCCTCCCACCCTTTCCGGGAGAGAAGGAAAGTATGTGTTGAGGGCTTTTCTAGGTAAGGGAGAACAACTGAGAGAGGAGAGAGGGTGAGATAGTAGTCTGAAAGCAAAGTGAGGGATAGGGTAGTATTTGGAGCAAGAGGCTGGATAGAGAGATGCTCTTTTTAGGATTGGTGAGATGAGCATGTGTTTAAAGAACGCTGGAAATGTCCCTAGTGAAGAGCAGCAGGGTGCAGAGGTGAGTAGAGATGAATTATTAGTATAAATTGAAAAAAATCTAAAAAAAAGGAAGATGTGCAGTGGTAAAGCAAAACACATAAAATATAATTATTTATAATCAAAGGAGGGGTATACTATTAATCAATGTCTACATTCAATACACACAGCATTTATGCACACCAAGGCCAAATACTGGAATGTGCTTATCCTTTTAACAGTACTTTTTAATTTCATGCCCATAAACCAGACATCTATAACAACAAGTACATCACTGCAACCACTTAGTGTATTTGCCATAGTCACATCTATGACTAAATGCTAATATCAGCTCTTACCCTAGTGTACAAGCGTGCGTCTGACTGTACAAGGACTGAGGCACCCACTCTGAGTGTCTATAAATCGTGTAATACCTCTTGGCGCGTCATTATATCTAAACTTGCACCAGACCTATGGTATTGGTTAGTGCAGATTTTCGTGCTGAGTATGTGAGCAATTAAGCACCTGTGCACTTCAGTGACGCAACAGTAATAGTCCCATAACGCGCCCATAAGACGGACCATTTTCCTACATCTGAATAGCCATCTCCCAGTAACTAGCCAGGAACGCCCAGTACATTTCTGATACAGTGTGTCTCAATGGCAACTGCGTACACACTGAGGCCCTCATTCAGAGGCGGTCGCTCGGGAGCGATCGGTCGCACCCAAAGTGACCGAGAATATGCAAAACGAGCGCTCAGTCGCAAAGCACATCGTAAGCGCGGAAACACCCACAACAATGAAAGCACACCTTCTATCTCTACGGCCTAATTCAGAGTCGGTCGCAAGCGGCAACCTGCGTCAGCACGATTAACACCTGTTACATTGTTAATTGCCTACAAACATTGGTTGAGGCAGTAACCATCGCCAGCACGCGCAATGCTCAAGGTAGACCCTGGGCTGCCCTTAGCTCTGCGAGCAGTAGTGTCATTATTGCAACGAGATGACATGTGTGATGACTCGTTCAGTAATATATGCACGCCCTTAAAACGACCTTTTTAAGGTCAACCACGCCAGCGTGCGCACCACCACACCCCCGTTCACAAGCACCTTCCCCTGTAACCACCCACAAACGACACGAAATGTCAATCACAGCTACGACCTCGTAGTGACTAGCGAGCAAGATGATTGCGGTTGGGAAGACAGGCTTGCTCACGCGCACTACCAGGTACACGCATGCGCAGTTGAAAAAAACATCGTCCGCTACGTCCAATCGCTCCGTGCGACCGCCTCTGAATGAGGTCCTGAGTACTGCAGGCACAGAATGAAGTTCTAGGGATTTTCACACATCCGCAATAGCAAATAAATCACTCATTCATGATAATCCGCATTGCAAGCAACTTAGAGTCAGGCCCATGATCTCAACTTACTCTCTTAAATGACACAACTCGATAATTATATATTTTGTACTAGTTGAACCCTGAAGGTGCCAATTGAGAGCATCTCATGTAAAGCAGGAGCCCATACTGTTCTAGTTTTGGCTAGGGATGGCCATTGGAAACCGATGGTTGGCAAACATTGATGTTTCCAATTCAATGAAGATGCTTTTTTCATTTGATGATGGGATTGTCATCATTGCATGCTCCTTTCCGATGACTAACAACATCCCTCTTGCTGCATACACCAGTAAAAGAAACTCAGTGTGTCCATAGCAAAGCCCCGCTGATCATACACACACTTCAGCTGTCCATTGTGCACAGTGCCGTAACAAGGCTCCGAAGAGCCCTGTGTCGGCAATGCCCCCTAAGTGCATGACGTCATGACACAGATGGGGTTGCCAACATCAGGAAGTGCAGTACTGCCCGGAGCACTCTGAGGACACTCCGAGTGGCTGTAGAGACTGCAAGGCGCATGCCCGAAGCATCCTAAGGATGCTCTGGCTGGCACTGGCACATCAATACTGGCTGCAAGGTGAGGTGAATAATGGATTTTAAGGTGTATCTATTTTCAATCATGATATTCATTATTATTATATGGTTCCCTTGAAGGTTAGAATAGTATAATATTTATAAACATTTGATATACTATAAGTGCATTATAACCTGAAAGTGTTAAAAGCTTGTGAATCAATGGCTGCTGGAACGCATATAGAAGTAAGAAAGCTATGGCCGCTGGAACGCATGTATAAGGAAGATAGTTATGGCCGGCTAAAAGTACAGGGGAGCCAAATATGGTCTGTATCCGGCGAACGAATGCTGGAGGATTATGTAATATGTATCAGCTGTGATGGCAGGTGCGTGTAATAGAGTCACGCTGAAAATTATTTAAAAACGGGCTCATGTGTGAATATGGACTATCACGTCATTTCCATTTGAGGAAGCCAGGAATTGGGAGACGGGGAAACGCGTTACGAGGAAGACAGAGTGCTAGGACCACGCTTGGCCAGTCTGCAGTTTGCGCTGTGGAGGAGTGGGAGATCCGCTGTCAGGTGCAGGGTCTGCACGGCCGGCCTGCTGCCCACGTTGGGGAGAAGTGATTTATCTGCCCCCATAAGGTGGACCCTATTCCACAAAGACTTTCAAGTGGAATCAATATAACAGGCTACGGTAGCCAATTTGTGGGCTGTGGAGAAAAAAAGAGGTGCGGAGTATTTAATCATTCCCCTCTCCAGACCGCATTGTGGAGACGCTGGCAGTAAATTAAGAGGAGGTTGCTAATTACTGGCCTGATATACTCCATGGACAGCGATTAATGAGTATCATTTTGGATATAACAAGTAAAGACCACAGAAACAACGTGGGAGAAGTCTTATGTGGTAATATTATATATCATAAGTAATAAGCATGCTTAATTACTAACATTGGATTTCAATAACCTTACTGGATTGAACTGAGATTACTAACCACTACTAATTGGAGGATACTAATTATTAACAATTATTAAAATATTGCGTTTAATGTGGCTAAGTGATGGATATCTAATATGTTGAATGTATTGGTTTTAATAAGATTAATATATATGTGGTAAATGTATATATGTGCATGTTTAATATATGGCCTTTTTGGATGTAAATAACAGAAAGGATTATTAATTTAGTAATAATAATAAAAATATAAATTTCTTAACAACTTTGAAAAGTTCAATAAATTATCTATATTTGAGCAGCGCCTCTTATTATTATTATTTTCTTTGTACGGTTTTTTGGATGTAATATTAACAAACATCCATAAATAGAGGCAGCACCTCAAATATTGTTGACTGCTTTAGGTGGACCAAGCGCCAAGGAAACAGATTCTTTTTTAGATACCTATCTGGCTGCAGGGTGCCTGTTAGCCAGAGGCAAGGACCGCGCGGCAGCTATGATGCCGCCCACATAGCCCTATGCTCAGTGTGGTTGCACTGCACACACCCCTAGTTATTACCCTGACTGTGAATGCACACAAGCATACTATCAATTATTAAGCCATAGAATGGTTAATAGACAATGGCTACATACCATTGCAAATTGCAATGCTGTAACAATTTGATGGTCCCTTTCTGATAGGCATCCCTAGTTTGGGACTATCTGACTCAGGTTTGTATGCTTTGGAGACAACACAGATCAAAATTAGAAAAACAAATAGAATACTAGTCCTCTTTTTATAGACCCTCCAAATATATCGATTTGGCCGGTACAGTACCATTTTTTTATGGTCTGTACCGGCAAACAGGGTCTGTACTGATTGTACCAGATGAGTAGTACAATCTTCTGAATTCTATAGCAGCGCTGTGGGAACATAGACTCCCGCAGCGCTGCTGAGTAACAGGCGGCTCTGACATCTGTATGCTGAGTCAGCCCTCAGTCTCAGATGTTTCTTGGGAGCTTCTCCAGTCAAAGTCTTGCAAGATGCTGACGTCATCTTCCCGCAAGACAAGGACAGACAGCAGTGAGGTTGAGCTAGGGCTTCTGTATGATCACATACCCGCCCCCTTTATCATTTGCCAGGCCCCCTTTATTTATGGCCACAACCCCTGTACCGGATTCTATATTTGAAATGTTGGAGGGTATGTATAGTTTTTTATATCAGGGAAATGCAAATAGGAGCCCCCTTAAATTAAAGGTGGATGGAACTTAATTATACAATTTACATCATCATGCTCTGCTAGTATGGCATGACGACACATATCACATTACAGGTTAAGTCTCCCATATCCAAAATGCTAGAAGTATTATGGATAACGGAATATTCCGTATTTTGAAATATTTGCATACCATAATTAAATATCTTGGGAATGGGACACAAATCTAATCACATAATGCATTTATGTGTTATATATACATTATACACACAGCCTGCAAGTCATTTTATACTATATTTTTAATAATTTTGTGCATCAAGCAAAGTTTGTATATATATACAGGTTGAGTCTCCCATATCCAAATATTCCGAAATACGGAATATTTTTAGCATGACTGAGATAATAAAACCTTTGATTTTTGATGGTTCAATGTACACAAACTTTGTCTAAGGCACAAATTATTAAAAATATGGTATAAAATTACCTTCAGGCTGTGTGTATAGGTTGTAAATGAAACATAAATTTATTTCATGTATGTACACAAACTTTGCTTGAGCCACAAAATTATTGAAAATATTGTATAAAATGAGCTGCAGGCTGTGTGTATAAGCTGTATATAACACATAAATGCATTCTGTTTGTATATTGGGGTCCCATTCCCAAGATATTTCATTATGATATGCAATTATTCCAAAATACGGAATATTCCGTTATCCAAAATACCCCTGGTCCCAAGCATTTTGGATATGGGAGACTCAACCTGTATATATATATATATATATATATATATATATACATGAAATTAATGTATGTGTTATATATACCTTATACACACAGCCTAAAGGTAATTTTATTAAATATTTTTAATAATTTTGTGCATTTAACAAAGTTTTGTTTACATTGAACCAACAAAAAGCAAAGATGTCACTATCTCTGTCACGCTGCAAAAAATCTGTATTTTGGAATATTTGGTTATGAGAGACTCAACCTGTATTACACTCCACATTATCACGCTCCATGCCACAGTGGAGTCCATTGAATCATTGTGCCACATTTAGAGGAGCAAAATAATGCTTCGCCCACCTCGCCTTACTATGGCATTGGTTAGAGATTGACAGACCCTATCAGGAGTCCAGGAGATCATCAACTCTTTCAGGAGTTTCTCATACAGTACAGAAGATTTGACAAGTATGACAGTATAATGTCCATATTTACGGGCAGATTAAGCCCCAGAGGGTGCATTTAACACGCATTTTTTTCTCGCAGCTTGCGGCTAATTGAATATGCTCCTTAGTTATTACAATTTTTAGAAATCTTGCATTATATGGTTACTATATTAGACAGACAAATACTTTTTCCTCAGGTCAAGAGGACTGCAAATTAATGCAAAATTCTAAACCACTCAAATATTTCTCCTATTCAACGCGGCATAATAATAATAAGCACAGCTGCTAAGAACTTGACTGGAAACCTCTACAAAGGGAATATAAAGTAACACATATTGTTCTTACCATTATGCAGGAATTACTATTAAAATGTACATTATGGCAGAGAGGCATCTTCATTATGAATGGACGCTTCTGAGGAATTTTCTGAACTCATGCTGACCTTGCACAGTGTGTCAAGCCTAAAATCATAGGCCAGTGGCCGCCCTCTCCTACACAAATCCTTTGCTGCAACATTTATCAGATCACTTACTTGATCTTTGAAGCACATCACATTTATTTTCTAATCTATTAGAGACCTTAAACCTCTCACCCAACTACAGTAAAAGAATTGTGTCTTCCTATGGAACTTGCAGAAAGGAAAGACGCTTATGTTGAAAAACTAGTTCCCATGGATGGCATTCATTAGTGATTCAGAGATACAGACATCAGCGGTGTTATTTATCATTTACATGGTGTTCCTTTAGAATAGTCTGTACTAGCATTTGCATGACACCGCAGTATTGTCTGCCAGCCTGCACGATTCAACAAGGTATCTAGGTCTATTGCTTTATAGACGATATAAAGTGTGGTTGAATGACCCAACAGTTTTCCTGGGAAGTGCAGACGTCCATCCACATATTTGTTTAGTGCAAATTGGTTTTTATTGCTTAATTTGCTTATAATAGGAAACAAACATAGAAATCACATACATTTCACCAATTACATAAAAATAAAATAAAATATAACATCAAAAACCACAAAACAAGAACGAAAAACAAAAAACAGACAAACCAAAATGAATATAAAAAATAAATAAATAAATAAAAATAAATAAATACAACTCCGGGCTCAGCAAAAGTAAACAAAAGAAAAACAGCTCCCCCTAATTCAATCTAAGGGCCAGTCAAATTACGATTCCCGAGGGTGTTGCAAACTAGGATGGGTGTGCTGCAATAATGCTCTTAAAGGTGGATGAATCCTTGAAATCTAGCCAACGATACCATGTATCCTTAAAAGCTGTGTAGTTATCTTCCATAGAAGACAAGATATCTTCCATTTCCATATAGAGATCAACTCTATCAAACCAGTCCCTTACTGTTAGAGGAGAGGAGGAGCACCACTTTACCGGGATAACTGATTTAGCCGCATTATTTAAATGGCACAACAGGGACTTCTTATATCTCAAAATGGGGGCGGGGGATAGGTGAAACAGCCAGAACAACTGATCAGATGGAACTGGTTCACCAATTATAATTGCAGAAAGTTGAAGGAATTCTGACCAAAACGGGCGAAGGAGAGAGCATTGCCACCACATGTGAAAAAGGTTGCCAGGGGCATTTGAGCAACGCCAGCATGTATTCGGCATGCCTAATCCCATTTTTGAAAGGACGTCCGGAGACCTATACCAGCGGGATATCAACTTATATTGGGTCTCCCGAACACCAATACTAGGAGAGCAAGCATGTGCCAAAGAAAATATTTTAACCCAATTGGCCTCCCCCACCTCAGCGCCCAACTCCAAATCCCAAGTTTTAGTAAAGTGTGGAAGACTTGTACTCACGTCGTCCAAAAGAAAATTATATATCAGGGAGATAGTATGGGTAGGGGATGAGGAATCGGCACAAAGGCGTTCAAAGGGTGTTAAGACTGTATGAAGGGAGCCAGAAGGGCCAAGGGAGTGAAGAAAGTGGCAAACTTGGAGGTATCCCCAAAATTCCCCTTGAGGTAAGTTCCAATTACCTTGCAAATCATCAAAGGATATCACTGTGTTCCCACTCATCAGCTGTCCGACTCGGAAAAGACCTCGGTCCTGCCAACAACTAAAGGCTCTATGGTCCAATCCAGGCGGAAAATTAACATTTGACAAGAAGGACATATATGGAGAAGTCCGAGAAGAAATGGAAGGTTTTTTCCGAATAGACTTCCAACAGGATAATGTGGGCCCAATAGTAGGGTGAGATGAGCTGAAGATACAGAAACCTGGGAAGAGAATTCATTTTCAGTACACCTAACCTCCAAAACCATGAAAAGGGACGGGCTCTTCAAGAGTGTAAATCCGAACGTATTTTGGCCAAAAGGGGGGAAAAGTTAATTTTAAACAAGCGGCCTAGGTCTCTAGTAATAACTACTCCAAGATATTTTAACTGGGAAGCATGCCAGGCAAAGGGAAAAGCAGTTTTGAGTCCTGCTAACATTAGGGGTGGTGCAGTAAGGTTAAGGGCAGTTGATTTGGAATAATTAATCTTGAAGTTAGAAAGGTCACCAAATAGCCTAAACTCATCAAGTAGATTAGGTAAGGAGATAATCGGAGAAGTAATAGTTGACAGTAAATCATCGGCAAAAAGAGCCAATTTGTATTCCTTATCTTGGAGGACATACCCAGAAATATTTGTGTTTAGGCGAATAGACTGCACCAAGGCCTCCATACAGAGAATAAAAATCAAAGGTGATAGTGGGCAACCTTGTCGAGTGCCATTATGAATCGCGAAGGAGCTGGAAAGGGAGACATTAACTCTAACCTTAGCTGAAGGGGAGCGGTAGAGGGAAAGAATGAGCTGGAGGAAGACAGGACCCAATCCCAAATGCCGCAGCACACCGGTCATAAAGCCCCAGTCTATCCTATCAAACGTCTTCTGGGCATCGGTAGATAATAAGATTGCTGGGGTATTTGGAAATATGGTGAATAAGGGCTAGTATCTTAGAAGTACTGTCCTCAGCCTCGCGTCCGGGAACAAATCCAACCTGATCACTATGTATAATTGATGGGAGAAAAACTTGCAATCTGTTCGCAAGAAGTTTTGCAAATAATTTAACGTCAATATTAAGGAGGGAGATGGGTCGGTAGCTAGGACAGATGGAGGGGTCCTTGCCTTCCTTGGGGATGACTGTGATATGGGCCTCCAGGGATTGGACAGAGAAAGGAGATCGGTCTGCGATTGAGTTAAAGGCGTCTAGGAGCAATGGCAACAGCTTACTCTTAAAGGTCTTGTAGTAACTGATAGTAAAACCGTCTGGGCCAGGACTCTTTCCAGAACGAGTAGTTTTAATAGCCTCATCTAATTCAAGCATAGTAAAAGGCCTCTCCAACTCCGAACAATCAGATAACGAGAGCCTATGAAACCCAACTCTAACCAGATAATCGCTAATGGCCCGTTGCTTCTCCAAAGCATCAGGATAAGCTGCAGAGGGAGGGAGATTATAGAGGGAAGAATAGAAGGAACAAAATGACGTTGCAATCAAATTGGTATCGTGGAGAGTCAAGCCTTTCTCATTCTTAATAGAGGGGATAAAGGATAAGGCTCTTTGTGCACGTAGTGCGCGAGCTAACATTTTCCCGGGTTTGTTACCCCATTTGTAATATCTGCTACGACATTTTCTGAAATAATGTTTGACTTTATCAAGGAGGAGCTTATTCAATGCCGTACGCGCAGCAACCAATTCAACATAAATATCAGAGGAAAGGGAAGCTTTATGAGAAGACTCCAAGTTCTGTATCCTCTGCAATAAACTCTCAATTTGGACCATCCTTTGTTTTTTCAAATAAGCACCTAACTGAATACACTTCCCTCGAAGTACGCATTTATGTGCCTCCCATATAGTAAACTTTGATATGTCAGGGGTTACATTACAGTCAATATATCCGTGAATAGTCTCGGCAAGTTGGGATCTACAATAGGGGTCAGTCAATAGGGATTCATTAAAGCGCCAAGACCAGCATGAGGGGTCAGCTATTCCCAAGGATAGATCCAACAGGACTGGGGCATGGTCTGACCAAGTTGTCAAACCAAAAGATGCGGTACGAACCAAATGTAAATGTCTATGGCCTAACAATATATAGTCTATCCTGGAATAGGACTGATGTGGGTGTGAGAAATGAGTAAAATCTCTATCGGTAGGATAAAGTATGCGCCAGACATCGGACAGCTGATGAGTGTGGAGGAGACGCCTTACATTGCGTGACTTACGTTAGGGAATGGAAAAGGAACCAGAAGACACGTCTAGTTTGTGATCTAA
The DNA here is from genome assembly GCA_031769625.1 of Taudactylus pleione. Classification (NCBI taxonomy): domain Eukaryota; kingdom Metazoa; phylum Chordata; class Amphibia; order Anura; family Myobatrachidae; genus Taudactylus; species Taudactylus pleione. The sequence continues at coordinate 3,295,144 of JAUIMM010000396.1, forward strand.
AGCCCAATTCAGATCTCCGCCAACCACTAGGATCCCTTCCTGAAGAGAGGCAATCTTATCAAGGACCTTTTCAAAGAATACCGGTTGACCATGATTCGGGGCATAAATATTAACGAAGGTGAAAACTTGGAAAAATATTGTACATTTAATAAGTAGGCACCTCCCCTCCTCCAACCTATGAACCACCACATTGGATATAGGTAAATACTTGTCAAACAAAATTGCCACTCCCTTAGATTTAGAGTGAGTATAATTACAATAATAAACCGTGGGGTAGAATGGATTACTAAAACAAGGAGAGGAATCAGGGTGCCGGAAGTGAGTTTCCTGTACTAGGACAATATCGGCTCTCTCAGCATGGAAGGAACGGAGTGCTGTACCTCTCTTCTCAGGGACATTAAGCCCTCTAGCATTGATAGACATTATTCTAAGAGAGGCAGCCATAGGTAAGGGAAGAGAGTAAACAAAACTTCGAAACACCGGAGTTGAATTAAAGAAAAAAAAAAAGGAAAAAAAAAGAAAAAAAAAACACAAAACATAACAAAAAATAAAAAAACAACATATAGAACAAATAAAATACAAAATAGGAAAAATACAAAATAGCAAGAAAAGTATGAAAAAATCGGCATCCAGACAAAAAGGGGGACCACTGGGGTACCCATGTCACGGAAAAAAAAATTGCGGAAAGGGGCACACTAGGGGGCAAAGATTCCGTCATCCAAAACATTACACTAATTAAACTAATTAGTAACAATATATAGAACAGTGCTCATTGCTAAATCGGTATCAAATGTAACTTTATAAAACCACATATCTCCATGAAGGAGAACATACTGAAATGAGCGGACAACCAACCGCCAAAATGGGGAAGGCCCATATGACGAGGTCAGGGAATAAGTGTCTGGAAGGATTCGGATTACTTCTGACAAAGATCAATATGGGAAACAAAATACTAACCCATTAACTACACCAGATAATAAACCCATTATAAAAAGAAAAAACCCAACAAAATACAATAAAGACATATGTATAGATATATATTCATGGATATATAACGGAGTCAGAAAATTAAATTTTTAGAAAGATCATGTGGTAATCATGGAGGGTCAGCTCCGCGAGGGGAATCTTCTCCTCTGGATTTCTTCTAGGAGTTCTGGACGTGTTCCCAACGGGGTCTTCTCGGAAGGCTAGGAGGTAATGTGTTTGTAAGAGAGAGAGCCTGCCAGTCGGGAATAGATATAGCGTCCAGACCTAAGGTTGATCAAAAATCAGGGAGATCTGTGGGAGCTAGGAGAGTAAGGGATCTGCCTTCGTACGAAACCTGGAGGGACAGTGGAAACCCCCATCTATACTTGATTTCCTTCTTACGAAGAGCTTCTGTGAAGGGTTTCAAAATCCCTCGCTGCTGTAGCGTACGCCATGAAAGGTCCTGGAAAATCTGTAAGCTGGTGCCGTTAAAGTCCACTCCCTCCAATTTGCGAAAAGTAGTGAATGCGGCAGATCACATCACGTGGGCGGTCAAACATCGAGCCCTTTGGACGAAGGGCTCAATGAGCTCTGTCAAATTCAATAGTCATTTGGATCCAGAGCCAGAATCTCCCCAAAGATTTTATTAAGGACATCCATAAGGCCCGAAGTAGGAATATCCTCCGGGAGGCCACGGATACGGAGGTTGTTTCTTCGACCTCTATTGTCCAAATCATCTAACTTGGTCTGCATAGCCCTCATATCCAGAGACTGTTGAGCGATTGTCTCATGAAGAAGATCCAGCTCGGAGTGTATAGTATCTCTGTCCTCCTCCAAAGCAACCATGCGCGATCCCAGATGGGTAACATCGGTCTGGACTAAAGAAATTTGAGTTTGTAGAGATTCATGAAGTCTAGATTCCAGTGCTTGCATATCTTGCTTGGAAGGGAGCGACTTGACATGGAACAGAATTTCTACAATTTCACCTCTTAACTGTGATATGTGATCATGAGACCCATTGGAGGGAGGGGTGGCAGCCATGTTAGGGGGGAACTGGTAATGGTCCCAAGTGGAGCTTCAGAGGGGTCTGTAGAGTGTGATATAGACAAATAGGAGTGCAAATTCTGTTGGGAAGTGTTGACACTTGATTTCCGGGGAGTTCTGCTCTGAGACCCCTTCCCTGTTTTGCCCATTAGAGGATATTGAAAATTACATTTGAAAAAAAAAAAAGAGAGAGAAAATAAAGAGCACTGTGAGCAAGAAGGATGACAAAAGTCACATTCCCCTGTTAGTGGATTGGCATGGCGGACAGGAAGTGCCTACATGAGGCCACTAATGCTGGCAATTTGAGGTCACATCAAGAACCAAACGGGCGGACATAGGTGCGGACAACGCTCCCAGCTAGGACCGCTCTCAGTGACACTCCTGTATAGAGCACAATGGAGAGTACATATAATGAAGCAGTAGGTGTAATGGGTTCCGTATTCAGCCACTAGGGGGAGCTCCAACCCAAGCAAAGTGTCCAGAACAATATAATTCAGGAGAGCAGCCAGGAGAAGGATCCCCGCGGGGGTATGATAATGGATACCCCTAAGTGAATGATCTCCCAGAAGTACTATAGGTACCTTTTATAGGCTGGAGAGTCAGATTTCCGTCTAGCTTTAGCCCTCAGGTCCGGCAATTTGATATTCAAGATGGCGGCCGGTTCTCCACACAGGGCCGTTGCCACGGGTCCCAGCCGGCCCTCTGAGCACGGAAGAGAGTCAGGAGTCGGTGATGGAAGGCAGCGGCATCTCAGGTGCCGGGCAGTAAGAGGAGGAGCTGGTCGCCGGGAAACCGGTAGCCGCGAGGACACGGCAGCCACGCGGGACTGCCTGAGGCCGCGGCTCCCACGATGTATAGGCCCCGGCTTGTAGATGGGCCACAGAGGTGCTCTACTGAGGTGGGAGGAAGCCGGTAAGTAGTGGAAACGGGGTGAGCACCGATGGGTGCGTGGGGTCCGCAGAGCAGCTCCAAATCTAGCCCCAGCAGCAGGAGCTGATGTGAGGCACGTCCGTCCACTTGCTCGCCAAGCCACGCCCCCCCAACCACATATTTGTTTAATATAAAAACACCTCTCCCAAATATTTCAGTGGACTTCAACCTCTAAAGGGTACAACTTTGATATATTATTTAAACTTAATAATACATATGCTTTAATAAATATCCCCTTACTGAAATCATTGCTCAAGGCAGTCAGCAGCCCTATTGGAAAAACAGTTTTCCCCCGTCTTTGGCTCATCAACTTTGCCGCACAATGACAATTGCTCTTCACTTGTTTCTCCTGTGCTTTGACAGAGACCTGTAAATATATAGTATAAGCCCTAGTATAAAATTATTTCCTGGTCACTGGCAATAAAAGATGAATGTTATTTTTATCTCTTATACTCTTGAGTACACAGCCATTACAATAGTCTGGGCTACATTTACTTGGTCCTTCACAAATGTAAACAAAGGCTAGGGAATAATGCAAATACCCTTTCCTCCAGCGTCAATGACCAGTAGCATGGAGCAATGTAGTTTTATGACGTAGCCTGCAAAGGGGAATATTTTTTACGTGAGCGTGTATTTATTTATTTATTACGTTATTTATATAGCGCTCACATAATCTGCAGCACTGTACAAAGAATATTTGCCCGTTCACATCAGTCCCTGCCCCAGTGGAGCTTACAGTCTATGGGTCTGATTCAGACCCGCTCGCGAGCGCTGAGCGCTAGCAAGCGGGTCGATGGTGCCCAAGTGCGCATGCGCACGACGGAGGTGGCTCCGTCGTGCGCATGCACGAGACCCGAATAACGATGGCCAAGCCGTCGTTAAGGGTCTCGCACCAAAGGGGGCATGCTGTCGATGGTGATTGACAGCACGCCCCCTTTGGTGGGCGCACCGGGGGTGTGGCTGCCCAGATGGAGGCGTTCCCATGGGAACGCCTACTGTCTGGGTCCGGCCCCACTGACATCACTAGTGATGTCAGTGGGAGTGCTTTTGGCTCTGATAGAGCCAAAAGCACTCCTGGGCTTGCGGCAGCGAGACCCTACCACAGGGTCTCGTCAAAAGCCCGATGGTCACGATGGTCTTGACCATCGCGACCATCATTTTGGCCGCTCGCTATAGCTGTGGGTGGTCACCCACAGCTATGCGAGCGGCCAGGAGGCCGCTCCAAAATGAAGAAGGGACGACCCTGATTCAGAGCGAGCGCTCTGTCAGAGCGTCCGGCTCTGAATCAGGGCCTATGTTCCCTACCACATGCTCACACACCTACACACTAGGGTAAATTTTTGTTGGGAGCCAATTAACCTACCAGTATATTTTTGGAGTGTGGGAGGAAACCGGAGCACCTGGAGGAAACCCATGCAAGGACAGGGAGAATATACAAACTCAGCACAGTTAGGATCATAGTGGGAACAGAACCCACAACCTCAGTGCTGTGAGGTGGTAGTACTGCTAACCATTACACCATCTGTGCTGCCCTGTATATGCTGCATACTTGCCCATACGCGCATGCAGGGGGGGTTTCTGAGTACCTAGAAACCCCCCCTGGCCGCCGCTCCATCGCCGCGCAGCTAAACAGCATTTTTATATTTTTTTTTATTAAAAGGAGCTGCCGGAGCCGCAGGAGCAACTGTGCCTGCGGCTGGAGCTGGGCTGGCTGACTGTAGGGGGAGCTGTTGCGGCAGCGCGCAGCTCCTCCTAGGAAGGATTGACTGCAAGAGGGCCAGGCTGTGAGCTGCCGCCGGGTGACTGCGTTAAGGGCGCTTTCTCCTGGTCCTGGAGCCAAGGTGAAGTTATGTATGGGGTGCCCAGTGGGAGAGGAGCCGCCGGCGGGGGTTTACTGTCAGCACGGGGGGGGGAGGTAACTGACGCTGTACTTCTTTGCCTGTGCTTATGTTCGTTTGTGAAAGATGTGTGTCAGTGTCTGCGTTGGTGTGTGTGTCTGTGTGTAGTCTTTGTGATTGTCTGTCTAGGTTAGTGTGTGTGTGTGTCTGTTTGCGTGTCTGTGTCATTGTGTGTGAGATGCCGAACTGACTGTCCATCATCCAAATATATGTATATACTATGTATGTATGTATATATATATGTATATACATATATATATATATATGTGTGTGTGCATATATATATATATATATATAGTGTGTGTGTGTGTGTGTATATATATATATATATATAGTGTGTGCGTGTATGTATGTGTATATATATATATATATATATATATACACACACACACACACACACTTCTGCTGGCACTCTGAACAATGCTGTTAAAACTTGATCCTGTGCCAGAATCCAATATCATATACCTCCAAACAACAAACGGCACTAAGACACTGGTGTAAAGAACAATAGATTTTATTGTAAAAAGATCAACAGTTTGTATGGTCCTGACGACAAGCTATCATTCTTTACCCCAGTGTCCTAGTGTTGTTTTTTTTTGGAGGTATATACAGTATTTGGAAACCCCCCTTTCAAATTCCTGCGTTTGCCACTGTTGCCTACCCTCCCGATTTGGTCGGGAGCCTCCCGAAAATCGGGTGCTGCTCCCGACCTCCCGGGAAGGCAGGCAATCCTCCCGGCTGCCGCCCTCCCCTCCTATCCCCCCCACAATAACCCCTGCAACTCCCGCAGTAAAGGGGGCCGGTTACGCGAATCGCGTCATTTTGGCCCCGCCCCCTGCTTCACAATGCCGATATTACCGGCATTGTGTAGCAAGGGCGGGGCCGAACTGACGTGATCATGTGGCTCCGCCCCCACCCCGCCCCTAAGTGTGTGTCACCAGCCAGCCACTCCCCCTTGTCACAGACACGCCCCCCGTCCTGCCGATCTGGCTGCTTCCTCCCGGAAGGAGCAGCCTAGAAAGTAGGTAGGTATGATATGCTGATATGTGCAATAATATACCTGATTCTGAGCATGAAAACATAAATTATATTTCACATTGCAGGCTTATGGGTCTATTTACTAAGCAGTGTTAGGAGACAGAGTGAAAAGTGATAATGTACCAGCCAATCAGCTCCGAACTGTCATCTCACAGGCTGTGTTTGAAAAATGACAGTTTATGATTGGCTGGCACCTTAACACTTTTCTCTCTGTCTCCTAACACTGCTTAGTAAATAGACCCCTTAGACATTTAGTGGACATCAAGGTGTAGAAATTGCACATATTTGGAGGCATTCCTGGTTTAGTAGGGGACCATACAGTTTTCTTCAACTAAGCAAACAGACAGTGTGTACTTGTAGTCTTGCACCTATCCTATAGTAGGTGCAAAACATACACCTCCATATGGCCATCTCTGCATAAGCCTGTAGTTGTGTCGACACATTCACTGAACTACTCGGTACATCCAAGTTACACCTCTTCAGTCAGCAGTGTAGATGTGTTGACATTATTATAACTCTGCATCACTTGTATACGATCAGATCTGGAGTATTTGTATATTTGTGTTGCGAAAACACAAATTGATACATTTACAAATGCGTTTAATCTGTGTATTTTTAAACATGTGAAAAGACGGCTGACCATCCGTACACACAGCACGATGCCCCAATATATCTGCAGATATATTGGACATCGGCTGTGTAGCATGCGATATGTCTGTGAACGACGTAGTTCACAGACATATCGCTGGTACACACTGGCCGATGCACACAAGATATATTGGGAGATCAATTGATCGGACAATATATCTGCCAGTGTGTGCCCAGCATAAGAGACCGAAAATGGGGGCGTGGCCTAATTACCACAGACCATGCACCCTGAATGACGTTATTTGGGGGCGTGCCCGTATGGCACACCTCCTGTTAACGTCGGGCTGGGGGCGAGCCCAGCACTACGTCAGTAGCTGGGCTGCCCCCAGCTCTCTTCCTGCACTGAATGGATGCCGCGCACATGCGAGCGGCATCCATTACTCTACTCCAGGGCCGGCACCGCCGCACAGCTGCAGCAGTGGAGTTACCCAATCTCCCGACCACCAGCGGGACACTCCATCCTGCAGTGCCCGAAAAATGGGACTCTCCCACTGCTATCAGGAATGGCTGGGAGGGGTGTCGCCCCTGTTCGACCGCACTGTTCAAACATTCCTCGACCCGGCCCTGTGTAAATTACCTCAGATAAAAGACAGGACAGTTACGTTGTGTAATGTAGGTTATGTTCTGGCTTTACCTCTGTTTGAAAATAAAATCATAGTAGTAAGATATTGGATAATATTTACAAATAAACAAAGGCAGGTGCCTATTGTACATGTGAAGTGTAGGTAAGTATGATGAAAGCTTGTATATACGCTACACGATGATTTGATTTTATTGAGTTGAAGTGTGGAACTGCTAACATTTCCCAATCTTTTATGTGGAAGCTATAAGTACATACGTAATACTGTATGTGTCCTTATCTTGCAAAGGAAACATAAACAAACCAACCACAGAAAACACAGCATCCAGTTGTAGTTCAGCAGACAAAAACTTAGAGAGCACATAGTTATTGATGTAGCCAAACTGTACCTACCCAACATCATGCATTATGTGTACAACAATAAACCCAGATGAATAAGAAAGTATAGAAAGACTGCTTGCTTGCTGCCTCATCCATTCATTTTTTCCAAGGCCACTTTAAAGGTATAAAAATGGCATAGATTGCTGAAGTGGTATTATGAAGACTATAATACTGTATAAACATATTGATCAAGCGGAATAAATATTTTGTGTGTGTACATATCACACAAACATACACACATACGTATGTACATACACGCACACATTAGGAACTTGTTACATACTCTTATCTTCATTTTTGTGCCGATATTTTTTTTAAGTCACAACACCTTTAAATATTTATAGTGTTTCTTTTAAAAAAAATTATAAATAATTTCTTTTAGTATGGTAGAGTCACTTTTTTCTAAACCAGATGTAAGATGAGGGATGTGCGTCATGTTTATTCAGCAGTTCAGCCTTAAATGTTCCAAACTATGAAATGGCCAGATGTCTAAACTATCTCTTTTTATTCTCTGTACACTGAGATCTGTTTAATGTGCAGCACTAAAGGTGCATATTGTGAAGTATTTATTGTATATTTGTAAAGTACTGGCACACAAGTACTGCCTACAATGGATGTAGACATGAACAGAATAAAACTTCCAATACATGTATAAAAGCTTCAAACATTTATATGGCGGCTGCTGACCACAATTTGGTTTATTTCCTCTACAAAAGGCAGTGTAATCGAGTTAAGGCATAACACTGATTCCTCTTTGTAGAAGAGAAATATAATTAGGCTCCATTTATTACAGAAAGCCCAGGCTGTGTGTCTGTAACTGGCAGCTTTCTTTCTAAAGATCACAGTGAAAGATTTAGCTCTAATGTTATATGGCATGACAAGGTGTCGGGGAAATGGCACATGTGCAGGATGTTCTGCATTCTAAATGGAATTCAACATACCACTCTCCGGTCACGCCTGAGCATTACTGAATTTAGCAGACAGACAGACAGACAGATTATATATTTTTGGTAGCCAGTGTCAACCACACATTCTGTTAAAATCATGGAAAGTTGATGATCCTGAGTTTTAGGGTACATACTATGATAACCAGGACCATAACTAGCTATGGGCGTCTGGTGCCGCTGCACAAGGCGCAGAGGTTCTGCGGGCGGCACTGTTGCCGCCCCAAGGCCTTTGCTTCTGGCTTGCAGAGTGCCTGGAACGGCACCCTGCAGCCAGAATAATTGCAGCAGTGCTACCCGTAGCGTCCCGTTGGATGCTACAGGCAGAAACCCTGTCCTGTTTGCTGTTCGGAGAGTCTAGAAGACTCTCCGTGCACTGCTGCCGGAGTTGCGGATGCTGGCCGGGCTCCGTACCCTATGCACGACTCCATGACGTCATGCACAATGACTCTATTGGGATATATTTACTAAGAATCGTGTCTGGCCAAGATTGCATTCCTTTGCGAGTTTTCCCTGTTTTTTAAACATGGAGATTTACAAAGACAAGCATGCTTGCACAAACACTATGTTGCACAAAAATAGATGACCAAACACGCAAATAGAAGTCAATAGACCAATGAAACCAACACACCAGTACTTTTCACAGACAGGAATACAACTCACAGATTTAATAAGAATTGTGTTTAAAAACACGCTAGAACCCGGCAGGGCTGCCATCACAAATTGTGTAGCCCGGACTGACAAAATAGGAAGACTCCCCTCTGTGGCAGAGCTGTGGATAATGTGGGTGGAGCTGTGGATAATGTGGGTGGGGCATCAATTGGTGCGTAAACCAGCAATCCAGTTTAAAAAATGTTTAAAAAATTTGGGCCATAGGGGTGGGTGTTATTATGACATATAAATCTATCATATAGATTATATGATACCCTAACCCTGCCTCAGCCACTTCTGTATGGTACATAAATACCCTCATAGCAGCTCCATCTCACTGACTCACGCACACATGCGCACACACACACACCAACCATCTCCCTCTCACACATATACACAACCCTGCCCCTGCCACCTCCCTCTCACAAACATATAACCCCAGTCACCTCCATCTCATACATAAATGCTCCTGCCCCAGCCACCTCCCTCTCACTACATATAGATTAGGGATGTGCAGGTTCGGATTAGTTCGGATTTTCCCGGCAAATTCAGATTTTTCCCGCCAATAATCGGATCTCAGAAAGAGGCAAAACATCATCTTTCATGGACAAACATCATCTTTCATGGACTTTTGGGGGGAAAATCTGAATTTGGAGGGAAAATCCGAACTAATCTGAGCCTGCACATCCCTAATATAGATACACTAACCCACCTCAGTATGATACATACATATCCCATACCTGCCGACTTTCAGGTCCCTCCTTCCGGGAGGGAGCAGTCAGGCTTCCATGGTGGAGGATGTGTTGCAGCAGAAAGGGGGCGTGGCACTGTGATGATGCAGCATTGGGGCCAGAGTTAAAGACATTGTGAAGCAGGGGGCGAGGCCACGATGATTCAGAGCAAATCGCATCACCCCAAGCCCCACTGCGGGTTTTTTTATTGTTACCGCGGGCAGTAACGTCCCCTTATATAAAAAAACCCATCCTTTTTTGCACTCCTGTTAAGGATCCGCACTGCCGCTATGTGATGTGTTTGAGCTGCGGCCGAATGGGGGGGTGGCACCGCGGTTTAAGTGGGCAAGGCATCGGAGGCAGGCTGTGTAGCAGGAAAGAAAATATTCCTGATTACTCCATTACAAGCAGCTTCACGGAGGCGGGCGGGGGGCTGCAAGCAACAGAACCCTGGAATGCCCGTAGGCATTCCAGTCCCCCTAGGCATTTACCTAGATTGCCTATGCCTAGGTCCTGCTCTGTATATAGGCTACAACTGCTGGAACTTGGGGCGGTGGGCTAAGGGTAGTGGGTGAGTGGAAATGGGAAGGCGATATATACGTCCTCTTCATATGTCTCTCCCAGGTGTTGGCGAGACCTACCCCAGGGCGCGGAGTCTAGTCCACTCGATGATATCACCATTGACCCCTCCAAGTGGGATGTGGGTTTCGCAGCACCAAGTGAACAGGTCGTGGCCCCTGAGGCAGGTACCTGGAAAAAAAACAGAGATAGATATGGGAGGACTATATAAGCACTGATGAGCAAGGATGATGCTCCAAATACTGATATGTGAGTTGCACTGGTAATTAGCACCTGGTATGGGATGCTGAGTGACGATAGTAATCGATAGTTGGTATACAATACTGAGTGACGATGGTAGTCAGCACTTGGAATGATACACTGAGAATCAATGGTATTTGATAGCTGGTATGAGATACTGAGTGGCAATGGTAATCAATAGTTGGTATAAGATGCTGAGTAGCGATGGTAGCAAGCACTTGGTATAAGATACTGAGAATCGATGGTAATAGATAGTTGGTATGAGATGCTGAGTGGCGATGGTAGCCAGCACTTGATATGAAACACTGGGAACCGATGGTAGTCAGTAGTTGGTATGAAACACTGAGAATCAATGGTAGTCAGCACTTGGAATGAATACCTGAACAGTGGTGGTAGTCAGCGCTTGGAATGAATAGCTGAACAGTGGTGGTAGTCAGCGCTTGGAATGAATAGCTGAACAGTGGTGGTAGTCAGCGCTTGGAATGAATAGCTGAACAGCGATGGTTAGCAGCACTTGATATGAAACACTGGAAATCGATGGTAGTCAGCACTTGGAATGAATAGCTGAACAGCGGTGGTAGTCAGCGCTTGGAATGAATAGCTGAACAGCGGTGGTAGTCAGCGCTTGGAATGAATAGCTAAACAGCAGTGGTACGAGGAGGGTTCACTGGGAAGGAACACTGCGGAGCCTGAAACGCAGTCACAGTAAAAACCACTATAGGAGCGAAGTTGTACAGGCAACTTTCTGCTGCAGGAAGTGCCCTAAAATACCCCCTTGTAGCTGGTCATTGGCTAGAAACATCAGCTGAGTGACCACAGAACTACCATAGGAGGATACTGATCAGATGACATGAACCAACATGGCAGCGCCCAGGATGCACCTGCAGCAACCAGGATGCACACGTGAAAGATCTAGCAGTCCCTGGGCAGAATACTCAGTCACTACCTGTCTCCATGGCTGACGTCCGGACACTTAGGAGTCCGAAAACGCCATTGCAGACGTGAGTAACGGCCAATTCCAGGCTGCATCCTTACACCCGCACCCTTGGTGGAGGTGGGTGCGAAGTTAATGTTTGAAAGATAGAAATAATATAGCTCTTTAGAATGGGACTACAGGTCCCAGCAAGCCTGCCCTGCGACACTTTTAGAACCACAAGTGCCATCAGGCCAATGTGTGTTTTTTTCTGCAGGGGCCAGTGTGCGTGCGTGTGTGCGTTTTCCCTGTGGGGGCCAATGTGTGTGTCTTGGGATTACAAAAATGGGGTGGGATTGGCTTTCCTACCTGCTAGCTGTAGGAAAGCTTCCCTGTGACAAGCCTATTTAACAAGAATTTAACATTTTGGCAGAAATTTTGAATAAAGTAGTTACACATAACTGTTTCAATCATTATCTTTTTTTCAAAACAGAACACAAATAAAGATATGTTCATTTTTTACATAAATTGCAATGATCAGTTTAACATGGTTTCATTGTTGCTGTTCAAAAATTGGGCCCAATAGTCAAAAATAGTGTAGTCACATAAATAAAATCTAGGTTTTGAATGAAACAAGCCATGGATATAGGTGTGTAAAAATTTGTCTCATTTTCCGTACATGTTTATGTACCATTTTAATTTTTTAATTTATAGGTCAAGTTGTTCATGTAGTCTTTCAGTGTCTGCATATAAGCATCTAGTAAAGGCATAGAAAAAAAGACTCTTTACCAAAGTGATACCATTTGGGAAGCTAATAACAATACCCATCTCACCAAGTCAACCAGCCTTACTTATCATGTTCCCTGTCCATGGTACTGATTGTATAGTGGTGGCAAGACCCACTATCTATTCCCCAAATATAATCTTCCAATCAAAACCAAAACGATAGTCCAAAATGTAGCTACTCTCTCAATGTAAATGATTCTGACACTGCCTGGTGGAGTACTCAATTTGTTACACTAGCCTGAGCAAAGTGGTATAACCTCAGAGTATGCCAAATAGAAAATTGGTACTTTTATATGGACAAATATGACTTTTCTATGCTTTCCCCTTTTACATAGGTCACTGCACTTTAACAACACAACCTCAGAAAAAAATCTAAAAAACACTGCACACAGTTTTAGCACAGCTATAAATTGATAATAAAAATTAAATTCTCATAATATTCTCAGTGAGTATATCAGAAAAATCTGCAACAATACAAGAGTAATTTTCCTGCAAGTGACTTCGCAAGCTAGTATAAGGATAAATATATAACTAGTAAATTGGCTCTATCAGATGCTGATGGGGGGGTTAGAATAGTTATTCCCAACCAGCTAGTAGATGGGATGCGGTTAATATACAGACACCCGGGATGCCGACTGCCGGGATCCCGATCAGCATCAGAGGACTGGCCACAGAATCCCGACATGTGCCCATATTCAATTAGAAGCGAAAAGCCGAGATCCGCAAAAAAGTATTGTCGGATTGCAACTTTTAGCCAGACGAAAACTAATCTTCGAATTCAATTCCATCCACTTTTCGCGTTTGCGGAAAGTCAATGCAATGTAATAGGCGAAAAATATTCGCCTCTGAATAGCAGGAGAAAAGAAGAGCATTTTTTTTATTTTGGGGTGCAAAGGTGGGGAAACCACTCAGAACCCTTGGAACAGGCCCCCAAAGGATAACTAAGTCAAAAAATCCCTAAAAAAAAAAAAGTGAGGGACACCCCTAAAAGTAGTTTGAATTTGGGGGCGAAAAAGTACAAAGTGGGGGTACAAACTTAAAAATTTGCAAAATAGACTTTTTGGGGGGTCTGCAAGTATGGGTGAGGTGTTTTTTGTTTGCCTAAGGTGCATTTATTAAGTTTTTTATAACTTCACTTGAGCGACTTTTAAATATGCTTGCACCCATTTTCAAGTACCCCAAATTTGACAGGAATACTTATTTTCACCAAAAAAACCTGCTTAATGCTATTCTTCACCACTTGTGCAAAGACGCTAATTAGAGGCAATTTTATCACATTAACTACCCCAAACAGTTTAATTAGGACTATTCAGGCACTACTACATTGATCCCCAATGATTCTGCATCTTTTGGGGGCTTCAGGCTGATTTCCCCGATTCTGACAACACTTTTCGCCTGTTCTGACTTCACGTGTCGCCGTTTTCACATCTTATGGAATTGAATAGGGCGACTCGTGGGAACGCGCACGATAAGTTTCCGCAGCTAAAATATGCGATGTAGGTGAAAAGTCCAGCATGCAAAACTTTTTCGCGTACGCGAAACTTTATCGCGTACGCAAAACTAATTGAATATGGGCCATGGTTGGAGATGCAGTCGTCGGAATCCCGACAACCAGCATCCCGAACATAAGTATAGTGGGGCTGGTAGGTGTTAGACTCGGGGTGTGTGTGGGGGGGGGTTAGGATTAGGCGCTCCGGGGGATTTAGGCTTAGACTGCGGGAGGAGGGAGGTTAGGGTTCAGACAGGGGGGCCAGTTTGAGACACCACCGGGAGGGAGGTTAGCGTTAGGCACTAAGGGGGAGGGTTAGGTTTAGGCACTTACCGGGAGGGTTATGGTGCTGGGTGGGGAGGGTTAGTATGAGGGCACAGGCAACGAGGGTTAGGGGGTAAATAGGCCCGTGAAACACTACTTACTGTTCCCCTGTCGGGATTGTCCTCATTGGGATGCCGCTGTCTGTATAGTGACAGCCGGCATCACAAGTGTCGGGGTATCATACCCATTCAAGTAGATACGTGTGTGTTTCACAGTACAAAGTTTAATGTACCACAAGGATTTATATAGGATGGGGAAATGCAGTAGCATTTGAGATTTAGGCATCGTCACATTGCCAATATTAAAATCATTGCCAACCGTCCGTACGGTTGGCAATGATTTGGTCATTTTCTCAAATGTAAAAAACCTAACACAAGCTTTATTCATAACCTATGGGAGCCCCTAAAATTCGATGCTTCGGGTATAAAGTGATGAATTTTATTAACCATATACTGTATTCCATCTTCGACTTCTTAAAGATTCTGTGTAAACCTTGGAGGTTGGGAGATGGGTCAGAATTGGCTGATAATTCTCCCATTATTAATCACTCTTATTATGGCAGCAAAAAAAATAATTTTACGACACTGGGTTTCTGCTTCTCCTCCGTGAATTGAAGTCTTTTTTACTTCAACTATTATATTTGAATAGACAGGCAGCATTGCCTTTGATTGAGCAAGGAGTTGTCACATTCTATAAAAATGGGGGTTATATAAAGAATATCTTGGTCCCAGAGCTGGATTAATGCTTTGGGGGGCCCGGGGCACTTAAGACTGGGGGGCCCTAAAGAGCATCATTTGGGACACAGGGATAATGTTCTCATATGCAAGCCTTTAGAGCGCACATGAAAAGGGGGCATGGCTAAACATCACTCCCCCATTTCATGTCACACTGGAGACATCAGCCTCGCAGAGCACATGAGAGTGTTCCCTCCCTACCTTTCCCCCTGAAATGCAGGACAGTCCCACAAAAATTGGAGTTGTTGAGGGGATATGCATACATACATAGGGCGGGATGTATCAATCAATGCATTTTGTATGTGATACATCCCGACACCTACCGTATGCAGTAACGTTTATTAACGCCGTATGCATCAAGATTTGAATGAAGATTTGCGATTATCTAGGCAAACGCAGGGGCGTCAAGAGCCACGCTGGGCCCGGGGTAAAGGGGGCATGGTCTAATCGAGGGAGGCATGGCCACACCCCCTTTGGCTAAAAAAAATACATACAGACACATACATACACACACATACTGTACATACACAGACACACATATACACAGTCACACACTTATCCACACATATACATACACACACCTACACACACATACATCCAAAAATAGTTAGACACACATACTTTCATACACACACATACAGTCACAGACACACATACAGAAAAGCAATATAGTGCCCCCCCCACCTCCTTCCTCTCTCTCAATAGAGCAGGAAGTCCACCTACTGACATCACGAGTGATGTCAGTAGGGCCGCCCACAAACGGCAGGTGTTCCTGCAGGAACGCCTCCGTTTGCCCAGCCACCCCGCCCGCCCTCCAAACAGGGTGAGCTGTCGATCAACATTGACAGTTGCCCCTTTTGGATGCGAGCGTTGGAGTGAGTGCCGTGCTTGCACACTGCCTAACAATCGACCCGCTTGCGAGCGGGTCTGAATCAGGCCCACAGTCTCAAGTCCCTAGATGTAGGGAACAGCGGTAAGTCACATCTACCATATAGATGTTCCAAACTGGGGACACAAATAATAAGTGAAAACTGTTTTTTTATGGAACTATTGTGATTTATATTGATTGCTGAAACTTCTAAGTTGGGACTGCCTACTATTTATTCTACGAAATCAGCGCTCTTAAAATAGATTAGACTTTTTAATTATCATACGGGCAAATTTTATACATATTTTTCTGCGGTCCAAATACCAAGATTGTGGGGATTACAGTATTATAAGGATGTTTTTGGTTTATATTTATATTTACTATTATATTTGTTTATTAAATGTTTTTTTTCTTGAAAGAAGCCATGTGTGATTTGACAACAGGTATATATATTAGTACTGTATTGGATCTCATGCACCAGCACAGTCATGTTAGTTTAATTTCCAGTATCTTGTTCAAGACTATATGGCATTTAGGGCCTGATTCAGACCCGGACACTAAGTTGCGCTTGCTCTGAGCGATGGTCGCCCGTCTGCGCATGCATATAAGTCGCAGTGCGCGTGCACAAACTAGTATGAGTGATCGGATTTTGCTTGCTCGCCCTGAAAAGAATGTCCGGTGGCATGAGTGACAGATAGCGCTGTTTGTGGGTGGTAACAGGGGAAGGTGCTTGTGAATGGGGGAGTGGTGCTGCGAACGCAGGCGTGTCTAACCGTCAGAACGGAGTTTAATGGGTGTGCATAATTAGCAAAGTAGCGTCATTGAACACGTCATTTGGTTGTTTTTACCCTGAACTTCTCGCAGTGCTTGCAAGAGGGTAAGGTCTACCTCAAGCGCTGCGAGCAGCTCCGATGGCTCTCGATGTTACCGATTAATCCTTCAAATACCGGAGATGACGTGTGCTGCGAGTGGCAAGGGGGGCTTCTTTATACACTAGCGAGCGCTTATTGCTGGGGCTCGCTAAGACATAGAGGGCGTCTTTACGAGATGCAGTGCGAGTGCTTAATTTAAATATCCGGACCCTTTCTGCCAGCGAGCGGCCAAAATTTGGGAGCGGGTCTGAATCAGGCCCTTAGTCTGCACTGACTTGCAGCAGGTGTTACAATTGAAATGATAAATTTCTTTCTATCTATCATACACATCTTTTAGTGCCGCGATCGGGGATTCTATTATCCCCTTGTGTTTGTTTTGTCAAGCTCTTTATTTGATTATATAAAGCTGTTTTGATAACTTAAAGTTACACATTGAGATAATAATTCACGGCAAAATATAAATAAAATAAAATATAAATTGATTTTAACCATCAGTGTAATCAGTGTTTAATGACATTTCATTCATGGAAAGCTTACATTTTACTGTTCATTTTAATAAAAAAATGAGTAAATTGTGGCGGGTTTATGTATCAGGGAGATCAATTTATTAGAAGAGTAGCATTTTCATTTGACATCTGGTAGCATTAATTATGCATAAATGTACTTCCATCGAACATTCCCATAATATAGCACACAAAATGATAACAGGAGGCCAGCAATTTACTCACTGAAATGGAACTCATGAGAATTGTTGTATTTATATACAGAATTCTACAGAAGTTTCAACTAATTCAGATTTAAAATAATTACTAAAGAATACAAGAAAATTCTGTAGGCGCTGTCAATGTCTATAAAAGGAGTGATATCCATAAAGAAAGATCTCTGGATAACATTTGGCCATGCCCCTGTCTGATCCCCACAAATCACACCCAGATACACCCATTCCACAGGCCATTTTGGGCATCACTGCACTCCTTTCCTACAGGTGTCAAAAATCAGGAGTGTGTGCAGGTAATTATTCAATAAGATTATTGTCATCATTCAACACAGATGTTTGCCCGCAGTTAAGCTTAGTTATATGCCCGTCCCTGTGGCCCCCAGTCTCGGAATGGTGCATACACAGAACAGTCTCCCTCTCTTGTCTTGTCAGAGCAGACTGAGGGTCCGATAGGATAAAGTAGCATCACTAGGCCCCCTACCTAAATTTTGCTAAGGGGCCAGACAATGCACTGTCCAGCCCTTGGATAGCATATTTTTCAGTAGCAAATAGGCATGATATATAGGAAAATTCAATTTACTTTTCTAAACTTAAACTAAACCAAACTTAGATACACTTACACCATACTTACCGACTTTTCAGGAATCATTTCCAGGAGCAGCTGGAGAGGTACTGCAGCTCTCTCAGCGTTCAGGAAGGGGGGGGGGGAGATTATAGCTGTCATTAGGCCCCACCCCCTTTACAGGAAAACCCTTCAGTTTGTGGGTCCGTGAGGAGGGGATGGGGCTAAAATTCAATTTGCGTCATTTAGCCCCGCCCTCTCCCTACGGACCCGCAAATGTCTCAGAAAATTGCCCCATCCTGCCCACTTCACTAGGGAGGCGCGGGGGGTTACCCAAAAAATCAGGAGCCTCCCACGACTCCTGAGAGAGTAGGCAAGTATGACTTACACCCAACCAAGTTGGAAACAAAGCAGCAAAAATAGATTAATTAAAAGGTTTGTTTTAAATTTAAAAAAACCCTATACTGTATAACAGGTATAATTTTCCTTCTCATGTACAAATGAAAGTAGTTGTAGTAACATAACCATATAATATAGACACAAGCAATAATAAAAGCATTGTCAGCAATCAGCCAATAGAGCGTCATCATCAGTGTTGTTCTTGCAATTGATACCGCTACCAACAGGTCTTTCAGTGTCTCCATGGATCTGCCTCGGTTCACAAATACGCAAACACACCCTTACTATACTGTACTTGCACAAGGGCCAAGTAACAAATCTGCATATAGACATAAGTGTATGCATTTTTTTGTGAGCATGCACAGGACAATTTTGCTTATTTTAAGCTTAGTAAAAGGGCATATGCCAAACTTAGCAGCAGCCTCACGGTGCTCAGGTCTGCAGCGTGGTCAGTGGTCAGAGTGCCAAGTTCATATCTACAACTCCTAGCATTCACTGCAAAGATAAGTGGGCACATATTAAAGTTCAGGTATTGTTCCTTTCTCCAGAGCCCTGGCACACCACTTAGCACATGGTATATGCATCGTTAGATGGCTCTGCTCCTGATTTGATTAATAAGGCAAAGAGTCGGACCAACTGAACTAGCACAGGAAGCAGCAGAGAGCTGGCATTTAAAGTTGGTTACTAAACAGAGGAATACGTCTTGATAACCCAAGAATTAAGTACCTGACATGCATGCCAGCAGAGATCTCTATACAACAAGGAGATACACATGTGTATGCACACAAGTGGCCAAACGAGTGGGATCCTGGCAGATGAGGAGTACTGTTCTTGTTGTACAAGGAGTATGAGGAGAACTACTTGTAGATGATAATTTATATCCTTATATAAGGAGTACTGCTATCTAAATCTCAATTTTGTGAGAAATGATGAGCAATTACATATTAGAAATCTAGTACCAGGAATGCGTCTTCATTGAGTGTAAAGTCCTTGTTCCAGGGTCGCTGCAATGATAATATTAGAAGTGCTTATATGAGGAGTGAAATTTGGCAAAGGAGTATAGGGCCCTAACTAGCGGTGTGCGAGCGGTGCTGTCGCACAGGGTAGAGTGCCCTGGGGGCGGCACTGTCGCTGCCCCTGCATCTGGCTAGCAGGATGCCTGAAACGGCACCCTGCAGCCAGTATCTCTGCTGCAGTGCCACCCGGAGTGTCCAAGCAGGCACCCTGCAGTCCTAGGACGCTCCGGGCAGTGCTAGCAGCCGCGCTCACCCTATGTGACGTCATGCTCTCAGGGGGGCAGGGACGGCACAGGCCACCTTGTTACGCTGCTGAAGGAGTACAGTAGCTCCTACCTTAAATGATGAATGCTATATCATAGATTACAAGTGGTAGATTTGAACTAGGGAGTTTGGTTACAAATGACAAATATACTTGCCATATTTTTCCATGCATACTGTAAGTGGGTGGGTAGATTCAGGACCACCCCAAATCAGCAATACTATTCTTATTTGGAAATGCTCTTAGAACATTGCAGGTTCCATATCAGAAGCAATGGTATTTGTATTTCTCAGTAATAGTATTTGATGGACAAATTTACTTTGCACTTCTCCCTTCCTAGTCAGTGGAAGAACAGAAAATACATAAAAGTCTGGAAGGTAAAAGCAGCATTAAAACAGGAGTAGATATGTAAAGTAGATGAATGAAGACAAGGGCTTCCAGCATCAGGGGAGTTGTTTAAGAAGAAACAGTGTCTGTTTGTGGCCAGCGGTAATCCTTTCCATTCAATAGAGTTTGCAGCTTGCTGATTCATATGATTGCATGCTGGCGCCCTACTGCCGAGGCCCTCCACTGAAATTAAATCCACTCTCTTCAGTTATAAATTATAATGCTCTATAAACAACACTCCCACTGGGAAAAGCGAAAGAGAGAGAGAGGAAGGGAGGGGAAATGACTGCATTCTAAGTAGTGCAACACCAGTATCCAATCAGTACACAAACCCAGCAGCACGGAAGGGGCATTGCTGTGCCTTCCAGCTCAGAAGGAGTTAATGTCTTGCCACTATCCAGGTCTGAAATGCATGCATCTGACAGCACGCTGATGTAATTTATATGTTGTTTGATGTTAGAGTAGAGAAAGGGAAATGTGGATAGTAATGTGAGTCAAAAAGGAAGAGAACTTGGAAGCCAAGGAGCTTGCATGAAAGAGGAAAGCCAGGCAGCATTTTCCACAATGAGTTTAGAAATATATCAATGAGAACATCTTAGCTGACCCGAAGGAATAAGACTACGGTAGAGAAAAAAAACCAAATCTGGAATATCAGTTAAATCCTAATTGCTCAAATGTTTGTATAATTTGTTTGAACCCATTTTATTTAAACATTTAAGGATTTTTAATATCAGACCAGAACAATTAATTAATCAATCTTACAAACAAAGAGTTAAGTACATTTAAATTCTTAGCCACATATTGCACACAACACAAACGCTGGCACTATGTACGGATACATTTATTCTTATTAAGTATTTATAATCCAAAGGCTTCCAAGACTTGTAAAGGCAATTCTGTAAAACAGTCAAATGTTACACTGTGGAAAGCCAGCCATGAAACATTAAGTTATGTAAAATATTGCTGTAGAAGTACAATTAAGTGTTGCTTTATGATCAATGGCATGTATTGGGTCTCAGCGTCAGCCAGCAAATTATGTCTGCTGTCTTCTGCCTAACACATGTGTGGACACTTTTTTATTCTCAATGAGGGGCTCGGAGGCCAAACTTTCATGGTAGCCGCAGCCTGGCCAAGAGCTTCATTAAAGAGACCAAACTGCACATCCAATCTGGTTACTTGGCATGTCTGATTTTGGCTTCCTCAAAAAAGAAATGACATCAAGGAAACATTAAAAGATAAATAGCACTAGATGCTCCAAGTCTGAGGTAATTTGAGAGAATAGGATGAGGAAAAATAGAAAAAAAAGTGGTATAGGGGTAAGGAAAGGGGGAGAGGCTTTCATTAATGAATGATTTAAGGTTTTAACCAGAGCTGTTTCGTTGACTAGCAAAATATAAAGTCCTCCGTGCAGGATAGGCTCCACTCCACGCATTTGTTTCTAAAGCTTATCAATGTGGTTTTCATTTGCTGACCCTATAATAGTGCATGTGATCTGCACATAATGAGAGGAGAGATTGAGCTAAATTAAATAAAAGCAACATATCTTGTTTGGGTGTCTGCATGAGTTTAAAGTATATCTATGAGTAAAGCTTTGCTTCTTGATTTACGGGGTCATTTTATTATGTTTGGATGAGCAGTGTATGAGAAGGTTTTAAAAGCCATACAGACATTGTTGACATTGTTGTAATATATGTGATTTACCAGGTGGATTGTCTGTCTCCTAGCATTTTAAAGGCGTCTAGTATGGCTCAAAAAAAAAAAAAAAGCACAAGCTAACCACATCTGAAATGTCTCCCAATAGGCTTCTAAAAGAGTCCTAAACGTATGAATGTGTTTTTTTGTTTTAAAATGTTGCAACCCAGCTTGAAAAATATTGTCTGCATCATGTTTAATGCTCTGGGATGCTGCAAACATAATAATATAAAGACAACGCCCACAGTGTTTTATTAAAGAAAAAGTTAGTTTGTGTGGATAAGCGTTAAATCTATTGCTGTCCGCTTTTGTCCAAGCTGTACATACTGTAAGCTACATTTGATTTGATCTATATTTTAAGCACAACATAAATACTGGCTTGCACTTTACTGTGCGGACTGTTCAGTCTATTAGAATATGAACACATTCTGGGTTAATCAAGCTAAACAGTAGTGTGCCAATTATTCTGTTGCCTGCAATGGTGTAATTTTAGTTGATCACTAACGCCAAACTGACTGGTCACTGTACTGTGTGTGGACATTAACCAATCACTATGGACAATCAGATCCTATCCCAATGTACCAGAGTTCCTAGTGGCAGTTATGTGTTCTCTGCAATAGTGAAGAAAGGAAAATCTTGAGAGTATATGGTGATGACATGTGTCAAATATTCACATTGAAAGGTTTTTTTTGTGACACATTTCTCTCATGCTTGCTTCCAGATGGTAACTTGAGCTGTTGTAAATCCACATGTACTTTGGACTTTTAGATCAGCCATTTGGAATGCAACAAATTTAAAAGAAAGAAATACACTCCTCTTAAGTTTACTATGTCAATGTATAATACATTTTGAATATATATTTAGCTTCACATTGAACATATATTATCAGACCATTTCCATGTACACATAGTTACATACACATGTGATGAGAATATGTGCAGTGTGCAGGTAGACTAATAAAAAAATTAATTGCATATTTAATCTTTATCAAATATGACATTTGTTTAAAAAAAAAATATATATATATATATACAGTATATATATATATTTGTGTGTGTGTGTATGTATATATATATATATATATACATACACACGAGGTGTGGCTATAAAATAATGGGACTGTACTTGTAAAATATAAACCATACTGCGTGAGTTAATAGGGAGTGAGGAAACATTGACTTTGGACTATCTCCAAACAGTTTTGAAAGTCTCACTCCTCTCACACAAATAGTCATGTCCGCCAAGAGTCACCAGGGGCCCGGCTACTGATGGGGGAGTGGTCTAATCGCGGGAGGTGTGACCACACCCCCTTAGGAAAAACAGGCAGGGGGGGCAGCGCAGGGCCCCTCCAACAAGGCTGGGTCTGGGCAATTAGTACCTGCCCCCCCCCTACGAGCCTCTGCAGACAGTTTGCTGTCCAACAGCATTTGAATAAGTTGCGATTTTCCTATGCATCATAAAAATTCTTAGTTCAAAAGTAGTGCAACGTGTTAACTTAAAATAGTTAGTTAAATTGAACGAAACACCCACCAAATCTTTCCGTATGCTAATAGAGGCTTACGGAGCAGATTACATGTCACTTGCACGTGTTTGAGTGTCACAAAAGATCTAGTGCTGATCGCGAGGATGTCGAAGATGATGAACTTCTCGGAAGGCTTTACACATCAAAGGCATATGTGGAAAAAATTTAGACAATTATTTTAATTTACCGTTAACTCTGAATGATAGCACAATTGGTAAACATCAACAAAGAAACTGTTAGGCAAGTTTTGTATCAATATCTCAACATGCAAAAGTTTGTGCTAAGATGGTTCCAAGGCTTTTCACTGCTGAGCAGAAAGAAAATCGGAAGCATATTTGTATAGACATTTTGTAACAAATTTAAACAGATTCAAATTTTTTAGGTAAAGTTATTACCTGTGATGAAACATGGATCTTCCAGTACGATTCTGAGACAAAACACCAGTCCATGCACAGGAAAACACCATCATCACCAAGAATGAAGAAAGCATGTCAGAGCTAATCCAAATTCAAAGTCATGTTAATGGTTTTCTTTGATATCAAGTGTGTTATTTTGGAAGACAGGGTACCAGAATGCACAACAGTGAATCAACATTACTACAAAAATGTTCTAGCAACTTTGTGGAAAAGAAGCAAAAGAAAGAGGCCAGAGTTGTGGGAAAATGGTTTCATCCGCCATCAGGACAATGCAGCAGCCCACATAGCTCTCTCTGTGAAGTAGTTTACGACCGAGAAACAAATTTCAGTGCTAGAACACCCTCCATACTCGCCAGTTCTAGCACCATGTGACTTCTTTGTTTTCCCTAATGTCAAATCTGTACTTAAGGGAACCCATTTGCATCAGCTACTGAGGTAAAGAAGAAAACTATGGCGCTGTTGAGACAGCTGACAGATAATGAGCTACAGCACGGTTTTGACCAATGGAAATAAGAGTACAGCGGTGTGTGGATGCAGAAGGGGAGTACATAGAAGGGGAACTGCGTTAAAATGCACTTAATATAATTAAACAAATTATAATATCAGTGTTGTTATTTATTAGCCTCACCTCATATATTCAGTATGTCAACATTCAGAATGTTGACAAGGACGTCATATTGACATGTCGGCATAGTCATAATGTCGACATGGTCACTATGTCATTGTGTAGTCACATTTTTAAGTTAGATCTAGGGTTAGGGCTTAAATTGTAAAAATAGCTATATTGACATGCCGACTGTTGTCAACATTTCACTTGTTCTATCTATCCTCCTGAGGTGACACACAGAAATGCACGAGAAGCTCAGCTTTTCACACATTTTCGGTGTCGCTCCCATTAGTGTAGACGGGTTTAGCTGTTTTACGCGGCTAAACCCGGTCTATTAGGGCGCGACCAACTCGATAAATGAATGGGTGCTCAGAGCCAGAATTAAATATCACCCCATCTAAAGTGACAGGTGATCGGGTGCGACGAGGCATGTAAAAACAATTGAATCATCCCCCCTTATTCTTACATTGTTTTTTTTTTACATATATTGCACAACTACCTTGAAATCTTGCAAAAGAAAAGTTTGTATGCTAAGTGCTCTAAAATGTTTACATAATAGGGTTAGTGTAGCAACTTGGCTAATTTATGAGCAAGAGTACACTGTACAAAAAGTGGGCTGATGAAGTATCAAACTTCTAAGTGCAGTTAAAAGATGTTACAGGACAAGATTTACTAGCACTTAAATATTGCCATTCAGCACAATAGGAATCTGTCATCTATCAATCTCCAGGAATCTCCAGACCATCAGTCAGGGAGGGGTATGCAGCACAAAGCATTACCTAGTAGCACCAGAGACACTTGAGCAACCAATATTGAAAATAAAACTGCTCTTTAATGTGACTAAAATGCACTTTTAGATTCCAGCTCCCATAAACATATCTAAAATATTGCCTCTTTCATATTGATAGTCTATAGTCTAATACTTCTGGCTCCCTAATTGTAGGCCATCAAATTAGCCAGTCTGAGAGCATGAGTGAGTCTCATACTATGAGACATTCAAGTCAAAACAATATGACTTTCCCTCAACAGTTTAAAAGGACAATGATGGACACATTTGTACAAGCAGACCTTTTGGCAGGTAGAAAGACATAAATGAAACAGAACATAGCAATATATAATATAGTCTACAGGTATAAAGACAGCAAACACAGGTTCGGTTATATTCTATGTAATATCAGAAATAAGAATTTAGCTATGAGAAACTTAAATGATTACTCTGACATTCCACCTGATACTGTAAAGCAGGAGAGCCGGACTTCTCTTCTCAGGGGAACCCGCAAATTGGGAGGAATGCCAGAGAAATTATTATTCTATATTTATGTTTACCTTAGGGAACTCCATCCTAACATCAGCTATCTTATGAATACTACTTCATTTATCTACACATAGAGTTGTTGAGAAACAGAAATACAAAGCAAGAGGGATAAACCAATAAATTAACTATTAGGGGTCAATTTAGTTAGGTGCAATACCAATCACATTGTTCTAGTGTGATAGATGGGCAATGTGCACCTGCCTAAAATGTTGCATAGTAGTATGCACCAAAATGTGCGCCTTAGAGGCAAGGCAGCTTGTCATTACCGGCATTCCAGCGCTATCAGAACAGCATATTGCAGGCATCGCCCACACATCACCCCTAATTGAATAGACTCTGTCTTTTCAAATATTTTAGAAGGGTAAAGTACAGTATATACAAAAATAAATTTTGCTTGTGCTCCAACTAATTTAACTGATACCTGTCTAACCAGAATTCTCAACACAAAACAACATAAATACAGTTTGGCAAAAAGACTATTATTTTTCTAAAGTTACTCAAATTATGATAAAGCTGGATTTTAACAGTTTATAGATACAAACTAAAATAAAACAATGAGAAAAAAACAGTATATTTATACCAAAGGTGCATGTATTCTAAAGATTAAAAACTAGCTCCACTGAAAGTCACCCCTTCTTTAAGCCACAGAGAACTAGTATTGGTGCCATCAGGAATGAGTCATTCCTAAACCCAAGGTCTAGAGCGGCAGGACTCTAGCAACAATGACCTTCCCTCTCTGTCATCTTTTCCGATAAATGATTGTCAGCATAAACAGTCAAAGATAATTTAAATTACAGGTGGAATTTATTTCCGTTATTTAAATGGCATGTTGTGGAAATTTAAACTACTGAGCTTGTTCTACAAATAGTGAGTCGGGGTTTGCACCCTGGGGCAGTATGGCGGAAGGGTGGGATTCTCCTTTAAATAAACAAAATCTTATGCGTAACTGTGTGATATTTTATATTATTATCTTTTGTTTTTCTCTAAAGAAATTATGTTTATCAGATGCAATAACATTTTACATAAATCAATCTGTCCACCAACTTTCGCCATTGTACTTACTTTACTTGCCCAATTTATACTTTATACACCTAATTTGGTTTAGTACTGTAGATTATAGATTCTAAAATAAAAATAAATGTACTAAATTTGTGCATAAAATAAACTTTTCTTTTTTCTTCTTTCTCAAAAACAACAAATTTCAAAACATAAATACTAAAGTCCCATTAGATACATTAGTTAAATTAAAGGAATATTCCGTTATCTAATGCAAAAATAAAATTTTGATTACAAAATTCAAATGAATTCATATATCATTATTATTTAGTACCAGTTACTTATATAGCACACAGCGCCGTAGCAGGACGGCAGTGCGCCCTTTGCTGCATTGCCTCCCCTCTCACTCACCCCCTCCTCCCCCTGAGCGCTTACTTTTTCCTCTAGGAGGTGGGTGGAGGGCGGGGATCTTCGTCGGCATTGCTGGTGTGCGCCGCGTAGCACTGCAGGTCTCTTCCTGCAAACCTCTCCAGAACCGGGCAGTTCGTGGCCAGTGCCGCTAAAGGATTCCGCCCTGTGCGGAGGCACCGGCCTCACCACCCTCGCTACGGCCCTGATAGCACATACATATTCCGCAGCACTTTATAGAGAATAGACAAATATATACAATCGGGTTTATCTTCATCAGGAGCCAATTAACCTACTAGTATATTTTTGGAGGAACCCAGTGTGCTCATGGGGAAGGGAGAAGGGCCAGGGAAGAGATAGGGGAGGCCAGGAGATGCTGGGAATAAAAGAAGAGGAAGCTACAAGTGAGAATGATAATAAACAGGAAAATTGACAGCCCCAAACAGCGCCCCCTGCCCTGTAGTGCCCTGTGCCAAGGCACTGGCAGCACTACCCTAGTTATATCCCTGTATATACCGTACTGTGCAAAAGTTTTAGACAGTTGTGGAAAAAATGCTGCAAAGTAAGAATGCTTTCAAAAATAAAAGTGTTAATAGTTTATTTTTACCAATTAACAAAATGCAAAGTGAATGGACAGAAGAGAAATCAGTTAATGACTGTGTTTCAACCTACATATGATTGTATGATTGGTTAATCATACACCTGACTATAATCCTACAAAATCCCTAACTTGGCACTGCAAGTGTACCTAGACAAATTGATGCTGAGGCAAATTGAAAAAATGTGTGCAAGTGTATCTAGAAGAATTGATGCTGTTTTGAAGGCAAAGGGTGGTCACACCAAATATTGATTCGATTAAGATTTCTCCTCATTTCATTCACTTTGCATTTTATTAATTGATAAAAATAAACTAGTGACATGTCTATTTTTGAAAGCAATCTTACCTTGCAGCATTTTTTTCCACACCTGCCTAAAACCTTTGCACAGTACTGTGTGTATATATATATATATATATATATATATATATATATACAGTATATACTATTAAATCAAGAAAAGACTCATTGTTAATAGAGCTTTTCAATACTGCAAAGGCAGCTTTAAGTGAAAGACTCTGACCAAATTCAACAACTTGATTTTAAATAGCTTCCAGCAGACCACACTTCCCAGCAGCATTAGTAACTGTGCTTATGTAGGCTTCTCCTACTGTAGACCTGCTCTTCTGTTTATTAGATAGTAGCAATTTTAATGGTGTTTCAGACATTAATAACCTCTTTGCAACTGCTGCTTCTTGTGGACCGACTCATTGTGAAAGATTAAATAAGTCGAAGCAGCAAAGACATACAAAAGAAATGTTGATATTTAAACAACAATATTAGCAGCATTCACAAGTCAGAACCTTTATGGAGTTATATAATAGCAATCTGCTGTCTGGAAGAGTACTGCAAATATAGTAGCAGTCAGTTCAGTGACCAATCAATATGCAGCTATTAAACTCTCAGCCAATTACAGGATGATTGGCTATGCAAACAAAGAGTTATTGGTTGTTTAGTCGGGCCTTGTCTCCTGTTTCTCATTCTGCTCCTACCCCCCTTTTTCCTGTTAGGCAAAACACATCTGCACACACCTGATACTCATCTGTGCCTGTGCCGCTGTACAGTCTTGTTAAATTGTTACCACCTTTTCCACAAGCCGTTTTGGCAATTAACCTCCTGGCCAAGCACTTCAAAGAAAACAACTGTTACGTTTAACCTCTCAAAGCCTTCGAAGGATTCCTTCTTGATTTCTTCCCCCTTCTGAACACTTTCATCCTGAACCAAAAATGTAACACAGATAAGATTGTGCTTCATTTTACCTCCTTTTTTTTTATTGTTTTCTTAACTCTTTAACCTGTGGCTTGTCTCGGCTGAGGACAAAAATATTACTTAATAATCTTAACCCTGTCCTCACAAACTCAATGGAGGATATTCTTGCATGTCACAGTAAAGAGAACAACAGTAATGATTATTAAACAAACAAAAAGTCAACGACACATTATTCAGAACAAGAAAGTGTTACTGAGAAGCTACAGTAGCTGTTCCTATGTGCAGAATCAGGAGGGAAGATCACTACTGCAGGCACAGCACATAAGTGGTGCTGTGCCTTCTATTACACCATATACTGTGCCTTCTATTACACCATATACTGTGCCTTCTATTACACCATATACTGTGCCTTCTATTACACCATATACTGTGCCTTCTATTACACCATATACTGTGCCTTCTATTACACCATATACTGTGCCTTCTATTACACCATATACTGTGCCTTCTATTACACCATATACTGTGCCTTCTATTACACCATATACTGTGCCTTCTATTACACCATATACTGTGCCTTCTATTACACCATATACATTTTCATTGGCTGTAACTATTATTATTAAAAGACATGGCTTAATATGCCATAGACAATTATCTGTTATGGGCCACGTTACCACCAAGGGACTATATGGGGATGCATGAATGTCAACTGTTTTGTGTGTGTGATGTGTATTTTGGTAACACACAGGTTTGTAACTGAGGCCCTGATTCAGAGCCGGACGCTCTGACAGAGCGCTCGCTCTGAATCAGGGCCGTCCCTCCTCCCTATCTCTCTGGGGGCTCCAATAGCCTAGGTTCCCATCTCTTATTATCTGCATTATTATTACAAATTTGGGGACCTAGTAAGGGGCATTTTATAGGGGTAATTGGAAATGTGGATGTGGTTTGACAGACCTGAGTGTGGTGTTTGGTCAAATTAGTGGTAGGGTAGGGCTTATTTTTTTATTTTTAAATGTTTGAAGGTATGCTTCAAGTGCTGCCAAGTAGGCAACAGCTCCCATCAATACAGCACACATCTTCATGTATTGATGGAGATACCTGGACCTCCAGGAGATGTGAGAGAGGAAGTTAATTAATCAAGAGGCATCCAGCATACTGCAGTGATAGGGAGCAGGTTTGTAGCTGCCATTGTGACATAAGGAATAATTGGTGTATATTATTATTGTATCTCTCTGTTCTTTTAGTATAAGTGTCTTAAATGTCCATGTCTGTCTTACTGATGCGTACCTCAGTGCAGTTGAGGTATTGTCACACTGCCGATTTCTGTACTAACAGTTTTATCCATTGAAATGTAGTGTTTTTTTCTATGTACATAGCATGCAACATAAGTGCTGAGGTCCTGTCACATGACAGCAGATTTGTACGAGTTTTAGCATATAGCAAATGAGATATTAATGATGACGGTTGGTGGGCAGCACGGGTTTTTATAGCAGACGCACAAACCCCTGCAACAGCCTTACACTTACTAGCATAAGGTAGTTAATCTTGTTTCCGTGGCTGCACGCAAATACAGTCACTTTTCAAATGGATGCTAGTGACAAAGGATAAAGACAGTACGGATGTCCCCTTACTCTAATTTTTTATATAAGACATACATAGGAGCAGTATTTTGCAAAGAAAATATAAAGTTGAAATGAATGACGGCATGGTATTAAAGTTACAGGAGCTTGTAAGGTTTTCACCTCCAGCTGGACTAGCAGACTGATTTGCTCCCAAAAATATAAATAGGGGCATGTTTTTTGTTATGAGCAAGGAGGACATTTGTGCAAACAGTACTTGTCTACTAATCCTTTCAGTGTGTCGTACAGCTAGTGTGTTTATGTGTCTTGTTAGTCAGTCCTCTCAATGTGTCTGTGCTGTCAGTGTATTTGTGCATCCTGTCAGTAAACCTTTAAGTGTGTTTGTGTGTCCTGACCGTGAGTCTCCCAGTCCTGTCAGTGTCTGTACTTTCAGTGTATATGAGCCCTCCTGTCAGTGAGTCTACTATTAATCTCAAATTGTCTGTACAGCATACTTCTAAAAACTCTCACTTTAGTAAATATATCCCTTGGAGAGGAGATGCAGCTGACCATTTTGGCGGGAAGACACTTCACGTCATTAGGTTCTGGGTCTGTGGTGAAGGGGTGGGGTTAAAATAATGCAATTTGTGTCATCTTTAGGCCCCTACCACTCCATAAGGACCAATGATTCCCAGTATTATCTTCCCATCCTGCCTACTTCACTAGGAAGTGGGTGGGATTTGGGAGATCTACCCACTCTTCCTTGGGTGTGGGGGGACCTACCGGGAGAGTAAGTATGTTGTACAGTAAGTGTATTTATATGTTTGTGTGTTCTGTCAGTGAATATTCCAGTCCTGTCAGTTTTTCTGTACTGTCACTGTTGTTTGTGCGCCCTGTCAGAAAGTTTCCCAGTGATATCTTTGTGCCCGAGTAACTAGTACCCGCTCTCACCCTCCCCTTTCAGCGCCCCTGACTGCGCTGCCTGTTATTATAGGATGCCCATGATTATATAAATCTATAAATCCTTGTTTTGTATAGTATGTTGTTAGTGTCAATGTATGGGGACCCAAACTTATTAACTTGAGGCTGCTGGTCCTATAACCTATTGGCAGAGTACAGATAGTGAAGATCAGCAGCGGAATGACACTGGGTAGAATTAAGGTTATTAAATAGTCCACTAGATAACAGTCAAAACACTGGAACAGTGTAAAACGTGATAAATGTATTGTGCAGTTGTTTGATGCTGATGGTGGTTAGTTCACAAGTGGTTCAGCTTAACCAGGTCTTAGGTTCATTAAAACAAGTAGAACTACAAGTAGCAGTGATATAACAGGTGCACAAATAGTAGGATTGATGCATCCTGGAGCATTAGGGTATCATCATAGTGCATCAGGTCAAAACACAAGCGGATAGCAGCACTATGCCCCTCTGTATATGTAGCAGTGGTGATATAGTGTACTTGTAGACTCTGTAGGGCTGTTATATCTGCAGGAGTCTTAGAGGTGCGTCCATTCACTAGGAACGCCAGGGAGGAAAGATGTGTGAACAAGGCGTGTATGCGCAATTGCATGTGAAAGGTCAGGTCTCATACTGAACTCCGGCATGTCCTAGAGACCGCGGCTCAGTCACCTGCTTGCACCGTGGATGGAGGAAACGAAGGAGCCCTCCTCATCCAACATAGCAAAAGTGGCTTCAATACCTACTGAAATACAAAACGTATCTGGAATACAACATTTATTTTATTAAGGAGCATCCTGCACTTCACTATGTATGAGAATGGATTTATTATTAACATTAACACTATCATATCAGGTCAAGTAGATACACCACAGGTAAACCTGTGCAGTTTTATTTGGGGTGTAAGTGCCCTTATTCTGTGTATATATATTGACAACTGCACAGTATTGCTAGGTGTCAGTTTAGTGAATTAAGTTGCTATGCCCAGTGCTCATAGTAAGGGGGCTCTAACCTTACACCTCAAAAGTGTCACGATTTTCGTGGAGCAGTCCCACTTTGGTGACTCTGGGCCTGATTCAGGTGTGGGTGCTAATGCAACTGCAAAGTGTGCTAGTGCATGCAGCTGCCTGGAAATGTATTGACACGCCGCCACCGGCGGCTTCGCAGATCCAACTAAGGACCGAATTCAATTAGAGGCAAAAAGCCGCGATCGGCAAAAATTTTTTGCCGATTTTCACTTTTCACCTGTTTTCAAAGTATCTCCGTATTCAATTCCCAGGAGTTTACGCCTAGACAAAAACTCCATAGGCAAAAACAGGCAAAGTGCAAAATCCATATTTTGGGGTACAAATGTGGGGACCGGTTCAGAACCCTTTGGACACCCCCCCTAATGACTTGTTAGGAAAAAAATTCACCCCAAAAAACAAATGTAACTTTTGGGTCGAAAATTTTATAAATGTGGGAAAATGGGTAAAAAGTAGGGGGCCAGGTATTTTGGGGGGCTATAAGGTTGAGTCAGGTGTTTTTAAGATTGCAGGAAGCTGCAGCAGGTGTATTGTTTAGATATTTTTAAATCCTCACTTTAGAGACACCAAAATATACTAGTGCCCATTTACATGTACCCCAAATTTAACTGCGGTACTTTTTTTTACTAAAAAAAACATTACATTACATCATTCTTCCACACTTATGCACATATGCATATAACAGCCCATTGACTCATTTTAAGCTCACTAAATACTTTTATTAGGGCAATTAATACATTTCTATATTGATTTCCAGGGTCAGTGAGGCTTTTTTTGGGGTACAGACTGATTTTCCCAAAATATGGTGTCCTTTTCGCTAGTTTCGTTCATAAATACATTCGCCTATCCACGTTTGCACCTGTTTTGGAATTAAAAACTGAGATAAGCGGTGAAGCGCATGGCGAATACATTGCGTCCAAACAGGCAAATGAGGCAAACTCATTGCGCTTTTCGTCAACCTCTGCTTTTCATGGCTAGTTGAATTTGCCCCTATGTGTGTAACAAACACACATCGGTGCTTGCAGATCCATCGAAAATTGGCCACCTGAGTAACCCTATGGTCGCGGAGAATGGGCGCAGGAACTGAGACACTGGCTTCAAGTTTTCTGCGTACGGCGTATGGTAAAAGGAACATAATGACCTGCAATCTGTGCAGAACTTTGTACTTAAATGAATCTTCTGCTTTGATTGCAGTATGCACAGCACTGTAGCATCTTACTATTGTGCATATACTATACACATTATGCTTAAATTCATTGAGCACTAGCTACAACCTCTTCCTATCTGACCATCCCACCTCCAGATAGTCAGAAATGTTGCTGTTGGATGGATATCAACATTAATCTCATCTGCAGCACTTTTGGCCAAGAACTGTTATTTTTTTTTTATAATGCTAATGAATAGGGTTGGGTACGCGATGCCAGCACTCGCAATCCAGGTGGTCAAAATCCCAACGCTGGCATCCCGACAGACACCTATCATTTGGTATCCTAACCTCCCCCACTAGTGCCTAAACCTAACTTTCCCCTCCCCGCACTCTATCTTACCCTCCCCCTAGTGCTTACCCTAACCCCTAACACTTCCCCTAACCCCGCTACTTACATTGGGATGCCGGCGGTCCGAATGCCAACGCCAGGATTCTGACAGATGTCGGGATTGCGGCTCTGCTATTCTAAGCACCGGCATCCCACATGTTGCCATATGGATCGCATCCCAATGAATATAGTGCTTTTATACATTGTTCCAAAGAATTTAGATAGTATATTCCTAGTAAATATTCTGGTTTAGGTAGCACCTTCCCGATTTCAGAGGTTTGTCATAGCATCCTTAGAGGAATGGAGGAGAATTGTGTGGCTGCTCTCAATTTGTGATGCAAAGTTTTAGGAGTGTGTGGACTCACATTGAGGAGACACTTTTAGTCATATTCCAGGCACATGTGACACAGGTACATAAAGAGGAGGGAGCCACAGTTGCTGACTTGCATATGCGACCAACTGAATACGTTGCAAAAATTCAACTTTTTTAAATTAATCAAAGATCATATTGTCAGGTGCTTGTACTGTAACCTATTCTATGCTGTTCTGCATTATTGGATATTCACCTCCTACTGAATGCAGCATTGGGTTCAAGATGATAGTGCCCACACCAGTCTGCAGCTACACTTAAAGAATTTGGGGTATATTTACTAAAAATAGAAATGCATTTCCACTCAATTCCTGCATATTTACTTACATCCAGTCACTTTGAGACTAGGGATGCCACTGATGGGCAGTGGCTATAAACCATCCATGGCGATGCTTCTACTAGTCAATGTCGGAAGTCTGATGACAGCCACTTCTACCTCTGCTTTCTACTTTGCGCATGCACGGCTCCTTTAATTCTAACCATCATTGGTAAAACCAAACTATGGGGTGGAATAATTGATCATCGATGGACAACAGAATCAGAGGCTCTAGGTACAGTAGTATAGATCTAGTTTTTCATGGTTTCACTTCGTCATACATGTTTTGATTAAAACAGTTTGCTACTTCTTCTATCACAAAGAAGCTAGCATTATCCATGGGAATATGAAAATGAATAACCTTTTAAGAAATAATAATAGTAATAATAATAATAACAATAATAATAATAAACAACTAATTAGTCAATAGTAAGGCTAGAATTTCATCCACAAGAATTAAGGTAAATATGTCAAATGGTTTAAATGCAATAACAACATCGCTATTTGTAGACAACAAGAAACTTTTTTTTCTGACTATGAGCAAGGGTACGATGCTTTGCTGCACAGTTCATTGAACCTGAGCTTGGATCAGTAAGATAGCTGGAAATGTCTCTCTCCGTCTGTTTTTCATCTGGAAAGACCATGTACTCAGCAGCTTGTGAAGAGTGCTGCTATTCTCCTTGCAGCGTCCCTCTGACTAGCCCCTCAATAGCCCCTACAGCGGAAAGCAGGAACTAGAGCAAATGCTTTTTGTGAATTAAGAGCTCTTGTGAGCATAAATTTGGTCAGGCTGCTCCTTACTGCAGGCCAAGCTCTGCCGCTGCCCCAGGATGTGAACTGTCAGTTCCTATAGCTGGTGATGGCTTGCAGAACCATCAACAAAGGTGAAGACGGGAGAAAACAAGAAGGATTCAAGACTGGTGGAAATCATTTTGCAAGGAAAATTTCAGTCATCACAGGGAGGAAGCCTTGAAAAATGCTGCCATTTCCTAGTCAGAATGAAGAAAAAATGAAATTACTGTTTGCAAGTTAAGCCAAAGTCGCATATTACCCTAGGGATAGTTTTGATAATAGTAATCATTTGACAGCTGGCCTGAAGTTGCTATCTCGTTCTAACAGTTGTTACCGTCTAAATGAAACATGTCTGATAAGTAAACATGCTGGCAAAAGCATCAAAAACCCAAAACATTTCACACTGTATTTTTCCTACAATTTCTCTCCAACAGTCTT
Source organism: Taudactylus pleione (assembly GCA_031769625.1). Taxonomy (NCBI): domain Eukaryota; kingdom Metazoa; phylum Chordata; class Amphibia; order Anura; family Myobatrachidae; genus Taudactylus; species Taudactylus pleione. Next base: position 3,330,860 of record JAUIMM010000396.1, read on the forward strand.
TATAATAAAACCCCAAAGCCAATCTGTTTTACAACAGCTTGTCACTATGAGCCTGATTACGTCTGGATTTTTATATGAACACTTCAGACATTGTGACATGATTATATGAGCCGATGCAGTACAAACGTGGCTGTTTTTTAACATTGTTGGAACCAGAAATTGTTTTTGAATAGCGCTGATAAGGAGACCACCCCGAATACATAGTCAAGACTACATCCTGCCAGGAGGCCAAGATTAACTACAGTACACACTATGCTATGTGGCCATTCCGTATAATGTGACACTTATTTGTGCACCATGTCTCTGCAAACATTCTATATAATGAACAGAACATACTGTATACAGCATGACAATATACCAGTAACCTATGGAATGGGAAACCAAAGAAACTACTAGTACATAAAACTACAACATTTAGATCCATGAAACTAAGCCCAAACTGGTCCACACAAAATCCGCCCCTATAAAATCAGCAATACCCACTCTGGGCCAAAATGCCACCTGTTTTGAATACAGTTAATCAGGACAGTTCCTCCAAAATTAGAACAATTAAGGGATATGCCAGTACAATATATGGCCAAAGTTGTGGACACCTGAACATCAAACTTATAAGTACTTGTTCAGCATTTATATGCAACATCATGTGCATTAATACAGTATGTAGTTAGTCCCTATAACTGCCTCCACTGTTCTGGGTAGGTTTTTCACTAGATTTTGGAACATGGCTATGGGGATTTGCATGCATTCAGCCACCAAAGCACTAGTGAGGCTGGGCACTGATGTTGGGTGATAAGGCCAATTTATCCCAAAGGTTTTAGATGAGGTTGAGGTTACGGCTCCAAGTGGGCCAGTTAAATTATTCTACAGTGAACTCATCAAACCATTTTATCTCGTATCTTGCTTTATGCAGGACAGCGTTGTCATGCTGAAACAGGAAATGGCCTTCCTCAAACTGTTGCCACAAAATTGGAAGCACACAATGTTCTATAATGTCATTGTATGCTGTAGCACTTTGATGTCCCTTTCCCTGGAAGTAAAGGGCCCAGGACAAACCAGGAGGAACAGTGCTAGACTATTTAGTCCTTCTCCACCAAGTTTTATAGTAGGCAGTACGCAATCGGGCAGGAAGCACTCTCCTGGCATCATGATCTGCTAAACCTATATTATTTCTCATACTGCCAAGTTAAGTGTAATTCATCACTCCAACTGATACATTTACACTGCTACAGAGTCCAAAGGTGGTATGCTGTACACCATTCCAGCCATATGCAGCTGCTTGGCCATCAAAAACCCAATGAGCAGTTCTGTGCTGACACTGCTTCCAGATTTCCAGATGCAGTTTGGAACCCAATAGTGAGTGTTGCAACCGAGGACAGTTAAATTTATGCATTTGTTAGTAATAAGTGATGCTGATATGGCCAAACACGCTAATTAGATGTGGTGTCCAGATGCTTTTGGTCCTCTAGTATGTCTAAAACCTGAAAATTTGCAAAATCCAATAGTGCAATGCTATGACTGCTTGAGTGATTGCTTCATCTAGAACGTGAACTAGTGCTGTAATAGCAGTTTCAGCAATAAAATTAGAGAACAATGACCTCCTATTGCAAAGCATGGGGAAGCCTATTAACAAGCATTGTGGCGGTAATTGACCTGCTATTGTAAAGACTTCATTCAAAGGATGTCATTCCATGGATACAGATTTATAACTGGAGTTTAAATCTAATTGCTCCTTTCTTCACAGGTGAAACCATCTTCACCTTTTAACTGAGGTTTTCCTTACTCTCTAGCTGCACTTTTCACACACTAACTATAACTGTGATCCTGTATCCAATGCAACACCACCCCCGTTAATTAGACTGCTGAACAAACTGATCAAACACACTCTTCCCCTGTGCCAGCTGATACAGGGCCTTATTCAGGGATGGATGCTAATCCCATCATGACTGTGATTCCGTATGCAGAGGACTTGCGAAAATATGGTAATGACTCAGCTGCCATCTTGTGCTCTGAGACGCCCACCTTCGGCGTCTGACATCCGCCGATCACGCACAGAAGCAGGGACATCAGAAACATTGATAGCACATCAGCTGCACATTAAACTGCTGAATAAGCCTATGCTGTCTCAGACAGAGTGTCTCTCGTAAGATACCAGGGCCTCTGCACCAGAAAATGGTCCCCACACGCCTGCGTTTTTTCTAACCACCGCCTGTTACATCTCCCAAATGCTGACTACTTATCACTCGTTTTGTAAAAAAGTCCTCTCTGCAACTGCCATCCATCAACGCATTTGCACAGTGCATATGTAATGCATGAGCAGTGGCAAAATAATCACTCCACTGCATGTAACATCGACATTGGGTCCATCTCTAAATCAGCCCTACAGTGTGCAGTATATAAGAGGATGAATTTCAAGGCCTAGTATTTTTACTTCCCCCATTATGCATCATCAATAAAAAGCATTGCCTATTCTGCCCAGTGTAATCCTATGTAGTGCACCTAAAATGGCTGCCTCACCTGGATCCTTTGTGGGTAGGATGAATAATCCTAGCAACTGAAGACCCAAAACGGTTGCCATACCTGTATTATATTCATGATTTCTGTATTTCATGCAAAGCTAAACTTCTGTATTATGTTCATATTATGTCTTAAACACCTGGAGTCTTCTAGGAGAAAAGTGCTTTATAAATAAAATGATCATTATTATTTCAATAAGTGATATTTTTATAATATATTTATTTTATTATTTATTTTATTTCTGTAATATTTTAATCTATTTTCTAAAAACTGTATTTGCTTATTAGTGAAACTGAAAGCCCAAGCACTTAAACCCTGAGACTGGCCCATTTGCGTGACGCTTACCACTCGCTCCAACCCAGTGTAGGTGGGGCAGCAGAGTATAACACCTTGGAAAATGATTATTGTTAAATTGCAGCTATAACACATTAAAAATCATTATTATTGCTTGTAATATACGGACTCTAAGGAGTATATTTACTAACCAGCAGTTTGTCAAAGCTGACGTTGATCGGTGGCTTTAACTGATAGATTTAAAATGGTAATAGAAATAAATGCTATATCAGGCTTTCTTAGCAATTATTTCTATTGCCGTTTTAAATTCACAGATCAAAGCTCCTGGTGATCAGCGGCTTTGAAAACACGCTGATTAATAAATGTACCACTTATGCTGCCCATCCACTAAAATACATTATTATTATTATCATTTATTTATATGGCGCCACAAATGTTCCGCAGCGCCTTACAAAGCACATAAACAAGTTGTGGATAAGCGACTTACAGAACAATACAATACAGGACCAGGACATGGATAATATATATTGCTACATTAGTGACCATAACACCCAGATAAGCAACAGAGCATAAGCAACCAAGTGTTAGGTGCCCTAGTGGTGAGTAAGAAGTAGATGAAACTAAAGTAGGGAAAAGTACAAGAGGTTAGAGGGCCCTGCTCATAAGAGCTTACATTCTAAAAGACATAAAACGACTGCACGATTACGACATTGTAATCGTGAGTCGTTTGTCAGTCTGTGATGAGCCTACACTGAATGAGCAGTCGTTCAGTGTAGGCACATCAATCATCTGCAAACATGCTGAACCTGATGTTATCATCAGGTTGACCAGCATGTTTGCCCGATGTTAGATGTCTAAACGACCAGTGGGAGCGCGCATCGCTGGTCGTTTTAGATATTTTTCTAACGATTAATGAGCGATAACGGTATCATTATCGTTCAATCGCTCAATTTAATCGTCTAGTGGATGGGCACCTTAAGAGTTAGATAGTGGACAGTGGGCCTAATACAGAGTCGCTGCGGCTTGATGTTTGGGCATTGCACATTGCCGCGTCCGGCTTGCGCATGCGCGAGCCCAGACGAGTGACTGAGCTTCAGTCACTGCAGGGCTCGCTACAAGACAGGGAGGCTGTCGATGGTGAGTGACAGCTCGCCCCGTTTTGTTGGCGGGTAGGGGGGGTGGCTGCACAAACGCAGGTGTTCCCTTAGGAATGCCTGGCGTTTGTGGGAGAACCTACTAACATCACTAGTGATGTCAGTAGTGGACTTCCTCCTCTATTAGAGCAGGGAGTCCACTCGGACTTACTACAGCCGAGACCCTACCCCACAGCTTTGCGAGCGGCCTGGAGGAAAAAAAACGCCCACAGACCCTGCGAGCTGCCTGCAGCAGCGAGCGGGTCTTAATCAGGGACAGTTTCCCTAGTAGAACAAAGTTGTGAGGTTCTAATGTGAAGAAAAATGTGGTGTCAAAAACACCTCTGTTTATACATACAACCTGTATCAATATTTAAATAGCCACAAAATTATTATTTTTTAATACTTCATTGTAATGTCACTTTATTTCTCTGCTTTTACCCGATTCTCTTATTTTAAAAATTAACATAACCAGATGGAGCACAATTTTTTTTTTTGTAAAAACAGTACATCAATGGTACCTACTATTCACCTCCAACCAAGCTGCACTACAATAACATTTGTACTGATTGGGGGGGGGGGGGGGGGAATTTGCACTTAGAAGGTGTTGAATGTTGCTGTTTTGCACTACTAGATATTTAATAGTTTCTCTTACTTACAATAGGTCAGGCCATTGTATTAAAGCTTAGCATGTCATTATGCCACGCCTACCCCTTTGATGGAAAAAAAGAATATCTATAAAATGCCCACACCCCTCCCCATGCTACTATCAATCTAGTGCACTATTGCAAAAGAAAAGAAATGGGTATTAAAGTAAAGTATTTTGAGAATGTTTCAAAGTTAGGTCAAAGTGGTATTAAAAAAACGTATGAGCGTAGGCTAAAATAACAGTCTGGTTACAAAGCATTCACTGCATCTGTTTCCAATTACTGGCTACATCCTCACAGTGTTTGTGACTAAGAGGAACAACACAAGGAAGCCGGGCTGCTCTACAACAATGCCAGCATTCGGTTATTCCTCACAAGAGTCAGATACCTCACTCAGCTTGAAGCCACGTTACTTGACAGCTGTTTGTCTAGCTAAGATGATAGAAAGAAATGCATGGTTTGTGGTTAATTAATAAAATGTAATAATTACAAGTAAACATAAGTTCGCAGCTACAATGAAAATCTGGCTGCCATAGTTACAGTATGTATCCAAGACTTTATTTAACAGGAAAGGGAACTAAAATGATTTTTAAATGTAATAAACTCTAATACATGGTGCCTTGTAAAACATGCTACAAAAATGAAATACCATACTGAAGGTTCTCCTCTCTTCCATTATATTCATAAATAATATTTGTGTGTACATGTTCACAGTCTCATCTGATGACAAGGGGGGGATTAAATTTATCTCGCGCCCACCGTTAAGAGCGGTATTATGCCAAACTTATGGTACTTCCAGCCTCACAAATCTTTGTTCGCAACCCCATAGGGTTGCGTGCAAAAATGTGCGAGTCTAAGCCGCGAGAGGGGCGAGTTCCGAGGCCATTGGGGCGGCGTGTAATAATATATAGATAATTGCACCTATACGATCCATCGTACGTTATATCATTCCTTCACAGATCGGAACGATCTATCGTACCAACGTGCAGTGGGCCTGATTCAGATGTTAACGCAATGACAATATTTACACAGTTGAGCGATTATTTTCCGACTGTGAATGCGTCAAGATCGCACTGCGCACGTGCAGGAATGCTTTAGCGATGTTGCTCACAGTGAGGATTTCTTTGCAAAGTGATTGACATTGGTGGACTATTTGGGGGAGGTTACAGGAGCGACAGCAAAAATGCAGACGTGTCGCAGCCGTTTTTGGGGCATCTCAGCATAATACTGCGATCACGTATGCACAAAACATGGCGTCAGTGTCCTAGATCCCGCAGCCATTCTGCACATCCATAGGGTGACTCAGATGGTCGATTATCGAAGGATATGCGACCACTGCTTTGTGTTTATATGCAATTGCTTGGATCTGCAAAGCCGCTGGTTGGCGTCTCTAAACATTTCCAGGTGGATGCATGCATTACGTATTTTCACACAGCAGCTGCATATGGGATTGTAGCTGCGATGGCTTTAGCATACATATCTGAATCAGGCCCAGTGTTTACACCCAATTACGTGTTTATGAAAGTCGTTCATTGCATCATACCATCTGCTGTGCTGCAAAGCAGATGGGATGATGTAATGAACGACCCGATGCTGTTACATGCAATAATGTAATGACACATCGCGCCATCGTACACCAAATTGTAAAGTGTGTATGGTGTGTGAGATGTATCATTACATAACATCGAACAGTTGCTGGGTACACACATCGTATAGTGTGTACCCAGCTTTACTCACCTGTGATGTTGCTATCATGAGATGGCACACAGGGCCTTATTCACTACGGATCGCTATTCTGCTTATACACGCGCAACTGCGTTGTTATTATCTGTGGTGATATTTAAATATTTGCATTAGCATTGCGATCGCAGCCTGACATAAGGACGCCCACTTCCCCTTGACATGACAACATACGGAAACAATTGGTAACATCGAGTAACATAGGACAGTTCATGAAGCTCAGGAATTGCTAACTTCTGCGCAAGCTATGCAATCTCAGGCGGCGTCTGGTATCGCAGTGGATAATTCATGCACACCCATGCAACGGCGTTGAAACGCACTGGCTTGCCTGCTTTGGCCCAACTATTCCTCCTAGCTTGCACATGCGCCCTGCGATGCATACGCATGAGCAGTGCAAATTAATCAACCGATTGCGTATGTATACGCAACTGCGTTCCTTGCTGAATCAGGCCCTCAGTTACAATGGAGAAGCAGTAGAACCCCAGCAAAGATAAGGAAAATAGAAAAATGGGAAAAACCCAGCCATTATTCACAGTTTTATAAATAACAGTACCATTCAATCACCCATATGCCACGTTATAAACATGAAAGCACAGCAGCTCTAACTGGTATTTCCCTTCCTACAAAGTTAAAACTAAATCCTATTCACATGTGCATTAACAAGTATAGTGGTGTTTAAAAAAAAAAATCATCCTTGTTGTATTTAGATAAATAGGATCCTTAGGGCCTGATTCACGTAGTGTGGATGCAAGCAGCCGATGTTTTCAGTCTGCACATGCGCCCGAGAGATGCAGAAAGAATTTGGACGTAGAGAGAGGCAATTTCAGTGGGCATTTCTGGGTGGTAACAGGGGGGTGTCTTTTGCACACTTGCCAACTATTCCTGATTGTCAGGGAGACTCCCTGAAAGAGTAGCAATCTCCCTGACTCTCTGAAGAGTCTAGCAATCTCCCTGATTGCACCTTAACCAGGCTTGCCGACAATATGGCTGCCTCTTCCGGGAGGAGGCAGCCAGCTCGGCACAGCAAGGAGGCGTGAGACAGCTACCGGCACTGTGTAAACGAGGGTGGTGGCCACAATGATGCGATTGAGCGCAAATCGCGTCATCAATTCCCCCCTGACCGACCACCTATGCAAGGTGAGAGCGGACCTGACTAAGGGCTGGGATACTTGCCCACTCTTCTGGTGGACCGGGAGCAAAACACCTGCTTTTTGGGAGGCTCCCAACCATTTTGGGAGAGTAGGCAAGTATGACCTTACCCCGATTATAAAGCTGTTATTAACAGTGCTCGAAGTGAGAATTTTGAAGTGGGGGAATGGAAATTTTAATTGAAACTCCCTCCCCAAGCTTTAGGGATTATTGATAATAAGATTCAGCCTCTGCTTCTATCTCAACCCCTGCACCTCTCACTGCCTACTTCCCTCTCCCACACCCTGCAACTCACACTATCTACTCCCCACTCCCACGTCCTGCACCCCACACAACCTACCCTACTCCCCACTCCCACATCCTGCACCTCACACTATCTACTCCCCACTCCCACGTCCTGCACCCCACACAACCTACTCCCCACTCCCACATCCTGCACCTCACACTATCTACTCCCCACTCCCACGTCCTGCACCCCACACAACCTACTCCCCACTCCCACGTCCTGCACCCCACACTACCCACCCCCCACTCCCACATCCTGCACCCCACAAAACCTACTCCTCACTCCCACACCCTGCACCACACACTATCTACTCCCCACTCCCACGTCCTGCACCCCACACTACCCACTCCCCACATCCTGCACCTCACACTATCTACTCCCCACTCCCACGTCCTGCACCCCACACTACCCACTCCCACATCCTGCACCTCACACTATCTACTCCCCACTCCCACGTCCTGCACCTCACACTATCTACTCCCCACTCCCACGTCCTGCACCCCACAAAACCTACTCCCCACTCCCACACCCTGCACCACACACTATCTACTCCCCACTCCCACGTCCTGCACCCCACACTACCCACTCCCACACCTCTCACTATCTACTCCCCACTCCCACACCCTGCACCCCACACAACCTACTCCCCACTCCCACATCGTGCACCCCACACTACCCACTCCCACATCCTGCACCCCACACAACCTACTCCCCACTCCCACACCCTGCACCTCACACTATCTACTCCCCACTCACACGTCCGGCAACCCACACAACCTACTCCCACATCTTGCACCCCCTCTCACCTTGCACCTAACATTGCGTACTTCAGCCCCTGTACCTCACACTGCCTTATTCCTTCTCTCACCCCCTGTACCTCTATTTCCATGTCCGGAGTCGGCCCTGGCAGTCCGGCTTCTCCTCAGTGGGCTCTTGCAGGTAGCGCATCATCAGGCAGGTACACTGACTGCTATGATTAGCGCTGGGGTGGAGCGCCAGGGAAGCTGCGGTGGCGATTTGGACTTGGTGCCGGCTGTGAACCAATCACGGCACGGACTGACAGCCAATCAGAAACAGCCACATTAAAAAGGGCCACCACCAATGATTCTTTTTATTTGCCCACCAGTCTGTGATTGGTTCACGACCGGGCCGTGTACTGCCGCTGGCACCGCATCTGTCCTACCATTGGCCCGCCGGGACCTGTCACCCGATGCTCAGTGCTGTTTAGAGATGTGTCTCCAGCGGGACACATCTCCAGATAATACTGCAGCTTCTCTTTTTATTTGTTTCCAGCACTTCCGCAGGGGTTGTTGGCTGAAGTAGTGGTATGGCATACTGCCGTGCACCGGCTAACTTCGAGCTCTGGTTATATATATAGATGTGTTTGATTTGAGCCATATTGACATTTATCTGCAAGTGTTGGCATTGATCTTGACAAAGAATTATTTAATGTTCGATGGAATATTCTATCAGCAAATGACGGGGTGGGTTCATCGGTGGCCCCGTTATATACTAATCCTTACATGTTTACAATTGAAGACATGTTATTCTTTGATAATGTTGAGTTTGCAACAGATATATTATTCTATACGATATATATAGACGACCTTTTGATTCTTTGGAAGGGTTCAAAGGATAAATTTATGAGTTTCATTGATGCTCACAATCTATGTTCATGTCCTGTTAAATTTACATGTAATATGAGCAAGGAATACACAGATTTTCCAAATCTACTGACCGTAACACTCCTACAGTATCAAAGCTGTCATCCTAAGAGTTTGAAGTTAGGTTTTCCGTTTTCCCAAATGATCAGGGTAGATACAGCCAATAGTGACAGGAGTATGTCAATCTGTCAAATTGACGCAATGACTGAAAAATTTCAAGAAAGGGGTTATTGGAAACAACATTTGGAGGAGACTAAATGGAGAGTTCTTGATATGGAACAAATTTCCTTCTGTGTAGGAAACCCAAAAACAATAAGACAGATAAACTACCCTGGGTAACTCAATATAACAACTTGTCCTCGGAGATCAATCAGGTCTCTAAACAACTATGGCCATTGATTAAATCTGTTACAGAATTAGGTCTATCTAATATAGATTTGATGCCATGCTACTCTAGGGGATGCAATCTCCGTGACATCTTGGTCAAAACACACTATAATTCTAACAGGCCCACAGCATTTTTGGGCACTAAACAATTAGGTTGTTTCAGGTGTTCATGTGTAACATGTAGATTTTTAATAACAGGGAATTCATTTAATCATCCCCATACGGGAAGGAAGTTTATGATCCGCCATCATCTCACATGTAACAGCTGTTTTGTTATATACCAGCTTTTATGCCCTTGTGGCTTTTCATGTGGGTAAAATGCAAAGGAAATTCAAAGAAAGGACGGTGGTTCATCGTTCTTCTATTAGGATTGCCTTAGCCAGTGGGCTAAGTGACCAACCGGTAGCCCGACATTTTCTGGAACATAAACATACATTGGCCACCCTTAAGTATAGAATAATTGATCACATCCCTCCTTTCCCTGGGGGGGGGGGGGGGGGGGGCGGGGGTGATCGTGGTAAGGCTCTGCCCAAACGTGAAGCTGAATGTATTGTTAGAGTGGGTGTTTTACATCCTAAAGGTCTTAATGAAGACATCACTTATTCTGGTTTCTCATAGATTAGATTTTGTGACACCAGGGTAGCTAGGTAGACCTGAGTTCCCTCGGGATTCCTGGTTGTTTCATCCCACCTGGTGATTGCTTGTTTTTTCTTTCTTTCTTGTTTTTAAAAAAAAAAATGCTTGTTCATATTAATTGCGATATATGGAACCATATCCCATTTTTTGTTGATCATATTGCGAATATATATATAGTTTAATGGATATACTTAAGGATGATGACTGTAATACCATATTAGATGTCAGCGCATTATGGATGTTTGTAATGTCAATATGGCTCTTTTCATATCTGTTGGGTATGTGTTTTTTGTTTTGTTTGTTTGTCCTTTTGCCGCATTTAAAACGAATAGCATGTCACTAGTCTCGGACAGGCATAATTATTTATATACTATGTAGCTGAGTTGTTTAATATATAGCAATCATTATGACTTGTGAATGATCTATTGCAATCGTGATGGCTTTGTTACACTGCATATGGTAGGGTCTTGTGGTAGGGTCTCGTTGCCGCAAGCCACAGAGAGATTTCGGCTCTAACAGAGCCGAAATCTCTCCCACTGACATCACTCATGATGTCAGTGGGGCCGCCCCCAAACGGAGGCGTTCACATGGGAACGCCTCCGTTTGGGCAGCCACTCCCCCAGCCCGCCCACCAAAGGGGGCGAGTTGTGTCACTCAACATCGACAGCTCGCCCCCTTTGTTGCGAGACCCGGAGCGACGGAGTGCCCATCGCTATCCGGGTCTCACGCATGTGCACGACGGAGCCAGCTACGTCGTGCGCATGCGCACTGGCCCACCATCGACCCAGTTGCGAGCGCACAGCGCTTGCAACCGGGTCTGAATCAGGCCCACTGTTTTCCCAGCAGAACTTCTGACTGAAGCAATGCATAGTCTGTATATAGTGCAGTAGTTCCAAAGAGGACAGTGTTATAAAAATTATGAATTGAAATACAATTCTTAAAATGTAGTGTTTACTAAAAATTTAAACATACTTACCCAATATACAAATATTTTAGACTTAACCATGGTGACTAAAATGCAGTAATCAAAGTCAACTACAAAATCAGTTGTTATTTAATTTGGCTTTAAGTTACAGTTAGACATTCCGGTTGTACCGCTGTATTAGACCAACAACATGAATATGTTTCATAAATCTTGTATGTGACATATTACGCAGTAGCGCCATGTATACCAGCGGCAGCATGAGTAAGAAATTGTACTGCCCTAGCACATACTTCCTGGCTGGTGTCAATTATTCAGCAAAAGAAAATTGCTCAGTAAAGTTAAATTCTCTTTACAAGGCCAAAATGGTACATAGAGTTCTTATGACATACTGTACTATAAAGATGACTATACATTGTGTGCCATGTACATTATATTTGTGTGTGTTGCTTCAGTGATAACTATGTAATCATTTATCTCTTATCCATTCACCTGTCAAAAATGGAATGATAGCAATGAGGATGAAAAATATATGAGCACACATACACTGTTTACCTAGCTGAGTGACGGATTACTGAGCCTCAAGCATCCAGAGTTAAAAGCCATAACATAAAAATTGGTATTGGTAATAGAACATTAGCGCGTACAGATTTTCTATCGCTGCTTATAGCCGCGATAGTTTATTTTCTTTTATTGCTGCAATTTATCAATAAAAGTTTTACAGTGCAGCTGGGCGATACTGGCTGGTAGCTCCAGCCAGTCTTCGGGCCATCGACACATGGGTGAGCCAGCTTGATGCATGTCAAAAAAGGTAATGATTTGGAAAGGTGTAATACTGGCACGTGCATATGTGATTCTGAGTCACAAGCAATCCACCCGCAATGCTGATGTTCACGTAGCTGAGTGATTATTTGCAACTTCGCATGTGTGAAAAATTTCTTACAACCCACACTGTGAATAGGTTATACAGAATGTAAGCACAATCCATTCAGATGGTATCAGACAGGTGGCGGAAAAGTGATTGGCATTCCTCGTCGTGACTGGGAGGTGGCTATTAGTGCACACATGGTCAGTACAATGGGCGTACTATGGGAGTGTCATGGGCATGTCAATGCAAGCAGCTGGGTTCACAGACACACAGCCACAAGCATAGGAGACCATGGTCAAATAGAGAAACTGCACCTGCCATAGGGCTGATGCGGGTTTTGATGGTGCAACTGATGGTGGCATATAAGGACGGACCAATTGGTATTACACTAAGGGCCTGATTCAGAGGTGCATACAGTGTCAATGTCACACACAAGTGGCTGATGTTTTATATCTGCACATGGGTCCCGATGGAGACGCTGAGCGAATTGGGACTCAATAACCCTAGATTTCAGGGACTGCTCCTGGGAGGTAATGGGGGATGGGGCTGTGTCATGGGCGTGTCACTGACAGCAACTGTGTCTAAAGACGCAGTAGCGCCATGTACACCATGTACAGACTAAGAAATTGCACCTGCCATAGGACCACTGCGAGCTTCAATGGGGCGACCAATGGTGCATCTAAAGACGCACCAAGATGGATTAGGGCTGCAGCCAGTGGGAGTCTCAGTAGGAAGGTCATTGGTGGCAGCATTATTATAAAGGTGCAGCTGCGGCAAAAGACATATGTAGGGCATTCGCATAAACTCACAAATAGACGCTGCTGTGTGAGCGTTTTCATGTGGCTCAGAATCAGGTCCTGTGTTTGAATTCACCAAGTAGGGTTAGGAGGAGGTTTAGGGGTTAGGCACTGGGGGGAGGGTTAGGCACTATGGGGAGGGTTAGGCACTAAGGGGGGGAAGAGTTAGGTTTTAGGGTGCGGTGAAGTGGAGGTTAGGTTTAGGCACTAGGGGGGGAGGGTTAGGGTAGGGAGAGGGGGAGGGTTAGAATACTGACTGACAAGTGTCGGTATTCTAACCCTGTCAGGATGCTGGTGTCGGGATTCTGACCGCAGGGATCCCGAGCGCCGGCATCCCGTACCCATCCCAGACAGAAAGACAGATAGATATACTAGTAAAGGGACATCAGTCCATCCGCTGCTCTGCCTAAACTCCCCCCCGCTCTGCCTGCCACTGCTCCACCCCGACCCCTGCTGTCTCCAGCCCCAATATGGTAAATATTTGCTAATATAAGTAGAACGTGGAACTTCTGAGCTTTAATATAGGACATGCAGTAATGTATTATTATTATCATTGTGTAGCGTGGTTGCTCTGGATCACTAAGGCCAATGCTACAAGGGGAACCTAGGCTTCTGAAATAGTTTGGGCTTCAGAGTCACTGTGCATCTGCCAATCAGCTAGAAGGCTCACACATGTACATATTGGCACTTCGCACCAGTACTGCTGAGACAGATCACCACTTGTTAAGGCTGACTGGCCTTCTTATAAACTGCAACTTACATACAGCTTTTTAAGTGTATACCAAAATTTATATAAATTAGAATCTGCATTATTTTGTAGCATAATGTAAGTGTCCCTCTATAGCATTTGACATGTTTGGAAGATTGTGTAACTGAAAACCATTCTCAGTTTCCAGCTCTTTCATTACACCTATTATGATGCTGACATTCATTAGATGATATGCATGTATCTTAGCTATTTTCGCTGTCTAGCACATGAGTTGCAACTTTTGATATAGCAAAGTGTCCTTTTTTACGCTTAAGTAATTTTTGTGTGGTATATTTAAAATGCCCAGTAAAATAAAGTCAACTGGTCTTACTTGTTTAATTACCTTTGTGCAAATATTCTAAAGCTTTAGACCATCATCTAGTAATCTGTGGTGGGTTAAGAATTCAAAGATAAACATGCAATACACCATCTAACTGCATACAATCTAGTAATTCTTGGTTTCAATCTATTAATTTATTTTTGCCCTGCAAATAATGCTGTAGACAGTGAAGAATCTCACCAAAGTATGCCTTTAGAACAAGCAGGGTCGCCTTTATCTGGAACAGTCCCTATTTGAAAGAAACAAGAACCCTTTCCTGACTTTAGCATACACTTAATTGAGATACTCATTTCTGATTAAGTATCAGATCTCAGAAATGGTCCTTTCAAGGTCTTGAAGCCGGCAGTAGTACATTAGTGCAGTAATTTGTAGTGACCCTGGAATGCCACAGACTCTTTAGCGCTTATCATACTAATTGCAGCATGTTACAATACAGATGCATACCGGTGAACTGAGTTATATGACTTAATATATACTGTAAACTGATACTAAAAGCACAGATTATTAACAATATCAATGTTTAAACAGCATTCTCCTTCACCAAGAGCAATTTACATATTTCTACATTACATTAACAGGAGGGATTCATAAAAGAAAAGAAACAGTATTAGATTTTTTTATTTCTAAGAAAAAATACATTTTATATACATGAAGACTGATAAATTCTTCACAATTTGGAGCCTAGAACGTGCTCGCTGGATACTAGTTATTGAAAGTTCAGAAGACCTAATATTCATTTCAGGCCCTTAAACTAGTACTGTAAGTACTAGTTTAAAACCCTTCTGACCTAGTGGTTTAATCACATTACCAAATGCACACATTTATTAAAGAAATTCAATTTGAGGTGAATAGAAAGGATAAAATTAAACCGATGACTATAGAAACATTATTATCGCCTTAATTTAATCACCGACGCACAGGAAGAGAAATAGGGCCATTTTAAGTGTTGCTGACTGAATACCAAATGTAACTACTTATATTTGGATTTCTTTACAACAGATCAGAGTGTAGCACAAATACAGTTAAGTAATGTACTGCTTTGTGATTCTGTCATACACACAAACATAACCATCATGTACCTTCTCCCAATCTTCCTTTCAGCAGAACTGTGAAACAATTTAATGATGAGGGAATGCACTTTGGTATATTTTATGCATAGGGCTCCAAATTACAAAAAAAAAACAAATTTTCTCTGGATCCAGCGTTATCTCCCTATAATAAACATTTCACTAAATATTGTGTTAAAAGTAGAAATATATTCCTTAAATGCGTATTGGGAAAGAGCATATTACTTTTATTATTAGTTACTGTTTCTAAGATGGATGAGTTTTTAACAGTCAAGAGGCAAAGGAGTTATTTGATCTTCCAGCCTGTTTATAACGAAATACAGATCTCACCTAAATCATGCAGAACCCAGATGCTGCAACATGATATTTATACCGATCATGCATAATTATTTAGGGTGACTTCTCAAGGAAAAAAAAAAAGTTTTAAAATTTCATACAAAGGATGTCTAGTTATTTATTAATTTATAGCAAAGGAAAAGGGCAAGCTAGCTACCAGAATATAGAAGTTGTTTATAGACAGCCTGCTATATCTCACGCATTCATTCATATAAAAATGATGTCAGCATTTAATACAGATCACAATGAATTTAAACATACACATAGATTATTTTCCAGTTTGACAATACATGATCAAAACAAATTCATATGAAACATAACTAATCAGTTAGCATTAAAGGTTCTAACCCTGCTAACAATAGCATCTAGGCACATTGTGCTTTTACCTATATATTTACCATTTTAGTTCCGAAACATATTTTTAGAATATGTAATGTTCGCAGCAAATTTACAATTGTACAAATATATAACTTCAAATATTCCAAAACAAAAGCAGGACAAAATAAGGCAGTACACTAATTTACCCATATTCCTGCCCATATTTGTCTTGACACACCCACAACCCAACAGGCTGTGTCACTTTTGTATGCTGGGTATGCATACTGTATTATTATTATTATTATTATTATTATCATTTATTTATATGGCGCCACAAATGTTCCGCAGCGCCTTACATAGTACATAAACAAGTTGTAGACAAGCGACTTACAGAACAATACAATACAGGACCAGGACATAGATAATATATATTGCTACATTAGCGACCATAACCCCAGATAAGCAACAGAGCATAAGCAGCCAAGTGTTAGTATGTAGCGAGTTATGTTTTAACGTCTGACTCAATTCAGCAAGTAATAATGCTGGCTTTATTCAAGCGACTCTGAACCACGCTCCACTAGATTACGGATTTCTCTTAATGAATCATAAACATATTTTGATCCAATGTAGACCGTGGAAGAGCTGTAAATGATTGCTCTAATGCAATATTTTAGCAATGTTTATAAATAATGATAATGAAAAGGTGAATTCCCTGGCACATCACCAACTGGTTCATCATTGTGCGCTAGATTTAAGTTTTTGATTTCCCCACAGGTTTAATTTGCAATAAAATAATCATTGATGCTGGGGGCAGCACGGTAGGTGTAATGGTTAGTATTACTGCATCATAGCACTGTGGTCTTGGGTACAATTTCCACCACCACCCTAACTGTGTGGAGTTTGTATATTCTCCCCGTGCTTGCGCGGGTTTCCACCAGGTGTTCTAGTTTCGTACAAACCCAAAATTATACTGGTAGGTTTATTGGTTACCGAAAAAAGTTAACCCTAGTGTGTAAGTTTGTGTGTGTATATGTGGTAGGGAATATAGGTTGTAAGATCAACTGGGGCAAGGACTGATGTGAATGGCCAAATATTCTCAATAAAGCACTGTGGAATATGTGTGCGCTATATACATAACTGTTGATAGAGAAATAATAAATAGGGGAAGTGAAAAGAACATTTGGCTACATTATCATAAATAAAATCAAATGATTGTATCCCCATCTAAAGTCAGCGGCTTTGATCACTAACTACTAAAAGCATCATACAGTACACACATCAAATAAATGGCATTAGTGGTTTTGGCATTGATGATATTTACAAGCAGTTTATATTGTCAACATTTCTACTACCACTTATTTTTTCCCCACTGTCCCTCCTTCGCATTGCTGCGCTATGCTGGAAGATGGCAGAGCGGGTATCTATTATGTTTTATTTCGTACTAATGGTGCCCACATAAGAACATTGTGATGTAAGATCTGCAAGAGAGTTGCAGTAAAGTTGTACTGTGCCTCATTTGGAACTCTGTCTGACCTCTATTCTCCCAGAAGAAGAGATGAAAGAAAAGTGCTTAAATCAAAGCATATTACAATTTGTTTACTTCAGAACACAAAATCAACTGAAACGCAGATCATACGTTATAAGTAACATGTTAAAAGACTAACACGCCTGTGGAAAAATGAAGCCTATCGTTTGCTTGAATACACTCTAAGATGAGCCTGTGGTTCTAACTCAGAGCAAAACCTGCTCTTATTCCAGGCCACTGTAATGAAGTGACATTTACCTAATGCAGCCATAAATTTCCTCATAATTAGTGGGCGTCTGACAGTGACACATTCTGACTAGTGTGACCATATCTGCCTGAAACTAATTCTGCTAACACCCAAAAGTTCAGCCGCTCGCCTTACAAATACAGACACTAAAACTGCTTACTGCATTAATATATTAGAACGCTGTATGTGTAAAAAGTGTGTGTATGTATATATATGTGTGTATGTATGTGTGTATATATATATATATATATATATATATATGTACAGTACCAAGTCAGAAGTTTGGACACACCTTCTCATTCAATGGTTTTTGTTTATTTAAATTATTTTTAACATAGTAGATTAATACTGAAGACATCAAAACTATGAAAGAACACATATGGAATTATGTTGTAAACAAAAAAGTGTTATGGAGCATACACACGGTCAGATTTGTCAGACTTGTCAGATTTGTCAGATGAGCGACTGAACGATTGAACGATTTGAACGATTTGAAAGATTTTACCAAAGTTTTGAACGATTTGAACGATTGAACGATTTTTGACTGCATTAAAATGAATGGAATCGTCCAAGTCTGACTGCAAACACATCAGATGTCAGAAATCGTTATCTGACCATCGGGAACGCGCATCGTTGATCGTCCATCGTTCAGGCATGTCAGATATGAACGATTTTCCTTCAGATATGAACGACTGAACGATTTTTAAATCGTTATCGTTCATATCTGAAGGAAAAATCTGATCGTGTGTATGCACCATTAAACAAATCAAAATATGTTTTATATTTTAGATTCCTTAAAGTAGCCCCCTTTTGCTTGGATGACAGCTTTGCACACTCTTGGCATTCTCTCAATCAGCTTCATGAGGTAGTCTCCTGGAATGGTTTTCCAACAGTCTTGAAGGAGTTCCCAGAGATACTGAGAACTTGTTGGCTGCTTTTCCTTCACTCTGCGGTCCAACTCATCCCAAACCAGCTCAATTGGGTTTAGGTCGGGTGATTGTGGAGGCCAGGTTATCTGATGCAGCACTCCATCACTTTTCCTTCTTGGTCAAGTAGCCCTTACATAGCCTGGAGGTGTGTTTGGGGTCATTGTCTTGTTGAAAAACAAATGATGGTCCCAGTAAGCGCAAAACAGATGGGATGGCATGGCGCTGCAGAATGCTGTGGTAGCCATGCTGATTAAGTGTGCCTTGAATTTTGAATGAATCACCAACAGTGTCACCAGCAATACACCCCCACACCATCACACCTCCTCCTCCATGCTTCACAGTGGGAACCACACATGCAGAAACCATCCGCTCACCTTCTCTGCATCTCACAAAAACATGGCGGCTGGAACCAAAAATCTCAAATTTGGACTCATCAGACCAAAGTACAGATTTCCACTGGTTTAAAGTCCATTCCTTGTGTTTCTTGGCCCAAACAATTATCTTCTTCTTGTTGTTCATCCTCAGTAGTGGCTTCTTTGCAGCAATACGACCATGAAGGCCTGATTCCCACAGTCTCCTCTGAACAGCTGATGTTGAGATTTGTCTGCTACTTGAACTCTGAAGACTTTATGTGGTCTCTAATATGAGGCGCTGTTAAGTAGTGGTTTCTGAGGCTGGTAACTCTAATGAACTTATCCTCTGCAGCAGAGGTAACTCTTGGTCTTCCTATCCTGGGTCGGTCCTCATGAGAGCCAGTTTCAACATAGCGTTTTATGGTTTTTGCAACTGCACTTGAGGATACATTCAAAGTTCTTGAAATTTTGTGTATCGACTGACCTTCATGTCTTAAAGTAATGATGGACTGTCGTTTCTCTATACTGAGTTGAGTGATTGGTGCCAAAATATGGATTACAACAGTAGTCAAATAGTGGTGTCCACTGTGTACTAACCCTACCTCTGCACAACACAACTGATGGTCTCAAACACATTAAGAAGGCAAGTAATTCCACAGATTGATTCTTGACAATGCACACCTGGTAATTCAAAACTATTCCAGGAGACTGCCTCATGAAGCTGATTGAGAGAATGCACAAAGCTGTCATCCAAGCAAAAGAGGGCTACTTTGAGGAATCTAAAATATAAAACATATTTTGATTTGTTTAACACTTTTTTGTTTACAACATAATTCCATGTGTTTTTTCATAGTTTTGATGTCTTCAGTTTTAATCTACTATGTTGAAAATAATTTAAATAAACAAAAACCATTGAATAAAAAGGTGCGTCCAAACTTTTGACTGGTACTGTATATGTGTCATACTTGCCTACGTTTGAAACAGCATTTTAGGGAGATAGTGAAAGCAGCACTGGGCGTGTACTGCTACATCTGAGAGGCGTGTCATAAAATTGTACTTACATCCAAATGTAAATGAGACCCAAAGCAGTTAGCAAGATCTACTTGTTGATGAAACACACTGTATTCAGAAAATACATGTTGCCATAGGGATCTTCGTGCCTTATAACCAATGCAGGGCAATTATACTAATGATCCCATGTGAATGAATATATGTGTGTTTTTTACTATATAACAGCTTCATAATGGGGGTAAGGTGAGGTTAGGGAGATTGCTAGACTCTTCAGGGAGTCAGGGATATTGCTACTGTTTCAGGGAGTCTCCCTGACAATGATGGAGAGTTGGCAAGTATGATATGTGTGTGTATATCTATGTACAATATATATATATATATATATATATATATATATATACATATGAAGAATATGGTACTAAACAGCGCTTAGGGCTTTATTTACTACAATCCGCATTTGTAATGCAGATTGTAATGTGATATTTTCGACTGAATTCGCATTGCGAATTCAGGCAATATCACAGGGATTTACTACAAATCCCTTGCAGGGACAGACCTTGCGATAAAGCTCTGTCCCTGCGAATCCCCTCGGCACACTAGTCACGGTATTTTGCAAAGTGCCCGCGCATGCACCGACCGGCCGCCGCTGCTACCCCCCCGGTGCTAAGCCCTGCCCTCGTCGTTACGCCCCGCCACCGCGATCGCGGACCCCCCTCGTGACTCCCCTCCCTTAATAGCACTTACCTGCAGTCATCGATGCTCCGGTGATGTCTTCCATGCCTCCGGTCAGCTGATATCCCATACTGTACTGGGACCCGATCACCTGATGACCGGGCCGCAGTGCACCATGGGAGACCAGCTGACCGAAGGGAGAACATCACCGGAACCGCGACCACCAGTCCCTAGAGTCAGGTAAGTAAATTTTTTTTTTTTACTTCTTTTTTTTTTTTTTAGCAGATATCAGCTTGCGGTATATTTAGACCACACAGCTGATCACTGGGACTGGGACTGGCTCTGGGCTCTGCTCTTCCCATTAAAGCAGGGCAGGAGTCCGGTAACCGGGGAAGACCCTGGATAACGCCACCTTCAGGTGGCATTATCACAAGGCTTTCCCCGGTATATTTTTACAATTTATTTTTAGTAACTTTGGTAGGATCACATTTCCCATTACAATTATGGGAAATGTGATCTGATTGCTAAAAATAAGTGATGCTTAGAGGTTGGAGTAGAATTTTACGAATTCTACTCCAATTGCCCTGTAATAACTATAGGTGATACTAAAATAATGTGAAAAGGGTGTGAAAACACCCTTTTT
The DNA here is from genome assembly GCA_031769625.1 of Taudactylus pleione. Lineage (NCBI taxonomy): Eukaryota > Metazoa > Chordata > Amphibia > Anura > Myobatrachidae > Taudactylus > Taudactylus pleione. The sequence goes on from JAUIMM010000396.1 coordinate 3,352,086, forward strand.
CACTTTATTTTAGTAAAAATAATGTTATTAAATAGAGCCCTTAGTCCCCAGTTTATGCTAAAGTTTCTTTCTGAGTTGATATTTCCAATTATATTCCCGGATTCCCGGTGGCCACTCACTGTTCTCCAAATGGATCGTTGTTGCAGGAATCCCACGATTTTATGAAAAAGAGAGTGAGAACAAGCGCCTTATAGTGTAATAGATTTCACAAGTATTAGGAACGCTTTATAATAAATGAATGCGTACCGTATTGCCCTAGAATAATGGGCATGTAGTTGTGTATCTTTAAACTGTCATCCTGTGTCTACACATATGTAGCATCCACTGTGTAGGTACACTGCCTTTTAACTCCAGTCGCCCAAAACAACAGAAAACAGAGGGATGCTCCCGTAGTGTAGTAAATTTAAACACAGTTATATTCCATTATCACAGACATACACACATATAGATGGATAATTACATTTAAGAAAGAAAAAGTTAGCTTATTTGAAGGCATAGTTGCCTACCCTCCCGATTTTAGCGGGAGGCTCCCGGTTTTTAATGAAGCCTCCCGCTACCCCGCAAAGTGTACTTCAACTCCCGGTTTGGGGGCGGGGCCTGCGGGGGGACGTCATGACGGCACGACATTTTACTTAAAGGCCGGCCACCGCGGAGTTGTGGGTAGCGGTGGCCGGCGCTAGTGAGAAGTGCGCACACAGAGTTTGCTTGGGCGCGACAGCGGTGGCGGGCGGAGCCTGGTAGCAGCACAGGTGTCAGGCATCTGTGAGCACTGCAGCCGCATGGAGACTCAGACCACACACCAGTGTCTGGCTCCAGCGGCAGTGGCCGTAGCAGCGGATCCCTCCCCCTCTCCGAGTCCTACCTGCACATGGGAGCCGCCGCGACTGAGACATGGTGGAGACCTGTTGGAGCTGCAGAGAGAAGCTGTGGTCTGGTGCAGACAGTGCTGTTCGGTGGAGAGGCTGGAGAAGTGCCCGGGCCCAAGGTGAGTGCACTAACCTGTGTGTGAATGATGTATGTGTGAATGTGTGTGTGTGTGTGTGTGTGTGTGTGTGTGTGTGTGTGTGTGTGAATGTGTTAATGTATATATGTGTGTGAATGTGTGTGAATGCGTGAGTGTGTGTGTGTGTATGTATGTGTGTGAATGTGTGAGTGTATGTATGCGTGAATGTGTGTGTGTGAATGCGTGTATGTGTGAATGTATGTATGTATGTATGTGTGAGTGTGTGTATGTATGTGTGAATGTGTGTGTGTAGGGCATCTAGTAATGTGAATGTGGTAGGGCAGGGATATTTTAATGTCAGTGGGGGAGCTAGGGTGTCAGTTTAGGGTGTCCCATGGGTGGAGCTAGACACGCCCTTTGGGGCAGGCCACGCCCCCTCTACGGCACGCGGCGCATTCTGCTGCACTCTCCCTGAAAGTATTTTTTAAAAGTAGGCAAGTATGTTTGAAGGTGATCTCTGATCACATGAATAGCGGGGCGTCACAGCTCCCTCAATGCGTTTCGTCACTTAGGCGTAATTCGCTGGACTTCGTCAGGAGGATGTGTGTGTGTGTATGTATATATATATATACATACACTTAAAGTATAGCAATACAAGATAGAAAGTTTTCTCCCTTTTATTGTCCTGTGGATATCCTAGCTTTGTCTATAAAAAGTGTAATGCATCAGTGTCTGTAACTAATGATTAAAAAACACTCTGGGATTACAGCACCATGAAGCCATTTAACCTAAAGTGGAAGACCAGTAATTAACACCAGTAGATGTTAGTGTACTATATGTATTTTACATGTCAGAGCTTGTAAAAAGCAGAATATATAACTCCAAAATTTAGAAATGATGTTTTTAGATTTCTGTTTTCCCCAAACTGTACTATTGTATATAATATTACAGATCTGTTTAAATGTTCACTCTATTAAAAAACAAAACAAAACATAAAATAAAACAGATAAGTTTAGTTATAGATAGACTATATATTTGCAAGTCAGTTACACACACATAATGGTGGCAAGTGCTTTCTCCTCTGATAATTTCACCCAATCTGAAAATGAGTTCAAGAGATTACGTAACTCAGATCTGGCATTCAAGAGCTCTATGGAGTCCCCCAATATCTTGTGCTTGCCTGCCACTGGCAGCATGTGTTGTGAAAGTGTAGTGAGTTGAATAAAGCTGATATTATGCAATGTTCCCGACAACCCATTTTTATTTTCAGAGAAGCAGCGTGTTCTCCACAAACAACTTTATGCCAGCAGTTGCATACAGGAGCGAGGAGAGCAGCATCATTAAGCACAATATGCTGGGGGATCTGAGGAATATCGTTACTTCCCACCAGTAGTAAGATAACTTCTGGGACTCCTGAAGTACACCCGTTTGATACAGACACTACACTACTTTCTATTCTGCATTAAAGATAATAGGATTACTAGATAAAATACATATGCTATTAAATCCTGTCTACTGCAAAGTAAATTAGCAAGATAATAAACTACTGTAATACAGTCTTTATTATTTAACCATGGTCAAATCTAGGTGGTGTTATTTACTGTATTGTCCAATCACAAGTTCTGCACAGGTGTACTGTTTGGTTCTAAAAATACGCAGAGGTCAGGCACACAACCAAGTCCACAATATTCATAGTTCTTCATGGTACTAGCTTACAAGTAGTACCATGGGCTGCACCCACTCTATGGAATGCCTTACCACGCACAATAAGACTTACCTCTAGTCTTCAATCCTTCAAGCGTTCCCTGAAAACTCACGTCTTCAGACAAGCTTATCAGATTCCAGAACCAACCACTTAACCTTCATAGCTTCCATGTCTTATTACATTCCCTCTCACAGTACATACATAACCTCACACACAGGGCCGGCCCGCCCATTACGCCGACTACGCAGGTGCGTAGAGCGCCAGCCGACAGAGGGCGCCGTGAATAGCCGCCGGGAACGTGGAGCGGCCACAGACACTGGAGTAGAGAGAACTCTCCAGCTCCGCCGCCAGTGTCCCCGGATACTATGTGTGCATTGCATAGTACAGTAATAAATGAAGGCGCAGTAGAAGACTTCACAAGCCCTCTCTGCACCATTCAGAACTCCTCCTCTGCACTGTGTGAGGTCGCGGCGTGTGACGTCCCACAAGCGCCACCACACCACCGCGAACAACTGTACCTGCATCCAGGGCTGTCCTGTGTGCTATCTTCAGGGGACGACCTGCTGGCTGCTGCTGCTAATCGTGGATAAGCAGGGTGCCGTGTCCTGCAGCCTGTCTCAGTGCATTGCCTCTATAAAAAGGTATGTGTCCACTGTCACTGAGGTGGTGTGTTATGTTGGGTGGGGGTTTATTAATGTTATTTGAGGGGTGTGCTGCATATTATGTGGGGTGGGGGGTTAATGTTACTTGAGGGATGTGCTGTGTATTATATTGGGTGGTGGGTATATTAATGTGATCTGAGGGGTGGTGGTGTATTATGTGATGTGGCCTGGTATATTATCGTTATTTGCGATGTGTGGGGTGTATTATTATGTGTGGTGGTGGTTTATTAATGTTGTTTGAGGGGTGTGCTGTATCATGTGGGATGGGGGTTATTAATATTATTTGAGAGGTGGAGATATATTAATGTGATCTGAGGAGTGGTGTTTTCTATTATGTGATGTGGTGGTATATTGTTATTACAGGAGTGTGCTGTGTATTATGTGGGGTGAGGATGTGTTATGTTGGGTGGTGGTTTGTTAATGTTATTTGAGGGGTGTGCTGTGTATTATGTGGGTGGGGATGTATCGTGTGGGATGGGGGTTATTAATATTATTTGAGAGGTGTTGGGTGTATTATTATATGGGGTGGGGGTGTATTATGTTTCACACTAGACCATGCTCCTTTATTTTTTTCTGGGCGTGAGCATTCGGCCCGTGCATTGGTACCCCTTGAGGCGTTTACATTTTTTTTTGCTTACCTAAAAAATTTGTCTTGGGCCGGCCCTGCTCACACACTGTCTTTCTTTCACATACATTCCTGTGTGACTGGATCATGCAGCCCACCAAGAAACTCTGCATTCTGGCTGGACCAAATTGCAATATATAGCACCTATCCTTGTGTATCAATGCCTATTTCCCTATAGATTGTAAGGTTGCAGGCAGGGCCCTCTGACCTCTATGTCTGTCTGTTATTACCCTGTTTTGTTCTATAAATGTTTCCAATTGTAAAGTGCAACGGAATATGCTGCGCTATATAAGAAACTGTTAATAATAATAATAATAATAATAATAATAATAATAATAATAATAACAACAAGTGACTGATTAAAAAAGTCAGTTTGTGTTTATTATCACATATGTAACGTTGGGACTACTAATAAGCAGAGATGGACCAACCCCATTACTCGTGGAAAGCAGCAGCACATCGCGCCCCTGGCTTTTCACTTATTTCTTGGTACTCTGCGCTGTTGCCGAGAAGAGAGGGGGAGGCTGTGGGGTATATTTACTAAAGTGCGGGTTTTGAGAAGTGAAAATGTTGCCCATAGCAACCAATCAGAATGTAGTTATTATCTTCTAGAAGGTGCTAGATAAATGTTAAGTAGAATGTGATTGGTTGCCATGGGCCACATCTCCACTTCTAAAAACCCACACTTTAGTAAATACACCCCGGTGCGTCTGCATGTCACCACCAGTAAGGGCCAGAGGCAGAGTAGAGCAGGGCCCTGGGGTCCTTTCAACTCTGTATGGTCTCACTGGGGGCTGAATTGTGGCTAGACAGTGCCCTCTGTTGTCTGGCACCATACATGCCAGCATAGCCAGTGTAGAGGTTGGTCCAGCCCTGCTAATCAGTTTACTTGTATCCAAAAAGGCTGATAGAAGTATTGTTTGTGTCTTTGGCTTGGGCCCTTGATTCCAGGTTTAAATAATTTAAATAATTTGACTCTAAAGCATTTTCTTAACAAGGGGAGCGAAGAGGAAGAGAACCAAAATGAAGTAAATAAAGAGTTGCCCTTGACCAGGGCCGCAGTTGTGGGGGGTCGGATTTGTGGGGGTGCCGTGGGGCCAAATTAATGGGGGTGGGGCACTGGAGGAAAGTATACCCAGGCCCCCTCTCTGAGAGGACTCCCCGCCACCCGCCGCAGATCGGATCGGATCTGCAGTGCAGGCACAGCCAGCAGCCACTTACATAGCATTCACAGCCGCAGAGCAGAGCAGTGCTGGTCTGCCGGGCCGGCGGAGGACCAATGAAATGCCAAGTGGCAGCCTGCGGCTTCCAGTGATTAGCAGGCATGCAGGCTGCAGGGAAGGGCGGGACTCGGAAGGGAGAACAAAGCCGCATGTAGAGGAAGAAGTAGTGAGAGAGAGAAGAACGTGCAGCGGTGCAGCTGAGCCAGTGCAGTGCCACATCCATTAGAATCTGTCTGTCTGAGTGTTTGAGAAAAAAGTAAGATAGACTGTATTGAACTTTTTTTACTTAGTGTGACATAATGTGTAAAGGGAATTCCTGTATCACAAAACCACACCTTCTTTTCGGGAGCGTGCACACCTGTGGCTCACACAGAAGAACGCCCTCTTTGTACTTGTTTTTAGAATTTATTTTTTTTTGGGGGGGGGGGAATTATTGCTATGCCCCGGGTGGCAAAACCCCTAGTTTTGGCCCTGCTTTGATTGTATTAACAAAATATACAAAAGCACCCTTTCATTAATAATTCAAATATTTACAGTTATGCTTTAATTTGCAACATAGATAGTCTGCACAACCAAGAATAGTGCATTGGACATTCCTTCTCAGAAACCGTGTGTTGCCATAGATCAGCAGCACAGATGGCACTTTCACCTATTGCAAATTAATTCACCCAATTATTTCCTTTTTATTTAGTAATACTGTTAAATTATATGATTTAGTTATGCTACAGAATGTTATGTGAACAAATGCATACAATCAAAATTATAGCACAATAAACAGAGCAAGATTTATTATTTATTTATTTATTACCAGTTATTTATATAGCGCGCACACATTCCGCAGCGCTTTACAGAGAATATTTGGCCATTCACATCAGTCCCTGCCCCAGTGGAGCTTACAGTCTATATTCCCTATCACATGCGCACACATACACACTAGGGTTAATTTGTGTTGGGGGCCAATTAACCTACCAGTATATTTTTGGAGTGATACACAGAATGTAAATAATTAGCACATCTGTATTGTTTTTCTTTTTTTTTTGATGACTCAAAAGCACTACTCATACACGGACCACACAAACCATGGACCAATACCATAGTGAAAAAGGTAGATAGTAGTAGGTTTGTACTATAAGTATTGAAAGCAGGTTGTGTTGTACTGTGGAACTTTTCAAGTCTGTCCTGATAACTTGGTTTTAAGCACTTCTCCACCCAAATCAAGCAGGAAAGGGTCTTATTATAACAAGCCTACCAAATGTACCTGGTTTCCCCCGGATAAACCTTAGATATTTACTGTTTCCATTTCCATCTCACCACTTCAGTAACACATTAATCCTTCACATCTATAGTAATGCATCCCCTCCCTCACTGCTATAGTAAAGGCGCACATCCACTTGCCGATTTCTATGAGCGATTGAACAATAACAATATCGTTATCGTTCAATCGCTCATGAATCGTGCATGAATCGGGAACATTAATGTCAGAAACGACCAGCGATGCGCGCTTCTGCTGGCCGTTTCCGACATCAATCATTGCCCGAACATGCTGATTAACCTGACAATAACGTCAGGTTGAGCATGTTAGGGGATGATTGATGTGCCTACACTCAACAACTGCTCGTTTAGTGTAGCACAAACTGTCAAAGTATGCTAATGGATGTGCCCCATAAGACATTACCCTCCATCTCCTGTGTACTAACACATTCCACTCCCTCACCTCTGTAGTAACACATTACCCTCACTCACCTCTGTAGTAACACATTTCCCCCACTTGCCTGTGTTGTAACAAATTCAAAATCCCCTCCCTCACTTGTGTAGAAATATAATCCCTCCCTCATACCTGTAGTAACACATTACCGTCACTCACACCTGTAGTAACTTATTTCCCTCCCTCACCTCTGGAGTAGCACATTCCCCTCCCTCACCTCTGTAGTAACACATTACCCTTGCTCACCCCTATAGTAACACATTCCCTTCCCTCACCTTTATAGTAACACATTCCCCTCCTTCACCTCTGTAGTAACAAATACTACTCCCTCAAAGGGAGAAACATTTTAGCCCTTTCACTTCCTTAGGTATCGAATTTCGAGAATCCCATGCCTACGTCATGGAATACATATACTCCCTGATTTTTATGTTTCTTGGTCTGGGTGTTGATGACTCAGTCAGTCAGGACATTTGATTCTATACATATATATATATATATATATATATACACACACAATGTGGAGTGAACATGTGCCCTTGAGTGGACTGTGCAGCAGTTAAGCGGACCTTATACTGCCATGGGGCATGGCCACACGCGTACCTACCTGGCTATGCCCATTAGTAACAGTTTATGTTAACAATGGCACTTAGGCACTTAGGAACATATCATTTTTTTTGTTTCACAGTGGAGTCAGAAGACTCTTGATTATCTTCTATGTGTTTGCTTTAGCACTCAGCCTAAAACCTAGATCTGGTACTTCGAAAGCGTAAAAAGAAGGCAAGACAACTTCCCCTTTGTGTCACATTCTGTATGGGAAGTCTGGTTCACTGGTGTAATTGGCGACAAAGCATTTCAAACAAAGCAAAAAAAAATAAAAAATGAAAGCTGTAAAACTATTGATATCTGTAACACTGTTATAGTATATCCTTCTGATCTCCATCTAAATATCCTGAATCTGCTTCCTTCTTTGTAAAAAAAAATAAAAATAATAATAATAAGGTCTATATGAAAAAAGTATATATATCAAAGCTCAGGATGTATTGAATCAATTCTCTCTGTAGTCACCCGTCTCTATTGTATTCACAACACTTTCTACAATTATTTTTATGCCCTCTATGTTAGGGTGCAAATGGCTATAAAAATAATCACTGTCATTGTCAGTAACAAATCCAAACAATAACAACTGTGGAGTAAACTGCACAAAGACAAAGAGATCAAAGAAACCTAATGCATCCCAGCCTCTCAGATCACACGTCGTCCAAACACTGGTCCCATTACTGTACCTATGGACTAATGGGTTTGTTTACCACTGCATGGTATGAATAGAGAAAGCTTCAGGCATTAAGTATACGCAGATCTATTGCAGTCTGCAGCACTGTGTACTAACAACATGTAGATAAAATGTTTGCTTTACGTAGAACCAATGTCATAGATATTTTTTTTTATTGAGTTAAATTTGCCTGAAACAATTATGTGATGATGATTTGAAGATCGATGAAGACTTTATATAGAGAATAAAAATGAAAACAGTTCTCCAAGCCTGACACTAAGCAACAGAACAGTATGCTGCTCCTTATTTCAATATTGTTTTACATTTTGAAAATGAGAACAGAAATATATACCCACACATACTGGACGGGCACAATATATATGCTAACACATACTACATTATCAATCATTGACAACTCATTATATAGCCGTTGATACACATAACAGAAAAATAGGGCACAATATACATGTAAACATTTATGCATACTTACCTACTTTCTGGCTGCCCCCTCCAGGGGGATGACACATGGCCATAGGTGGCAAGTGCAGGGGGCGTGGTGGCATCATTGTGGCTCTGCCCCCCATTATACACTGCCGATATTACAGGCAATGTAAAGCAGGGGGCAGGACTATGATGACGCGATTAAGCGCGAATCATGCCATCACACACCCCCGCCCGGACTGCCCACTTACGCTCAGGAAGTGGGCAGCCATAGGTGGTTGCGGGCAGTTTCGGGGTAGGGGGGGTGGCGGGAGACTTGCTTACTTTTCTGGGCAGCTCGGAAGTCACCTGGCTGTATCGGGAGAGTAGGCAAGTATGCATTGATGTGATGGACAGCAACAGTCAGATATACTGTACTTAAGTGTTCATACCCATTGTTATGACTACTATAAAAAACCAATTTACAAACAATGAGCATTAAAAAGTGCTGTAATAACAAGAAAATATAAGTAATACAATCAGCCATAACAAACACACCTCACTGGTTATAGACTAACCAGATGGTATGTACTGACCAATCACCATTCAGATACAGAGAGAAAATAAGAATACTGCTGATGAATCAAATGGTACATACTGACTAATCTTCACTCAGATACGGAGAGCCAATAGGAATACAGCTAATTAACAAGATGGTACATACTGACCAATTCATATACACAGAGCCAATATGAATACTGCTACAACTTATTTAAACTGACCATGAGTCAGATGAAACACCTCCCTGAAGAAGGTATGTTACTTGAGGAAATGTGTTGGAGAATTACACCAATTTCAACCTACACTCAGAGATAATGTGATTAGATTATCCATTTTTGGCAACATGGGACTTTACCACCCCCCTCGTCCAGTACAGCCCACCTGAGTGCATGTGACCCGTCAGGAAACAAATCATATCCATGGACCTCACACCTGCTGTAACTCACTGGGACCTCTAAGATTAAGAGAGCAAACAGAGGATCTGCACAAGTGATGGAGCTACCGACATAAGGATTAGCATTAAAACATCAACCAACGAATACAGCAGCACCGCACACCTCCTGGCTGGGACGGCAAAAGCATCCCAGGGTTACTACCACTTCGAAACACAAAGTACGCAGCCAGACTTTTACGGCTAGACACAGAGACATTTGAACAGCTAGCTGTTACCAGTAGTCAAGACATGGGACTGGGGTAAGACTTCTAACAGGTGATGTGGGACACCACACTTCTGTAAGATATGCAATAGACTTGATTCTATCAGACAACTGCTATGTGGATTATTTAGCTACCATCGCTAATATATGTACAATCGACTGTATATGTATTCACTGTTGCACATTTATAAGTGCATCATCATTTGGCATGGAATCTGTATGAAATACCGACAGCTGAATAGCCGCTGGTTCTCATACCGACACTGGAAGCCCAAAGGGAGGACATCCGGCAGCGGCTCGTAAGTATGCTAACCTTCACCTGTCCTCTCCTAACCCTACCTTGGTGGTGTCTAACCCTAACTCATCATCATCCCCCCAAGAGGTGCCTAAACCTAATCCCCCCTTCCCGCACCCTTAACCTAACCCTCCCGGAGGAAGGGAGGGGGGTGTGCCTGACGGTGGTGAATTAACCGCATCCCTTTGGCATTGTGAAGATTCACTTGTACCTAGCACACCATTTCCCTTTAGGATACTACGAGACTGACTATGGCAATCTTTGTATTATATCACTATTGTTTATTCCATAATTTTTAATACCATATGTTACTAACAGGTTATGTAGCAGGAAGAGGCTATTTGCCATGACTTGAGCAACAGTGTATGAGGACACATCAGTATGGTACAATACTACAAATAGGATGATTCCTAAATACATAATCTATAACTCCTCTCCAATCTCCCCCTGCACTGATTCCTTTCCAGTAATGCTCTATCCATAGGGTTACACCATTTGAAGATGGCATTACCCCATTGAATTTGAGGAATAATAAGGACTGTGCTCTGCAGCGATTCTTTGACTAACGCAGGAGTCATCTTAGATATCTCCTGTATTAGGTATTTATTAAATTGGCAGGATACTCACGCAATGCGGAAACTGTTATATCTGCATTGTTTAAGCTTTTAAAAAAAGCTATCACTGCCAAGCTGCATCTCTACATAGGGTATAATAAGTATATGTATGTATGCCTGGTGCAGAAATGCTGCTGTCTTGGAGGTGGATAAATCTTGATATACTTGCAACTCAAAATCCAGGCATGGCTAGTAAGGAAACTGAGGCCTGTAGGTTTTTGACCTTACATGTGCAAATCTGTGTATTCGGCTAGCTATCTGAATAACTGGATCTATGAGAAAAACAAACCCATATATTTCATACATTGCCAAATTTCCCATAGACTATTGTAAGTATTTGGCCAATCAGTCAATCTTTAAATTGGCTATTCACCTCATATATGCTCCAATTCAGGTGATAAGCCAAACTAATGGTAAAAACAAAAATCCTCTCTGTCTTATTTGTTACTTAAGGGGGGGATGTTGTATAGGGATAAAGGGTAGACTACCCGTTTTTACTACTACTGGTGCATACACACGTAACGATTTTGTAGCCAACGATTTTCTTTCAGATATTCTGTCAGATTTTTCCTTGAAAAAGTGAACGATTTTTGAAGTGTAATGAACGATTTTTGCAACGATGAACGAAAAATGTTCCTTCCCGTAATGAAAATCGTTATGTTGGACAGTCTGAAATGGACGATGAACAATAACTACAAACGTGAGCACACTTGAACGATTATCGTTCATCATTATAACTCAGAAACTGAACGATTTTTTGAACGACTGAATGATAACGACTTCGTTAACGACAAATCGTTAAAAAAATCATTACGTGTGCATGCACCTTAAGACATAAGCCTGACATCTGTCCTACATCACAGAAATTGAATAATACAAAGATTATAGATAAATGTGGGATTTAAATTGTGAAAAAGACCCTCGGTATCTTTTATGAATGAATAAATAAAACAGGAGGACTTATCCCTTAAATCCAATAGGGTTACTAATATTACAAACCGTGGAAATTTCGCAATATAGGACTATACCCATGCTGCCACCTTATAAGTTTTATTAGACTTAAGAGTGAGTATTAAGCAATATTGGTAAATTACATTTATAGTACCAGGCCTGACCTATATAGCTCATACTATGCTTCCACCTAAACAGCACCTGCAGGAAAATTACCACACTGGTCTGAATCATTTTATTGGTATTGCCAATGTCGTCTACCTTTAATTTCAATAATGTTAAATACCCTTTAATAGTCCCAAATTTTGTGTTGCCTTCCGGATTAAGGACAACCAGATGGAATGGTGCTTCAGCCAATGGGTATACAGTAGTTGGGCACACCAGAAAGTGAGGGTTTTTAAAAATATATATTTACAACAAAGAATACCTGCATCTGGTTGTTTTATGGCTCCAGGTTTGTCTTTCTCTTTGCCAGTTCTGTCCTATGTAATCTTTATTTTCTATGCTCTACTCCCTACTATGTGATGCCCTCTAATAATAATAATAATAATTCCTTTCTGCTTACAGCAGGGATGGGAACCTCAGGCCTGTGGGCCGTATAAGGCCCCCGGAATTATTTGGTCTGGCCCTCTGAGCTTTTTTCTGCTAGCCTCATCTGGCTAGCAGGGTGTCTAGAATGGCACCCTGCTGCCATAATCTATGCAGCAGTGCCGCCTGGAGCGTCCTTAGGATGCTTCAGATGGTCACAACGCTGCCCTGACAGCTCTCCGGAGCATCCTAAGGATGCTCCGGGCATTGCTGTAATCACTGGCAATTGTGGCCCCAACCCCATGTGACATCACAAGGTGGGGTTGGGGCCTGCACCAGGCACGCAAATAATGTTCTATATATCAAAATGGCCCTCGGCAGTAAAAAGGTTCCCCACCCCTGGCTTAAAGGCATAACAATAATATACCCCAAATAAAATAAAGTTGATGTACCATTAAAACCATTATAAAATGTTACAATGGGAGGGCCAATGCCCAAGCAATGAATTGTTAAGTAACAACAATGGATCATAGCATCACTTGTATTACAGCAAAACATTTAACATTACTCAGGTTATTAGTCAAGACATTTACACCCTCAGAAAGCTGTCAGCTTTGTGTGTTCAAGTAACAGGCAACATAGGCACATGGCAATTGTAAATCCCTTGCACATAATGAAGTGCTGGGTGTTATAAAGCTCTACACCACATTGCACATTGCAGAAGCCCAATGTTACAACATGTTTTTCCCATAACAGAGGATTGACACACAAGAGTCTAGCTAAACTAACGATATACAAAGACTCTAGGCACCAAGGAGATTGGTGAAGATATTGTATTGAAAGTGAGGCATACAAACAATTTCCCTTTCTCTGGGCTCAAATTGTTCCATCTGCAACAAGTAATATAAGACGATACAAGTAAACCGTTTGAAGATGAAGTCCGGCATCTGAACTATAAGAGGCAAAACGATAGGAAAAAAAAAAATCAATACTGTAATATAAGTGAAGGGTTGTAATTCAATTAACCAATAGGTATCGGTGTTGCTGTATGTCTGGTTTTTGTATGCAGTAGCCTAAAATAGAAAGCATAACTGGATATTTGAATGGATAAACGAAGCATGTAATGATCATTATATTACAAATGTAGTCAATTTCCTTGTGCAGATCACTCTGTGGGCAAAATACATTGATGTCCTTTGCTTGGAAAATATCACGGCACAAGGCTTGATGCAGAGATAGACGCTATTTACATCACTGTTGCGTCTCTGGACGTAGCAGCGTGACGAAAATATGCTATTGCTGCAGGCAGTGTCTGTGGCCAAAAAATGGCAAATGCCAGCATTGCAGATCCGAGTGCAGCAATGCAAATCCAAAGACGCAGCATCGGAGCACCATCGTGACCATCGGTTACTCAGAATGACCATCTCTGTAACTGAGGCCAGTAAATCTGTGTCGGAAGATGCAGACACTGGCTTCGACATGCCTCTGTTTTGAAAATGGTCACATGTATAGATCCTATGCATGTGCAGATCAAAATCAATCGGAGATGTAGCAAACCATTGGCTTGCGTACATCTCTGAATCAAACCTATTGTACAAGTACTATTAAAATACACACACAACAATATACTGTATATGTATATTTATAAAATGGTGTGGTATATGGAGACAAATTCCACTAATATTTATTTATTTATTAACAGTTTCTTATATAGTGCAGCATATTCCGTTATGCTTTACAATTGGAACATTAATAGAACAAAACTGGGTAATAACAGATAGATATATAGGTAGGAAGGCCCTGCTCGCAATATGTTTGGACACACTAGATTACATGACCCTGCATTATTTCCCAACAACTGCACACCTCACATCTGATCTATTTTCCCCTGTAATCAAAACCTCATCACAAAGCCACAAGTGTAAACAATAACATCTCTCACAGAGACACAGAAAAGCAGCACATTACTGCTTCACCGACAGGAATACAGATTTCTGACAGAATATTTTCAAAATAGGACCTGACACCAATCCTCACCAAATATTGACTTGTACAATAGTGATCTATTCAAAGAACTTGAACAGGACTTACAAAACCTGAGCAGCCACTTCATAATCCAGGACAGCAAACAGTGAGTAGACATGCCAGCCCTGACCCTGAAGGAATATTAAGCACCTCCTGCCAGTACAATTCACTGTTTAACATGTTTTGTTTCCAAAATGAACTACTCTTAAAGTGATAGTAGTTAATTATTAATGTTCAACTGCTTAAATTGCCTATGCTGTATGTTCAACTGTTTCATTTACTTACATTGTTATCCAGTTAATGTTTACACATTAAAATAATTCTAATGAAACAGCATATTCTGAACTATTTTGATCTCCTACCTGTGTCACCCTACATCATTCTCCACGTAGAACTATTTTGCCACAACAGGGGCCATTATATAAAACAGATATACCACTCTTGGGTGTACGGTTGGGTGGTTGAACAAAGGCATGCATTTATCAAAGCGCGACCAAACAACCAATAGTGGTATATATATTACACACACACACAGAGGAATAAAAGGGGGCACCAACAAATTCAGGCAAATACAAACATGGATTAAAACAAATCATCCAAACACTGAAGAGAGAAGCTGGGGGCAGTCCGGATGTTAAACAGGCTAATGCCCCTTTTTCATGCTTGCCACATGCATAATGTTCAAATACTTTATACCACGTCAGCATCAGTGAGGATAAAGATGGATGAACAGCAAGCAGACCACATGAACCCTCACAGCAGAATGACCATTTCAGCGACAACCACCAGTGAGGAGATGTGAGGCATCAATTTGTGGCATATTCTTTTAATGGGGAGCAGCAGTAATATGTGGCATAATCATTTGAACTGGGGGTGGTAATGTGTGGTATACATACCTCCCAACATTTCCAATAGCAGATGCAGGACCGCGCGTGCCCGAAAAGGGGGCATGGTCTGATAGTAAATGGGGCGTGGCCTAATGGCATTCCCCAGTTTATATCACTAAGGGGCGTGCCCAGCATCTCCGAGATACTGGGCTGCCCCCGGGCTTCCCCCCCCGTGCTGGGAATATATGCTGTGCGCATGCGCACAGCATCTATTCTCGCTCTGCATACCTGCAGCTCTGCTAGTGATGTATGCTTCCCCCCCACCACGGGACACTGCGGCCCGCGGGTGGGACAGTCCCAGAAAAACGGGACTGTCCCGCTGAATTGCGGACAGTTGGGAGGTATGGGTATATTCATGTGAATGGGGCAGCAATGTGTGTAATAACCATGTGAACTGCGAGCAGCAATGTGTGTTAAAACCATTTGAACTGGGGGCAGCAATGTATGGTATAATCATTTGAACTGGGGGCAGCAATGTGTTGCATAAACATGTGAACTGGGGCAAAATGGCATAATCATGGCAAAAGAAGATAACGATACTGCCTTTGAACCTTATAAATACCCCTGCCTATACCTTCTAATATCTTTCCTAAAAACCTATAACCTCTACGGAGGACGCTAATTTGCGTATGCGTGGTAGACAGGCCCTTAACACCACACGCCAATCTTTATTAGTTGGCTCATGAGAACTACCCAAATTCCTCAAAAATCTCTGACATTTGGCTAGTTCCTTTTTGGGATCGGGGAAATCATTTATGATGGAATTTAGTTCTGCTCTTGTCCAAGGACAATGCATTACTACTTCCCTCATGGGCACTACACCGTTCGCATCTGCATTTCCATTTGGAACAGTTATTGTCCGAATGGGATGCAGACCGGCAGCGCTGCTACCTTTGACCTGGTTACCTGGCTGGGGGTTTAATCTGTTGCTGCTACGTATGGTATTAACAACTTCCTCTACGGGTGCAGAGTGTGTTAGCACTTCCCTTGCTGTTAGTGATGGAGATGGCGGCACCACCCGTGATTGTGGTGATGCAGCATCTATCATTTGCACAGCATGGGAAATGGCAGACATTACAATAGGCTCATCATCCACATCATGAACATTTTCTTTATGGTTGCTTAAGAGAGGGTACAAATTACTTGTTACATTTTTATGGGTATTTTTGATAACTGTACTTGCACCTCCATCCACATAAGGTGGGGGTGGTGAGCGTGAACTGCTGGCAATACCTTCCGCAACGCTACCTTGCTGCACGTGCGTGCAATTTTGCGGCTCGTCCGCACTGCAATTCAGCGTCGCGGATGTATTCTCTGGCAATGCGCTCGCAACACTAGTTTGCATCCCTTGCGCATTTTTAAGCCACGCATCCCCTTCATGCTGCCACAACTTTAAACATTCATAATATTTGACCTTTTTCTCTCGGGAGCGCATCAGACTGATGTGATCCCGGACATTATCTAATACATCTTTATCAAAACTACCAATTCTGGGAAACAGTCTAACACTCTTCATCGAAATTTGAAACCATACATCACAATACCTTATTGCATAAGTACCGTACTTAGTATGCATAATACGACGGGCCGATCCAAACGGCGCTTCCATTAGCAGCACATCATTGTCTAACATCTCTATTGTTTGCATGGCTCCCATTCTGAGACAACTCCTATGTTTTTCAATAAAGATTTAAACTGGTGAAAGACAGTCAAGATACTTTCACTTACCTGTGGACGATTTAAACGGCAGCGCCCACACACCTGTGAAGATTTAAAGAAGGCTACTCCACACACCCGGATAAGATTTAAGAAGGCAACTTCCACACCTATGGAAGTTTAAGTCGCCTACTTCCACGCACCTCTCTGCAACAAAGACAACATGTACACCTGCTACTATGTATAGAATGGTAAGCTGCTTACCGAGCAGCTAGCACTTAGCCCTTGAAGGTCATACGGTACCTCTAACTTTAGGGAACAAGTTACCCCTACCAACAAATACTCACTGTTACACACTTTTTTCCTGCGCAGAAAAATACACGTTAACCCAGATATTGACAACAATTGAAGAGAATGTAAACCTCAACGGCTTTGTTTAAACACGTGGCAGCACGACCGGAAGTACGTATACGCTATTGTGCGACCAGTCGCATACACAATAATGTGACTACCACACAACCGTATGACAACCTTTAGCTGCGTACACAAAAGTGCGTCTTTACTGTGCGCAAAACTGCGAGTCAGCCGCGTGTTCGATACTGTGGCACCCCTTTAAATGTTAGGTTCTATCAACAAAGGAAAACAAACTTTTTCCTCTCTTGTCCCTGGATTCTAGTCAGCATCCCTGGCTCACACGAAAATGGGTAGCGATCTCTCAGCACCGAGCGGTTGCAGGTAAACCCTGCATGTGGCCACTCCACCCTTTGGTGAGAAATCGATAACCGTAAGTGCCGTGTGAATGGGTAAGTGACTTCACTATGAGCCCCCAACTAAGGATTCTGTCTTTGAACCTTATAAATACCCCTGAATATACCTTCTAATATCCTTCTTATAAACCTCTAAGGATGACGCTAATTTGCGTACGCAGTCATCCAGTAAATAAAGACTCCAGACCTAGAACCTGAGGTTCCAAAGCACAAAGTATTATTCAAGTAAAAGTACAGCAGTTACACGCTATGATTCTCATATAATCTTAGCGCAAAGAGATTATACAGACCCAAGTACAATTATACATACGCAGCGCTCTCTGGTCCAGATGTAGGCATCAGCAAGAAACCCCTCGTCAATCAGCATTCAGCACGAAGACTAGGAACACAGGGTCAGAGCACACATATTTATACAACCCAGGAATAAACAACACAATAGAGAAGTTTGTTGTTAATACCATTGGTCCTAAAGGAGAGGGCATATGTTACAAGGCATTTAACAGGTTGGTTCAAATAGACACAATCCAGCCTCTAACAACTGGTGGTCTCTGGTTTCCCGCCTCATGCAAATCCTAACAGTTGTTCATATAATGTACATTTTGTTGCTTGAAGTCTCTGCGGTCCATAAGTTGAGAATGCATGTTGCGATCTCTCCATTGATATTACCGGAATACTGTTGAGAGAGTACGCATCAGTACAAAACCAAACATGGCTTACTTATCACGTATAAAACCTTAGTTACGAAATAACCTTTATTTCCTAGCAATGATAATAAAGGTGCATACTCGAATCTTATACCTTAAAGCTTATGGAACCTTGTATGTGAATATGTGAGTATGTGGGGTTTGATGTAAAGACGCTAGTTAATTTGGGGCAGATGCGTGTGCATGGAGCTAATATTCAGCGTTTTCATACAGGGTCTTATGCATTCGCTAATATGCGACTAGTTAACAGCGCAATTGTGCGTATTAATGTGTGTATGAATAAATGGTGCACTTAAATCTCACTTAAACTCACAGTGATTATGCAATTATAGCATGAGCCTCTACAGGCACGTGAATTCATTAGAGCACAGAGATAACGCTGATCTGAAGTCTTAGAGAATCTGGGCCTGATTCAGAGCCGGACACTATTTGCTCGTTCAGAAAAAGGGGCGTCTGTTGACGCCTCTATGTCTGAGCGAGCGAACGAAATATGCGCTCGCTATTTTGTAAAGATGCCCCTTTGCCGTTCGCATCATACGTCATCTCCGCTATTTATTAGATTAATCGAGTACATCGAAAGGCGTCTGAACTGCTCGCAGTGCTTGTGGTTGGATTTTCCTACCGCAATCATGCGAACAGTTCAGGCTAAGAGACAAACAAGTAGCGTGGCCGATAACGCTGCTTTGTTAATTATGCACACCCTTAAAACGCCCGTTTTGACCGTTTGGCACGCCTGCATTCGGATCTCCACTCCCCGTTTTCAAGCACCATCCCTTGTTACCACCCAAAAACGCCTCATCCTGTCACTCAAATTAGCAGGCCCTCGCTGTTTTGCGAGCGCACGATTTCCGACCGCAATGACTGGTTGGCGCATGCGCATTACGACCCATACACATGCGCAGATGTGCAAACATCGCTCGGAGCGAATGAGCGGCCGCTTACGAGCGGCTCTGAATCAGGCCCTCTGTGTGGAGGGAGACCACCATAGACCGACATGGGGAGCACTTCTTCGCTCTCAGCTATCCCTAGAAGTGAACACCTAGCAGTGTGGAATGCTGAGCATTATATTTCCATGACTTGCTCATGCCCCAGCAGCCCCTACCCTTTTCAGGCTCCAAAATACTGGTCTTTGTTCTCCTAGGGCCTGTGTAGATGCAAATTAGCACAGCTACAAGACCCAAACCTCAGATAACACTCTTGGCTTTGAAGGTATTTTATTGTAGGAAGCCTGCTAATGTAAGGTGCTACAAACGACCCTCTTGCTATATTCGAGCAGGGCCACCTGGAGTGAGAGCAGACGTTATGTCCATGAAGTAGTTGTCACGTGGCCATTTGCTTTGTTTAGCTAATGCAATCCAATTTTGACATACTGTACAGCCATTTCTGAAATATATCCTTTAGGGGAATTATAATAATACACACACTTTATCCAGAGCACCCAAACTACGTAAAGTCATGAAATGGGCTTTTGATGAATCGCCGTAACTTATGGCGATGGTCACAGATGCAATCGCATGATGCTAATAGTAATATCGCTACATGTAGTAAAGTGTGAGTTTATCTAAAATGGCGCTTAGGCGGCCATTCGCAAAATGGCGTCTTGCGATCTCATTTCCAAGATGGCGTCTTGCGGCAAGTCGCAAGATGGCGTCGCTGCAATCCAATTTTAAACTGATCTTGTCTCAGCCAATTATCCAGCTTCGACAAAGACTTGCTAGAGTAGTGTCAAATCTTGAGAACTGCTCAAACCCTTGACGGACAGCCAGATATTTATTGCTAGGAAATTGCAGTGGAGTTGCAATATGTCTCACATTTGCCATAAAAACATGACAAATATGGAAGTCTTGACTTTCCTGCATGAGAAGAAGCTGACACAAATGTGCCCAATTATGTGGGTATTTCTGAGAATCTCTTCCACTATTCCTGTTACAGTCGCTGCTGCTCAATCTCAAACTGATTAAAAACCTAACTGAGATCTACTATGGTGCATAAACATCTCAGTGGATTTTCCATTACTAGTGTTAATTAGGTGGCCTCACCAGAGCAGTCATATGATGAGATGTTAAATGACATTGCTGCAAGAAAGTCACTATACAATATTTGGGGCGATATGACAGATATTGGGTCGTTGGTCCGATAATTGTGTAGTGTGGATGCTGCACCAGGGCGTGATGGTCAGTCCAAAACAAATAGGATCGGATCCTGATCTGGTGTGCTGCTCACGCTATATCGTTCACATTATTTTGGTATCATTCTGAAAATGCAGTCTTCGGCCGATGTCTGCTAATTAATTAGCATTCCTCTACTACTTTTTTGGAAACAAAAAGAATATTAGGTAGTGTTTACGCTGTACATCAGGATCGTTTCAGTAGGTCAAAATCAGTCTAGTCGTTGACAAATCAGTCTAGTCAGTCACATCGTTTGACAAATCTTATAGGGTATACCTAACTTAAGGCTGTAGAATAAGGCTATATTTGATCAGTATTAATTATTGCACTCAATAAGCATACTAGTTTTCATATTTTTTAATTTGGTTTGTATTTTGCACAATACCCTTATTTATACTGTATACATTTATATTCAGTTCCTTGATATTTATATTATAGTTATAGTCCTGTATTTTGTACATATAGAACTGTATTCTTCAAAAATAGAAAATCCCAAAGACATAAAGCTACGTAGTAATTTATATGCGAACGTATCAACACAATGCTTGGTAATGAGATTGAATGTCATTTTAGGGGCACCAGCTAAAATCTTGCCTAGGGCACAAAAATGGTCAGGGCTGGCTCTGACCCCTGGGCACACATCTGTTTTCATTCCCTCCCCAGTACAGCATCTGGTGAGACAAAATGAATCTCACTAAAGGAAGAAACCTTAACCCAGAGCTCACCCCAGAGTTACCACCTCCTGTGGCTTTTTCTTAGCTACATATGTTAGGGCTAGGCCCACTCTGTGGCCTAAATTAGTAGTAAAATAGTGTCCACAAGTCTACCCAATGTGTGTCACATAATGGTAGGTCCAATTATCAATTAACTATTGTAGCTTCCAGGGCTTTGTTGCTTGCTAAGGTCACTTCAAGGGCCTACATGCAATGCCTGCAGTTAGGCACATGCCATGTTCTAAATTACTACTGGTGATGTTACTAATTTAGGCCATGGATTGGGCCTACACATGTCGAATGAAATAAAGCTAAAACAATAGGATAAATTGTTAGTCTAGCTAAGGGAGTTAGGAGTGTGGTAGAGTTTGTTGAGATCAAGTTAGGTACAGTAAGGAGTAAAAGATTTGGGAAGAGGGAAGTGAGAGACGGGCTGAGGAGCAGCCAGGTCTTACTTTTCTGCTGTGTCAGGGAGATCTAAGGTGGACTGGTAAGTCTGTATGTATGGAGGTGTGTCTACAGGCTGCGTTTATATTGTGATTCTTGTATGTATTTTGGGGCGGTTTGAGCCCACAGTCAATACTCTGACCAGGACATGGCATCTTTTTAGACTTTACCACTATGCTAAAGTCATGATGCAGAACAAGAAAATTTAAATAAATTAGTACAGCATACATTTTGGGAATGGTCTTAGAATACTACATAGTTTTTTCCTATATTTTCTAGATATGAGTTTGCTAGTGGAGCCAATTGAGGCTTATGGTCTACTACAGTGGCTGCCAAACTGGGTGCTGTGGCACCTTGGGGTGCCCCAGGGCACTTGCTGGGGTGCCTCGGGTTGGTGGTCCAGTACCAAATCAAATTATTTTTAGTCAGTGTGATAGGCAAAACCAGCGCTAATGACTGCCAATCAAAACATATTTGGGCAAAAAGAAGGGCAGCCTTGTCAACAACCACATAACTAAACCTAAGGGTGACATTTAAGCGCAATTTACTTTATTTAATTTTTGCTGAATTTATCAATAATAAACTTTTGGCCCAGATGTGCCATAGAAAAAATACAGATACTCTAGTGTGCCATGATTTGAAAATGTTTGGGAACCACTGGTGTACTAGTTACTTTAAAGTAAAGGCTATATGTGTATTAAGTATAGTAGCAAAGCATGAAGACATAACAAATATTACTGTGATATTTCTACCAATAGCATTTTTTACAAGCTAAGTTAAACTGCTTAAGGTAACATATTAGCTCCATGTGATCTGTAAGGATAACGTGATGTTAAGAGTTGGAACTCACAGGGTTAAACTGGTATCTGCGGGGTTACTGGGCACACAGACATAGGAAAGATACTACTCATCTTTATTATATTCGGCACGGCAAACATAAACAACAGCTTATACCAGAGGCGGATCTATTGTGAAACTAATGAAGCTTAAGATTCAGGGCCCCTAACCCCGGAGGGGCCCTGTAACTAATTTCTTTTAATGAGTAAATTTTTCAACAAAATCAATGGAGTATTAAAATCATACATGCCTACCCTCCCAGTTTTCGCGGGAGGCTTCCGATTTTTCGGGTAACCCCCCACACCCCCGGAAGGGTAGGCACTTCTTCCGCATTCTGTCCCCTTCCTAACTATGATTAAAATAAGGTTATTTCAGTGATAGAATCATTAGTAAATAGGCTGAAGTTCTTAATATTGACCGTAGAATTTACTCTAAAGTAGTGCATTAAGGGGGGCTTCTGAGTAATCAGAATGCCCCTTGATCAGTACTGGCCAGCAGACACTATATTTACAGCTCGGACCAGAGGATGGCTTTTATGAGCTGGCTAGGTGCAGAATAGAGAGCTGATGCCAGTGTCACTGCTTAGTGCAGTACTGCCAGGTGCCACTAGATGCTCCCATCTCCATTTGTGCTGTCCCATCTGCCAGAAGTCAGCCCTGCTGTGCTGACCACAAACTGAAAGCTTTTAACTGAGGGATGGCATGAAGCTCAGAGGCAGGAGCACGCAGCATGGGGAAGAGACCTGCTCAGGGGGATTCCAGAGATCTTGCTCAGGAGGATGTGTGTAAGTTTTAGTTTGTATGTGATTTATTTACAATGTCTCACTCTCTGGGGAGTTTTACATCTATCTACAGTCTCTCACTCTCTGGGGTGTTTCAACATCTATTTATCTACAGTCACTCACTCTCTGGGGGGGGTTCTACTTCTATCTTTCTACAGTCACTCACTCCCTGGGGGGTTTATACATCTATCTAAAGTCACTCACTCCCTGGGGGGTTTATACATCTGTCTATCTATCCACAGTCTCTCACTCTCTAGGGGGTTTCTACATTTATCTATCTACAGTCTCTTATTCTCTGAGATGTTTCTACATTACCGACATTTGGGAACCAAGGTCCATGCAAGGGCAGGAAGGCCCTTTGGACCTTGTTGGATGTTGTCCTAATGTTGCAGGATGCAAAGGGGCCACCATAACAGTTCAAGCTTCAGATCCGGCACTGGCTTATACTACACCACAATATAACAAATAGCCAGGTAGGACTCAGCAATCTGACATTAAAAATTATATCTTAACAGAGGGACTCAGAGCAGTAATTACTAGAGAAGAACATTCAAGTGATAGTTCTTACATTTTGAAATTAATGTCCATGGCAAGCCATTAGGCTGGTGGAATTCTTATGTAGCGATGAACTCCTTTCCCAAATTGGAATCCAAATAGGTTTTAAGTACGAGTTGCCATTTCCCAATAACGATCTTGCTGTTACCGGCCACCCGTCTAAACCATCTCCTCCAATTTAGCAAGTTTCTGAGGCCCAGATGTGTAACATCCAGTTTACATGGCTTGCTCTAATGGCAGCAGAGTTCATCATAAGCAGTGTATTGCTCCACAAACAGAATTACTTTAACAACCAAATCCTTGCTGTTGTTTCTCAAAGCTGGAAAGAACCAAGATTCCAAGATTAAACTTGTCACAGACTCCACCAGGAACCCCAGACATACCCTTTAGGACGCCGCTGCCCCCTCACCTCACTGATAAGGGAATACCCAGAGTTCGCTGAGATTGGTAGCTGTCACGTAGCCATTTCCCCATAGGGTCCATAAGCCAAGTAGTCTATCTTGTCCATCTGCTAAAACAATGCCAATCGAGTTATGATTATTAAGTCGTTTGTTAGAGTTGAAAATCGGGACAGTATGGCTCAACGCATCCTAATGTTTGGGTATGCAAGTTCCTTATAACGTCAACCCCCTTGGTCTTCCCAATAGAGCAATTGTCCCAGAGTCCTGCCAGAGTTGTCACCCAATTGGTGTAATAGTGAAAGAATAAAACCCAAATCGATCAGATGGTTTAGCATCCTGCTACATTGTCTTTCATGAGTTACAAAGAAATCTTTGTAGGGAAGTCTGTTTAAGAGCTCATTATAATTATCTGCTAACTGATATAAACCAATTAAAGTACATCTTTTGGTTCCTGGATTCATACAACTAATAAACTGATTGTAATGTTTCTTAGCTCTTGCAAATAAATCATTAATATACATGGTAGGATATATCACATATGCAAGATCATGAATACAGAAATAATACAGTTATCTAAATTTGCAACCACTACAGTTGAACCTGTTAAAAATTGGAAAACAGGTAATTAACAGATTTTCATTTTATGTCCCCACAAAACTTGCACTGGATAGACATATATTCTACTCCGACGATTTGATTACACTTCAAAGCTCTGTAGCAGGAAACTCTTCTACGAGAGAGTTGTAGCAATCAAGGCAGGAAATGATGAGGGCATACGGTATATAAAAGTTCGCTGAGTGGAAAAGGAAACTGAATATCTTGCTGATGAAGAATCTAAATGGCATTAGAAAAAGTTTGATTACAAGAATAGAATGAGAGGTGAAGTGAAATGTCACATTGAAACCAGTGTGCAAGAAGAATAGAAGAGCAATCAAATATGATGGATATGGATAAACAGTGAACCGTTTAAACTTTTAAGTAAAGTTTTAAGACCTCCAGCACAGTTCAGTAGAAGGATATAATAAAACAAATAAACATATGAGCCTGTATTAATAGTGTGAGAAATCGCCCCCAGCAGGGAAATACAGTATTATTCAACTATGGCAAGTGACTGAATGAACCTGCAAGGGAAAATGGTACAGGGAAAAGAACAGCATGACATGGAGGAAACGCAAGCACATGCTTACCGAGAATACTCTCACACTGGTACTTTGAAGCGTATGTTTTTACTGTAAAATCACACACAGCTATATACACATAACATGACTGACCATAGCTAAGGTTAACGGAAATGTGCAAGGTAAGCAATGCTAATTGAATATCTTTGTCGGCACTCTAGTTCCACAAAGAAGCTTAAGTGCTTAACAGGTCAGAACATTAAAACTTCTTTTATGTATTGGGTACCCTCATAAATGGAGTGTGCTAACTATCTGTCAAGGGTTAATTGCACTCTGCATTAAAAGCAGTTAACAAGTGAGACCTAGAACACCCAGGAGGAAAAGAAACATTTCAGCAGTGCCATGAGAAATAAACATAAGCAAGGGAATACGTTCTTTGGCCACCATCAACTCCTCTTCAAAAAGGAGCAGTGGGAAATGTCAGGGCATTGGGTGTGCTGTTGACTCCCAGTGAATCATTTGTCTTCATTACAACTCTTTTTAATCAGGGCTCAAGCCTGACTGTTTCTACTCAACCCCCACGGGGCAACTCTCCACTGCGATAAATCAGCATCCATACCACAAGTCACTAATCAGCACTCCTAAGGAAAGGATAACAGCAAAGTTCAGACCACTAAAGGTTTGGAAAAACCTGGAGGCTTACTGGCCTAGAGGAAGAATGGCCCAGATAGAATGTAATAAGTCAGTGAACCATACTACCTCCTTGGCTTACTGTTAGTTTAAATCATAGAAATTATTTAAGAAGCTTTTGGGCACACATTGTGGCTGATAAAGTACTCATATTTTATTGATATTCTCTCTACCCTAGTATTCTTGTGTCACAGGGCATCGCTATGGTAAAAACGTAACAAAAACCTGATCATGGGAGGGCTCTAAAACAGGAATAGATTTCATTCAATATAACAAGATAAACATAATGAAACGAGACACATCCGGAGATGCTAACAAACTTGTCAGGAGTCACTGAAAAATGAATGAGAAAACAAACAAAATAATAAACAAGTAATTTATATGTTGGACTATAAATGTAAAAACAAGTATCTTAGAGGTATGAGAAAATCATATAGAGATAAACAGATGTTATGCTGCTCCAGAGCTGTAACCAGCAGCAGCTCCTGCCCTCTTACCTCAGTGGGGCTGCTGCTGGTCTGGCTGTGGGAATGAATCTGGCAGGCGCCGGGACCGGCATGATATGCGGTGGAAGTCGCCCTCTGCTAATCGCAGCCCGGACTGGCAGTCCCAGGGAGAGGAGACACCTCCCCCTGGGGCTGCCTGTCCTTTGCGTGACTGGCAGGGGCCAACGGGAAGCCACCTGCAGTCACAGTGTAGCCAGTGCAACTGGCTCAATGAAGTAGCGGATTTTACTAGGGGGGGAGGGGAGGTTTAAATCCGCCACTGGCTGTAACACATCTATTAATATCCAGCACCTATTACATTGATAGGCAGGTAGGCTCTTGTAAGTACAGGAGAAAATGTGCACCTTCAGTTACAGCCACCTTTATTTTTCAATACTGTAATTTTTCTTAATCTAATGCACACATTTTAAAATACTGTCATACCCAGGACTCGAACCTATCACCTCTCACTTATCAGTCAGACACCTTTCACATAGAGCTATTTGCTCTTGTGTAGGAGGTCTGTGAATTCTAACTACAGTATATGACGCTACTTGTAATTGTCACATTAAAAAATTTGCAACTAGGCAAATGTATGTAGTGTGCAGCCACAGATCCAATTCCCAGTAGCCAGACACTAAATAGATCTGCTCAGCTGCAATGGTTACTTTATACTGACAATTACAAATCGCTTTATATAGTTAGAATCAGGGTTGGCTGGTTTAAACCAAATAAAAAAAAAAAAAAAAAACACTCTTGTTGCTTGTGGTCTTTATCTGAGTAAGCTGAACAAATGCAGTAAATCACACACACTACAATGATAAAGGGAGGATGAACCAGATACGAGAGGTGCTAAATCTACCTTGCATCAAGCTAAGACTTCTCCCCCATCAATCCCATAGGGCAGGGAAAAAAACCACAGCTAACATTCTCAATCTTAAAGAGTAAATACCAACACATAAAATAGGTAATACACAGAGAAACACCTCATGTTTTAATCTCCATGTTTACCTTTGTATTTCAATTCAAAACCTTCAGTCCTATTGAGATGAGTGCTAGAAAGAAAGACTTAGGGGTAAACTTACTAAGATGAGAGTTCTATTAAGAAGTTATGTTGCCCATAGCAACCAATCAGATTCCAGGTATCATCTTATCGAATGTGCTAGATAAATGAGAAGTAGAATCTGATTGGTTGCTATGGGCAACATCACTTCTTAAATAGAACTCCCAACTTAGTAAATGTACCCCCTAGTCTCTGTAGTGTCACCAGTATCATCTTATGAATGGTGGACGAGCAAAAAAAGCGGAATTGAAAAAAGTTAACCCCAATGTAATTCCCATTATTTAACAACTTCTGACTGCTCAAGCATCTACAGCTAGTGTAGAAATATTTTTTTCTTCTTTCAGTTTAGTTAATATGAAGCTTCGAAACAGACTGGGAACTGAAAAGGTCTGTAAACTAGTGTTTTTATTCAAAATGTTTAATGCCAGTGACATTTCCAGTTGTAATGCTTAACTCCTTTTTTCGTGTTTGTTTGTTTCTTTGAAAAGTGCTTTTGCATGTTTTAATTATGTTTTGTCTAAAATTGGTTTTATTGAAAGATGTCAAATAAATCATCTCAAACCCTAATAACTTTGGTTTGTTAATGTTAGAAAGCATTAAAACGTGATTGATCAAGGTTACTAATACATAGCAAGATTCATTATTTTTTTTCCATTTAAACATTAACACAAAAAACTGGTTAAACCATAAAAACGGTTTAAACCTGTTATTTTTTCCAACCCTGGTTAGAATTCACACGCTTCCTTTGCAGGAGAAGATAGATCCATATGTAAGGTGTCTGACTGTGATCAGACGCAGAGAGGAATGCCACAGAGCAAAAAGGAAAATGATTAAAATAGAAGACTGATAGGTGCCGCTGAACAGCGCCCCCTGCCTTGAGGCGCTCTGTGCCGTGGCTCATGTCGCACCACCCTAGTTACAGCCCAGTGCAGCAGAAGTACTTGCTGGCTAATACTGTAGGTAAACCACCTTCCAAATGTTTGTTATGATGCTCCTGAATAATTTGTATAGGACCCCTAGAGTCACGCTAAGAAGGGCTTCTGCCTATAACAACCGCCCATTTCCCCTTAGCGTTGGATACACTCACCGGTACTTAGGATGCTGCAGGGTCTTAACCATCCAGACAGTAGTGCAGTGGTTCCCAAACTTTTTTGAATCACGGCGCCCTAGAGTATCAGCATTGGGTTTTTTTTAAGTATTAAAGTGAAGTAAACTGGGCTTAACTGTCATCCTTAGGGTCAGTTATGTGGTGGTGGACAGGTTTGCGCTTCTGTTTGTCCTCATATTTGCATTACATTTAACAAAAATAATTTTATTTGGTGCTGGATCACAAACCTGAGGCACCCCTGCAAGTGTCCTGAGGCTCCCCAGGGTGCCACGGCGCACAGTTTGGGAACCACTGCAGTAGGGGCTTATACAATTATCAGGATACTGAACAATTACTGAGGCAGGACTGAAATCAATAGCAAGCCACAGAAGTGGGCCCACAAAAGGTAAAACACAGGGCTGGACAGAGGCAACCTGACAATAGTATATAAATAAAAACACGTTCGCTGAGCAGGGCTAAAGGTGGAGTAGCCTGCAGGTGGTAAATGCAGCAGGGGCAAAATGAGTTAACGTTGCTCAGAACCTGAACAGCAATAATGAATAGCCACGGAGACAGGGCTATCAACAAACCAAGTACAGGCTAGAAAAACCAGGAACGTTATTCACTGAGACGCAAGTAGTAGAAATATTCCATGACACAGAGTGACAGGAACAGGACCAGCTCGACACACTGAAGTATAAACTATCACTTGCAGGGCACAGTGGGGCTGACTGCCTTTTAATTGAGCAGGGGCCAATCAGAGATCTCCTCAGAGATCGGCTCTCTAGATGAATAACCTGATGCCACGGAGTGCTGCACGTAACCAGCAGCATCCCGGCTGCTGAGCAACAGCCAAGACCAAGAATCAGTGCAGCCACTTGGAGCCCCTGGTCGCCAAGCGACCATCAGGACCAACAACATCTGCGGCCAGCCTTATGCGGCATCCCGGTCACCTAGTAACGGCCGGGACCCGTCGCAAATATGAGCCACGGTGCGGCTCATAACAATGTTCACTAAAATGAAAAAGATCCCAGGCTCTAATACAATTACCTTTTTTCTGAAAACACCTCAGGTTGGTGAGCTTCAGGGGTCTCTTCATCATCACTTAATTTCTATAAAAGCAGGTGAAAATTAACATTTTCACCTACTTTTGTAGAAATTAAGCTTATAGAGGTAAAGCAGAGATATCACTGATATCCCCTGTTTACCTTTCAGTCACGACCTGTCCCGCTGTCTCCATACACTAGTATGGGGACCTAAATTTATCAAGCTCCAAAAATGTTACACTTTCGACAGATGGTGTTTGCTCCCGAACCTGGCTACTTCCCTATGGGAAGGAGTTCCGTGTTGTGAAGAGGGATCTTTTCGTATACCTCCTCCAATGGACAGCTCCTTTCGCCGGACACCAGGGCTTTGTGCACCTGTGTGAAGCCCGGTTCGCACAGGTGAACTAGCACTGCCGAGTCAGACTCTGCTACAAAAGCAGCAGTGAAGGGGATGGCAGAGAAGGCTAATTTTCGGATCAGCTGTCTCCGCATCGGAGCAACATTGAATTGAATCGGTGAATTTGTATCCACCACTGTTATTCTCAACGGGTTGGATACTTAATCATTATAATTCATATAATGAATGGACCTCTCAATGAGGCTTATATAATAGCTTGTGAGATGCAGGCATGGTAGCGATTGCTTTAAAATATGGGCAGACTCTCTGGAATCACAACCGGGCCTGCATCTCGCAGGCTGTTACTTAAGCCCTGAGGGAAATGAAGCAAGCACAAAAAGGATCTTAATGAATTTATACCTTTTATTTTATATATATACTCACACCTAACCTGCTTTATAATCAAATTTAAATAATTGGTCCAAGTATAACAATCTGCTAAAGGATATAGTGTTGTGCATTCATCGTTACTCAACTAGAGAGGCAGCACGTTAGACTAGAACAAGCTCAACTTTTCCCTTACTTGAAACCTTCCACATTGGCAAAACATAGGTTTTTCCACCTTCTGACAGATACAGATGTGTCCTCAAACACTATAGTCGCAGACTTGCCAAACAGCCCTTCTCCGCGTGCCAGGTCCTGTGCGACACAGCTTGAGCTGAGAGTCTTTTTCACTCAAATGAGTATCTTAGTCGCATGAATTAAACAATCGGATGTGACAAGACTTGTATATCTGTGTGCGAATGAGTCTGAATCTGTATAAGAAGTGCTACAATGCAGCGGCTGCAGCTTTTTTTCACACCAAGTTCCGTTGTGCTTCATCTGGGACTTTCTACATATTTAAAATGAATTCATGTGTGGTTAACGTCGCAGCCCAGCATCTCTGGTACAGAATTAGTGGTGTTTCGCTGCATCTGCAGTGCAAATAAGATGCTAATCTAAAAAGAAAAGTCATTACACTAAACCGCTTGGCGTGGCTCAGCGTGCACCAGCGTTTCACACCATATGATGTATTGAAGCTTGCGGTATACAATATTGTAAAGATAGATGTTGTTTCCTTTTGATTATTAAAAATAATGGATGTCTCTACAGATGCCTGGTACACCTTTTCAGAAATCTTTCATTATACACAAAATCTTATTTCGCTGTGGCGAAAATAGAATACATTTAAGCTAGTATTCATTCATCTGTGCAAGCACCCTTTTTCTAGTGAATTTTTCAAAAATGTTTATACTTGATAACTTCCACATAAGAAGGATGTAAAACAGCACATGTGACTAAAATGGAGGAGCTATCCCAGTAAATTAAAGTTAATCCCTACTCTGAACTCCATGGCTCAGTCTTCGATACATGGGATTTTGAATGACAGTCATTACAAGCAGTGGCGTAAGTTCATCCCAGACGCCCGGAGGCAAGTTATAATTTGGTGCCCCCCCTCCGTCACAGCCGCTGACACTGTAATGTAGCAATTTGCATGCAGACAGGCTATAGATAGAAGAAGGCAGCAGCTGATGGTCTGACATGGAGCTCTCCACTAGTGTATGGTGGTTTCTCAGGTGCCATGTACGGGTGGCCGTGACGGTACACTTCGGATACATAGTTACAGCCCTAAGTGGGGTGAATATGTTGTGGACAATGGAGGAGGTGCCCCTTCAGACCTGGAGCCCGGCGGCAGGTGTCTCCATGGTCTCCCATAGTTCTGCCCCTGATTACAAGTCATATGTAATGATTGGTACCTAACTTCACTGAAGCTGTACAGACTGTTTGGTTCTTCACCACTGTGTTTCTGGTGATTGTAATGACACCAGGAATACAATGCATATGAAAGTTTGAGTGTAATGAACATCTCTGAAATTATTGTTAGAAGGCTGATAGAGAGGGTGTGGGGCCGGACAGAGCGGGGGCGAGGCAGACTGAGGTGACCCGGGTCTCTTAACTACTATTGCTAGTCAGGGGCATTGTAAGAGAGGAGGGGGCCCGTGTGCAGGCTCCGTCTGGGCTCCCTCCTCTCTGCCCAGCACATGAGCGCTGTAGATTCTGGCTTCATGCCAGAATCTGCTGCGCATTGCACTGGTTTCCGGGAAATGGCGCTGCACCTATTTTTCCGGGGACATCTTTTCTGAGCATGCGCAGTTTTTGCTACACTGTAGCGCCGGTACGGCGCTGCGGAGCAGCACATCGGTATCTGCGGGGAGGTAAGTATATTATTAACTATGGGTGCAGGGTGTGTGGTGTGGGCCCCCCTGGACCCAGGGGCCCGTGTGCACCGCACACCTTGCACCCATTATAAAGACGTCTACGCTGCTACTAATAATAATAATATTGAAAATACTGCAAGGGGCAACAAGTTAAATTAGCAAATGAGCATTTGCCTCCAACAGAGACAATCCCAGGGAGCAGTGCATGAAAGTATATCATCTAAACTAACTATAAGATTAAATAAAGTTGAATATATAAAATAATCTAGAGCATGGATCTCTGTGCATGGACACACAGGGAGTTTTTCCATACAGCGTGTGCACAGAAGTGACTTTGCGTATTTTTGCATATGTCCATCCTACTCTGAGTTGGACACTATTTGTCAGGAACTGTCTTACTGTGAAATAGGGAGTTTCGGAGAGTGAACTGGGCAGTGGTAAATCAATTGCACGGAACCACCCTGACTTGTGGCAGTGTCATGGGCATGTATCAAAGCTGTGTGATTCGGAGTCATGCATTTGGGTAACATATGCCTGTTTCGGGAAGCAATCAGGAAGCTGACTGCCTAAATACCGGCAGCCGGCTTCCCGACTGTCTTATCCCGGCATGGGTGAAATGCCGGGCGTCTAGATGTAGACGCCCGCATTTCCCCGACGCCAGGAGACCGGCGCCCGGCATCACGATCGTAGTGATGCCGGGCGCCGTGAGCGGACAGCCGCGGGGGGGAGGGTTAGGTTTAGGGCTCCCGGGGGGGACTTACGGTTAGGCACCCCCCCGGGAGGGGGGGGGAGGCTTAGGGTTAGGCACCCCCAGGGGGGACTTAGGGTTAGGCACCCCCCCGGGGGACTTAGGTTTAGGCAGCGGGGAAGGGGGTGGTTAGGGTTAGGCACTTAGAGGGGGGATTAGGGTTAGGCACTTGGGGGGGAAGTTAGGGTTAGGCACCCCTAAGGAGGGTTAGGGGGGTTAGGGTAGGTTAGTCTATACTTACCTATCCACGATCGGGATTTCCAGCGCTGTCGGCTTCCGCTGCTTCTAACTCTGCTCCTGTCGGGCTGCCGCTGATGGGAATCGATGCGGCCGGCGGTATATCGTACCCATTCCGCCTGTTTCAGATGGATCTTTTGCACATATCATGGATTGGTGCATGTGCAGATACTAATGATGACAGTTGCAGCGGCTGGTTTAAAATCAATGGGCGGCATTGGTTTTTGCTTGCACACACATGATCCCATGCATTAGTTGAGCGAATACCAGAATTAGCATAAAGCAGTTAAACAGACTTTTGTAGCTGTGGCATCACTAGGGTTGGTGTCACCCTGTGCCCGAATTAGGGGCATGGCCTCCTATTTCCAATGCCATACCACCTAATGCATGCATTTTGGGGACGTGACTGGATGTCACTCCCTTGTTCTCATCATGCTAGGGGTCTGCCCAGCACTTCGGGAGTTGCTGGGTAGCCCCCAATCCATCACCACTGCTTGGTGGCACCATCTGAGGGGGTGACACCAAAATAACAGAGCAGATCTGCTATGTTGGCATCACCCTCTTGGATGGTGTCACTCAGTGCAGTCCGCACCACCCCAGTGACGCCACTTTACGTTAAACTCAAAATGAGCACCTTTATGTCTAGCCAGAGGCAGATAAAGAAATAGGAATTGCTGTAACATTAAAGCAACATAGTTATTATTTTCTTCCACCCAGAGCAAGAAAATATAACCAATGTCACAACAAGAACAGCTTATATATAACTAGTGTGACATTTGTAGCTTAGGGGTCTATTCAGCAATAGTGACGATGTTGGCCAGAATATTATCAGGCACCATCGTCACGATTTTTTATCAATTATAATTATTTATAGAAGCTATTCAGCATTATTTTGAGCAAGGACAGCGGGTGTGGTAACACGCTGTCCCTGCAATGTTACAGAAGGCATTGTTATCGGTTTCCGAAAACAATACTTTATGTTACTGCTCTAGCGCATGCTCAGTCATGCACGCAGGAACAGTCTCCGTCCCTGCTTTGGGATGACAGCGGAGGGGTAAATGCATCTCCAGCCTGTCCAAAGTGATTGACATATATATATATATATATATATATATATATATATATATTATATATATATATATATATGGTCTTTATAATAGTCTGTATACATGTATATTTATGTGCTTTTATATTTATCATTTATATATAAATGTTAAATTTAATAGCACATAAATATACATGTATACAGGCTAATATAAAGCCTGTGTACACCTGTCAATCAATTTCGGCAGGTTTAACAGGCTCTAGAGTGACTTATCTGTCTGCGTTCACTGCAAACCAGGGACGGACACTGGGCGGTGTTACAGGACGCTGCAGTGACTTTTGGGAAAAGATTGCGTTATATAAAGTAAAGATTTTTAGAGTAATTTAACACTTCTTGCTTTGCTGAATAGCAAAAAGCGTTAAAGCACTGTAGAGATCAATGGCTGATCCCTACAGTGCGGTACTCTGTGAGATGGGAATTAATGGAGAAGATAATTGCGTTATCTTCTCCATTATCCCATTGCTGAATAGGGGAGCTACATAAAAAATGTGGAAATGATGATTTCTGCATATTTTATGTAAGAAAATCATTGCTGAATAGATCCCTTAAAGTCAAATCTCTGTGCATACAATACATGATTGCATAAACAAATTAAAGTAAAACAGAACAGAAAGCTAATGTTATATCAGAGTGATACATTGGGCGGAATTCAATTGATTTCGCGGCCCGCATCTCCCGTCTAAAGAGACAGGAGATCGCGGGCCGCTATGCAATTGTGCCAGCTTTTCACGCTGATCGCGCCCATAGAGGTCAGGTTTAGCCGTGTAAAGCAGCTAAACCCGACCAAAGTGCTGGGCGCGATCGCGAAAAGTGATGTTTGGGCGCCCAAACATGTCACTTTTCGCACATTTCAGCTCTCATCCCCCAGAGGCTGCGAGCTGAAATGTAGCGCTTGGTAGCTGATCGCGCCTGACAGGAGCAAGAATAGAATAGCTCCGTCGGGCGCGATAGGTGATGAAAAGAATTGAATTCCGCCCATTGAATTTAAAGCACTATAAAAAGTATAATTTAATATGTTTTGATCCCTTAAATTATCAATACAATTAAATAATAACATGAATGGTAGTTAACAAATGTGCTTGAAAGTCAGGATGACGGTTAGTTATATATCCTGAGTCATTTTCTAGGCTACACTACGGACACACGTGCATGGGTCACATCTGCCTTAAATGGTTTACAGCAGGTTTGAAAACGACCTCTCAAAAAACAAAAAAACATTTAAATTACACATTAGCATGTATTTGTGGATGGTGTCCAATTTTGCAAATTATAAAAATGTTTCAGACCATTAGCTGAGGCTAAGGACTTGGATATGGACAGGACTTCAGGTTCAGATCCTCCCATCATCTAGAATATGTTTGACATCCAATAACTCTTTTGTTAGTCAAAAGACAAATTAATGTTAGGATGAATAAATATTTGTTCTAAGTGTTGATGCTTACACTTGAAAATGACTCCGGAGTATAATAGTGTATCAGCATATGTGGTTTTCAGATGTTCGAGACACACATTCAAAGTTTTCTTCTGCCCCAGGTCAGCCGCAGGCATCTTTGCTTGGACAACTAAGGGCTTAATAC
This sequence comes from Taudactylus pleione, assembly GCA_031769625.1. Lineage (NCBI taxonomy): Eukaryota > Metazoa > Chordata > Amphibia > Anura > Myobatrachidae > Taudactylus > Taudactylus pleione. The sequence goes on from JAUIMM010000396.1 coordinate 3,387,936, forward strand.
AATTAGCCGCAATAATGCAAAAACATGACATACAGTATGTTAAGGTTTCGCACACTAGGGCTTTTTGTGTGATAATTTCTCATCTTTTTCCTATGCACGCTGCTGCTTACTGCACACTCCAATTCCATGCGGCATTCTCCCGAAAACTGTCCATGGTGTAACCGGCAAAAAAGTACCGCAGAAAATGGAGAAGATCTGGCTGTACCCCAAAATAAGGCAAACCAAGATAGGAAAACAATATAGAAGTTTATTAGTGGCCATAATAAAAGTATTTGGGGTTCTTAAATTGTGTAAAATGGCCGTTACATGCATTTTGCTATAATAGTGGAAAAATGATAGAAAGCTATTTTTTGGGGCAGAATAAATGCTGCAGTTAAATTAGGGGTACATCAAAATGGATGCAAGTATATTTGTGTGTCATTTTAAGGCAAGTTTAAAATAAAAATTAAAAATACACCTGGTGCAGCCACCTGCAATGTTTAATACACATGTCCCATCCATAGAGCCTCCCAAAATACCTGACCCACTACTTTAAACCAATTTTCCATAATTTTTTTTTTAACCCAAAAATGACATGTTGTTATTGGCCAAATTACACTAATTAAAAACATTTTTCACCCTAATCGGTCGTTAATGGGGGTGTCCAAAGGGTTCTGCACCAAGTCCCGAAATTATTACCTTAAAATAGGGGTTTTGCACAACTTATCATCGGCTCTGGTGATGAAGAAAACGTTTCACCCCTTTTGGCTACAGAGAATTCACAGATGCGAAAACCTCGGCTAACAGAATATACCGATAATTATAAATTTGCACGATAAGCCGTTTTTCGCCCAATCTTTATGGTTGGCTGTTAGCTAAAACCCGGTGATCTTTGTATAACTGTTTAGCTCCATACTGAATGAGCTATTTATACTATTCTGTGAAAACTAATGACAAATATAATTGTCACTCCAATTAATGTATCATCGTACATAGGGGCCTATTCATCAACACTAAAATAACGTTTTTAAGGACATTTTCCTTAAATAACGTTATTTTGGTATTCATGAACAGACTTAGCACAGGAGATATCACAGATATCTCCTTGCTAAGTTCCCCTGCGTTAATTTCCACACTCCCCATACATTAGTATGGGGATGTGGAAATTGTGGTATTCATCAAATTCCGAAAATTAAAAATTTTCGGAATTTGATGCAGTTACTATTCGCCACTGTAAGGTGGCGAATAGCAGAATCGACTTACCTGTATCTGCATGTGCAGGTCCCCCGACGAGTCCCTCTGGCGCTCTGCTCCGTCCTCAGGCTCCGGAGGCTGGTCGGACATGTGTGCTCCCCAGCAGAGCACAAGAAAGTTTTTTTTTTCTAATCTGTCATGTGGTCTGCTGGGAAACCACATGACAGACCAGCAGGACGGAGCCGGAGGCTGCTGCGTGGACAGGTAAGTCGGGGGGGTGGGAGGTGAGTGGAGGGGGTAGGGGGGTCAGGGGGGGTACACAAACTTAACGCATCTGCAGGCAGTGCTGCGCATGCGCTGGTTTTACAGATGTAACAGCGCATGTGCAGCACTGTTTCCAGATGCGATAAGGTAGTGTAGGCAGTTTTTTTTTCGGAATAGATACTTATTTTAGAGGTGGAATGATGAATTCCACCTATAATTAGGCAGAACTCCATGCGAGTTCTAAACCTAATTATCTCTAGAGAATTTTTAGGTTTAATGAATAGGCCCCATAAAAACTATGAAGTAGTGACTTCAAACTGAGCAACTTACAAAATGATGATAAATACATGAATAGGAATTTTTAATTTGACAATACTTTGAAGTTAAAATTCCTATCTACTGATTTTGACGCTATGCCTGTATTATCAATATTAGGGTTTTTGTTGACGTTAACCACAAACACACACATGCACTTAATAAATACAATATAAAAAAATAAAATAAATGGTCATTATACTTTAGCATAACAATATCCATGAAAGATTAAATAATTAATTGGTCAAGAAAAATATATGACAATTTCCTTTAATGCTGAATGTTTTAATACATACACATCAAAAGGAAATACAAGTAATGATTATTTTTCCTTTGCATCTATGTGACCATTACTCTTGGAGCAGAGAAAATTTATAAGCATGCAGTTTCATACTATTGCTTTTCAAAAGAATTCAACATATCCCTGAAAGAATGTGACATCTACGTTATCTTCCAAAGGAAAAAAAAAACTGAAAATGCATGAATTGTGTCTGATTCCTCTCTCAAATTATCCTTTCATTTCCTTTCCTCTCTGTAAGCCCTCGGGTGGCCAGACCAACTCACTTTGGCCTTGGTTGCACATAAAGTTCACAGTTTTTTACCCTATCTCCTGATCCTCTATCAAAACACTCGCTCTCAGAAGTGTTTCCTGTCTAGCAATGCTTTGCGTGATTTGCTCTGTAGTCAAACAAGCTGCCAAACTACACTCCCCCCCCCCTATTCTGGAAAACTGCAGAAAAGCTTAACGTGGCACCCTCCCCTTTCAACATATATCCACAACTGACAAAGGAAGTCTCCTAATAGTTACCAAATTTTTTGGGACACTGCCTTAAATTTTCTGAGATAATCATGTTTTTTAGCGCAGACTGTACAGAATGCTCTCCACTTGACCTTGGGCTCTGTACACATAGTAATGTTTTATTATTGTATTTTCAGTTGATAGGGTTCATAGCAAAATATTTTAAATTAAGAGTGCACTTAGTTATGTTTCTATGTAAGCATATTCTTGATTTGTCTTTTGAAACATATCAAATAATTTTTTCATATATATATGAAACAATATATATATATTTATATATATATATATTTATATACCACATTATAAACTAGTTAGTTGTGTCTGTCCATCTGTCTATGAATCTATCTATCTCCTTTGTTTGCAGTGATGTAAATGCAAAATCATGTTGTGAAAAGGCTTTGAAAACATGCTGTGTTCCAGATGTTTAACGAGACAGTGCAGAAACTACACAAGAAAGGTCAACAGTTTCCGTCAGAAACTCTGCTGGGTTCCACACATTCAGAGCGCCAAAGGACCGAGGGATCTGCACAGCTGTCAAATCATTTAGAGAGATGAAATAAATCAAAAACAAAGTTTAATGCCCTTTCTTTTTAAACATCCCAGCCAGTTTTTGGTTTAAAGCATACATTTAAAAAATATATATATATATACCTTTGAATTTAAAGACAATCTATTTAATGTGATGCAGGACTTTAATTGTGTTTGGCGTCTTTTCCTCTTAAGAAGTCCTATATTCTTGACATATGTTCTTATGTTTCTATCTAAGCAAAAAAAAACTTGTTTACGTTCTTCTATGTATCCCCCCCCCCCAAAAAAAAAATATACAATTTTAAGCATTAAAATAGATTAAAAAAACTCCCAACAAAATTTATTTCAAGACATCCTCTCCTAGAACTACACTCACCTCCAGTTCCTGTGATTGACAACGGGCATCTGGAAGTGCGGGAGGAGAGTTTATTATTGACTTCCTAATATGTTTATTTTAAGAGGAGGTTTTAGTTAGAAGCCGTTTAGTGTGCTGTCACATTTAAACACTGGAGGTTGTCAAGTTCAAATACATATTGAAGTTCAAGAGATTATAAAATAAAAACAAAATAAAAACATTTTAAGTTTTTAAAGGGTACATTTCACCACTCAAATGTAACCGAGGATGCTGATCAATATGGGAAAAAAATTAAACTTGTGTAATATAATTGTTTAGGATCCTTAACATCCTTTAGCCTAAAATTAACCTATGAGTGAGATCTGTAATATCTGTTGCCGTGTTGGGCCAAGCATAACAGCGACTTGAAATTGATTTCTGTAAAAGCCCCCTACATATCAAGTCAAGGAGCACAGAGAACGCCAGTCCATGAGTGGCTGGGGTACTCAGATTTGACCCTTTCCTGAATGATAAGCCTTAAGCAGAATTAAATACAAAAGCATGTGCATATTGTTTAGAAATGAGTGCTTCAGTTTTGGTTCAGATCCTCCCGCCAAGTTCAGCTCTCCGAACGAAGCACAGATGTCCGTGAAAGATGACATTTGGCCTCGTTCTGAGATCTGAACTTGGTGGGAAGATCTGAGCCATCTCTTTTGTTATCAATGTGCAGTAATTATCAGGGCACTGCAAGAAAAGGACAATGTTTAAATTGGGACACAAGCATTTTGTCATCAACTAGAAAGGTGCACGAGTAACTCACATGGGAGCGGGGCATGGCTTCATTACATGGGGACATGCTTAACTCTTTTGATATGCTAGATGCCCCTTGTTCCTATAACTTCATCATAATGCACAAAAGTCTGCTCACTGCTGTCAATACCTGATTATTGGGACAGTGGGACAATCCCATCTAAATTGGGACAGTTCGGAGGCATTGACTTTCTATTTTATTAAGAGAGCATCACTGTAACCAGGCATTTCAGAACATTTTTTAATTTATCTTAGTTTTGTGGAGAAACTAACAAAATATGCATGGAAGATTTGTCTACATTTGTTGTCCTTTATTGTCTTAGTACAGCAGACAGCCATTTCCCTAACATATGACATAGGGGCATTTGCATCAATTATGGGGTTTTAGCAATTCGTGGCAAGTGATGAACCACCCGAATGTGTAGAAAATCGCATCTAAAAGGAGCCTGCCCCAGCGATGTGTTAGAACAGTGATCGCATTAATGGTCACTTTACGTCTATATTAGGACTCCGCAGCTCTACTGCATGTACATGGCCCATTGAGCAGGTATGTAGGGCAGGCAAGAGATGGTCATTTTTGCAGACTGTATCTCATAGGCATATGGGATATGGCATAGGTATATGGGATTATATAAAATATGTATGTAAGAATGTTATGCATGAGTCTCAGATCTTCTACAATTGCATGTATATCATTGAGATGCTATTTAAAATAATTGTAGGGAAATAAACTGATAAATGATTGACATATGTAATTTGAAAAGCAATAAAAGCAGAAGCTCCAAACTGAGGGACAAGGTGATTGTGTATTTTGGCCAGATCACATTTTTGTGGAGTGGAGGTTATTACCACAGTAATGAAGGGGCACATTTAGCAATGGGTGAAGAACCCTATAGTTGTCTCACTGTGACTTTAGCCAATACAAGAAAGTAGTTGCCTACATGCTATCACTAATGATAACTCCACTAGCGGTAAGAGTCGCTGGCTTTTCACAGATGATGGTTTTCCTTGTAAAGCTTACTAACAAGTTCAGCCATGATAAATGTTATGATAGCACAATCTCAATATAGCTACATCAGACCCAATATATACATATATATATATATATATATATATATATTATTTTTTTAATTTTTTTTTAAAATGGTTTATTAAAGGAATAAATCATTTCATTGTATGCAATACTTAGAAAACAAAATTTCAATAAATATCATTTCATTATATGCAATACTTTAGAAATGATATTTTCAATAAATAATATATATTTTTAAACATCATTTTTTTTTTATTTTTCAAATAGTGGAACTGAAGCCAAAATCTGGCAAGTCAGCTCCTCCCACATGTGCACAAATAAGAAACTGGCCCGGCAATGTAGTAAGTTAAATATTAACACTCTAGGTCAATGAGGCAGCTGAATATTGTTTGGCTGGCTCTGGGAAATTGTTATAATTTTGAGTAAAGATTCCAACTTGTCAGGATTGATAAATGCGCCCCAAAGTCTCTGCAAAACTGAACACTTCTGATCATGAATTTGTTGCCCAAGAAGAGACAAGGCATGTTTTTTTACCTAGAAATCCCCACTACTGTAGGTTATTAAATACAGGAAAAGCCAAGGTATATTCTCAACCATGCATACTATTATCAGTAAGCAACTACACTGAGAAACATACTCTCTGTCAAAGACTGCAGTGGGTTACATGTTGAAAATCACTTTATTGCATTAATATGATTAAAAGTTTAGAAAGAATATGGGAATATTGTATTTGAGAAATATTTCTCTGATGTTTTAAATAAGTCACACACCTCTTTAGTGCCAATAAAATGAATACCTTACTAACATTGTCAGAATTGCAGTGTTTTAGCAAACAATATCCTCTATCACATAAAGAGGAAACAAGACTAACATAGAGACGCCACTGACATGCAGACACAATAAACAGACAGCTTCATGATGCAAACACAAACCAGAGTACAGCTGACATATATGCATCGAGTATTGTTAAGACAAAATTTAATTAATTTTTTTTTTTTTCTGTCAAAGATGGTATTTTGTTAAATGCCAATATATACAGTTGGTTTAATGAACTTTAGGCAATATTTAGATAAAACACTTGCACAAAAATCCCCCACTCATTTCCCTGTGGCTCCCTGCTCCTTGCAGTGCTTTGCCTGTTCAGCCTGAGGCTGAGCCCATCAGCTGCTCCCTCTGCAGGTGACTGGCTGAGCTAGCCACCTCTCATGCAGTCTCTAAATCTGACAACTGTGATGCTGCATAATCCATCAGATATGATCTTGAGGATTTCCACCAAGTCTCTTTATCTGAGTACAGACACAGAGACATACCTCACCAACTACTACATACACAATACAAATATAGACCTTACCATACTGAAGCCACAGGATGGATATGATTAGTCTGAATTTTGGAAGCAAATGAAAGCAATGTACTAACAGAACAAAAAAAAACAGATGCAATAGAAAGACAATTAGGAGGCATTAAATATGTTTGAGGACGTTTAAAGATGCTATGGCATATTTGAATTACTACATCTGCAATTACACATCAGTACCACAATCTCCTCAAACTCCCTCAGTCTTCAATACAATGTTGGGATGGGACTCTGGGGCTTATGTCTATCTCATTGCAAGGTGAACACTGCATTCAGTTTTGTGGAACTCCCTTCATTATATACAACTGCTCCTAATATACCGTATGTCTTTTTCCAGCCCTAATTATATATAACCTCCAGGCTTAGTAAATAGGGTCACCTAAAGTTGTACACCAGTTACCTGGCTAAACTATACTAATGTCCACAATAAATTTACAATATATTTTCCTACCTAAATCTATTGAGAATATTTAGCATTTTAGTTTTCATGCAACTGAAAAAAAAAAAATAACTCTGCAAAAACAAAACATTATTTTTAGTGATATACAACATCCGAAACACAGCTTGCTTACATATTACATATAAAGAGAGATACATCTTATTTACCATTTAAAATGTAACTTACTGTAATTTTCTATTCCATTATACATTTTCTAACACCTTTTTTTTCCACATGGCTATCGGTGGTGGAGCACTGAACCTGCCCACATACAATGCAGCTCTTTGAAATAGATATGGAGATTTAGGAATATATTTACTAAAGTGCAGGATTTTAGAAGTGGAAATGTTGCCCATAGCAACCAATCAGCTCCTAGCTATTATATTCTAGAACAGGCATGTCAAATTCAAAATACCAACCGGGCCGAATATTCAAGGTCTTATGGTGCATACACACGATCAGATTTTTTCTTCAGATATGGACGATAACGATTTAAAAATCGTTCAGTCGTTCATATCTGAAGGAAAATCGTTCATATCTGACATGCCTGAACGATGGACGATCAACGATGCGCGTTCCCGTTTGTCAGATAACGATATCTGACATCTGATGGGTTTGCAGTCAGACTTGGACGATTCCATTCATTTTAATGCAGTCAAAAATCGTTCAATCGTTCAAATTGTTCAAATCGTTCAAAACTTTGGTCAAATCGTTCAAATCGTTTAATCGTTCAATCGTTCATCTGACAAATCTGACAAGTCTGACAAATCTGACCGTGTGTACGCTACATAAGAGTGTATGAGCCGCAAGAATAAAAAAACTGTTATATGCAATAATAAAAACCAAAAGCCCCCTGTAGTAGTGCCCCTTATGCATACATGTTTACCCTACCGATTTGGTCGGAAGCCCCGCCATGACCACAAATGCCCGTCACCCACCCTGCCACGCCCCCTTGTCCCGGCCACGCCCCCCCACCTGGCTGCTCCCTCCCGGAAGGAGCAGCCAGAAAATCGGCAGGTGTGCCCTTATGCAATGCCACTGCAGTTGTGCCCATTATGCAGTGCCCCCTTTATAAGAGCTCTTTAGGCAATGCCCCCTGTATTAGAGCCCCTTACGCAGTGCCCCCAGTGGTGTACATTATGCAGTGCCCCCAGTAGTGCCCCTTATGCGGTGCCCCCAGTAATGCCCCTTATGCAGTGCCCACAGTAGAGCCCCTTATTCAATGTCCCCTGTATTAGGGCCCCTTACGGAGTGCCCCTAGTAGTGTCCGCTATGCAGTGCCCCCTGCATAAGAGCCCCTTATGCAATGCCCCCTTTATAAGAGCTCCTTATGCAATGCCCCCTGTATTAGAGCCCTTTAGGCAGTGCCCCCAGTAGTGCCCCCTTTTCAGTGCCCCATTAATGCCCCTAGTAGTGCCCCTTATGCTGTGCCCCCAGTAATGCCCCTTATGTTGTGCCCTGAGTAATGCCCCTAGTAGTGCCCCCAGTAATGCCACTTATGCTGTGCCCCCTCCCAGTATAGAACAGGCCCCACTCCCATGTGCAGTACTTTCCTCTCTATTACTTACCTCTCTTCACGCTTGCTTCTCTGTTCACTTCAGAGACCAGCGTTCCAACTTTAAACACATCGCGGCAGGGGTGACTGTGCCGCATAATATATATATTTAGGCCCACACAGTTGGGCCACATAAAGTGTTTCTTTGGGCCGCATGCGGCCCGCAGGCGGCCCGCAGGCTGCGAGTTTGACATGCCTGTTCTAGAAGGTGCTAGTTAAATGTTAAGTAGAATATGATTGGTTGCTATGGGCAACATCTCCACTTCTAAAAACTCTCACTTTAGTAAATATACCCCTAATAGTCTTGTTTTTCCTGCAATACAGTGCTAGCCAACTCTTGGCTTTCAGTAAGTGGGAGAAAAGGCAAACAATATCACCAACAAGGACTCTCTTGCATGTGTCATTAGTGAACATGATAAGGGTTAGTTTTTTTCTTAATGTTTATACTGAACGCAAATTGTACTTGCAGCTGCTTTAATTTCTGGACTGTTTTGGCCTGCTGGTGTGTTTTTTTTTCATGTACATTGTATGTACTTTATGAGTGTTATTATATGCTGCTTTTTTTCTAATTATTATTTTTTTTATTATTATTACTAGTTATTTATATAGCACACATATTGTGCAGCACTTCACAGGGAATATTTGTCCATTCACATCAGTCCCTGCCCCAGTGGAGCTTACAATCTATGGGCCTGATTCAGACCCACTCGCAAGCGGCTGTCCGCTCGCAAGTGGGTCGATGTTCTGCACTGAGCATGCGCACGACGGAGGGAGCTCCGTCGTGCGCATGCGCCAGACGCGACGAGCGAAGGAAAGTCCTTCGCTCGTTGTGTCTGATCAAAGGGGGCGTGCTGTCGATGTTGATTGACAGCACGCCCCCTTTGGTGGGCGTGCCGGGGGCGTGCCTCCCTGATGGGGGCGTTCCTAAGGGAACGCCTACCGTCAGAAGCCGGCCCACTGACATCACTAGTGATGTCAGTGGGAGTGATTTTGGCTCTGAAAGAGCCAAAATCACTCTGGGCCTTGCGGTTGAAAACCTCAACCGCAGGCTCCGGCTCGCAGTTTCGATGGTCGCGATGGTCATGACCATCGCGGCCAACAAACTGCACGCTCGTATAGGCTGTGGGTGGTGACCCACAGCTATACGAGCGTTCAGGAGGACGCTCCATTTTCATGGAGGTCGGCCCTCATTCAGAGCGTGCGCTCTGCTCAGAGCGTACGGCTCTGAATGAGGGCCTATATTCCCTACCACATTTACACGCACACACTTAAACAATAGGGTTAATTTTTTGTTGGGAGCCAATTAACCTACCAGTATATTTTTGGAGTATGGGAGGAAACCGGAGTACCCGGAGGAAACCCACGCAAGTTAGAAACTATTGTTGCCAAAATAGGTATAAAAAAAAACCACACAGAACTTTTAAAACGGCAACTCATTCTAAAAAACCCCTAAAAATGGTATATTCGTTAAAAAAAAAACATTCAATATAAATAATTTAATAGAAGTCAAATATTTAAATCCATGACATGTTTTACAAAAATGTAAGCATGTTTTCAATGCATACAAAGTGCCTGAAAATGCTATTTGGAAGACCCATGTTTACCCAGAAAGATGTATACAAGATATTTACTTTATTTTTTAATGTTTCATTGCGATGTCCCTTTAAAGCAAAATGCATACAAATTATATTACACGTTTTGTATCTCAGACAGTGTTGTTGTCTGATATTAACAGTAACATTACATAGTATTTCTTATTATATAGTCAGGGGGATACTATCTTGCTCTTCAGCAAAGTTTCTGCACAGCCTGTCCATGGTAGGGAAAGTGTTAATAAAGCAGAATCATTGGCAGTGCGTGTTAAAGGTTAGAGGAATAATCAGTCACTTGAAAAAACACTACATAAACATTTTTCCGGATGCAATTTTCTGTCCAAGGATACATTTCCCAGTAGAAATCAGCAGCTAAAAAGGAAATCATTTAGTCTCCATAAGTGCCAAATTGTATCCTGATTTTTCCTGGCCTGGCTCAGCTTTCAAAACTAGTGGTTCGACTTCTGCAATCTTTCACCCAAAGACTATATAAACACGTCCTTATAATAACGACATAATCTTTGGGTGGGCCAATTTATGCTGGATTATGAAAATACTTAAAATACAATATCACATAATGACTGCTGTGCTTTCGGCTTTCCACTCAAGTAAAAAAAGAAATAGATATTTTAGCGCAGCTATTACTGTACTAAAACATATTACCTGAATCCTAATGTTTGTTTATATGTTTTTAATTTATTTAGGTTTTGGTGAAATTAGCCAATCAAATTAGATCTCACTCTGTTGCATAAACTGAAGTGTAACATGATAGGGATGATAGGGACTCACTGTTTATGCTTATTTTAATATGGTAAAAACCCTGCTATGAACACTGGGCTTAAAATTGCATGTAGAGAACTTGATCTCACTCTGTCTTCCCTGCATTCTAAAAACATTTTAACATTTCCAAATAGATGATGATGATTATGTGGATATATTCTACTGCCAGTGTTTTGGATAGTGATGTAAAGCAAATGGGAGGTTTGTTGAGTGTACATGTCGCGATAGTTCGGATCTCCCAGTCCTTGAAACAATACTATGTGGGTTCCAAAAATTTTTTAGAACACACACAATATACCAAAAAAGGTGGTGCACAGAGAGAAGTCTACAGAAAAAAAACCCTTACCTGGAAATCCCTAATATATTGGTCAAATTGTATATGTATTTGTCATATTTACCTACTCTCCCGAAGACTCACAAATTTTCAGATAATCTCCCAGGCTCCCTGAAGAGTGGGTGGTCCTACCACATCCTGCCCACTTTCCAGTGAAGTAGGCAAAATGGGGAGAATAATACCAGGAATCGCAGACCGTGGGGAGTAGGCGGGGCCAATATGATGTGATTCTGTGATAATCACAACATTTTGACCCTGCCCCTTCTTTATAGAAACACGATTCATGGAATTTGGCCACGAGGGCTGAAGGAAGCAAATAGTCCGGTCACAGTCCAGCCACATCCCCACCAGCTGCATCTGCTCTTCAGCTTTCTCCCATAGAAGAGATTCTCAAAGTCTGTAAGTATGGTATAGGTGTGGCATTCAAAATGTAACTTCATTGCCCGATTCCTGCCTATGTCTTGTCTGATGCTCACTCAACCGTCCTCCTATGGGGCATTTTTAATTAGCCATAGCAGATAACCTCGAGTTTTGACATCCGGCGCTATTTAATTATAAGCCCATTACCTCCTGTGGTAAACCCATGGCCAACGCGCGTTAACCCATAGATTCCGGGTTAAGTGTCTGGGACTATGGGTTATCGCACTTGTGGCAGCTGCAGTAAGGGCAGAAAACACTACTTACCATGGATTTCTGTTTGCACCTCAGGAGAGTGTGAACAGAAAGCCACGGTAAGTGCAGCCTGTGGGCTTACTGCAGGCTGCAATTGAACAGCCCATGGCAATGCAACAAAGTCCATGGTAAGCACGGCTTCTAATTGAATATGCGTCTATAGCTTGAAATGTACTATGATGCCGATTAGACTTCAGATCCGCATGACACCTCCTTCTTTCATGTGATGTCAGTCTGATTAGTGTCACTTTGCTGTACTCCATTCTCTCTCCCTTACACAACATCTCCTCCATCTATCTGGAAGAGCAAGACATAAAGACAGTTGCTCATCACAGTGCAGGGACAGATGTACTAATCAGTCATGTTTTCCATGGTGTCCCATACAATTAAAGTAGTTGGGAGAATTGCCAGTGCAGCGTGCCACTATATACCAACCCACTTTAATAGAGATAGAAAGGTATAAATATATAGATGTATATACACATACAGGTTTGGAGTCTATAATCCAAAAAGATATACAGTATATATATATATATATATATATATATATATATATATAATTTTCTTCTTTTTTTTTTTCCAGTTAGTTGGGATTGCCATGCATGAAAGAAAAGTATACAGATGATGGGGTGATTTCTGATTTCATCTGGATGGGCAAAAGACCCAGACTAAAAATGCATGTGTTACAAAAACATCACACCTCTGGAGGGGTTGCACCATGAATACACTGGCATGCTCCACCAAATTAAAGAATTTGGACTTCCATAGAGGCTAACATATTTGCGAATCTTCCCAATTGCTCAAATATGCTCATGCATCAGCCGGTGGAATTTGTATTGAGACGCCCACGGGAACCCTTGGAGCTGCCCGTAACTACATACACAAACTCAGAATTGGACATAGATCCTGCAAACACTGACTCCTCCAGGGAGTCTATGGTCACTCAGAACTCAGAATGGGCGCAGTAACTGAGACACTGGAGCTTTGTACTCAACAGGAAACGCCCTCGACGTGCCTGCTTTTTGGCTGGAGCTCCCAGTAACCATTCCACAAAACGGTCTCTTTCTGTCAATCAATTGCGAGTTAATCCTCACAGCAAGCTCAATCGCAATTCACTAGCTGTGCATGCGCAATGCGGCTGTGATGCATGCGCAGACCACCGATAATCAAATCGGCATAGCATTTAACTCTTAATCAGGTCCATTATCCATATATTCACCATCTAGCCTCCTTTGGTGCCCACCCTCAAATTGCCCTGCAGCCATATCTTTGCTGCCAAAGATACATTTTATCTTAACCACCTGGAATCTTTGCACTACCACCTTTGTTCCTTCCATCCCCTATTGACTCCTCTCTGGAATAATCCTGCTTTACCCGCCGAGTATAGACAACCGATCATTCTATTTTTGAACCCATCAAAATCTTCTCTTTCTCCTTGATATTGCACCATTAAGCTACTTGCTTATTTGGTAGTCTACAAACCTGATACTACTCCCTTCCACATAGGGTTTTCTATCAATATTTTCAAATATGCCACTTTTATCAAACTCTTAAACAGAACACTTCACTTACCTCTAGCTCATCATTAGAATCACTATGTAGACACTCCCAGGTTACTAAGGGACTTATTTAACCTATATGTCAATTACTGCTCTATGATAATCAACTCCAAAGGAAACTCATGAGGAGGCATGGGTGCGGGCTGTGGGCGAGACTCTGACCCCTGAGGAGTGGTCCAAAATTAGACTGGAAGTTGTCAAAAGTTCCATCTCAGTACGTGTTAAAGAGAATTCCTATAAACTCTATTTTCGAGTGTACCTCGTACCATCCGTCTTCATTTGATATAACCTACTACCACAGAACTCTGTCGAACTATTCCACGTATCCCACACCCATCGCAGAAACTGATAAAGCATATCAGTACAAACGGGGTTGAGGGTATAAGCGTAAGGCGCTTCACTACAACTAGAATGCTGCCTCTCACACATGTAAGGATTTAATGAAAAAAAAATCCTAAGAACTAATAGACAAATAATAGAGGGTAGGTATGAAGAATATGGCACTACCTATTGATCACTAGGGAGTATGGAATAAAAGATGGATAGAAAATACTTATCCGCATGTAGTGGACGTATATCTGTATTCGGTTCATTTATATTCATCGTAATAGGTTTTTCCTCACGTGAAGGTAAAAGGAAAAAGGAACAATGTGTAGTATGGTTTAGACTATAAATCAGTTAAATAGGGTATACACTGACTCACAGAATAGAGAGGGGTAGACTCCAATGTTAATAAATCTCCCTGCGGATGATCACCAAAATGTCCTTATTGTATAGGAGGAGATGTAGCAAGGGTGTGTCCAAACTCTCTGCCACAGAGGTTGGAGTGACACCCTCTGAGATCTGATATGCTGAGTGCGACCAAGTGTCGCCATGGAAATCAAATGCACACCCCCTCTCTGACAGCTACTATTAATGCAATCTAGTCTACTTATAGAATGAAAAGAATTACTTCAATACAACATGATAACTCAAATAATTGTATTAAAGTTTGGAGGGCAAACCACTATGATGGTGAACCGTCTTTAACTACAATTTAACTTTGGCACCTTTTGATCATAGTATCCTGGTCTGGGCGATGCACACCGACTGGTCCCCTTCCTTATCTTCTCACTCCCCTCTTTCCTCCCTCCTCCTTCGTTCCCCTTCTTTATGTTTTCATCCTTTTCTATACTTAGTCATGCTTTATATCATATTTATAGAAAGGAATAATGCTTTAGTTGCAAGTTAATGGTATTTCATAGCAGATAATGCATCACCTGATATCGTACTGCTTCATGTGTTATCTGCCTACATCCTACCTCCATTTGTTGGAATATATATTGTATATATATATATATGTTTTGCTACTAATACTGCAATGGCTCCTCTTTGCTTTCAGAACTCAATTCAAACTTAGAAAGCCCCCCCCCAAATCACTCTGATTCACATCTTTGACCCTATCTCTTTAACACTCCCACCCACCCACTTCGCTCCACAAACCAATGCTGCCTCCCAACTGATTACTCCAGCCTTCAAGATTTATCCCGTGCTGCTACCCATTTATCGAATCTCCATCTTTCTACAAAACTTCAAACGGGCTCTCAAGACCCACTTCTTTATCAAAGCCATCCAGCTTTCACCCTAACCCACTGTTCCTTGCTCATTGCCTCGTCCTTCTGTGTCACCCCTGTCTGTTTGACCCTCCCTTTAGAATGTAAGCTCTTGAGAACAGGGCCCTCTTCCCTTGTATGCTCTTCCTTCCCTTACTTACACAACTATGTACTCCCTACTGCCAGTGGCACCCAACCCTTGGGTTCTGCCTCCCTGTTCCCTGTTTGAGTATGATCACTGACGCAACAATATTTATACTATGTCCATGTCCTGCAAGTCACTTTTTCTTGTTTTGTTCATTCTGTTTCGGTCTATGTAATGCACTACGGACTCCTTGTGGCGCCATATCAATAAATTATAATAACAATAGTATTGATATCCTATCTTTAAATATTTCTTCACTAATGTGAAAAATTATAAATCTTCAATAGCAATTAAATAAATTAAATAATATATATATATATATATATATATATATATACACACACACACAAATGACCCCTGTCTTTGTATACATTGCCTCAAGCATGACCTTCATCATTACGCTGTCTAGCATAAATCCATATATGCGTAAAAACTACAGGAAGAAACTATTGGTTATCATGTCTGTCTATATGGAAAAATCATGAAATAGCAAAAATTATCTAGTTTTGTCCTTTCTGATTTATGCAATTTCTGTAAATCTGGTTTCCCGATAAAAGAATGCTGTATTTTCATTATTTGTAAGCAAACATAGCTTAAAAAATAATACAAGAGAGAGAGAGAGAAGTATATGTATGTATGTAAGTATGTATATATATATATTTATTTATGGAATACATTCAAATCCCGACAGCAGCAGGACGACACGGCTGAAAATCTATATATATATACACATTATTAAATGTATACACATTCTATATATATATATATATATATATATAAAAATTCTAATTCAGAGGGCACTTACCATCTCAAAAGGTAAACAGTTCTTCTTATTTGTTACATACCACCAGTGTCAAAATATTCAGGCTATGTCCTATGCAGTATGTAACAAATAACAATAACTGTTTACCTCTTGAGATGG
The DNA here is from genome assembly GCA_031769625.1 of Taudactylus pleione. Classification (NCBI taxonomy): domain Eukaryota; kingdom Metazoa; phylum Chordata; class Amphibia; order Anura; family Myobatrachidae; genus Taudactylus; species Taudactylus pleione. Next base: position 3,404,139 of record JAUIMM010000396.1, read on the forward strand.
TGAGTGGCCCCTGAATTTGACAGTTTTTGTATACAAGTGAACCTCATTTTTTGTGACGGTTACATTGAGGTCGCACCCCAAATGGATTAAAATGTCACAGTGCTTGCGGGCTCCCTTAGACTCTCTCTCTCTCTCTCTCAATATATATACACATTATAAAATATATACACATAAGTTGCTGTTAATAAGATGCACCATATAAACTATTGATATATTTGATTGTTCTTAAACTTGCACTATTTGTAATAATTCATGGGTTGCTCGATGTCTTGAAAGCAGCTTTGACAAATTATAAAAATGTAACCCTGCTCACTTACCACACAGTATGAATGGAGGCTATATTACACAAACATAATTCTCACCCTTGAAAAATATTTTAGTGATTGCATGAACGGTCAGAGGTTATATCAACATTATTTTTAAGAGGGACAGAGTGATCTAAATAGAAAGCAAACAATTATAAACACATTTTACAGCTGCTTATAATTCATAATTTTAGGGTTCAACGTGTGCAGATTTGCAGTTATTTGAATAAAACTAAGCAGTATTAGCTATCAATGATTTGGCTTCCTAACGTAAAATTATGACTCAATATTTTAGTTTGCATGTCAGAATTTGCAGACTCAGTGCTAGTGCCTGATTTGCAAGACACAAATTATTTTGCAGTTATGACCCTCACAGATTCTCCCATGCCCAGAGCCAGAGCAACAATGGGGTGGATGAGCTATAGCTCCAGGCCTCCACATAAAAATATGCCCACCATCAACTGAAGAGTTGGCTGTAAATCATAAGTATTAAAATTGTATTTCCAGTTTTCTAATCAGGGAGACAGTGGGGCTCATAATGTAGGGGGTGTACACACCCATAAGGCACTGGCCACACCCACACAGCTCCACCCCTTCTCAGAATAGGCCCATGAACATATTCAGCCTTAGGCCAATGCGGCCTTTAATCCAGCATTGACCATGCCCATGTTCAGGAAGGTCTCTACCTACTAAAATAACTTGGATTTAGCATACAGAAGCATCAAATACTATTTTAGTACCAAAACATATGGCGGCGGAGGTGGATGCATATGCACCCAAAAACAGGCTCTAAAAATATCCAGCCGGGACCAAATTACAAATGTGGGTTAGGCTCCAAAATTCCTTAGCAGTGCAAAAAAAAAAATCATAAATCACATTGCTTCTGCTTCATTGTAGCCAAAAGTGAGAGAATCCAAGTGACATACAATATAGAGAGTAACCGAATGGTCACAATATAATACAGAGAGCATCCTAGTGACAGTTATACAATTCAGAAAGCAAACTACATAAACTCCTCCCCTTACTATTACTGACTCCTCCCACTTAGTCTATACTCTTACAAATATAATTAATATCAGAACACCATACAAGTGGACATCATTCTCTGTAATAAAATACACACAACAGAGCTCATCCCACAGGGAATTCAAACATGTACCATAGTCAGAAATTTGGTATTTGGTTGGTCCTATTAGGTAAAGCTGGAATTTCATTGGTGGAGGTCACACACAAAGAAAGTGGAAGACATTTTCCCAACTGACCAAGCCCTAGCTTAGCAGTTTTAGAGGATTAGATAGTGTTTACTGTAGGAATTTTTGAGGGCAGGGGTGCTGCACGCAGAGGATGGCACATCTGTGCACACAAAAGCAGAGCCATAATTACACATGTTGGTTCCCTGCGTACATAAAGAGCAGTGGTGCCGCAGCCAGAGGAATGAGAGCGCGCGCCGAAGGCGCGTGCAAAAAAAACCCAGTTATGGACTCGTTGGGAAGGGGCAAACCACACAATCGTACCCCAAATGCAAATGACACCACACATTGGTGCCCCTTCTTCACATTACCCCGTAAAAAAAAACAACAGATGTGGACTCACTGGGAAGGGGCAGACCAAACAATCATACCCCAAATGCAAATTACACCACACATTGGTGCCCCTTCGTCACATTATACTGCACAGTGGTGCACCTTATTCATGTTACGTCACACAGTAGTGCCCCATATTCATGTTACGTCACATAGTAGTGCCCCTTATTCACGTTATGCCTTGCAATAGTAATGCCCCCAGAACACATTATGCCCAAACAGTAATGCCCCCAGAACACATTATGCCCAAACAGTAATGTCCCATAACACACTATGCCCAAACAGTAATGCCCCATAACACATTATGCCCAAAAAGTAATGCCCCATAACATTATGCCCAAACAGTAATGCCCCATAACATTATGCCCTAATAGTAATGCCCCCATAACATTATGTCCAAATAGTAATGCCCCCATAGCATTATGCCCAAATAGTAATGCCCCCATAGCATTATGTCCAAATAGTAACGCCCCATAACATTGTGCCCAAATAGTAAGGCCCCCATAGCATTATGCCCAAATAGTAATGCCCCCATAACATTGTGCCCAAATAGTAATGCCCCCATAACATTATGCCCAAATAGTAATGCCCCATAACATTGTGCCCAAATAGTAATGCCCCCATAACACATTATACCAAACAGTAGTGACCCCTCCCCCCACAGCAACTCACCTCTCCCCAGGGAGACTGCTTCCGAACCAAGTGCTGCTGGCTGCCCCGCCTCCTACGCGCGCTGATGGTCTCCTTATGACCATGACAATGGCGCCTCATCCTCAGCTCCTCGCGCCAGTGTGAACCTCCTTCCTCTTAATAACGTACTTCCGGGCAGCCCTGCACGCCAGGCTACATAGGGTGCCTGGACTCCAGCCTTCCTGAGATAACTCCCGCCGCCCTATCATGCCCGGCTGCCGCGCAGTGACGTCACTACGCGGCCGCGTCATAACGTCATTCCACAATGACGCGGCCGCTATTACTAGCTTACTCAGAGACATACTGCATTCGCCCGGGAGGCAGAGTTGCCGGGCATGCTTACAGACATCCAAACCAGCCCATCTGGCCATTTGCCCTTCTGGCATTCGCCAGAATTGCCCGATGGCCAGTCCGGCCCTGCTAGGAACACTAGCATTTGTAATGCGGAGAGGTTCATAGATCACTTCAAAGCATACTTGCCTACTTTTGAAAAAGCATTTCAGGGAGATTGTGAAAGCAACACCTATGAGCGTGGTGGTACTGTGGCCGTGTACTGCTACATCGGAGAAGCACGTTCTAAAATTGACTTACATCCAAATGTAAACAAGTTTTAAAGCAGTAAGAACTACTTGTTGATGAAAACACACTGTTACTTTTCAGAAAATGCATGTAGCCATAGGGCTCATTGTGCCTTATAACCAATGCAGGGAAATGATACTAATGATCCCATTTGAATGTATATATCTGGTTTTTTTTATATAACAGCTTCAGGGAGATTGCTAGACTCTTCAGGGAGTCAGGGAGATTTCTACAATTTCAGGGAGTCTCCCTGACAATCAGGGACAGTTGGCAAGTATGCTCCAAAGAAAGTGCAGTTTTAAGTTTTAAGGCGGATATCCACTTGCTGAGAAAAATGAGCGATTGAACGATTACGACATCGTTATCTTTCAATCGCTCATTAATCATGCAGAAAAATTCCTATTATACAATGCCCCCAGTAGTGGTCCCCCTATGCAGTGCCCTCAGTAGAGGTCCCCCTATGCAGTGCCGCCTATGTAGTGCCCCCCAGTAATGGTCCCAATATGCAGTGCCTCCAGTAGTAAGGCCCCTGCAGTGCCCCCAATAGTAAGGCCCCTGTAGTGCCCCCAATAGTAAGGCCCCTGTAGTGCCCCCATATGATGCCCCCAGTAGTAATGTTGTGGTAGTGCCCCCATATGATGCCCCCAGTAGTAAGGCCCCTGTAATGCCCCCTGTAGTAAGCCCCCTGTAATGCTCCCTGTAGTAAGCCTCCTGTAGTAAGCCCCCTGTAATAAGCCCCCTGTAGTTAGCCCCCTGTAATAAGTCCCCAGTAGTAAGCCCCCTGATGCCCCCAGTAGTAAGCCCCTTGTAGTAAGCCCCCTGTAATGCCCCCAGTAGTAAGCCCTATGTAGTGCCCCCCCCGTGCAAGCACACGCACACCTACATACAAAAAAAAAAATACTAACCTTAAACCCCACTCCAGTACCTGCTGCCGTCCATAGTACCTGCTGCCGCTCCAGTACCTGCTGCCCCCAATAGTAAGGCCCCTGTAGTGCCCCCATATGATGCCCCCAGTAGTAATGTTGTGGTAGTGCCCCCATATGATGCCCCCAGTAGTAAGGCCCCTGTAGTGCCCCCAGTAGTAAGCCCCCTGTAATGCTCCCTGTAGTAAGCCTCCTGTAGTAAGCCCCCTGTAATAAGCCCCCTGTAATAAGTCCCCAGTAGTAAGCCCCCTGATGCCCCCAGTGGTAAGCCCCTTGTAGTAAGCCCACTGTAATGCCCCCAGTAGTAAGCCCCATGTAGTGCCCCCCCCCGCGCGCACACGCACACACACACCTACATACAAAAAAAAAATACTAACCTTAAACCTCGCTCCAGTACCTGCTGCCGTCCATCCCCGGCGCCCGCTCATCGGAAATATGGGAGTGCACTGCGGGACCCAGAACCCGGAGCTCATGAGTGAGCTCCGTCCTCTGGCTACCGTTGGGGGGAGAGAAGGAGCCGGGCGCCCGCTGGTAACACACTCAGCGGGCACCCGGCAAATGGAGGGTGCAGGGGGTGTGACTGTACCCCTATGCACCCTCCGTAGTTACGCCATTGGAGGTGGAGCGCCAATCAGCGCGCTCCTTCTCCATGCAGCTCCGGGTGACAATGGAACCAGGTGACCCCTTCAGGGCTGGCGTCCGGCGGCAAATGACTCCATTGTCTCTGGGAGTTCCGCCACTGGTCTTATGGACAAGGAGGCTTCCTCTGTGGACTGTATTGTGCCCAGAATCAGGACCTTTGAAGGTGCTGGAAACTCTGAGGTGGAATCTGGTTCTGAACGTCTGTGCAGGAATGTCTGCAGATCCATCTACTTTTCCAGCATTGGGATTCACTGGATCTCAGTGTGTGTCTTGTATTTTCAACTAAATGAAATATATCTGTTTAATTACAGAAATTCTGTTACTGCTGATTGTGCGTTAAAACAGGGATGGGGAACCTCAGGCCCGGGGGCCGTATTAGGCCCCCGGAATCATTGGTCAGGCACTCTGAGCTTTTTTCTGCTAGCCTCATTTGGCTAGCAGGGTGCCTAGAATAGCACCCTGCAGCCAGAATCTATGCAGCAGTGCTGCCTGGAGTGTCCTTAGGATGCTTCAGATGGTCACACCGCTGCCCTTACAGATCCCGGAGCATCCTCAGCATGCTCCGGCCATTGCTGTAATCACCGGCAATTGTGGCCCCGCTCCAGTGTCACATCACACAGAGAGGGTGTGGCCTGCACCAGGCCCGCGAATAATGTTCTATATATCACAATGGCCCTCGGCAGAAAAAAGGTTCCCCACCCATGCGTTAAACGCTTACTTACCTTTTGTTATATCATACTGTCAGATATATTATTGCTACAACGCCTCTGAATCGCAAATAATTACCATCCTGTGACAACTACCCTCTACTATAACCACCTAAAGTGCATTAAAATATGAGATATGGTAAGAACTTACCCTTGTTATCTCTATTTCTACGAAGTCCATAGGGTTCCACAGGATACCTTGGGGGTATAGGTGTGACGTCAGTCGCTGGGCACCATAGAGTTAAGCTTTTCAGCCTCCCAGGATGCACTAGGGTCCCCCTCCTATACCCCGCCCCCGAGCCAAGGCACCTCAGTTAGTTATCAAGCCATAGGCCGGAGGAGGAGAAGGAAGAGAGAGAAAAAAGATCTGGACACATACAGGAATCACATTCTCACCAGAGGGAGACGGAAAACCGGTGACCAGAGCAAAGCCCATCTGCAGCACAGGTGCGACAGGGCGGGAGTCCTGTGGAACCCTATGGACTTCGTAGAAATAGAGATAACAAGGGTAAGTTCTTACCATATCTCATATTTTCTACTTCAGGGTCCATAGGGTATCCACAGGATACCTTGGGGATGTCCCAAAGCAGTATCCTTTAAGGGTGGGGATGCTCCTGTGCAGAAAGGAGAATCCGCCGCCCGAAGGAAGCATCCTGAGAGGCAAAGGTGTCAAACCTGTAATACCTCACGAAGGTATGGACAGAGGACCACGTAGCAGCCTTGCAGATCTGAACTGCCGAGGCACCACGTCGAGCTGCCCACGAAGGACCCACAGACCTAGTGGAATGAACCTTCAGAGAAGGAGGGACCGGTAGGCCTTCATGAAGATAAGCTTCAGAAATAGCCATACGGATCCAGGCTGCCAAAGTTTGCTTTGAAGCAGGCCAACCCTTTTTACGGAAGCCATAGAGGACAAACAAAGCGTCCGACTTCCTAAACGAAGAAGTGCGGTCAACATAAGTCCTTAAGGCCCGCACAACATCCAAAGAGGCCTCACCCATGGAAAGACTTGGTGAGTTAAAGGCCGGAACAAAGATTTCCTCGTTAACATGAAACTGGGAAACAACTTTCGGAAGAAACTCGGGCCGAGTGCGGAGCACTGCCCTGTTCCCATGAAAAACCAAGAAAGGGGGTCTACAAGAAAGAGCCCCTAACTCAGAAACACGTCTGGCCGAAGCAATGGCCAGAAGGAAAACAGCCTTAGCTGTTAGCCATTTAAGATCCACTGAGCCCAGTGGTTCAAACGGCGGTCCTTGGAGAGCCCTCAGGACCACAGCCAAATCCCAAGGCGCCACAGGTGGAACAAAGGGCGGCTGAATGCGGAGAACACCTTGCATAAAGGTGCGCACATCCGGGATTGTAGCAATCCTACGGTGAAACCAGACAGATAGGGCCGAAACCTGTACCTTCAAAGAAGCAAGGCGAAGCCCATGATCTAGTCCCGCTTGCAGGAAGGCGAGAATCCGAGACAGACGAAACTCCCGCGGTGCATAACCTCTCGGTCGACACCACTGGAAGAACGTATGCCACACGCGATGGTATATCCTCGCGGAAGACGGTTTCCGAGCTCGCAACATGGTACGCACCACAGAGCTGGAAAACCCCCGGGACCTCAGCATGGCCGTCTCAACAGCCACGCCGTCAAAGACAGCCGAGTCAGGTCCGGGTGAAGACAAGGACCCTGAGACAGAAGGTCCGGTCGTAGCGGCAACCGCAGAGGACTGTCCACGGACAGACCCTGAAGGTCTGAGAACCAGTGCCGTCTGGGCCACGCGGGAGCTATCAACAGGAGCGTCCCTCCTTCCTGTTTGAATTTCCGGATTACCTGTGGAAAAAGGGAGACAGGAGGGAACAGGTATGCGAACCGGAACGTCCACCGGACGGACAGAGCATCCACCAGAGACGCCCCTTCGTCTCTTGTGCAAGACCCGTACACCGGCAACTTGTTGTTGTGCCGGGACGCCATGAGGTCGATCTCTGGAAGACCCCACCTGTCCACCAGTAGTTGAAAAACGTCCGGGTGCAGGGACCATTCCCCCGGATGAACGTCCTGGCGACTTAGAAAGTCCGCCTCCCGATTTAGCACTCCCGGGATGAAGACCGCTGATATGGCCGGAAGATTGCGCTCCGCCCAAACCAGGATCCGAGAGACCTCTACGAGAGCCGCCCGACTGCGAGTTCCTCCTTGCCTGTTTATGTAGGCCACGGTGGTAGCGTTGTCCGACTGGACCTGCACCGGGTGACCCTGGAGAAACCGATGTGCCTGCTGGAGAGCATTGAAGACCGCACGGAGTTCCAAGATATTTATTGGAAGCTCCGCTTCTGTCGGCGTCCACCTGCCCTGGAACAAGTGTGGACCCAAAACTGCTCCCCAGCCCCGAAGAATGGCGTCCGTTGTCAACAGGACCAAATTTGGAACCCAGAATGGACGTCCCTTGTTGAGGTGGGTTGTCTGTAACCACCACGCAAGGGACAGGCGAACCTCCGGGGTGATCACAATCGTCTGGGACTTCAGAGACTGAGGCAGCCCGTTCCACTTGGACAGGATCAGGTGCTGCAGAGGTCTGGAGTGAAACTGGGCGTATTCCACCATGTCGAACACCGACACCATGGAGCCCAGTAACCTCATCGCCGAGTGTAGGGACACCTGGCGGCTGTGCAGACAACTGCGCACCCTTGACTGTAAAGCAGAGATCTTGTCCTCCGTCACGAAGATCCTTTGCTGTCCCGAGTCCAATAAGGCTCCAAGATGCAGAATCCTTCGAGCCGGGATTAGAGTGGACTTCTGCCAGTTGATTAGCCAGCCGTGCCGTTGCAGCAGTGCAATGGTCAGGTCCAAGTGGCGTAACAGGAGCTCTGGAGATCCTGCCACCAATAACAGGTCGTCCAAGTACGGCAACATGCGGACTCCCTGCAGCCGCAGAGAAGCCGCCATGACCGCCATCACCTTGGTGAAAACACGTGGTGCTGTCGCCAGGCCAAAAGGTAACGCCCGAAACTGGAAGTGGTCGCTGCGGATTGCAAACCTGAGGAACTGTTGATGGCGCAAAAGAATAGGGACATGCAGGTAAGCGTCCTGTATGTCCAATGACACCATGTAGTCCCCAGGTTCCAACGCCAGAATGATGGACCGTAGGGTCTCCATCCGAAACTTCGGAACCCGCAAAGACTTGTTGAGTGCTTTGTGGTTGAGATTCGGACGATACGACCCATTGGGTTTCTGTACCAAAAATAGATTTGAATAGAAACCCTGACCCCTCTGGGAGAATGGAACAGGTACTATAACTCCAGCCTGGAGCATAGTGTGCAATACCTTCCGCAGCTCCGTAGCCTTGTTCCGGTCTGATGGTAGACCCGTGGTGAAGAATCGAGCCGGGGGTCTGTGCCGGAAGGAGAGGGCGTATCCGTGGGAAACCACCTCCAGAACCCAAGTGTCTGTCGTAGTGGCCGACCAACACTGGGCGAACTGCAGCAGGCGGCCTCCCACCCTGGGATCCCCCAAAGGGAGGCCCGGACCGTCAGGCCACAGGCTTGTCATCTGGCTTGGAGGCCGGACGTCTGGTACTCCATGCCTGCATCCGGGGCTTGGCCGATTTCTTAGGGCCAGCCTGTCGAGGAAACCACTGTGGTTTGGGCCTGCCCTGGGCCCTAGATGACCGAAAGGACGATGGTCCAGAACCAGAAGGAGCAGCGGCCGAAGGGAGACAAGCCGATTTGGCTGCCGTCAGCGTGGCCACAATCTTATCCAGATCCGGACCGAAGAGAACTTCTCCGGTAAACGGCAACGCCTCCAGACCCTTTTTGGAATCTGCGTCCGCCTTCCAGGATCGCAGCCACAAGGTGCGACGAGCAGCCACCGCTGCTGAAGAAATTCTAGACACCAGAGTACTAATGTCTAGGGCCGCCTCGTTGATATAAGTGGCCGAATCATGGAGATTACCAATCAACTCCGCCTGTTCGGCCGGACAGTCGGAATCAAAAGAAGCCTCTAATGAATCCGCCCAGCGCTCCATCGCTCTGGCAACCCAGCAAATGGCCATAGCCGGCCGTGCTGCCCCCCCCACAAGGGAATAAGCGGACTTCAGGCAGATCTCCACCTTGCGGTCCGTAGCATCCTCAAGGGAGGACATAGATGGCATCGGCAATGTGGCACTACGGACAAGACGGGTCACGTGAGAATCCACCTGTGGAGGGGATTCCCACTTTGCAAAATAATTATCCGCGAACGGATAAGCCACCGCCAGGCGTCTCTGCGGCTGGTATCTTTTGCCAGGCTGTTTCCACGCCTCCTCTAAATGGTCCACCAACTGACCCGAAAGAGGAAAGACTGTGGCATCGCCCTTCACATCTTTGAAAAAGGCATACTTAGATTTAGCCGCTGGGGGAACTTCGTCCTCAATCACCAAGGCTGTGCGGACCGCCCGAATAAGTCCAGGAATATATACTTTGGACTTAGCATCAGCGTCCTTAGTATGGAGAGGTTCCTGATCGTAAGGATCCAGAATCTCCCCATCATCAGACGTCCCCTCGTCATCCTCATAAGGAGCCGACAGAGACGCCACCGGCCGTTTATGCGGCCGCATCACAGACTCCTCTTGCAACACATCCGACAAGTGCTGTACAGAACTCGTCAGGGAGTTAACCCACGCTGGCTCCTGAGAAACCGGGAGCGGGGAAATAGGGAGACTGTGGGGTACCACCAATTGTCGTGGGAAACCCTGCATGGCTGACGACACCACTGACTGCTGGGATAAACCCATCGGTGTAAACGCGGGCTGCGGAGCTAACTGGCCCACTAAGGCTGTAAGCGCCTGAGCGAAACAAGCCCAGGGCGGCTCCTGTACCGGTGCTGTAACCGTAAGAGGCCGCGCCATGGACAAACACTGCCGGCAAAGGCCCTCCGTGCTACCCTTCCCCTCCGCTAACGGTACTTTACACGTAGTACACTGTAGCCGGAGGGGAAAATCACTTTCGGACATGATGGTACAAAGTATGTGACCCCTCTCACCAATTATAACTTAAATAGGCGAGAGACCACCCTGCAGCACCGCACCGCAAGGGCTTAGCAGAAAGAACAGGGACAGTAATAAAGCTGACAGTTTAGAGAAAAGTTACAGGCAGCAGCGCTAGCACAGTCACATACAATGCAAAGAAAATCAATTCCTGCACTAACAGCGCTGATCACTCAACTACGTAGACACAGGGCCTGGTAGGACACAGCGCTGCATACACAGACCTGACCACAGCGGAGGAGAGGTATGCGGGGGGACCCAGACCACGATGCTTCCGTCCAGCGCTTCCAGCAGCGTTCACCATGCGTTCTGGAGAAGATGGCCGCCGAGGAGCAGAGAGGAGGCTGGCCTGGGGGAGGAGCGCTGCCACAGGACCAGTCGGCAGCATGCAGAGAGGGCTGTGTGCAGCGGGGGAGGCGCCGGCTGTGAGACAGGGAAGGCGCGCTCCCCTGGCATGCATTTAACCCCTGGGATGCCGCAGCGCTACCGCTCTGCTGCGGTCCGCTGTCCCAGGGGGTAGTGGAAAGCGCAGGTTGGTCGCCTGGCTCCACGCTGCAGCCAGTCCCCAGGGAGCCCCCTGCCTGGGGACTTAGGACCATGTGACCAGCGGGGAACCACCGCGGGACCCCGCTGCTTACCTTTGTCCCCCTTGGATCCGGCCATGGTCCGGAACATCTGGGGTCACCGCTAGCTGTGACCCCAGATGCTCACCAGCATCCCCGGATCGGTAGCGGCGTTCTGGTACCGGCAGGGGTGTAGGGAAGACAGCATGGACGTCAGGACTGACTGTCCATGCTGTACATCCAGATGTGCAGCCACAGCTGCACTGAAGAACGCTTCAGGGGCTCTTCTAGCCCCCACTCCGACAGGTGCACCCGACTCCGGCCGGGCACCAAACTAAACTGAGGTGCCTTGGCTCGGGGGCGGGGTATAGGAGGGGGACCCTAGTGCATCCTGGGAGGCTGAAAAGCTTAACTCTATGGTGCCCAGCGACTGACGTCACACCTATAACCCCAAGGTATCCTGTGGATACCCTATGGACCCTGAAGTAGAAATTACTCTGTGTTAGACACAAGGGGGTATATGTACTAAAGTGCGCAATTTTAGAAGTGGAGATGTTGCCTATAGCAACCAATCAGATTCTACTTAACATTTACCTAGCACCTTCTAGAATAGCTAGAATATGATTGGTTGCTATGGGCAACATCTCCACTTCTAAAACCCTGCACTTTAGTAAATATACCCCAAGGTATGAGATGCATTCTAAATGTTGAGCTTTTACTTTAATTATGAGGATACATTTTGATTTAGGATTTCGGAACTATATTTCTATATATTACTAAATGTCAATTTTCTAAGGAGGTTACCTATTGCCTATTTTAGGTTAATTTTTCTGTGTCTAAACACATTTAACAGCAACATAAGTAAAAGTATGTAGATTCACACAAAACCATCATACAGCTGGCCATACAGGAGCAAAAACAGTGACTTATTCTCTGCGCTGAGCCTCCAGATCTGTCCACAAATGCCTGACCAAATTGGATGGAGCCAGATTTTCAGTGCTTAGGTTGAGAAATTGGCTCTGCCCATATATCTGATATATAACTTATAACTATTGTGTGTAGATAATGTACATAATCATTTAGAAGTATAATGCATTATATATATATGACTCAGCAGCATGACTGCTAAAAAACTGAATTGGAAAAACTAATAAAAAAAATGAAAATATAATATCACATGTAATATCTTTCCTGACTGCTTATCAAGAGATGAAAGGACTTGTCTCCCCCCCAGCCTCACTTAGTTACTTAATTGATATCATTCACTGTGCTGTTGCTACTATTGAAGAAGTACCAGTGTAATGTGAGGAGGAGAGGCCACCACAGAGGAGGCGACGTGGGCCGTGCACTATAACAATAGTCTGTATAGCTCCTTCAAAGAGGGATAATATACTGCATTTGGGCTGCAGCGGTCTGCTCGCCCACCTGTCTGTTTACTCCTCTCCTCCACTCCTTTTCCCCACTGCTCAGTAAATAAAGTTAGTTCAAAAATTTAAATGTGAGAAAAATTTCCATGAGTCCATCGGCCCACCGGGAATAGACACGGTACAGCTATTGGCCAAACCAGACACCTGCATGTATTTTCACCAGCCCTCAGGCACCAACATGTGATATTGTTACTGACAGCTACTCATGCACCTCTGTGAAGGTCTGCCTCTATTCATGTGTGGAGTTTGTATATTCTCCCTGTGCTTGTGTGGGTTTCCTCCGGGTACTCCGGTTTCCTCCCACACTCCAAAAATATACTGGTAGGTTAATTGGCTCCCAACAAAATTACCCCTAGTGTGTATGTGTGTGTGTGAGCATGTGATAGGGAATATAGAGTGTAAGCTCCACTGGGGCAGGGACTGATGTGAATGGTAAGATATTCTCTGTAAAGCGCTGCGGAATATGTGTGCGCTATATAAATAACTGTTAATAAATAAAATAAATAAATAAAATAATATTACAAGCTTGCGCATACTAAACTCATGCTGCATTTGACTTTCCCTTCTCTTTTCTATCTCTTCAAGGGCTCTATTTACTACAATCCGCATATTAAATGCGGATTGTAGTGTGATATTACCGAGTGAATTCGCATTGCGAATTCAGGCAATATCACAGGGATTTACTATAAATCCCTTGCAGGGACAGAGCTTGCGATAAAGCTCTGTCCCTGCGGATCCCATCCGCACTCTAGTCGCGGTATTTTCGGAAAAAATACCGCAACTAAGAGCCCGCGCATGCGCCGACCGACCGCCGCTACTACCCCCCCACCGACGCTAAGCCCCGCCCCCGACGCTAAGCCCCGCCCCCATGATCGCGGACCCCCGCGACCCCCCCTCCCCCCCCTCCCTTCATTACACTTACCTGCACCTCCTGGCCTCCGGTGATCTTCTCCGGGCTTCCCGATCAGGTGATTTCCCATACTGCACTGGGGCCCGATCACCTGATGACCGGGCCGCAGTGCACTGTGGGAGACCAGCTGACCGGAGAGGAGCCATCACCGGAGGCCCGATCACCGGTCCCTGGAGTCAGGTAAGTAAAAAAAAAAAAATTTTCTTTTTTTTTTCTTTTTTTTACAGTAATCAGCTTGCTGTCTGCTTAGACCACATAGCTGATTACTGGTACCCGCTCCCGTCTCTGCTCTCCCCGATAGAGCAGAGTGGGAGCCCGGTAACTGGGGGAGACCCTGGATAACGCCACCTCCAGGTGGCGTTATTATCACAGGGCTTCCCCCGGTATTTTTTTACAATTTATTTTTAGTAACTGTGGCCGGATCACATTTCCCATTACAATTATGGGAAATGTGATCTGCTTTACTGAAAATAAGTGATACTAGGGGTTGGAGTAGAATTTTACTAATTCTACTCCAATTGCCCTATAGTAACTACAGGTGAAACTAAAATAATGTGAAAAGGGTGTGAAAACACCCTTTTTCACTTTATTTTAGTAAAAATAATGTTAATAAATAGAGCCTCAAGTGTTAAAAGGCATGGTGTCAAACTGGCACACAGACACAGGCATATGGTTTATTTTGTGACATACACAGAACAAACGTGTGCAATTTATACTAATCAGTCATAGGACCAACTCAGCACAAGCCCCAAAGTCTCTCCCATATTTCTCTCTTCCATTGGATTTGTTGCCAACTGTTTTTGGTTCATTCAAAAAGCCAACCTGCAGTGCATCAGGCCTGTGAGCTCTGACACCACAAAGCAGCATCTACTCTTCTATATGGGGACCCACATATATTTTGACTTCAGACAACAAATGGTATATTTAAATAAGCTTAAATGGGTGAAAATTGTTTATATATAAAGGTGTCCAGATTTTACGCCCCACCACCAAAAGGTTGTTTAATGCATGATCCTAACCAAAAAAAGTGAAGTCACAGTGGGCGATTCATTTGTTTTATTGTGCTCGATTGTTTTTGGCGCCCATGCCTTATTGCACTTAAATAGGCCAGGTATAGCCGCGTAAAATGACTAAACCCATCTAAAGTCCTGGTTAACGCGACCAAATAGCAGTATCTTTCTCTCCACATTAAGCGCATACACATGGGCCTGATTCTGGGATGCACATGAAGCAGATGCAATTACAGTTTCAATGATTGTAAATCCTATGTGACTATGGACCTCATTCAGAGTCGGTTGTAAGAGGCTGCTCCATCGTACCCAGCGATGTTCACTAAACTGCGCATGTGTAAGATTCGCATGCGCGTGCGCAAACTAGCTGTTGCGATCAGAAATTTCTCTCTCCTTGAACACAGCCAGGTTGTTAGTTTGAATGACAGAATGAGCCGTTTGAGGGAGGTAACAGGGTAATGTGCTTGTGAACGGGGGAGTGGAGATCAGAACGCAGGCGTGCCTGACTATGCAAACGGAGTTTAATGGGAGTGCATAATTAAAAAAGTAGTGGCATGGGTGGTTTTTACACTGGCTAGATCGTAGTGAGGGTATGGTCAGCCTTAAGCTCTGCAAGCAGCTCCAATGGGTCTCGATGGTCTCGATTAATCCTTATATCCCCGAAGATGATGTGTGTTGCGATCGCAAAGGGGGCATGTTTTTAGTCTTACGGCCGCTTCTTACCCTCGCTCGTTCAGCTAGCGAGCCCATCTTAGCGACGCATCTTGCGATCGCTTCTTTTGCATATCCAGCCCCTTTTCCCTTACAATAGAGCGGACCTAACGACCGACTCTGAAAGAGGTCCTATGTGCCCATGTTTTCAGTTGTACACACTCATGCAATCGTACTGCTGCCAGTCACCTTCACTATCAACGTCACTTGTACACTGCTACTGCCCATGCTACTGTAAGTGCAGAAAATACAGCTGACAATGGCATGCACTGTGTATATACAGAATAGGTCGCAATGCAGCCCACCTGCTCATAGTACGTTCTCTCTTACGTGCGACTGCTCTATTGCCATTCAGTTGTAATCCAGTAACACTCATTCAGCCATCGCTGAAAGCGCACAAGTCAGAATCGCTTGTAAGGGCTGTAAGAAGTGTATACAACACACCACGCATGCACAGTGTGTTAGAAATGGCTAGATGTGGCAGCATCCGGACTTGCTTTTCATTCAGTATTAGACACTCTGGGCCTGAGTTAGAGTTGTATGCTAATGCCGGCGCCACTGCTGCCTATGTGAACGCAGCAGTTATGCTAAAATATGCAAATGTCGCAGCCACCGTGAGATGTATTGAGACTCCCACCGGCCCACCTGCAGCTTTGCAGATCCAAGAACCTGTGTAAAATGTTGCAGCATCTGTGTACAAAGACACAGCATCGGTCGCAGATTGTTCGATTGTTGTAGTCCTGGGTAAGCCTATGGTCGTGAGAAGCATCATTAACCTCTACCACAACCCCAGCCACAACCATATCCAGGACCCAAACCAAAGCTAGAGCCAGAATCCCGGGTGGAATGGGGACAACATAGGGGAAGCCTAAGAAGTAGAAAAGGTTGGAGTGAAGGTATCCTTAACTACTTGCCTGGCATGGTTGCATTTTTCAGACCACACCAGGCTGTGCAATATCTGATCTGGTCGCAATAAGGTGACCAGTCAGATAAACAGTGTGGGCAACTGCAGGAAGAGAATCTCTCAGAGGAACCTTCCGGTTCCTCTGTTTTCCTGCCCCCTTCCCCAGTGTCTGCCATGCTGCCTATCACTGCTAATCGGTCCGCACAACAGGGCCCCCCACCCAGCGGCTGCAGAGATTAGCAGCTGCTGGGATAAAGTAATTAACCCCCCCCTCACCCTTTAAAGTGTACCTGATTCATGAAGCTGCTATGAAAAGAAAAGTCGTGATGGTCGCAATGTTCCGATGGTGGTGATCAGATGTTCTGATGTTTGAAAAACTAATTAATTTATTTATTTTTTTACAATTAACAAAAATAAAAAAAAACTTTTTTTTTATTAAATCATTTTGGATAAATTGAATTAGATGTTCTTCATCTAATTCACTCATAAAAAACTGACAATTTCTGAGCAATTTTTAGAAAAATATTAAGTGATTAAAGGTCAACGAGTCCTTAAAATCCAGCCAGCAGAACAAAGTGTCTCTAAAAGTCTCATATTTTCCCTCTACCGATGTCAATATATCTTCCATCTCCATGAAAAAAATCTATTTAAGCAAACCAGTCCGATACAGTTAGAGGAGAGGAGAAGCGCCAGCGGACAGGAATAACCGCAGTATTGAAATGGCACAAAAATTATTTATTGTATTTCGAGACGGGCAATGGTGATAAATGAAACAGCCAAAAACACAGGGTCAAATGGGACCAGTTCCACGAGAATCCTAGCTTAAAGATGGAGATCAACTCGCACCAAAAGGGGGCAAGGGCTGGACACGGTCACCATATGTGAAATGGGGTGCCAGGGGCATTGGAGCATCACCAACAAATATTGGGGACACAAATCTGCATCTTGCAGAGAGTATCGGGGCATCTGTACCATCCGGATAGTAGCTTATACAGGGTTTCCGCCACACAAAAGCTAAGTGAGCTATCGTGAGCCAAACTGAAGATCTTTTCCTAATTCACCTTCACCAAATCCTCGCCCATCTCTTGAACTCAATCTTTAGTTAACTGCGTAAGAGTTAGGCTAGCATCAGCTGACAGAAGGTTATATAAAAAGGAGATAGTGTGGATCGGGACAGTATCGCTGACACATAGGCGCTCAAAAGGTGTAAGAGCCCTACACAAAACGGGAGAAGGCCGTAGAGATTGTAGATAATGGCAGATCTGCTAATATTGCCACTGTTTATTTAAATAGCAATTACATAAATTCCAGATGCCGATTTTCTAACGGCGTGATAAATGTCCCATCTAAGCTTGCAATAGGAGTGGAGAAGAATCATTATACACATACTGAGAGTTAAATAGTATTTTAGACTCATTCATCGAAAACACGGGCTGTTATTGTGGTTTATATATAGCGTTGGACATTTTTATGTACATATTTACTTGGAACCCTTACCTTGTGGGAGTAAAAAGATATTTGAAACAGTACATAAGACCGTAAGAGGCAAGTACTGTAAGAGGAGATATCCTTTTGTGAATACTACCCCTTTTACATTGACCAAATAACCCAAGTTATTTCAGTATCAACCCAGGTCAATGCTCAGTGGAAACAGATCCCTGAAAAACAACCCATCAATCAAACACGGGTTTTGATGTCATCTCCAAGCGCCGACAGAAAAGTTAACACCGCACTTGAGTGCAGTGTAAATGGGCCGACCTTGGAATAACCCCGGTCGAAGTCGCAATGTGAACGGGTCTGTCCCGGGTTGGAACAGTGTTCCAAATCTCTGGTTGGATAAGTGATTTTGATGTAAAAGGTGTATTACAGATTCTTTATTATTATTATTATTATTATTATTATTATTATTATTATTACTCAACTCAATTATATTGTTTATCATATTATGTTAACACTTTGAACAATGTTTCTGAGACTTCTTCAATCAGTTATTTCACAAGCCATCAGCAGGCAACATTTAATTGTGCTTGAAAAATAAACATATACCAAAATAAGAATAATGGAAAATTATGAAAATGTTGATAATTTTAATTAAATACGTAGATCAAGCCTTACATTTATAAACAATTGACTGAGCCGTAACCAGGGTGGTATGACATGCCACGGCACAGGGCACAGCAAGGGGGCGCTGCTCAGGCCTGTCAATTTTCTGTTTATAATCATTCTCACTTGTAGCTTCCTGTTCTTTTATCTCCGGCATCTCCTGGCTGACTACCCCTCCGCCTGGCCACCTCCCCAAGCACCTTCAGTCACATCCTCTTTTATTTCAGACACACTTTTCAAAATACTGCCATACCTGGCACTCAAACCTACTACCTCCTACATGGCACTTCAACAAACATGAGCTATCTGCTCCAAAATTTCTGATGGCAGCCTTAAACACAGCCATCGATTCCCGTCCCTGGTGTTACCAGCACACCTCAAGTACCTTTACCGGTGAGTTCAGCTGCCGTTGCAGGGTATATACATTATGTACCTTGGGCTGAACAAAAAAATGCAGTGTCATAGCAATGACTGGAAATGACCCCGTAATTGTGTATGAGGTGGAAAAAAAATAAAAAAGCAACAACTTGACAATTGCTCTTCAAGGAAAGACAGACTATTATAAAAAAAATAATGCCAGATATCCAGATCTGGAAACAGTCATTAATTTCCTCTATGCTTAATATTAAAGAAGAGTTATTTTAAGTCCTCAGAGAATATGAAGGATAAATTATAGTGATAAGAATCTGGAAAGTTTGGGTAGAAGTGCAGCGATTTTCACATCTGTGTCTGCACATTTGTGTCTAGGGAATAATGGATCTGCCCTAACATTCACAGAAAAATGTGAGAAAATGTTCCTTTCCAAAAATGTAACAAAATAGTTTGTGCTACTTGTGATCCTCTGTCTGCAGCTCAAGTGGAAATGGGGAAGGGCAGGGTTAGGGCAATAATGAGATAATATGGGGCACATACATTGCTGGTGTAAAAAACAAATGCAGTAAATATAGAACACGTGTTGACAAAGCATAACCAGCACTTTTGATCATTTGGACAGGCCACAATATACATATTTAAAGAATACATTGGGCAACATTTAGAAAAACTGACCTTTCTAGAATGAATCCTTACATTACATTGAAAACTGTGACAGAACATATGTTTTAGTGTCAATTTGTTTAAGGCTGGGACTTATGAAACAACTTAAAGATTCTGCTGAAAAAAAGGAGTGTAAAACATGTGACGTGCGGAGATGGAACATGTGTATGGAAGAAAAAGACAGGCACAGGGCTCTAATGTTTTTATACATTGCATGGAAATGAGATACATTTTTCCTGGAGATTTTAATTCTGCATATAGCCTTTTCACTAAGAGTGTGTTTATATAAATATGACCCACTATTTTATTTCTCAGCAATAGAAAAGTGCACAAGATAAAATGATCTGTATGTCCTTCTCTCTTTTATTGTTTCCTCCTTGAGATCTTGTTTATTCATTTTAGGTACAATGTTACTTATGTTTATCCTTTTGTGTTGTGAGAAGCTGGAGTTGCACTTGTAACCTATTATCACAAATTAAGGCTAAATCCTGGCCATTTCATATAATCTCTTTGCATTATTGTACAACATGGACATATTTTCTTAAAAATTACTTATATAGTTTTCTAATTTTAAAATAAAATAGGTATATTCATGGCCTTTGGTCAGATCTACCGATTCCGACAGCAAGTACTATTACAGACCCGTCATCCATAAAACACACATTTAGGGACCTATGTATCACTCTAAAGTCACAATTTTTAACAGTCCGTCTCCCCAACAGATGTTTTAAGTTTTAACATGAATGCTCCGGCTATGTACTACTGGCAGTATCAGCGGTAGCGATATCCGCTGTCCCTGAGTTACATCCCCGGCATATTGGATGAGTCTTTTACATTTGTGAAAGACTCCTCCTGAGAAGCTGACACTGCGCATAAGATCCCTCTCTTGCAAGAATACCTCAATAGGCATAAAGCTGTTTATGCCATCTTTAGATGGTACGAGGGTTGTTCAAAAAGTAATGCCTAAATGCTCATAACTCTGAAATAATACGCAACATTTATTTGAAACTTTGTCAGTTTGTACTTTAAAAAGTCTGCTAACTATATATGTAGTTTTGTTTAGGTAGTCCAAGAAATACCATGGAATCCAAGATGAAACAAAGGGCCGTCATTGAATTTCTGGAAAAAGAAGGCTGCAGTGCTACAGAATTCCAATGAAAAAAAGTGTATGGTGAGCGTACAATTGACTATAGCAATGTCAGAAGGTGGATGAAGCATTTTCAATTGGGAGAATCATCCGTGTGCGACAAACCTCGTGGTGGCAGACCATCAACTGCAGTGACAGCAGAGAACCAACACAAAGTCGATGCCATGATTCAGAAAGACCGTCGTGTGACCATCAGAGATATCAGTGATGAACTGGAATGTAGCCATGGCACTGTAGAAACACTAATCAATGATTTGGGATATTGTAAGTGTGTGCTAAATGGGTTCCAAAGCAATAAACCAGGGATCATAAGGCCCAGAGGGTGGAAGTGTGCAATGATCTTTTGATCAACTTTGAATCCAACCCTGAGATGTTTTTGGAAAATGTCATTACAGGAGATGAGACCTGGGTATTCCTTTATGACCCAGAAACAAAGGCCCAATCAAAGCAATGTACCCACCCAAGTTCACCTAGGCCAAAAAAGTTTATATCACAGCGATCCGTGAACAAAGTCATGGCCACATTCTTCTGGGATAGCCGAGGTGTTATTCTCATCGATTACTTGGAACAAAACCAATCAATCAACAGTGATCGATACATTATTACACTTAAGAAGCTGAATGAAGCCATCCGCAAAAAAGGGTCAACAATTCGACTGTCAAATGTCATCTTAGACCACGACAATGTCAGACCTCACACTTCGATGGCAACATCTGTGGCCATTGCCAAAATGGGGTGGGCAATAATGCCACATCCACTATACAGTCCTGATTTGGCCACTTCTGACTTTCATCTGTTTGGCCCTCTCAAATACTGTCTCCGTGGACAACATTTTGAAAACATAAAGGTTGTTAAAAACGCCATATGTTCCTGGGTCAAACACCAACCACTGGAATTTTTCCAAAGTGGATTCACAGTTTGGGTTGAGAGGTGAAGAAAATGTTTGAGGGCAGATGGTGTATTTTTTGAGTAGAGTTATTCTGTTACTAAGACTTCAAAGCATTTTACTGCAAATTTTCAAATCTGTATCTATAATAAAATTTGAGTTGTGAGCATTTAGGCATTACTTTTTGAACAACCCTCGTATAAACCAATGGGCCTAAACTCTGAAAAGCTTCACTTTTCTTAGTTTGGGTCACAGGAGTCAGACTGTAGTTACCTTGATAATAATGGGGACTGCGATCTGCTACACTAATGAGCCTTCTGCAGGAGATTTCTGTGAAATCTCCTGCATTTACATAGTGTTATTACATAAAATGAATTTATGAAAAAATGGGCTTGATAAATAGGCCTCGTAATCATCTATATTTTTAGTTTTCATTTTGCTGGACAAATAAAATGAAATGATTCACTTATTATAATAGCCTACATTGTCGCTATAATTGTACACAAGTGCATAATCGTATGTAAACTATGAAGTACATAGCTTCCCAGTTATAGCGTGGACACGAATAGGCTCACTCCATAAACACAAGGTTAAGCTAGAGAGACCTTCATGTAAAAGCATGGAATGACACAAACATCTTGTCATACAAGAGGAAAATGGGTGCTGCTTACATTGAGAAGAAAAGCACATGACATTTTCTGCATTCTTTTCTGACTTAAAGTGTGTGTGTGTCAATGAAAGCTGCTATTATTTGGAAGTGAAGAAAGAAAAGGGAATGTACCTCTGCCCTCCCATACGCTCTCCTTAGGCCGCTCTCTTTGCTATTGTCACCTGTATCTATTTCCAGGAAGCCATATTCATTAGGGTTAATCTCTCTCCTAAATGAATAAACAAAGGATTTCTCTGTCACAGGGAAAGGCCAGGTGAGGCGATACCATCTTCTGACACAGAAATCATCTGCACAAATGCAGTGCAGGAAATGACCTGCTGCAACCCCACACCTGTGACCGCTGGGCAAGCACATGAGAAATGCTGAGAAGGGTGCTGACAATCTCGCCTTTTATTCTCTTTTATAAGGATGCTAATATAATAGATTTATAAACAACACTAAAAGGAAACCGTTCTAAATAAAGATAGAATTTGTTCACTTGTGCCAATGTATCAGTGTAAGATTTGAACATTAATAAAGTTCCACACTCCATATTTGAACATTGGTGTTTGCAAATAAAGTTCATAAATATATTTATTTTGTAAAAGAAATTAATGACAGTATTTAATAATCTTGTAAACATCATTTTAGGAAGTGCAATGCAGTTATGGGGGGCATCCACTACAAGATCTGAAAACGACTGCACGATTACGACATTGTAATCGTGCAGTCGTTTGTCAGTCGTGTGATGTGCCTGCACTGAACGAGCAGACGTTCAGTGCAGGGTCATCCATCATCTGGAAACATGCTGAGCCTGACGATATCGTCAGGTTGACCAGCATGTTTGCACGATGATAGATGTCTAAAAGACCAAATTTTCAAACGATGTTCGAACGATCATCGGACGATTTTATCATTATCGTTCAATCGTTCAACTTTATCGTTTAGTGGATACCCCCCTTAAGTGCTAGGAAACCTCAGAGCAGGGACTGCTGCTAACCCAATATAATATATTAATAAATATGGACATAAATAAAGAGATATATATGGATTCATTGTGTTGTCCTTATACACTGTAATGTAACTAAAACAAGAAAATATTTTTCTTAATTAATTACATATAAAAAGCAAACAGTATTTAACTACAAGTAGAGAACGCTTTTTCTAAAGATACACCTAATTAAACCATGGTGCAGTCTTTGTCATCAAAGCTCACATAATTATTTTATCAGAGTCCTCTGCTGTACAACTTAAGCATTGTGATTAATTTAAATACAAGTAAAGCATTCTGTGTCCAAATGTTGGTTAGAACTTTTCCCAACAAAAGCTACATCATGAAGATCAAAGAACATTTAAATAAAATCCAAGAAAACATTATTGGAAAGCATTAGTGGAAGGATGCAAGAGGTTTTAAAAAATAAACATGAATAATTAACAACCAGCTAATTCCAAGACAACCACCTTACCAACACCAATTTTGTTAAAATTTTACATGAAGGTTGGCATATATGTCACACTAACTTTGTGAAAATTTTAGTTCACAACATGCAATCAGCAGGTGGAGAGGATCTTCAAAATTGGCCCACTTTACATGGAAGGACCCAACCTGTGATAACCCTAGAACACTATCAACATAAATAAATGGGGATAAGATACTACTTTGAATTTGTCCCTGAGCATCTATGCCAGAAAGCACTTGTTATGGAGGCCACCAAGACGCCTAGGCAGCTTAATGGAATTGCATGTCATTCATGGTAGAGACATAGAAACTGTCCAAGGTACTGTACAGCAATAGCCTGGACAAATTGGTAAAGAAAGCTTACATAAAAATCTTGTTTAAAGATTGCCAGAAAGCATGTGGGAGATCTACATATCAAGTGAAGAAATAATATATGATCTGATGAGATCAACATTGACCTGCAGTAGTTGAGATCAGTATAGCTAAAACACGGTGACAGGAGTATAATGCAAAAATTCTCTATTTAATGGGCTAGAACAAAATGCATAGAACAAGATATAGACAAATCTTGGTGAACAATGTGCTGCAATTTGCAAGAGACAAAGGACTTGAGAGAAGATTTATATTCCAGAAGGACAATGCATACAACAAATCCCACATTGGAATGGCTTAAATACACCAACATCTTGAAGTGGCTCAGTTAAAGACTACAAGCTTACACAGAATTTGTAAAACTATATTGCAATGTCCATAAATGTAAAGCTAGTAGAAACTTTTTTTTTAAAAAGGCACATAGCATTAAATTGCAGCTACTATAAATGTGTTACTAATAACCTTTTCACACTGAGCCTCTGACCCGGGGTATCGTCTTGGCTTGGTGTGAAAGGGTCAACCGTGGCTATCCTCTACCCTGGTCACGGCCAGGTTTATTCCCGGGACCGACTCAGATACGCTACGATCTGAAAGGTGCAACCTGGGTTATTTAACCTGGGTTACTGTAAAAGGAGCCGCAATTTATACATTTCTCCATGAACCATATAATACACTGAAACAATCTTTCCACTTTATACTGTAGCAACAATGAAAACAGTGAACAGACATTTGTACAGCAGGTGAAATGAAAGGTAAAATC
Source organism: Taudactylus pleione (assembly GCA_031769625.1). Taxonomy (NCBI): domain Eukaryota; kingdom Metazoa; phylum Chordata; class Amphibia; order Anura; family Myobatrachidae; genus Taudactylus; species Taudactylus pleione. The sequence goes on from JAUIMM010000396.1 coordinate 3,428,516, forward strand.
GGCAAGTGTATATATATATATATATATATATGCACTTACACACAAAGCAATATTTAATATGATGGCCACATGGAGAAGAAAAATACTGAAAACACATCTGTTATATATATTACATAGCACAAATACACCATTCATTTACCAGGCAGCTATTCCTTCGTAGTGTAAAAAAAACAGAATCACACAATTTATTTGATTTTTTTTGCTTTCCTAGTTCTCTGCAATATGAGTTATTAGACACAGTGTAGATTTAGGTGGGCTATAAACTAGCAGTCATACTAGCAATAAGTACAAAAAATACTCTTATGAACATTTTGACAAAATTAACTGGCAAGAAAAAATGATTTTCCCCTCACGTTGGTAAAGCTTTTTCATATGAGATTTTGACCATGATTAGATAAATTAAAGTGGTACCCCGGTGAGCTCTTTGATCATTGTGCTTGTGAATGTTTAGAAATATTTTATCCAGACGTTTTTTTCAACCAAACAGAAGAGGTTGTATGGAAGTGCACATTTCACACAATATGGAAACCAAATGCTGAATAATGAATTAAAGGTATGCCTTCTTGGCTCAGATGTATTCTTTGGGCCATATGGTGGCATAAATAAGAAGCATGATTGAACTATGTAACTGTAAATTACCTTGGCGCTACTACTACAAAGAACTTAAAGAAGACATGTAACATCATGATCAGAATGTTTCACAAAGCATTGCTTTAAAAGCATTTATTATCACATGATGGGCATTTTGTTGTAAAAAAAACAAGTTATTCCCACTTCACCAAATGTATGGAAAGGAAGACTGTAGCAAAATAAGACATTTCGCCAGCTGTACCTTCATCCTCTGTTAATATGCTAATAATATGTAATGACACAGGGGGTGTAGCATCAAGGAGAGAATCTACGGACACTGGTGGGTGTTTTATAATAATAACTGGGGTGTTGCGTCACTTGGGATCTAAATATACTGATACAATAGGGATATATGCACATGTATATGTGTGTGTGTGTGTGTGTGTGTGTGTGTGTGTGGAAGGGGGGAGGATGGGTTGAGACCACCCTAGGCATATTTTTTATCAATAAAATATTTAATTGCATTTTCTAAAATATGTTCTTAGCTCAACTAAATAATAAAAAAAAACAATGTGAGTGCTTTTTGAAATAAAAAAAAAAAATTGGTCAGTTAAGTTGGAATATTTCCCTGAGCTAGCCTTTATACGGACTTATGGGTAAGCTCTAGTAAATAATGTACCCCCTACTGTGAAATATAACATTGAGTTTATTGATCAGTTTAAAAGCTGAACTGTTCTGTGACTTACAATATACTGTATACATATATTTTACAGTATCCCATATATGACAACATATGCAATATACATGTTTATACATCACGTGCAGTGTACTGTTGGTGAACATATAAGATTTGCAAACATAACATAACCAAGGAACATGGTGCTTATACAATTATACTTGAAATAACATGAATAAATCTTAACTAAAAAAGCATTGAGGGGAAAATGATGAGGATTGAGGGCTTCATTCAGAGGCGGTCGGAGGATGCAAGCGGTCGCTCAGAAACTGGGCGACCGCTTGCATCCTGACCGCCCGCCTCTGTTTCGGTCGTTAGGCTGTGGGTTTACACCCACAGCTGTAACGACCGCTCGGGTGATGGTCGCGATGGTCAGAGACCATCGCGACCATCGGGGCTTACGACAAGACCCTAGGGTCAGAGCCGGAAGCTCTCCACTGACATCACTAGTGATGTCAGTGGGGCCTCCCCCAAACGGTAGGCGTTCTCATGGGAACGCCTCCGTTTGGGCTGCCACCCCCTCGGCCCGCCTTCCAAACGGGGCGAACTGTCAATCAACATCGACAGCTCGCCCCCTTTGACAAGAGACCCACTACGACCGGCGCTGTCGGTTGTAGCGGGTCTCTCGCATGCGCATGAGGGAGCTGGCTCCCTCGTGCACATGCGCACTGGACAAACTTCGAGGCGGCCGTGCGGTCGTAGACCGTACGGCCGCCTCTGAATAAGGTCCTGAATCTCTTCAATTGGAAATATAAAAAGATGGACATTTTCAAAAACAAAATTTGTAGCAAATCTTTCAAAACGTAATGTACCTAATAAACTAAAAAAAAAAAAAAAAACTGATCACTCAAACAGTAGCAAAGAAACCTAGATGACTGACTTTTATTTTATATTATGAAAATACACAACATTGTTTAAAACACACACATAACACCAAGGAAACACATGCCAATACAAAATGAACGTTATGGCCACAGTGGGCGGAAATAAAATCTGGAGAGGCTCATACAAACGGGAGCCACAAGGTTCAGGGCCTGATTCAGAGTTGTACACTGTTAGCATCCCTTTTGGCAAGTATTTTAACCCAAATCAACCCTTACCCTAACCCACCCCTCCTGCAGCCTAACCATCCAGTACCACAGCCTAACCCTAACCCTGCCCCTAGTGCCTATCCCTAAACCTAACCCTAATATATACCGTCAGAATGTGTCGGGATTGTGACCGTTGGGATGCCGCTGTCAGTATTGTGACAGTCGGCATTCTGACGTTTGGAATCCTGACTACATCGCCAGCAGAGAGGTGTCTGGTGTAAATAGATGTCTCCTGCATGCTTGTGTGATCCGCAGCTATATCTGAGAACGCAGCCTTCGGATCACTTGCGAAACCATCGGTTACTCAGGTGGTCGTCTCACATCGATAGCTGAGGCCAGGAAATCTGCATTGGAAGATGCAGACCCAGACCTCGGCACTCCCAGAAAACGGGGACGGCTTTGGTGAACTGCAGTAGAAGCCCGGTGCAATGCAGATCCTGCGCATGCGCCTATCTTATAACACCGGAGTAGTACGCAAACCATCGGGTTTACTTACTACTTTGAATCAGGCCCTCAGTTACAGGATGACCTCACTTGGTTTTGATCGCACCCAATAGAGGTGAGAGTGAAAACGTGAGGTTTCTTACCAATCACTGTTCGCAATGTGTGCAGTCCCACATTGTGTGAAGTTCCCACAAAACCCTGCATTAATCTCATAATACAAACAAAAGGAACAAAAGTAGGTATAATGGGGGCACAAAATTACCTAAATGAATCACTATTTAATTCATTATATCTAATATAGATTCCACAATAAGGATATTGACTCTAAATTCTTATACAGACTTTCTATTATGTAATTGTAAATTTAATTATATCTGGTATTATACAAATACGACTATACATTAATATGTAACAGTTACAACAGGCATTTGTAACTTCAATGAGATACAGTTCTATGTGAAAGAAATATGATGTATCTCACTATTTAGTCCTTGTGTATAGATCTTTCTATATATATTATAGAATTATAACCAGATTACTGCATACTAGAACAATGGCCCCAATAGTGATAAGAAGATATTAATAGAAAGGGGCATAACCTAACAATTTAATATGAAAGCAACATGTCTTAAGAAACAATTAATGGTGAATAAACTGATTAAGGAGCTAATTCAATTAGCCGTGAAAAGCCGAGGTCGGCGAAAAGCACGATGATTTTGCCTCATTCGTCTGTTTTGATGCGATGTATTTGCCATGCACGTCCACACTTATCTCCGTATTCAATTCCGAAACAAGCGAAAACGTGGATAGGCGAATGTATTTAATAACGAAGCTAGCGAAAAGAACAACATATTTTGGGGAAATCAGTCTGTACCCCCCAAAAAGCCTCACTGATCCTGGAAATCAATATAGAAGAGTATTAATAGCCCTAATAAAAGTATTTAGTGATCTTAAAATGAGTCATAGGGCTGTTATATGCATATGTGTATAAGTGTGGAAAAATGATGTAATGTAATGTTATTTTTAGAAAAATAAGTACCGCAGTTAAATTTGGGGTACATGTAAATGGGTACTAGTATATTTTGGCTTCTCTAAAGGGAAGATTTAAAAAAATACACCTGCTGCAGCTTCCTGCAATCTTAAAAACACCTGTCTCAACCTTATAGCCCCCCAAAATACTGAGACCCCAACTTTTTACCCATTTTCCCACACTTTTTAAAATTTTGCCCCCAAAATATGGATTTTGCACTTCTTTTCTCCTGCCTTTTGCTGGAGAAACTTTTTCGCCTGTTTTTGCCTAGGCGAAAAATCCCGGGAATTGAATACTGACATACTTTGATAACAGGCTTTTCACCTCTAATTGAATTCAGCCCTAAGTTGTCCACCAATAAGAAGACTGACTGAAAAACACAATTAATTTTTACTTACAGTATGTTTTCTTCATGAACACTTCACCAGACTTAGTAGAACTTGAAGCATACTGTATATATTCACCAACATTTGATCTTTTAACCACTTAACTGGCTAATGTTTTTTTTTTAAAAACGCCCCAAAATATATATTTTTTTCTTTGCAAATTATGTTAATAATAGCAATTTAAACTTGATTCTATATATTTATATATATATATATATATATTTTTTTTTACAAAAATTTAAAATCATGTTTAAATTGCTATTTATTACATAACATGATAATGAAAAATGTTACAATTTTGGGTAAATTTTTGAAAAGAAAAATACATTTTTAATAAAAAAAAATCTGCCAGCTGGGGGGCTGGGGGGGGGCGGAATGAGGGACAAGTATGTATATGTGTATATACATATACTGTATATAAATATATATGTATATATATATATATATACATACACACTTCTTCAAATGTCAGACTGCACTCTGCACCCAACAGAATCCACCAATGGGTGCTCCATTAAAGACATGTAACGTCCAAAATATAAGGAATCCAAGAGATGGGCACTCACCGCAAATTCATGAAATAAGAAAGGATTTATTTAACTCACAGTCATATTGTATGTCAACGTTTTGGTCCGGCTGGACCTTTGTCAAGACCAAGAAGCTAGAGACATCACAGCTACCACCAAGGAGTCGTATCCAAAACACACCCAAACAGAGCCAGTTTAAATAACAATAACAATTACCCAGTAATCACACCTGATCAATGTCTGGATGTCACTGTAATCCACCACCGGATATCAAGTGAATACTGTCTATTTAACACATCTAAAATATAAAGGATGCCATCGGAGGGTCAATTAGGCTTACCTGTGCTTGTATATGCCACCAACATGACAGCCCGCTGTGTATACAGCTAAAAAATGCAGTTATCACTGCTAAGCCCGTCGTGCGTTCCACACTGTGGAATGCATTCAAGTCAGAAGTCACGTGACGTCTGGCACAGCTTCCGGGTATACAGACATGACAACCCCGCTGCGTTACTAAGCAACCAGCCTGCGTTCCATCTATTGGGACGCAAACAGGGAAGTATTAGCCTGGGTAATACACCTATTGCTGGATCATGTGGCAATGTATTCAGGCAATCAGGCTAAATGAAAAAACAGGACAACCGGATAAATCAACGAACTCTAGGGGCCATTATCCTTTACGATCTACAAAGATAGTAAATTGGGCTTGGTATAAAAACTGGCTCCAAGGACATGTATACCTACAGTAATAAGTGAAAATATAAAAAAAAGATATAAAAATATACAAAAATATCAAAAGCAACACATTCCAAATACATAACAAGAAAATAAACGATAACTAATAAATTAATATATAAAAAATATAAAAGAAAAACCTAATGTGTTGCCCATTCAAGGAATGGGCATGTAAAATAATAGGAAAAATTATTGTTATCAATTAATGATCTTGAAAAAACAAAAACAAAAAATCACAAAGCAAAAAACAGAAAAACTCATTGCCAACACTGTGCCCATATAGTCTGTTAAATCAACGCAAAAAATATTGTACCGACAGGGGCGGATTGGGCCGTCGGGCCAGTTCCCGCTGGGCCGAACCCTTTGGTGGCTGCTGCCGCATAGCCTGCCCTTCATTGATTGACCCCCCCTTCTACCGCGGACCTCCGCTTCCCCATCCCACTGCTGCGATCGGGGCTTAGCTCCGATCTTGCAGCTGCGCAGCTTCTGCTCAAGCACAGCAGAAGGCATCTCAGAGGTTAGAAGAAAAAAAAATGCAGAAGGGGGAGCTGCTGCCCATAAGCCTTAGCAGAGCCAGGGCCATCAGTCACCACTGACTCCAGCCCCCCGCAGGCCGCCTCCACCCTCCTGCATAGATATCACACTACACACAGGCAGTGAGCAGACGCAGCAACACAGTGCCAGCGGCGAGAACCTAAATAAGAGGAGGTGGCACCGGCTGCCGGAAGCAGCGCTGAGTATATTCTGCCCACTCCCCCTAGACCTAAATTGCCCCCCCCTGGCCAATGTGACATACACTCCTACCCCAACCCCAGGTACATGTACTGCCCGCCCGATCCTGATCTTCCTACCCTCCCGACCTAAGTATAATATAATATGTAAAATAAATGTTTTGTCATGCCCATATGACCCCCCTACACAGATACTACTACCCCCCCTCGACAAATTAAATATAATATATAAAATAAATATGCTTAATTGTCATGTGCATATAACCCCCAAACCCAGTTACATGTACTACCTGCCCGATCCTGAACTCTCCACCCCAATAAATACATAATAAATGTAAGTTTACTTGTCATGCCCATACAACGGGTGAGGTAAGTATTACCGCCGGACGCATGGCCGGCGGTTCAAATCCAGACAGCGGCTGCCCGGCAAGGGTGAAAATCCCGATCATCCTAAGGTAAGTATCGCTAATCTAATTCCCTACCCTAACCCTCCCTTAGGGGTGCCTAACCCTAACCTCCCCCCAAGTGCCTAACCCTAATCCTCCCTGTAAGTGCCTAAACCTAACCCCCCCCCTTCCCCGCTGCCTAACCCTAAATCCCCCGGGGGGGTGCCTAACCCTAACCTTCCCCCGGGGGTGCCTAACCCTAACCCCCCCTTCCCCTAGCCTAACCCTAACCCTCCCAGGGGGGTGCCTAACCCTAAGTCCCCCCGGGAGCCCTAAACCTAACCCTCCCCCCCGCGGCTGCAGCACCCGGTTTACCGTTGCTCGGTATGCCGGGTGTCGGTCTTCCGGCGTCTGGTTAATGACAGGCGTTGAGTTTTCGACGCCTGTCATTAGTACCACGCCAGGATTGCAGTGTCTGGAAGCTGGCGGTCGGGATTTAGACCATTGGCTTCCGGACTACATCCCCATATAACCCCCCTGCCCAGGTACATGTACCACCCACCCAATCCCCCCTGCGCCCTAATAAATATAATATATAAAGTAAATGTTTTTTTGTCATGCCCATATAACCCCCCTGCCCAGGTACATGTATTACCCCTCCCTGATCCCCCCCTCCGCCTTAATAGATATAATATATAACATAAATATAAGTTTATTTGTCATGCCCAGTTAAGTGAAGATGTAATATAAGAAAGCATGTACTACCTGTCCGATTCCCCCAGCCCCAGGGACATATACTAAACAACCTTGCCGCTCCCCCCCGACCCCATAGACTTAAACTACCCCCTCAGGGTCATACATTCTCTCCCTACGCACCCACCCCTGGCCCAAGAGACATACACTCCCCACCCTGGCCCCAGAGACAAACACTACCTGCCCTACTACCACACCACACCTCTCTGGCCCCAGGGACATACACTACTCCCCGGCCCTCTAGACACCATCTCCCCCCCAACCCATGTTACATACAATGGTACTGCTGCCAGCCTGGGCACCGCAGTGATCACAATAAACTGCAGCATCCAACAGCTCTTGTACCAGGAGCTAAACTGCTGAACACACATCGCTCTTGGGGGGCGGAGCCAAGCATGTCAGCAAGTGCTGCAGACAGGTCAGTCTTCTGTGGGGGACAGGAGCAATTACTGTATTATTTTTTCCTGTTGAGGCCAATGTGTGTTATTATTTTCCTGTGTACTTGTTTTTTAGTTTTTTTTCCCTGTGGGGGTCAATATGTTTGTTTTTGTCTCTGGGGGCAAATGTGTTTTTTTTTTATGTTGGTAGCCAATGTGTTTTATTTTTTTGTTGTGGGTTCCAGTGTGGTTTTTTTCCTTGGGTTGGGTTTCCTGTTGGGTGTTCCTAGGCAATTAAAGGACGCTGGCTAATCAAACAAAGATATATCATAGTATGGGCGGGTTATTGGAGTGACATAGACGCTGAATTGTTCACATTGGAGGCCATATTCATGATTGCACCTAGCATTGAGCTGGTGAAAGTTTCAATGGTATGATTGCAACATCTGTAGAAACTGGCAGTGGGTGTATCAGTCCTTGGATGCATGGATGTACATCAGGGAAGAGCATTGTAGTGAAATTAGCAAAAGATGCAAGGAAGGCTGCAACTGTGTCCAACTCAGAATCAGACCCTTGAGGGATCCCGCCCCCCTCAACAGACCACACCCTCTCAACAGACTACGCCCCAATTATGGCTGTTTCCATTAAATTTCCTGGGCTGGTTTTCCATCCCAATCCGCCCCTGTGTACGGATGATATTCATTCAATCCTCATTGGGCCACAGTATCCAAATGGAAAATCCACTGTGCCTTGCATTTTTTTAGCATTAATTCTTGATTGCCTCCACGTGCGGGCTTGGGGACATAATCTATCAGCATACACCTCAATGACGAGAATGGATGGTTCGGTGTTGCAAAATGTTTTGCTACGGGCTTGTTGGAAGTTGAGAATTGTAAGTCAGGCGAATAGATGACCGATGGTTCGCCATCCTCTCTCTAAACACTCAGTTAACCAGTGCATTTTAGAGGTATCTGGGTGCATAGTGGATCTTAGTAGCAATTGACAAAAACAAGGTCCCCTTCGATACGCCATCATTGGTGCTTTTTTGCTGACATTTTTAAAAGCCTCATCAGATAATATAATATCCCAATATTTGCGGATCGATTTCTTTGCATGGTGTGCCAATAGATCATACATAGAAGTGTAGATCATGCTTTATGGATCCAAAGGCTTTTTCGTGGTAGCTTAATCGAGCTTTGGTAAGACATTTGCAGACTGTAGTATGCACATACCCCCTTTCGAGAAAACTGTCACTCATCTCCTTTATTTGTTTCTCAGTCTTCGCAGTGATAGTATTGTTGCGAATTAATGTACATGCATGAACTGCAAGATCGGAAGACTCTCTTTAAGAGAACTCGGATGGTAACTCAAAGAATGTAAAAGTGTGTTGCGGTCCATATTTTTGCGATACAAGGTGGAGTGCGGTTTATTACCCTTAAAGATAATTGTTACGTCCATGAAATTGATAGCACCTATTTCGATCTGGGTCGTAAAACGTATAGGACTATCAAAAGAGCGTTGAGGCTGTTGACCATAGCGTGAAATTCTGCTTTGGTGCTACTCCAAATCAGAAACAGATCATTGATGTACCGTTTGTAATATCGGATCTTATCACCATAGGTACTTCGTATATGTCTGCGCTCATAATGATCTATATACAGGTTAGCATAGGACGGCGCCAGGTTAGAACCCATTGCCGTCTCCGCTGTCTGAATATAGTGATCCTTCCAATATGCAAAATGGTTCATTTTAAGTACTGCCAAATCAAATGAAAAGTCGATAGGGGGCCCTGAATGGGGGCCAGTACTCAATGAAAGTTTCAGAGACTCAAGACCTGCATCGTGCGGTATAACAGTATACAAGGACACAACGTCCATCGTAACCAGCCACATGACCACTGTAAGCTGTAAAGTTTTATTAAAAAAATCAGCTGTATCAGGTACAAAACTATCCATTGACATGTTGCTGTAAGAAGCTGTCTACAAACATTGCAAGTGGCTGCAGTACTGAGTCCCTGGCAGAGATAATTGGGCGACCGGGCGGGTCCACTAATGACTTGTGGACTTTGGGTAACAGACACAATATAGGGCAAATGGGGTGTTCAACTTTGAGAAGGAAGCTTTTCCTTCGTCCAACCATCTGTATTGAACCGCCCGATCGACCATCTCATCAACACGTTTTTTGACATTATACACAGGGTTACACATCATTTAAGAGTATGTATTAACATCATCCAAATAGCAAAGTGCTTCCATTGTATGTTTGCCAATCTTGGATGATGCCTGCACCCCCTTTGTCAGCCTGTCTCACAACGATGTCATCATTGTGAATGTTTTGCCTTAAGGGCTTGTCGCTCGGGTCCAGTAAGGTTATATCTCCTGTTGTTGGAGAATGAAGCCATGTCTCGTTCAACCAATCTGAGGAATGTCTTAATACTGGGATTTGGTGTTGGTGGATCGAATGCACTAGGAACCCTAAAATCGCTACTAGCCATAATGTGCTTATAACCGAAGAAAAATTTACGTAGCCTGAACTTCCGTCCGAATTTATAGTGGTCTACAGACCAATTAAATTGATTGTGTTTAACTGTTGGGACAAATGATAGTCCCAAAGACAGTACCTCACTTTCTGCTGGTGACAATGAATTACTGGACAAATTATAAATGGGTGCTAGATCTTCCTTTGTCCTCGACCTACTCCTAGGGATGGCACTCAAATGCTCATAACATGCCAGGGTTCTCTGCTTCCGTGAAAACACAGTGTCATATAGAAACCATAGCGGCACTCATATGGTCTGGTAAGAAAAAGAACCACCACTTATTCCAACGTGGATTTGCATGCGTGCCAAGCCTGTGTGCAGTGTATGTATGTATTGGATGTTCATACCTTGTACAGGGACAGGCATTATTATATGAAGCTAGACTTACTGCTCTCATCACATTAATTAACTGGCCTGACAAACAGACAATGTAACCGCACACGGCAAGAACAACCTAAATTAAGCCAAAAAAAATTACCATACTGTATTTAGCCAATTTTTACAGCTCTGGCACCAGGACCACATTAGCAACCATTGCTTTTACCCCATACTAACTATCATACAGAATAAATAACGAATATACAAACAGTAGGTGGCAATTTTAACATAGGAAAATGTATCCAAAGATGAGCAAAGTGGCAGGTTCTAGCTGTCAGATGAGTGCATTCAGAGTAAGTGGCATAGAAAAATTGTCTATTTTTGTTTTATCTTCATGCATATTTAAATGATCCATCATCACCATGGCATATCTAGTTATTTAATGCTTCCAATAGGTGTTAAAAAGTTCCTCAGCTGTAACGCAGTCAATGTATTATGAAAAAGGGAAAGGCAAGTGACTGTCGTTTAAATGCACAAAGGTGAGATAATGGTCTTCCACATCACTGAACTGTCTACTCTACTCAGCCTTAAAACGAAGCATCTAGAGACTATAAACCATACAGCCGGCTCAAAAAATATATACAATATGATAGCAGATGAAAAACGCAAGCATTGTCACCTCTATTAAGGACAATAACATTGAACAGCTAGATGTGTTGCATTATTTCGCTCGCATATTTGTCTGTGCAACATCTGGCACTCTGTGTATTGTGGTTTCATGACATTTTAACATTTAATTTCCTTTTTTTATTAAAGAATATTAGATTGTACTAGGTAGATTATGCAGGGTTTCATCTAGTTTTTTAGATGCTTGTTTGATAGCTTTTCATATTTAAGGAGTCGTCAAGGCGCACTTAAGGTTCCATGGGGATGCATTTGTGGCCTTGTATTGTCAAAAAGGCCAGCCATGTCTGCATGCTTAATCTGAGAATGTGTTGTATGTTGTTAAAGAAAATCCCTCACAGCAACAGATTTTTTTCTGTAATATTTTTTACAATCTGTTCGCAAAACTGTAAACATACATGTACGTGTATATATAATCTTACAGAAATATATGGAACATGTCATAACAGTTCTTAAACTGAAGTATTTATTTGCATATAACGGAGGCGACCTTCAGGCACTTGCCTTGTGGAATTTCTCTCCGCAGTTGTGGTGGTCTTGAGATATACATGAGAAGATCTGGAAGCAGAACTTGTGGGAACTCGCACGTAACTGTACATCCTTGGTGCACTCCTAAGGCTCTATTACACGGTTTTGATAAATAAAGCAAGATAAACACTAAAGCATGTAAAAAAAAAATAGCAATATCTTTCAATTCCCAGTGTGTTCATTATCATGTTCCCTGAAACGTTGTGTACAAAGAAAAAAGGTATATACATCATGGGACATACAACCTCTTAATACACACTTCACTCTTATCTGGAAGGAATTGTGGAAGTAATCCCTAAATATCATGATATGAGTCCCTGACGCCTCTTTAACCATACATAATGAAAACATACACCAACATGAGGACTACTAGGTCTACAGAGAAAAAGGCTGACACTCTGCTTGTCACCATAAAGTAACAATAGTGGTCATTTTTAACTTTATTGTGCAATTCTAACGTTAGTGATGTTTTTCCTTGTTGTAACATCACTGCTTTTTATGAGCTGTAATTTATTATATAGTGCATGACTTTGTACTGACAGAAGGCATATGTTACAATGGGGAAAATATTGCTCTGGATAATGGGTGAACCAAGGCACTCTGGGGGCAATTCAATTGTTGTGTGGGCGGCGATTATTATTGGGTGCCCAGTGTTGCAATTACATTTTTCTGGCGCTCATTAATTATCTCCGTATTCATGATGTATTAGACCGAGTTTAGTCATGTAAAATGGCTAAACCTGTATAAAGTCCTGTTTAGGGTGCCCTAACTCCTGAGGGTTTGAGCAGGGTGCCGTCGCCAGTGGCTATCATGCTCAGATGGAGTAACATTTTAATAAAATAGCCGTATAACATTTGAATCACCCCCTCAGAATGCATATTGCTCTTTGAATCTCAGTACTATCTTGGAGCTGGTATTTGCCAAGATCAATGGGAAATAAATACAATATTGATATTTCTAAACTTTGCCAAGACCAATAATAATGAATGCCTCATTTCTCAATGAGTTTTATCATTCACAATGAAATAAATGGTGCTCCAATCAGCTCCCACCTGTCATTTTCCAAACAGATGACAGTTGGGAGCTGATTGGCTGAAGCACCATTATCATACGCATCCCTCGTGAATGATAAAACTTGTTGATAAATGAGGCCCTTATTAGTTGCAATGAGCTATTGGGTCAAATATGACCCTTAAGAGACCTTACACATGGATTCAAAAAGAGACATTAGCCACAGTGGTCAGAATACAGTACATGTTTTTACCAGCACTCATCATACACTTTGTTGTGAACAGCTCTTATCTATGTGTGACATCTGTGTTTGCGGATACATTATAGAACATGGCCTAAAGGAAACTACAATACCTATACTTGGATATAGAACCAGGGGCCAATATGTAGTCTACTGAGCCTCCCCACACCACAAGCTTCCATGTGCCCTCCATTTGAATTAAGCATTTGGCATTGCCAGTTGTCACCGCCAGGCAGCTTAACAAGCTATAATCATGTAATGTGCTGCTCTCGCACCTACTTTCACCACTTCCAGGACTCTACATAGGTTCGAGAAATACTAAATGTACTAAATGTACGTTAGTAAATATTATTAAATAATCCTGGTGAATTTAATATTTCACAACATTATTTGTAATATTATTATTACATTATTTTTATTAAATAATTACCAACAATTGCATCCGTAATTTTCATCATTACCAATAAAGGAAGGTAAGTGGTTTATTTTCTCTTTTACACAGCATTACACATAGGCTGTTAATATCTTCATTTTCTTAAAAAAACCTTTTTACATGTTTAATATAAGTAATCATGCTGCACCTATTCTAAACTGTTCAAATCAGGGGTTTTCAACGGTCACAATAAAAATCATAATTCTGGGAGATTTTCAGGAACATTGGGACTCACTGTTCTATAACATTCCACACAGTGATTAGCAGCTCTTAAATCTTCTGTCGAGTAAATATTGTATTCCAGGGCACCCAAGGGAAACCATGGAGCTATGTGCAGCTTCTTGATGCAAGACCAAAGTGTCAGAGCTAATTAGAATCAACACTTTCTCTAGGTAGTGTTCAAAAGCACTTAATAGCATGAAAAACGACTATTATATGTGTGACATGAAGCAAGAATTCAGTTTGTACTTTTTGTTCCAGCTGCTGATTTGACAATCTGCTACCAAGAGTGAAATGTTGTGTAATCACAGGTAATTAACTTTATTAATGCCAAAGGAATTCAAAAAGATCTCAAATGTTATCTATGAAATAGAACAGGCAATTTACGGGAAAAAAAAACATTAATAGTTTTCATATTTGCAAAGGTTCTCAAATAAATGGATTCTTAAACTGTATTCTACCTTTAAGTATAGTTCTCCTGTCACTTAAGATTCTTCTTGCAATTAATATTCATGAAATACAATCACCAAACACTTTGCAAATGTTCTTGGTAGAAGGATTCGGAATGGGAAGTTTTAATATTACAGAAGTGTCCATAATAGGAATATACAGGCATGTCATCATACCATCTAATAGAAATGTTGGAAAGAAACATTTGCTCATAGAAAACATTAATTCATAATTTGGCCTACATATGCTTCAACACTATGTGGCATTGTCGACTGGTACACCTTCATGTTAAGCCAAAATATTTTTTAACTAAGACAATTATAATGATTAATGCACTAAAACTACAAACAGCTCCGTATTGTGGGGGTAACACAGAGAAAACCCTCCCAGCTTTTATTTTAGAGTGTAGTTGTAAATTAGCATTTTGCAGAATTTAGCCGCTAAAGTTAATTAACTCTGCTGTGTGCTACGATCTGTCTAGAACCATATACTGTACATATAAGACCAACTTTTGCCAAAATGACGTGTTCAAATACATGAAGAGGCAAATACTTCAAACAACAATATTGAAAATTTTGCTCATCTCTACAGAGCAGTTATATTACCAGTTATAATTAGTCAACAGTTAAGTCCTCACTGTGATTACGCAAATGTTACTGCATAACAGCTAAAGTGGACATGTTATTTACATGTCTGATATTTTGCTGAGGGTGCGGATGGCAATTAACTCATGCTGTACTTGTCAATTCTCCCAGAAGGTCCGAAAGAGTCCTGAATTTAGCGGACTCGACCAGTCTGCCAAGGCTAGATGATGTGATTTGCATTGAGTCGTGTAGCCCTAGCCCTGTCCCATAGACCAAATGCTGCAAATCACGACTTTGAACAGTGGGGACAGGGCCTTGATGACGTGTAGCCTCATCCCTGTTATAAAATGTTGCAAATCATGGCTTTAAAATAGTGGGTGTGGGGAGAGTGATGATACAAGCAAGGCACCACGCACCCTCCCATCGCAGAATGTTGCGTAATGTTAAGTATGACTTAACTAATCCACAATACAAATACCTACCTTTCACTCCATCATGCCTAAGTATGCCCCATGAATTAGCAATTAGTTAGTCTGGGCTGTCTAGATTCAAAGTGGAGTCCTCTGGGGATTTGCCTGACATGAAATTGGGCCAGTCCAACACTGTCCATGAGCAGTTCTAACTACCTCAAAAAAAGAATTACATTGCTATATCACTATGGAAACTTCCCATTGATTGTATTTATAGATCATTTATTCTATTACGCTATTGGTTTTGACTTCTGCGCTACTTTTGTCATTGATCTTGAGATTAAGAGCTAGTTTGTGATAGTCCAGACTTACATTTGTTAAGAATGTTTGAAAAACAAATCATATGCAACAAAGTAGAGTAGATGCATAAAAATGGATGTGTTTATACACAGATACCAGTTTTATTTGCTTTTAGCAGCCAGCTGTAATCAAGGAAAACTCTAACATCTTTTATTTCATTTTTTTTTTTTTTACCTTTCAGAGATTTTGCGTGTTTGCACCACTGGTACACAAGGCTAACCAAACAAATATAAAAAATACATTGTGTTAAATATGGAAACAGTTGTTGCTCTGGATTTGGTTAGTGTGATTTATCTATTCAATTAATGGGAAAAAGAATCCAATATTCCTCAGCCTTTAAATCTATATTAAGGAGAAATGCATGTGCAACCATTTAGAGCTCTGTGTCAAATAGGCAAAACGTGAGCAAGGCCAAATAATCTGTTAATAACGGAGAGTAAAAAGTAACAGTCTATAAGATTTATACTTTCACTGAAGAACAACCCACATACAGCCTGATGTACAAAAGTCTTCTGACCTATGTTCCCTGGCACAGTACAAGTTCAACTGATGACCAAGTTGAAGCATTTATTAGGATAAAGGGGTTTACTTATCTATTTATCACTGGTGACCATGGGGAATCAAAAGATTATAATTTCTTAACGCTGCATATTCAAGTCCCCAATACCACCAATGATATTTAATCCCCTGTGTGTTTAAAGTGCTAATAATCCAGTAATAAAAGTGTGAATGATATGTATTCAAAATAGTATTGCAGTAATAGTAAACAGAGTACGATGTGTACATTAGGAGTGCCAGTACAGGACTCTTGTTTTCTCCATCATCTCAATAAGAGACAATAAACTATACATAAATGACATATGGACCTAATTATCAGTGTGTTCAACAGCAAGGATTTTCCATCAGAAATGTTATTATCACTACCATTTATCAATAAACTAACACAAGGGGGTATATTTACTAAAGTGCAGGTTTTTAGAAATGGAGATGTTGTCCATAGCAACCAATCAGGCTATACTTAACATTTATCTAGCACCTTCTAGATGATAATTGGTAGAATCTGATTGGTTGCTATGGGCAACATCTCCACTTCTAAAAACCTGCACTTTAGGAAATATACCCCAAGGAATCTGAGTGACAGTTAGCTGCCTCTGTGATACTGAGCCTGAATGCTACGGTTTAACTCTCCAGTTCATCTGGGCAGTCTCAGGAGACAAGCACATGTAAAAATAGTTTGCGTATGCGCAGTAGGACTGAAAGCCAAAAAATTATTTTAAAAGGCAATTTGATAAAAAAAAGAATACTGATT
The DNA here is from genome assembly GCA_031769625.1 of Taudactylus pleione. Taxonomy (NCBI): domain Eukaryota; kingdom Metazoa; phylum Chordata; class Amphibia; order Anura; family Myobatrachidae; genus Taudactylus; species Taudactylus pleione. The sequence goes on from JAUIMM010000396.1 coordinate 3,445,368, forward strand.
GTGCCAATACTTGATAGGATAAGATAGGGCTTCTTTACATTTAATGAACAGACTTGAATGTATGACAACAGTTTTTAAAGTTCATAAACTGGGATTTCATTAACATTTATAATAATAATATAACTCAGGACTTGTTGATATATGGAGTACACTACTTCGCTTTACCCTTATAATGCTCCATTAAATGAAGCATTCTTCTGTACCAAGATGGCTGCCATTGGTTAGTCTGCGGATGCACTGCAGTGGTACACACATGTGTGCGCTACTTAGTTTAGCGAGGAACCAAACTACCTGTGAGTCCTGTGATCCTGGCTTACATACATGACCGGCTGGTCATATCTATGCTCCGCACCACCTCCGTTGGATGCTCTGCTCCATCAGCGCTGTCTGTGTATCAGAACTGTGAGTACGGCTGTACTATCACTGAGCACTGCGATGAACACTGATTGCTGGTTAAGTCTATCTACCTGGCCCGTAATTGCCTACTTTTGAAAAATCATTTCAGGGAGATTGTGAAAGCTGCACCTATGAGCGCGGCGGTAAAGTGGACGTGTACTGCTACATCTGAGAGGCGTGTGATAAATTGATTTACATTCGAATTTAAACAAGACCCAAAGCAGTTAGTAAAATCTATTTGTTGATTAAAACACACTGATACTTTTCAGAAAATGCATGCAGCCATATGGATCATTGGGCCTGATTCAGACCCGGACGCTATTTGCAGACGGTCGTTTCAAAAAAGGGGCCGGCTATTTAAATTGAGCGCTCGCTCTTTGCGGTTTGTTGACGCCTCTATGTCTGAGCGAGTGAACGAAAAATGCGCTCGCTATTTTGTAAAGACGCCCCTTTGCCGTTCGCAGCACACGTCATCTCCGGTATTTATTAGATTAATCGGGAACATCGAAAGGCATCTGAACTGCTCGCAGTGCTTGTGGTAGGTTTTTCGTACCGCTATCACTGCGAGCAATTCAGGCTAAAAGACAACCAAGTGACGTGGTCGATGACGCTCCTTTACTAATTATGCACTCCCATTAAACGCCCTTTTCACAGTTAGGCACGCCTGCGTTCGGATCTCCACTCCCCTGTTTTCAAGCACCTTCCCCTGTTACCACCCACAAACAGTGCATTCTGTCAATCAAATTAGCAGCCCCTCGCTGTTTTGCAAACGCACGATTTCCGACCGCAATGACTGTTTTGCGCATGCGCATTACGACCCATACGCATGCGCAGTTGTGCGAACATCGTTCAGAGCGAACGAGCGGCCGCTTACGAGAGGCTCTGAATCAGGCCCATTGTGTCTTATAACCAATGCAGGGAAATGATACTATTGATCCCATTTGAATGCATACATCTGTTGTTGTTGTTGTTTTATATATATATAACAGTTACATTATGGGGGTAAGGTGCAATCAGGGAGATTACTAGACTTGTCAGGGAGTCAGGGAGATTGCTACTCTTTCAGGGAGCCTCCCTGACAATCAGGGAGAGTTGGCCAGTGTGTCCTGGCCTGTCTAGCAACTATTATCCTCTGGTGTCTACTAATAACACATAGTATACACATATTAACTAAACATTGCTGTAGGGATTCACGGATTCACTTCTAGGGGTAAATTTACTAAGATGGGAGTTCTATATAAGAAGTGATGTTGCCCATAGCAACCAATCAGATTCCAGGTATTATCTTCTAGAAGGTGCTAGATAAATGAGAAGTAGAATCTGATTGGTTGCTATAGGCAACATCACTTCTTAAATAGAACTCCCATCTTAGTAAATTTACCCCCTATAGTGATTTCAATTAGATGGTTTTATTTGGTTCTCAGTTGTAGCTAAGTGATATATAAAAAACCCTAATCTTAGCTCAGACACTGTTATTGATGACTGGCACAAATGACTCCAGTTTTTTTTTGGTCACAGCTATACACCATTAAGCTTACAATTAAATGTGAGCAAGAAATAGAAATGTAACTCCAAATGAATAAGCTGTCTTATGTCTGTTGCTGACTGCTATAAGAAATACAAAGAGAGCAATATTCTTCCTTAACAGATTGATCCCAAGCATGTCAGGTCTGAAAGCAAGCACTATCTGTAACAACACAAGCTGCCTTTATACCATCCAGGTAATTACAGGCTCAGGTCAAGGATTCAAGACAATATTGATTTCATTGCTGTATCAACAATGACCCTCAAGCACTGGATGTATCTGCTCATGCAGGGACAGCCTTAAAGAGTCTATGACGCCAGGAATCCTCAGCCCTATCACTGCCGGTAATAAGACACCAATGACCACTCAACCTTGTCAGTGTTGCCCACAGCAATTAGAGCAGATTGGGAATTCATATTGTGGGTGACTTCATCAGCCTTCTGCATTCACACATCCTGCCCACCTGAATACATTGTCACTGCTAGAGAAAGCACAAAGGCATCACTTTAACTGGCACAATGCCTGTACGGTGCATAAACGCATAATAAACAAAATGCTAATACGAGAAATACATTGCATACTTATTCAAATCAATTATTTGATTCTGAAGTTTGGTAGCACATTGTGTAGCATTCATAATATGTGTGAAATGTTTGCATGAAATAAAATGCCCTAAGCATCTGGATACATATTCATAGATTTTCCTTGGTAAAATAAATATTCCCGTTTGTATAGTTAGAATAGTTGAAAAAAAGACACAGGTCCATCAGGATCCACCACTCATAGTGTTATCAACGCTGCCCGGCGAGGTCACGCTGCATACAGCTGGGCAGTCGGGGCCGAGAAGCGTTGGAGGCTGAGCAGAGTGTTAGTGCTCAGCAGCGCTGCCAGGCACAAAAAAATACTATAACACTATGCAAAACTTCATTCCCGGGCCGGACAGCAAGTGCTGTTTTTTTTTTAGTAAATCCTGATTGGGGGACTGGGGGAGCAGAGACGGGTTACTTTTACATACAATTCAATCCCGGGATTGAAAAAATGGGCCGGGATTGGCCTCCCTAATGACAATCAGATACATTCAACCACCTCCGCCATAAGTGCACACTAAATTTTAAACAAGATTACCAACTATTACATTTAGTAATACCTATAAGAAATAAAATTCAACAAGTACCATTACCAGTGCCAGACTAACAATGGGGCGGATGGAGCGATAGCTCCAGGCCTCCACATAAAAATAGGCCAATCATCATGGCTGCATTATGATGACCGTCCACCAGTTGGTCACGCTGTCGGCCATAAATCATATGTGTTAAAACTGTATTTCTATTTTCCTCACAAAATAATGTAAAGGTGCCCACATGGCAGTGGTCACACCCACACAGCACCGGTCACACCTCCTCTGCTTATAGAAGATTTACAGCCCAGGCCCATGTGGCCCTTAATCTGGCCCTGACCATTACTAATACATTGAGTTAACAATTCATTTGGGAATGCTGGGAGCAATTTATCTTCTATACATTTTTAAATGTAATCTTGCATTTTGCTCAATAGAATTCAATATTCTACCTGGATCAAATTAGACTCACCACCAGCAATAGCTCCTTGTTTTCATGGAGTTTCATTATTATGGCTACAGACTGAGCAGTTTATTACAAACACATGCTAAGCAATGCAAACATATTCATTTATATAACATAAACCAAATCATAGGGGTACACAAGTCAGTAACCTGTGATAATCATGTTTTACATACAATTATATAAGTGAGCAAGGACAATCTAGAGTACATTAATACAGACCAAATTGTGTTCCCCAGATAAAATGTATATGTGAAAATAGATGGAAAATATACACTACATTTATATATCTTATATGTCCTGCAAATATAACCCCACCCCAATTACACAGCATCAAATAAGAATGCACTGAAGGTATACATAACTCTAGTACAGCAGTACATGATGGCTGGTTAGCTAGGTTTCATTGGAGTAAATTTACACAGGAGATATCGCATATTTCTATATCTCATGTGCTAAAGCCATGTACCTCTGAAACCAGCGTTGTTATAATCCTGTATGGGAATCGCATGCTTCTCCAGTTTAAGGCATTAGCAGTCTCTTTCAAATGGAGAGAGTTATCAGAAAGCAAAGAGAGATCTCAAATAACAATCAGCTGAAGTATGGCATACATGCCTACTTTTAAAAAAGCATTTCAGGGAGATAGTAAAAGCAGCACCTATGAGCGCGGCGGTAAAGTGGGCGTGTACTGCTACATCTGAGAGGCGTGTCATAAAATTGATTTACATCCACATGTAAATGAGCCCCAAAGCAGTTAGTAACATCTACTTGTTGATGAAAACACACTGATACTTTTCAGAAAATGCATACAGCCATAGGGATCATTGTGCCTTATAACCAATGCAGAGAAATTATACTAATGATCCCATTTGAATGTATATATCTGTTTATTCTTTTATATAACAGTGTCATAATGGGGGTAAGGTGAAATAAGGGAGATTGGTGGACTCTTTAGGGAGACAGGGAGATTGCTGCTATTTCAGGGAGTCTCCCTGACAATGAGGGAGAGTTGGCAAGTATGAAGTATGGATGAATTGTATGTGGAACTGTGGGATTTATATTTAATAATAAACAATATTTCAGTGATTAACTGTTTAAAAAATCCTAGCAGTAGTTTTCTAAATATTATACAACTGCAAACGCTTCCCTTCGAAATAACATTTAAGTCATACACATTTCAATAAAAATATATATTATAAATCCTTTGCATATACTTGCTAGTAACAACCAAACATATTATATATTTATTTATTTATTATCAGTTATTTATATAGCGCACACATATTCCGCAGCGCTTTACAGAGAATAGTTGACCATTCACATCAGTCCCTGCCCCAGTGGAGCTTACAATCTATATTCCCTATCACATGCACACACACATACACACTAGGGTTAATTTTTTTGTTGGGAGCCAATTAACCTACCAGTATATTTTTGGAGTGTGGGAGGAAACCGGAGTACCCGGAGGAAACCCACGCAAGCACAGGGAGAATATAAAAACTCCACACAGTTAGGGCCGTGGTGGGAATTGAACCCACGACCTCAGTGCTGTGAGGCAGTAATGCTAACCATTACACCGTCTGTGCTGCCATATATATATATATATATATATATATATATATATCAAGAAGAAATTAATATGTGCATAATGTGAAGTGGGCATTCTACATGAATCATGTCATTTGGCCCTGCCCCCTATGCAAATTCTAGCCTATCGTGGCAATATTACCGCGAGGGGGCGGGGCTTAATTATGCAAATCGTCAGGCCCCGCCCCCATCACACCCCTCCTGCTTCTCTTACCCGGGCTTCTCCCGGGAGGAGATCTGAAAAGGTAGGCAACTCTGGCGGTGGGTGAAGGCGCTGCTGCCACTCTGTCAGTCTGTATAGTGCTGCTGGTCACGTGGGCCACTCCTGCGACAGGGCCCCTATGCAGCTTCAGAACACCTCAAATATTTTTTTTGTTGTTGTCAAAAGCTATTTCATCATGGGCGAAGCTGTGGGCAACAGCTAGTGTATATGTATATATGTATACACACACATACACAAGACTAATGCTAGGTTACATGACTATCCTAAATGTTAGTACACTTGTATGAAATGATTTTTGATTATTAAGTGATTGATTACATTGTATACTGTGGGGCTTATGTAATAGGGTGCGAGCTTGTGCAGCTGCGGGAATACATGCGAGTGAGTGATCACATAACTTTAAAAATATGGGAACACTCGCATGTATTCCTGCAGCAGAGCAAGCTTGCACCCTATTATATAAGCCCCTACATCATTACATAGCTAACACAAGATTTTGTTTTTACTGCTTTAACAACTGTTAACTATCATTTTGATACCATTAAATACAGGTGTAAAGTAAAACTTCTTTCTTTGGATAGTAACCCAGGTCAGTGCAAGTTAAATTGCCATAGTCAAAAATGGCATATTAATTAGTCTATAACGTTACATAATTGACTTTTCATCAAGGTAATGAATAACTATATAAAAGTAGAATGTTTTACTCTAGAAGTCATACAAAAAGATGCATTTGAATGAAATATTGACACTTCCAACACTGGATGGAATATTATATGTGGGCAGACCACCAATACATTTCAGTCTTATAGAAAGAGGGTGAATATAAGTGATAGTAACATCAGTGCAGCCTTCTTGTAGGTGAGACAAGGTGATGACTGGTGATAAGAGAAGGCGCCACATTACTTACATCTCCTAGCAGTAAGTAATCAACACTTAGATAGGAATCAAAAGCCTCCAATGCAAGGTGTACAGAATGGAATCACTTCCTGGTTCAAAGCAGCAATGAAACTTTTATAAGCCGTCGTTCTGACCTGTTTACAGCTGAAAAACATACTCATAATATTTCAATAAAATGTACTGGCAGAAAATGTACTTGACTAAAAAATAACTGCCTTTTAATAAGGATGTCAGTTATAGATTCAGATAATCATCTCTGGGCTCTGAAATCATTTTTGCTGGCAAATTACCACTGAATAACAAATTTCTGTAAACATACTTTGCTTTGCCACTTTATACACTAGAAGGAGAAAACATGTTAGTTATGACCACGAAAGTTCTGTAAGTTTCATACCTCCCAATATTTCAAACATCTCGGACACTGTGATGCCTCTTTCAGAAACACTATGGTCCCAACCCACACCCTTCCTCTGATGTTATCAGCCTTCAATTGCCATGCTGTCTGGTGCCACTGTCCCTGCTCGTCATGGGCAGGGGGGCATATTGCAAAGCATTAATGAATCGGCACAAATGTGCCGACAGTTGGGAGGTATGAGACTTTACAGGTGGACTGGTACACACTTTCCTGTCCCTATAACATGATTACACACTACTCTCCCTGTAGTCCCCTCCTCATATTATTGCATATAATACATCTCAAAACATTACATACAAGCCTAGGCCATCATATATAATATGCTACCCTCCAGGGGCGTATCTATAATGGGTGCACACCCTGCACCCATAATATTATTTACCTCTCCGGAGTCCCACGTCGGCACTGTAAAACGGCCATTTTCCCATCATTTGTGCATGCGCAGTACAGGTGGCCATTTTCTCGGTGACCTGTGCATACACTATAGACTCTGGGCACAGTCTAGTGCCCAGAGTCTATAGCTCCGGTGCTGGCTGTGCACAGCTCAGTGCGCTGCCGGCCGCCGGGCAGAGTGGAGGGGGCGTGTCGGAGACTGTACACGGGCCCCCTCCTCTCTAGAAACGTCCCTGCTACCCTCTCTCACCTCAAAAATGTATTGTATGCCAGTCTGAGCACTGTGTCAGTACTTTCCCATTGCTGGGATAATTACAATACGTAATTCTCCTGGTACCTAGACTGTAATAATGCTACTAGAGCTTCTGACAAGAGCAGCTCTGACTGCAGTAAAAGCCAATGTGCTCATGCTTGCGGAACGTTACTGCTATTACTGCAGTTTAAGTAGTGCGTGTATTTATGAGCTAAATGCTGGGGCTAATGTTTCCCAGGAGGTGCTCTAGAATCATGCAATTGGGAACCTGTCACCAGTACAGGAAAAGAGGGGCAGTGCACTGAGAAGGGGGTCCTTCTCAAGCCATCACAGCATATGTATTAGCCACCATGGCAAATGGGATTTTTACAACACAAACTGACACTGGATTTGACCTCATAAAGAAAGTAACGGTGTCATAAACACTTTCAATATTAATATTGCTGAATTTTAATGATAGAGAGCTCACGACCATAAATAACAATGTTGAGTCATGTGTCACTCTTGCATCATATTATAAGGACTCTTGTGTAAACACATTCAAAACAGACTGTCACTCTGTGATGACTTGTCAGTGTTTATAAGAGCTCTTCTAATCCCATATGTTACTGTAATGGACATTATACCCTGCAGGCAGGAAATCATCACTGCTAGAACTGTCATAAGGTAACACAACTGCTGTATTTGATTCACCTGCAAACAGTTGGAAATAAAGTATTAAACCACAGTTGCTCAATAATGTTAGATACAAGTTGCCTACCATGCAATACCACAATCATGGCTCTCTGCGTTATGTACTTTTGGTACAGGAATGTAAGTGTGAGACATAAACCACATTTTTATTGACTTTTACCTAAATGTTACGTGGTTCTTGAGACTTAAATAACAAATGGATTGTGGCCATGTCATGGAAGAACTGTTACTGGAGAATGAACTAACCGGACAGATAACAAGTTCTGAAAATAAATATGGTGTGAATTGAAAATTATAGCATAGCTGCCATTTAGTAACATTTTTTTGGACTGCCCTTTCACATTTAATGACAACTATTCGGACTTTAAAAGCTTAAAACTTTACCTCATTACAGAACTAGACGTACACCCCTGTGTAGCCACTTAAGCTATAAACATTCGGTCTAACCACAATCCATTAAGTGTTACATCACACTTGCCAACTTTTTAAACCACCGCTCCAGGAGAAGCCCAGAGAGAACTTGCAGCTCGTCACTGAGGGGGCTGGACAATTTGTGTAACACCCCCATTTCGCCACGCTGGGAGCTTGCCCAGCACTTCAAGAGCTGCTGGGTAGCACCCTGCCTTTCCCAGCACAATGGATGACGCATGCATATGTCATCCATGATCACCGCTCCAGTGCTGCTCTCAGTGACACCATCCGAGGGGGGAGAGCAGTTGTGCTATTTTGTTGTCACCCCTTGGGTGGAGTCAACCGGTACACCACTCCCCGCAACCCACTAGTGATACCACTTGATCCACCCATTTTTCCAGTAGTCCAGAGGAGGTCCAAAAACTGTGAGCTTCCCGGCCCTCCTGGGAGAGTAGGTATGTGTCACATTGAAGGTTTAATTGTCTTATCACATCATAGCATCACAGGGGCTAATGGGAGCAAATTTCAGGTGCGCTACTACAACATGTTTAGGTACGGTGGCCAAGATATAATTTCATTTTCGCACCCCTAAATCACTGAATGTTGCCCCCACCCGAGGCAGCTGGAGTAACCCACCACACTACCTACCTGATGACAGAGATCAGAAAGCCTGAGGGGTCTTTGCTGTTGCTGATTTGGCCTCTGTATATGGACATCACTGCTCTCTCCCAGTCTCCTCACTCACAGACACAACACTGACATAGCGCTACCGCGCAGCTCCATGAACACATGCAGCCACTAGCATGTCCATGTACAGAAAAGTTATCCAAATAATGCTTGGAGAGGAAGAGGATGGATACTCGTGTGCTGCTAGGAGTTGTAGTTTGGCACTTATCGCTACGATGCGCTAAGCCTCGCTCTAGGACCACACAGACCATCATGCAAAGCGAAGTTGACTGCTTTCCTAACTTTATCATACCGGACAAATGAATGAAAGACAGACTAATAATAAAACCTGTGTGTTATGTCCATTACTGCATCAGAGCTGGGGCGAGTTTAGGCTGAATTAAGACCCCTAGGCGAGATTCTGGTTTGGGGTCCCCTCCAATGCCTCCCTGCAAATTTGTTTTTTTTCCAGTCATTAAATAACCCCACCCCACTCGTAATTTAAACCCCAGTAAAGTGTAGATATATGCTGGGTAATGATTTACACTGAGCGGTGCACTCCATGACCAGTGTCTTCCACCTACATACCCTCTCTGCAGTAGTCAGCGTCACACAATCAGCCGTAGACCAAACGCAATGGGCTCAATCCTAGGTGCGAGTTTGCAAATGTGAGTTTGTTTAATATAACTCGCAGACATGTTTTGAACGTGCGCACCCAAGAAATATATCCAATTAGAAATGCCAATTTGCGGGACTCATGGCAAGGGTCTGTGACTTTTCTACAAAATACAGCCTGGGAGAAGTGCCTGTAACAGTGGGGAAACCATCCCTGGACAACAAAAAAGTGACAACAGATACTGTAGCAGGACCATATGGAAGGCTGTTAGTGGCCATAAGGGAAGTACTGGAGGCTTTTAAAAATTGTTTAAATGACTGAGTTTTGCACTTTTGTATTGATGGTTGAAAAATGATAGCAAGCAAATTAAAGTCTTTCCAAAAGTAGGGTGTTCAGAAAAACGTCTGTTTAGTATTTTTTCAGTGTTTTTATACAAGTTTGTGAAAAGTTGAAATAAACATACTTACCTCTCATCTGCAAGTTCAAAAACCCCTCTCCCGCCAATACACCTACATACCTGTCTTACATCATTTAATCATTTAACCCATTATTGAGCTTTGTACAGAAATTCAACTGAAAACTGACATGTCTTTATTGGCCAAATTGTGCTATTTAAAACCCTCCAAGTGCATGATTATTAATTGGGACGGATGTACCAGCAGCTCTGCACTGTGGACCTCATTCAGAGTCGGTCGAAGCGGCCGCACGGTCGTACGGAAAAAGGGGCCGGATATTCAAATGATTCCCTCGCAAGTTGCGTCCCTAAGTTGGGATCGGTAGTTGGCCGACCAAGGGGAGGAAGCGGTCGGAAGACAAAAAAATACGCCCCCTTCTCGTACACATTGCACGTCATCTCCGGGCATATAAGGATTAATCGAGACCATCGGGAACCATCGGCACTGGTCGTAGAGCTTAAGGTTGACCATACCCTCTCTTAAGCTCTACGATCATGTCAGTGTAAAAACCTCCCATGTAACATGTGCCATGACGCTACTTTGTTAATTATGCACTCCCATAAACCGTATGCACTCCCATAAAACGCTGTTCGCATAATTAGGCACGCCAGCGTTCGGATCTCCACTCCCCCGTTTTCAAGCACCTTCCCGTTACCACCCACAAACGCCTCAATCTGTCACTCAAACTACCGACCTGGCTGTGTTCAAGGAGAGATAAATTTCTGATCGTAGTGGCTAGTTTGCGCACACGCATTGCGAACTTTACGCATGCGCAGTATAGCGAACATCGGTGGCGTACAACCGTGCGGCCGCTTCGACCGACTCTGAATGAGGTCCTTTGTCCCGACATTTTTACCTTAAAATAAAGATTTTGGAATTGGATTGCACATGGAATTCGCAGTGCGAGTTTGCCGTGAGAGTGACCCTACTCGTACGTAATAGAACCAAGCACAGTGTATGCACCCTTCTATTCCCTTTACTATACACACACACCAGTGCAAATATTCTGAAGGTATAAATAAAAAAAAAATTCAAGAATGAGAAAAACTTACATGTCAAACGCCGCAACCTTTGCGGCATCTAGCCGCCCTATGTACATACACATATAGTGACTACAATGTCAGACTCCAACCAAATACAGACATAGGGACTGACAATCCCTCCAATACAGCAATTCATGCAACAACTAATAATGCATTACGTTTAGAACAGTAGGTGCAGTACACATTGCATTCATGCCACACATGGGAATTACTATCAGACACCACTACACACACTATGCTGGGCTGCTTACACCCATAGGAAGAAGACCTGCTCAGACTTCACCTTACATTGAACAAAAGCAAACACAAACAGCTATCGTTAAACAGAAAAAAAAATACAGACATTTCAGTAGTATATAAATAGCTGCACATTTAAGTTAGTTTTGTTTAGTTCTAATACTATAGGAGATGCCATTAGTACAGGGATGGGGAACCTCAGGCCTGGGGGCCGTATAAGGCCTGCAGAGTCATTTGGCCTGGCCCTCTGAGCTTCTCTCTGTTAGTCTCATCTGGATAACAGGGTGTCCAGAATGGCACCCAGCAGCCAGAATCTATGCAGCAGTGACACCAGAAGCATCCTTAGGACCCTTTTGACGGTCACACCGCTGCCCTTACAGGTCCGCTTAGCATCCTCAGGATGCTCCGGGCATTGCTGTAATCACCGGCGATTGTGGCCCCGCGTGACGTTACATGGAGGGACTGTTGCCTGCACCGGGCACGAGAATAATGTTCTATATATCAAAATGGCCCTCGGCAGAAAAAAGGTTCCCCACCCTTGCATTAGTATGTAATGTGAGTTGCAAATATGGTCAAAGAGAAACAAATATGCAAACTCAGTTTCCTTAAACTCTATAAATACCTGACTGCTTCCATTCATTACGGGGGACTCCATTCTTTAAAAAATCACAGACCTCAGCATTCAGCAAACATTACACAGGCCCAGCAGGTACTGCCTCGCTCTGATGAATCTTACCCATGAGGCTCCACCAATCAAAACTCAGCTCTGACCTTTTGTGCTAAATCTCACGGGGTTAACTCAGCTCCCAGCAACACTCAGGGGCCTATTCATCAACACAAAAATAACGTTTTTAAGGACATTTTCCTTAAATAACGTTATTTTGGTATTCATGTAGCCACTTAGCACAGGAGATATCACAGATATCTCCTTGCTAAGTTCCCCTGCGTTAATTTCCACACTCCCCATACATTAGTATGCGGATGTGGAAATTGTGGTATTCATCAAATTCCGAAAATTATAAATTTTCGGAATTTGATGCAGTTACTATTCGCCACTGTGAGTTGGCGAATAGCAGGTGAAACTTACCTGTATCCACGTGTGCAGGTCCCCCGACGAGTCCCTCCGGCGCTCTGCTCCGTCCTCAGTCTCAGGAGGCTGGTCTGTCATGTGTGCTCCCCAGCAGAGCACAAGAAAGTTTAGAGAAAAAAAAAAAAAGTGCTGCGCATGCGCTGGTTTTACAGATGTAACAGCGCATGCGCAGCACTGTTTCCAGATGCGATAAGGTAGTGTAGGCAGGGAAAAGTATCTATTTCCCGAAAAGCTGTCATCGCAAAAATGACAGCTTTTCGGAATAGATACTTATGGAGAGGTGGAATGATGAATTCCACCTATAATTAGCTAGAACTCCATGAGAGTTCTAAAGCTAATTATCTCCAGAGATTTTTTAGGTTTAATGAATAGGCCCCTCAGCGAGTTCGATGCTCAGTCCCTACAGTACATGTAGCTGCCAGGCCCCATTAACAATTGAGGCAACGGCAGCCTGGTCATGCAGCAGCACTGTATGGCGACAGGAGGCATGTGCCGGGCCTCTTAGATAATCCAGCTCTACTCTGCATTGACAACGTTTGGGAGGGTGCCACCCCTCCCTCGTTCCTGTATCTATGGAAGCAATGCAAAAAAAGGACAGTGTATTTGGACAAACCGTCCAACATCACTGGTCACAGTAATTAAGCACCCGTGGTCGGCCACTGCGCTGTCCAGGGTGGATGGTGATACCTTCCATGATGTATTCTCAGTAGACACGTGACCACACAACTTCAAAAATGGAATGTCCTATCCGACGGACACCCACAATCATGCCATGTTCGAACTCTGATAATTCACATCACCTTGCCATGAGCAGTCACTTCAGGGTATTTTACACAGCAATTTAGATTTCAGTTTGGGCACGCCCCTATTACATCTAAACCTCCCCCACCTGCAGGGCAGCATGCTTTTGTCAAGGTGCAAAGTTAATTGCATTATTTTTTGCTATGCTCCGAAATTTGAATAAGTCCCATAGGGTGAATCCAGTAACAAAGTATTGCTTTAAAGTAAATTAAAAAGTTTTTTTAACAAAGCATGATCACCCTTCATTACCAACATATAAGTAAAAGAAGTAGGAATTAGTCATTCTCCCATTTATAAACATTGGCTAATGTGCCTCATGTGATGTATTAGTGGTATCCTATTCACCACAAATTAGCCAAAGTGATTTTTTTTTTTGTTAAATAAGGGACAATGCTGAAATTTGATGGAAATCGCAGAATTTAGGACACCAGTCATAGTTCTGATTGGATCATACCAATGCTTCTTAAACAGTAATAGGCTGAATTTTAGGGAATGCCAGATCTTGTTTCCAATATGCATAACACATCTTTATCATAAATCTTTATTTTAAATCCATTGTTTTAACTCCCTTCCCTACAACCTTTACAAATCCTTTTTTTGTGTTTGTTACAGTTTCTTTGTACAGTTTAAACCTCAATCCACTCAACAGCCTCTCAGGGGATTTCGGAATCACTACAGATTAAAATCCTCTCCGTCTCCTGACTGCTTGACTAATGCTTTGTGTTTAATAATTCTACTTGTGAGGGATTTTATTTGACAAAATCCTGCTGAACCCCCAGTTGTTTTGCAGCTGTAATGGCGTATGAAACTAGTCTCTGCCTTATAACACTGTATTGCTAGCACTGTGGGAGACCACGTCACTAACAAGATGTATTATATACATTGTAATGCATCTGCATGTAAATGTTACAATAGAGCATCTGTACTTTACTAGGGACCACTGCATCATGGTTTAGTGCATCAGCACTATCACACAATAGGTTAAAGGCTTATTTTGAATGTGTGTGTGTGTATAATATATATATATATATATATATATATATATATAACAAAAACATGCCTGTATTTTATCAGAGGATCAATTAAATACTATCATTGCTTTTTTTTTTTTTAAACTTCAAAGCTTATTTTAATTAGTTAAAAGGGATGTCCAGTCATTGTCCTATTTTCACCTGTACTCAGACTCCACCCAGTAACTAATCAGGTAGATCCTCCCCGTGGGATAACTGTGGCCGAAACTGAAACTAGCAGGAACAGTGACGTCACAAGGGGTGACACCAAAGTGGCGACTCCTCCTCAGTGACAGGAGCCGGGTGCTGCCCTGTAGCATAATGTGCAGCACTCGGCTCCTGACACAGTGGGGTATATTTACTATGGTGAAAGTTTTTAGAAGTGGAGATGCTGCCCATAGCAACCAATCAGATTCTAGCTATTATTTTCTAGAAGGTTCTAGTTAAATGTTAAGCAGAATCTGATTGGTTGCTATGGGCAACATCTCCACTTTTATAAACTCTCACTTTAGTAAATATACCCCAGTGAGGGAGCTGGCACTGCAAACAGACTGGTACCCAAGGGCAATCTGAATCTTCGGGAACCCCCGTAGTGACTAAAACGGGGAATCGGACCATGAGGCCACGTCCCTATCTGCAAGGCCACGCCCTACCTGTGAGGCCACACCTCTTTTTGCCATCTTGCGCCTTTGCCGTGTGCACTACAATCCTACCCGCCCTGGGTGTCACCAGAGGGAGGGACGCAACTGAGCAGGATACTTTTCTATGGTCAAGACATTTGCTACTGGAAAACTTGCAGGTAACATGACAATTTTGAGGTAATTTATGGAGGGCTACATTGTCAAAGCACAATGTAAAATCAGCTCTGGTTTTGCCATGCTCCATGATTTCTGCCTAGGTTAGCAGAGCAAGGTGGAGTGATTTGTGTAGCAGCAGAAATAACGATGGGCATAGGCATTCTACTACTACAGCCCTAGGTCGCCACATAAAAATAGGCCCATCATTATGAAGCATGATGATGACCAACTATCTAGCTGTAAATCATACTATAAATTAAAATTGATTTCTAAATTCCACACAAATTATACATTTTTCTAAGACCGTGGGGCTGATAGTGTATGGTGTGCACCCCCCCCACATGGCACTGGCCACTCCCACACAGTACTGGCCACAGCTCCACCTCTTCTCACAATAGGAATTTGATTATTTTGAGCACCAGCCCAGGTGGCTCTTAATCTGGCCCTGTCCTTGCATAGCACAAAATAGGTGATGTACTTAGTTTTGCGGAACACTGCAAAAACAAGATTATTACAATAATGTAAATGCCCATTTTTAGAGTCATTTTATTTTTCAGGAACGTATACATTCAGTTCTTCTCTGCAAAAGTACAGTATCTGTGCAGCAGCCTAAAGCTGGCTAAATGTAATAGCTTGGGAACTTCCGATGTTGCGGGCATGTATGCAAAACCCCCGTATTTTTAAAGTGGCAATCATTTTAAAGGCTAAAGCAAGTTGGTTTAACCTTTAAAATGATTATCACTTTAAAAATACAGGGAGACTTGCATAAATCCCGGCAGCATCAGAAGTTTGCAAGCTATTACATTTAGCCCCAGGGCTTTTCTTATACTTTAAATGGGACACATTTTGCACCTACATGCTGCATTTTGGCAAAGTAGAAAATTTATAGTTTGCGCTCTTAAGTAATTTAAAAAGGAACTTCATACATGCCACAAAATCGCGATGGCCTGGATTTGTTGATTAATTTAATTCGTTAATGAGGCTAAACTGAGCAGTGCAGCATTTTAGTAGGAAAACAGATGCATATATTTAGCGTAAAAGTGTGGTTCTAAAATAGTAGGAGGTTAGATTTTTTTGATGTGACATTTACACTTTTCTACATTTTTTTTCACTATGCGTTTCTCCTTTTATTATTTATTTTTAGTATTTTAAGTGTCACCACAAATTTCCACATCACTGAACAAAATAAGATAAACAAAGTAAGAGAATAATACATGTATATAATATATACATAATTACAAGTATAGGCATAATTATAGCATATACCAATTGGCCGAGATAGTGGATCTAAGGGGAGGGAAGAAACAAGTGAAAGGAAGGCCTTTACTCATGAAAGCTTACAGTCTAAAAAAAAAGGGTAAGGAGTGGGGGTAATGAGGAGATACCAGATTTTAAAGTTGTAGGAGGGAAGACCAGATCAGGTTCTCTTATGCCTGGTACACCCTGGAGCGATGTTGGCACGATATGTCATTTCCGGCCGAATCGGAACAACATATCGGCCGCATCGCTCAGTGTGTACGGGCAATATGTTTGCTCCCGCGGACGCTGGCAACATCGTCCGGTCAACCGCGCTGCATGTCCAATAGACGATATTGCAAGTGGCTCCATTGCAGGTAATGAAGGACGGTTCTGTCCTTCATTACCTCGTTCTGATGTGTACCTATTATAGGATATGTTGGCTTATTGGGCCGACATGTTGGCTAGGTACACATCGCTCAGTGTGTACCCAGCTTTACTCTAGGGGTAAATAAGTGAGATGAGATCGAGCATTTGAAACAATAGACATTGGGGAAGAGTTTTCTAGAATGAGAGAGAGTGTTTCATAGGTTATGACCAGTGTGGGAGAAGTCATGGAGGCAGGAGTGAGAGATGGTAATCATAGGCTAGGAGAGGCGGCGGTCCCCCGCTGACCAGAGAGGGGAAGGGGTGTGGAAATAAATTAGGTTGGAGATGTAGGTGGGAGATGAAAGTGAAATAGGTGTGTCGGTAAGGAGTTTAAGACAAATCTTGTATGGGATAGGGAGTCAGTGGAGAGTGACAGAGAGGGGCGGCAGAGACAGAATACCACGGAAGATAGATCAGTCTAGCAGCATTAAGGAGAGATTGAAATTTAGAGGTGATTGAGGGGGAAGACCAGAGAGAAGATTGCAATAGTTGAGATGAGACATGATGAGGTAATGTAAAAGTGTTTTGGTAGAGTCAAGGGAGAGGAAATAGTGAATTCTGGTGATGTTCCTAAGATGGAACTACCCTGACTGGCTAAGTGACTGAACGTGGGGAGTGAATGAGAGGAATTAAGAGTTACACCCAGGTAGCAGTCTTGATGAACTGAATTGATGGCATTGTCAACTGTGAGGGAGAGATGAGGAGGGGCGGAGACACAAAAAAAAATGGAAGACAAGAAACCTGAGAAAACATTAAGACATCTAAATCCGCGTACACACTAGACGATATGCTCCATGAGCGATATTGTCTAGTGTTTCCCCTGCAGTGCCAGGCTCAATGTCGTTAACGACATTGAGCACACATACTGAACGATATTGTTAACTATATCGTTCAGTGCTGGCACCGTACCTCATCCCAAAACATAAACGACCTGCGAGACAGCGCGTCGTTGGTCGTTCACCGCATACACACTGGACGATATTGGACGTGATAAACGATAAAGATATTGTTATCGTTCAAATTGTCTAGTGTGTACGTGGCATAAGAGTAGATAGTGAGGACAGATAGATTTGGGGGCAGGGGCGTAAGTTCATTCCAGACGCCCTGAGGCAATTTAGAGTTTGGCGCCCCCCCCCACAAAACAAATATACCCACGCAATCACACCTGGAAAGAATATATGAAGATGATTCAATGGGCCTAGAGGTGTATGATAATTTACATATCAGGTATAAATGTATAAGAGAGTGTGTCCCTGATTTAGTGCTACCAAGCCCCAGGTTCTTGCAGTGTCAAGACCCAGGTATAGTTCTCCTAACATTAGTTCATAGGTACAAACATATATATGTAGTATTCACAATTTGTACATGAGGCATCGGATACACAGCAGGACACCAACATGCATTTCACTGTGGCTTTAGCTCATATACCATTATACCTAATATATCATTTTGTTCCACGGCTCCAGGTGGTAGGTCAGTGTCAGACAGAATCACAGAGTTTCTGCCAACTCTGCAGCAGCATACTGTATGCTGGTGAGCAGTCGTTTGTTGTGATGCATAATCGGCGGTTACCAGTGTGTGGATCTCTGTACTGGTGGTCCCTGGGATAGGTGTCTCAGGTCCCAGCACACTGTCCAGCAGCAGTGACGGGTGCACTGTCGCTTGCTGCAGCTCAGGCTGAGGGGTATCAGATGGGAGCCTTCCTGTCCCCTTGTGCAGGTGTTAGCGAGGTTCCCGGGACAGAGCTAATCAATGCTGCAACAGCAGCAGGTACGTCGCTGCAGAGCTACAGTGGAAGATCAGCGTTCACATTCGTTTTCCTCTGTGAATCACACTATTGTTGCTGTACATGCTATAGATCGAGGAGCCCCTTCAGGGCTTGGCGCCCGAAGGCAGGAGCCTCCATTGTCTCTGGGAGTTACGCCCCTGTTTGGGTGTGTCATCAGCATAAAGATAGTACTGAAGACATAAATTCTGAGTTAAAAGAGTAGTTTGCCAAGGAATGAGTCTTGAGAGTCCCTTACAGGTAATGGGAGATAGGTAGGTGGAGGGTGTAAGGGAGGAGGATTGGTTAGAGAGAGAGTGTCACTAAGAACATGTGAGTGAAGAGAGCATAAAGTGGATGGTCAACTATGTCAAAGGCTTCAGACAGGTCAAGAAGGACTGAGAAGTGACAATGGGATTAAGCAAAGAGGTAACTGGTGACTATGGTCAGGGTTCTCTTATAGAATACTCTCGTAATTTCGGAACCTCCGTTCTGGAATCTTCAAGTGGTGAGTACAGAGGCCGTGGTGCTCAATGCATTTCATATTACATGCAGCACATCAGTTAATACCAAATCACAGGCATTCAGTTGGATCCTGTACATTTTTTCAACACTAATCTCAACACCCCTGCATGTTTTTTAGCTATTGACTACTGCTATAATCCAATAGGCGTCAATTTTGATAGCGAAAAATCATTCCTCTTTTTAAAATTGCCATGTTTTTTCCATTTCATCTTCTTTTGAGCAGCCATAACATGCTGTAGCTAACTACAAATAATACAGATGTGTCCTGCTACATTTTTGCTGCGTACACAGCAAATCGTGCCACGCATGGCACGAGGCGTGTCCCCGCGAGCAGATATGCGCACTGCGTTCGCACCCACTCCGCCATAAAAATGCATGATGCAATCACAGTGTGCGCCATAGCATAGTGTAGTGAATTCCGCAGCAGGTAATCGCATGGCGCGATGCGTGCGCACATTTGTAGCGCGATCTGTATGGAGCTCCGTACACAACTGTGAGTTATACTTATCCCTAAATAGAGGCAATCCATGCTGACATGTGCAGTCAATTTATAATAGAACAATAAGTTTCCATTGCCATAAAAGTCAGATACAGATCTCCATTCCACATGTATGGGTCCTATAATTTTAAAAAGGAATCCAACACATCCATTTCAATTAGAAGTTGCTCAGGCCACATCATTATTTTTTATTATTATTATTTTAGGCACCAAAAAAAGATAAATCATACATAAGAATATATCTTAATGTGTCCTGTTAATGTGTCTGAATTATGGGAAAATAAGCAGAGGGAGTTTCTAATAGAAAAATGAGGACTGTTCAGGGAAAACTATGGCATATAGAAACATATACACGGAATGGATTTGTTTTAGCCATAAACAAAAAGACAACAACATACTGTATACAATAAATAATTATAGAGTAACAATACAATTTTCTTTTCAGTTGTGGACGAGTATTTTTTTTATTATGTTGTAACAATAGGAGACTATTCATATATCAGCACTTCTTATAGAACACAGGCAATCCAAAAAAACCAATATAATCACCCTTTACGGCTAATTGACCATCAAAAGGGCTTCCTACCTGAGCTGGCATCAATAACTGTTGATCCTCCCCTCCGATCAGAAACAGTACGTGGTGATCCAGGCATGCTGACAGGTTCAGAACGAACAGGTTGAATCCTATAACAAGCATTTTACAAGACATGATCTTAATAAAACAAAACAAAAAACTTGCAATGTAGTTTAGAAAAAATAAATACATTTTACATGTTGTGCCAAAGGTATTGATTTCACTAAATTAAGCTATTTACAGTTTATAACTTGAAGTTCTGCAGACTTCACCGTTATCAGTAGCAATGAGTTTTAGAACATTTTTTATTTTTTTATAACATTCGGCATATTGCTTTCAGGCCTGTGTGCTTCAGAGGATGATCGTGTCATCCATATTTCAGAACGTCTCCATACTCAATACAGCCATAATCCTTATTAGGACTATTCAATACATCACAGTTGACATAGCATTAAAATTCCATAAATATTATTCTACAGAGTACAACCTCTTCAAAATCCAATTCCGTGGGAATAACTCCCATTCTAGACAGTGGAGGTTAGCTAAGACAAAAGGCGGATTTTAGTGACATACATTTTCTACATTTATTCAAAAAAAAGAAGGAAAAACATGTAAAATATGTCATGACGTCAAAATCCTCTGAAGTATGCAAAGTGCACTTGATTTGCCCTGAAATAGATAGCTTCAAGACAATTCTCAAAAATGTCCTTCCTAAAAAAAACATGCTTCTCAATAAACTTCCTATGTCTGATGATTATTAAATAATTAATAGCCAACCAGCCATGCACATCTGTATCATGCACACTGCACAATGCGTACAACTCATCAAAACAGAAAATAGATGCATTTTTTTTAAATGCATGCATTAGGCTCTTTGTTTTTAATTATTAATAACTAGCTAAAGTACCCGACGTTGCCCGGGTTTAAATCTTCAAGTTATTAAGTTTTATTATGTGATGTCGTCCAAATCCATCCAGTGGAAGGCCCAGAACAGGTTCCCAAGGTCAAAGTTCTGCCCGGCGTACTCAGCTGTGAGGTCCGCCTGGGACACCAACCACTCCATTACGCATCCCAAACCAATTGCCACCCTCTGTGAAGTTTTCATCCAAATCCACCCAGTGGAAGTCCCAGGCTCACCAGATCAAAGTTCTGCCCAGCTTACACCAACGGGAGGTCTGGCCAGGACCTCAACCCCCTAGTATGTCTTCTGGGATGCAATGTTACCACTATGTGAAGTTTTCATCAAAATCCATCCAGTGGAAGGCTCAGAATAGGTTCCCGGGTCAAAGCTCTTGCCAGCGTCCCTGGGTCAAAGCTCTGCCCAGCATACACCAGCGGGAGGTCCGACCAGGACCTCAACCCCTTAGAATGTTTTCTGGGATCCAATGTTACCACTCTGTGAAGATTTTGTCCAAATCCATTCAGTGGAAGGTTCACAACAGGCTTCCAGGATCAAAGTTCTGCCCAGCGCACACCTACAGAAGGTTCGACCCCCAACCTCCTAAAACCTGTCCAGGATCCAACTGGGCTACCTTGTGTTATTTTCATCCCAATCTATGTCTGAATACATAACCGGACAGACAACAAACAAACAGACCAATTAATTTTATATATTCTCCTGTGAAGTAGGCAGAAAAAGGGGTAGTGATTACGCAGACCATAGTGTTACACCAATTCCCCACTCCCACCTGAACTCCCCCTTCAACGGATCTCCCAGGATCCTCCCAGCAAAGTTGGCAAGTATGATAGTAGAGAGTTTTACTAACCAAGCAAGCACATTAGGCAGTTACTATTATATTCATTATAGACCCTTTGGGTCTGCTTACAAAAGGTGAATCTTTCCTTTACACCTAAATAAATAGCGCATAAAAAGATCTCTACATTACAATTTACTTTTGTGAAAAGAGTTTAGCTCTACAAGTAAGCAAAAACAGTAGGCATGTCCATAATTCTTTTTCTGACCTGCAGCAGTGGATATATAATTAACTTAAATGTAAAGAGTTCCAAATCTCCCATTAGGTGTAAACAAGATTCTGTTGTGCAAGGTCATTCTTGTAGTTCACTTCCCTCAGACTCCCAGTTTTTCTCTGGATTGAGCTAATCAGAACTGGTTAAATATCCAGTCCAGACACACTTATTTGTTTTATAACTTACTTATCAGTCAAATCAAAACCAATAGGTGCTGCTGAAACAACATGATTAGGAAGTGGCAAGCGGTATAAAGAAGTTCAAATATACTGTACACATGCTAAATAATGAGCAGAAAAATGTGTCATTGTTGTTGTTTTTTTTATAAATTCTTTATTTAAATTTTCAAAGTAAAACAACAGCAACCGCATTTCCAGCATATATACTTATACATAGGATCAATTGCACCCACTATTAAAACTGTAGCATTCAATTTCCAAAACAAGTTAAACAACAGGCCGGAAACACAGAAAAAAGGGGGTGGGGGAGACGAGGAAAAATGGGGAAGGGAATTGAAAGGTGGGAGGAAGGGAAAACAAAGTAGATCGGGGGTATAAGCAGAGAGTACAGTATCACGTTAGTAAATCTAAGGCGGAGCAATAGAGCATGACACATGAAATCACACATCATTAGCTTTATATGGAAGAGAAACTTAACCTGGAGTCTGAGGGATTATGGCCCTGATTCAGAGCCGGACGCTCTGACAGAACGCTCGCTCTGAATCAGGGCCGTCCCTCTGAATTTAAGAGCGGCCTCCTGGCCGCTCGCATAGCTGTGGGTGACTACCCTCCTTGTGGTAGGTTCTCGTTGCCACAAGCCCTGGAGTGCTTTTGGCTCTATCAGTGCCAAAAGCACCCCCACTGACATCACTAGTGATGTCAGTGGTGCCGGCCCCAGCCGGTAGGCGTTCCCATGGGAACACCTCCGTCTGGGCAGGCACGCCCACCAAAGGGGGCATGCTGTCAATCACCATCGACCGCACGCCCCCTTTGGTGCTAGACCCATAGCGACGGCTTGGCCGTCGTTATTCGGGTCTGGCGCATGCGCACAACGGAGCCGGCTCCGTTGTGCGCATGCACACTTGGCCAACATCGACCCGCTTGCGAGCACTCACCGCTCGCGAGCGGGTCTGAATCAGGCACTATATCCTTATATGATGTAGAGAATTTGAATTCTGACCAACTACACCACCTGGCAGTAAAATCAGACTGCCTTTCCGGAGCTGAGTGAAATATGTCATCAATATGCATATAAAAATCTCATTTTTGGCACCAGTCCCATAAAGTGGGAACGCCATCTAAGTGGAAGTACTGCTCTAGCCACATTGTTCATGTGCCTCAGCAAAGATTTTTTATACTGAGAAATGGGGATATCTGAGTGGGATTGTAACCAGAAATCTGGACCTGTGGGAATAGAGAAACCAAGAGTTTCTCATGCCAAAGCTATGACCGCCGCCCCAAAATGGGGCAAACAACGGACACTCACACCAAATACAATAATCCTCTATCCATCTGCATCTCCAACAAAGAGTAGAAACAACTGGAGAAAACTTGTCACGACTTGTCTCCTTGAAACAGTTTACCCAGTCAGAACGGGATTACTCCAGTTTCTCCTGCCACTAGGCGATCGGCACGCCTTAGAAAGTGACGTGTCATCCACTGTGCAGCATGATTGGTGCTTCCTTCTATTTGTACACACTGGACTTTTGCCGCCTCGCCGATTATAGCGTATCTGTGAGTTCCATCGGCTTGGATGCATGATCAGCGTTCTGTTCCTCCTTGTGGTGCAAATTTTGGCTGTCCCGAAGTGGCTTCCGTGCTACCTCCGGCTCTCCAGCTTCCCTACGGCTTCTTAGTCGCACCTTCACCACCGTGATGCCATTGGCTCTCCAAACCGCAGCACCGACTACTTACTCCTCTACCATCAACTCTTGCCGAACCTTCGGCACATATGCAGCATCAACAGCTTCCATGCTGTTCCCGACTCTCCAGCTTCTTCTACGGCTTCCAAGCCGCACCTACACCTCTGTGCTGCCATTGGCATACAAGTCGCACCATCGGCTCTCAAAGCCACAGCATTACCATTTACAGTCTACCAACGGCTATTGCTGCATCATCGGTACACAAGCCGCACAATCGGCACATTTGCCACATCACCAGCACATTTGCAGCACTATCGGCTCCCAAAGCCACAGCATTACCTTTGACTGTCTACCAATGGCTATTGCTGCACCATCAGCACACAAGCCGCACCATCGCCACATTGGCCTCACCATTGGCATACTTCACACCATTGGCTCCCAAGCCGCATTTCTCCAAATGTATTATCTGTTCTTCCTGTGCAAGTCTCCTTCTTTTCATCTCAGGATTCCAGTTGACACTCCTGTAAACTGCTACTACTCCAAGCAGTACCAGTGAGCAATTTATCTCTAAGGGAACAACGGATGGTTGTTAGTGGCGGAAGACCTTGTAGAGTGAGTTCTAGATGGCTTACTATGAGTGGTCACTGTTAAACGTAACAGTGTAAAATATCTGGACAACGGTACCACCTCATCAACACTTTATATTGTGTTTCTAGAATTTCTAAGCTGGAAAAGTAAGCATTAATATATTGAAATACTTTGTCCCAATTGAGCTGAATGCCCTTGGAAGCCATGTCTTTATCCCAAGCGTCCTGATATGTCGAGTTGGCCGGGAGGTAAGTGGATAAAAGGAGTTGGTAAATATTGGAAACAACATGTTTAGGGGCGGTAGCAGTTGTTCACAGAGACTCAAAAGGAGTCAAAGCTCTACCCAATTGGACATTCACACCTAAAGTGGAGACAAAATGACGTATTTGCAGATAAAACCAGTAGTCCTGGTCAGACAAACCCACCTCATTAGCTTAAGTGGTATAAGATTTAAAGCCACCCTCAGAGATCAAATTTCCCAGTCTACTGATACTTAAAGCTCACCACTTGGCCGTTACGCAACCTGAAATTCCGGGTATAAAAAGAGGATTGTGTATTATAGAGTGAGGGGAGAGAATAAGGAAGATACACCAGGCCTTGCTTGCAGCATCCTCCACAACGCTAGGGTCAGTCCCATTGTCGGGTGATCCGAAAAGACCACTTTGTTGCACCACGGAACGGCAGATAAATGTAAATTAGTAGTGGCAGATTCAATTGCTACCCACTGTTTCTCCTGTGAATTCCGATACCAATCTACAATTCTATTATGTACCATGGCCTGATAGTACACCATAACCATAGGAAGTTGTCTACCACCGTGAGATCTGCGCCTAAACAAAACCTCGTGCTTAAACATTGCTTTCTACTATTCCAAAAAAGTTTAATTGTTAAAAAACATTCACCTATATGTTTCCGTATAGGGCAAACTTAAATAAAATTACATCAATTACAACTTTGGTTAGTGCATATACTAATTTAGTATTTAAATAATTTAAATTCACATTACGTACATATGCATTGTGTTTTTAAAGTTATAGTTTTCTATTACTTCTTACCATAACTGGTAGCAAAAGGAATCTCTTCCACTGTCAAACACTCAGTTGAGCAGTGATTCTTTTCACTGTTCCTTTCGGAGCAGTGACACTAGTGTGCATGTGTGACCTACGCACAAGAGCCCCGACATCAGGCGGAAGGAGCCGGACAGGAGAGGAAGGAGCTGGACAGGGGCGGAAGGATCTGAAAGTGGGTAGTGGGAGCACTCGCCATCTGACGATGGTGAAGCGATGCTCCTGCAATCAAGCTCAGAAAATATTGTATCTGATTGGTTGCGATGGGCAACCACTCCTCTTCTAAAAACCTGCACTTTAGCAAATATACCCCCTGCTTTTATAATGTAAAGCTTGTATTTTGTCATTGACATTAATGACATTTTTGGCATCTGGATATATTTTAGTGCTATTCTTGGTCCAATGTATTATTATTATTATTATTATCCTTTATTTATATGGCGCCACAAGTGTTCCGCAGCGCCTTACATAGTACATAGAACTAATAAGTGAACAAGAAACAAGTAACTTACAGTACATTACAGTGCAGGACAGGGACACAACTTATATACATTGCTGAAATAGTGATTAAAGCACTCACAATAAGCTGCCGGGAGTTGGCGGTCCCGTGTTAGGTGCCCTAATGGGGAGTAGAGAGTAGAAGAAAATGTAAAGAGAAGCACATGAGGGAAGAGGTCCCTGCTCATGAGAGCTTACATTCTAAGGGGAGGGGCAGACAGACAGGCGTGACACAGAAGGGGAAGATAGGAAGGAAAGAGCATGAGGTGGGTTAGGAGGAGTGCTGGAAGGCCTTGATGAATGTATAATATATACTGTACATATGTGCACTGCTAACTGCATTACCCCCCATTCCACCCCTTATTTTCTTTCTAGTACTATTCTTGGTCCAATGTTTAATACATACTGTACAGGGCGTAACTAGGTCTATGAAAGCCCCATACAAAAGTTTGTAAGAGCCCCTATATATATAACACATGTAACTTTGACAAGGAAGATGGGACCCTCTCAAATCTGGGCCCCATAGCAGCTGCATCCCTTGCACCTATGATAGTTTTGCCCATGATACATCAAAACATACCCTTCCACCACATAACAGTGTCGCTCTCCCTCCCTCCTGCCTCTAACGTGCCTACTTCCTGCACTCAGGTCCCCCTCTACACACTCATGTCTCATGTCATCTGTCAGTCTTCCCGCTCCCCTAGATTGTAAGCTCCTAGGAGCAGGGTCCTCCTCCCCACTGTCTCACAGCCTTCTTCTCAAGCACTTCAATGACAGCCTTCACCTTCGCAGCTGTATTGTGTATGGAGAATTGTGTTGCTATTTGTTACTTGTGCTCTGTTTATATTTTGGTTACTGTATTGTAATGTAATGTTCTGTGCACCCCTTACTGTATGTACTGTATGTACGGCGCTGCGGACCACTTGTAGCGCCCTATAAATAAAATGTAATAATAATGATACTGTACATAGATATGTACACTGCATTACCCCGTATCCACCCCTTATTTTCCATTATGTACCCCCTTTATTACTGTTATTGTTGTGACAGAGCTTGTGAATCCTCTATAATGGATTACATGCACTCCAACACTATACATTTCAACATCTCATACCCAGGAATCAGGATGGGGCATCATGCTGAGGCTGTGCCTATAACTTGGTGAAACACTAAGCTGTCTCTTCGCCACCTCTCCTCTCCAAACACATGATCATGGCAAAACAAACCAGTAGGGAATGGGAGACACATTACATAGCCAAAAGTATGTAGATACTTGAACATCCCAGCCATATGTGCATCATAAAATCTCATTCCAAAACCATGGCAATTAATATGGAGTTGGCCTTGCTATACTGCTGTAATATCATCTTCTGGGAAGAATAGATTATGGCTGCAGAGAATTCATCCAGACACAAGAGCATTAGTGAGGTTGCACACTGATTTTTGACAATAAGGTATGACTCACAATCTGCATTTTAATTCTGCAGAAAGTGGTTCCCTGACATGCTGCAAACCCATATTTGTTTATAAGGCTTGCAGATGGTAAAGTGTGATTCATCACTCCAGAGAACACTTTTCCACTGCTCAAATGGCGCGGTGTGTGTTACACTACTCCAGACAACATTTGGAATTGCGCATGGAGATATAAAGCTTACGTGTAGGTGTTCAGCAATGGAAACCCAATCCCTGAAACTCCTGACAAACAGTTCTTGTGCTGAGGTTTTTTCCCAGGATCAGTTTGTAACTTGGAAGTGAGCATTGCAACAGGGGACAGAATAGAGAAGGGTGAAGGAAGAAAAGAAAGCAACAGGTGGTATGTTATTATTGTGGTTGCTCACATACTGTTGCCATATTGGAGAGTGAGTCTCTGCCATTGCAGTTCATCATCAGAAACAAAAAATAATGTTATATGGTTAGCTATGACAGTAAATGTGCTAAATACACTTGATGACCACTTGAATGGATGGGGGAGAATGTTGCATCCAATTTGCTGCAGTTTCACAGGTAGCCGCTACAATATATCTGATTAATTTGTTTTGAAGTTTGGTAACAAAAGGGGCATTCAACAGGATGAGGAGAAACCTATGAGAGAGGAATCTCCAGATTCAGGTATGGACAATAGGTATTTCAAGGCAAAGCAGAATGGTGATAATTTTGGGCAATGTTACCAAATGTGACTGAAGGAGTTATCTGCTTACAACCTGTTCAGCTTCTGCTTAAGATGTTTGGGGGAAATGTATGTAATTTAGTGGGAGAAAGATACCACCAGTATAGTAGTTTGTAGACATTTTCTATCATCTTTACACAGATTGAGCTGGAGACCATATTTGCCTAATTTCTTGCCATTCTTCATTATACAAACTCTCTCCCAAATAACTTTCCCAATCCGTTCATGGGGAGCTCTAATGACAGAACCACCTGCCTCAAGTTTCTTGTACATTTTGGACACTACCTTAAATGGAAGATTGTCCAAGGGATTTGAACATGGTGAGCGGTCTACTTCACAGACAAGATTTAACCAAAGCAGGAAAATGTCATTGTAGGAACTGCAAAAAAATGCTTTGTTTACGAAGTGTCGTTCTGTTCGTGTTTATGCCCGATTTTTTAAAAGGGCATTGCTTTTTCTAGTTGTGTCTTGCTAGTAAAAGCACTACCCTTTTAAATATCAGGTAAAACCACAAACATAAGTGTCAGGTTTTACAACCTGACACTTCCAAAATAAACCACTGGGTCTGTTAACTTTATTTTTTACATCAGAAAAAAAGAGTAAAGGTGGAGTCTCTAGTAATATTATTGAGATATCTAATTCCACCAGGTGACTACGTCTCAAAAACTACACAGTCTGATAAAATTCCAGTACTGGGGCTAATTTAATTCTCTAATTGACTCTATTCCAAAGCTTATGTATATATAAAACGCAGTGGGATAGTTTAGGGCCTGTTTAGTACATCTAGTCTTTGGAAGCCAGAGTAGAGACTTGCCATATTATCAGACTCTCAGATTTAATTAAATACCATATTCTCATAGTTCTATAACTTTTCCAGAGTATACACTGTAATTGGTAGCATCTATGCGAGCGCACAGCCACTGTGAATCGACTTTTGGAAACTGTTGTCATCATTATCAGTTTACTTGCACAAACCCTATATATGGTGTACAAGATCTGTCGGAAATCAGACTTTGCTTAATTTAGTCGACATGCAAATACCCCATTACCACTCAGTCACACCTACTGTATTTAGCCACGAGTGGAGACAAAGGTGCGTACGACTCTGAATTGCCCATAGATGCATGTACTTGGCTACGAAGTATGTGCCCTGCTAAAAATCAAAAGATTTGTCTTCAAAATGGAGTTTGTGCAACTCTGCCATTTGTCACAATTTGAAAAATATTAAACTAGATACTTGCCAATTCAGAGAATAATATTAGTATATTTTATCTGTCCATTGTGATAAAGATTTACTTTGATTCTGGTAAAAATATGTGAGCCCTAGTTTTAGTAACCTACAGAACCTCCTAAAGCAGTAATAACTGAAACCAAATGTTTTCTCTACTCAGTAATTCTGTGCATTAGCTTGGCCGTAGTTTGGTCTATTCCTTAGTAAGGATGATATTTTTGGGCTAAGTACTGCTCACCAGGTTAAGCAACAACATTTCAGTTGGGTTAAATCCAGAACTTTTACTACACTAATGCAATTCCAAAATCATCAACCATTTTGTTGTAGATTGACCTTCCTATTAGAAAATCATGCATTTCATGTATTGCCTAACCCAGGGGTATTAAACATGTAGCCCTACAGCTGCTGTAGAACTACAATTCTGGACATGCCCTAATAGCAAAATTGTTATAGTGGGATGCTGAGATGTGTAGTTCCACAGCAGCTGGAAGACTGCATGTTGAATACCCCTGGCTTAAACTTATTTATCATTTTGGAAGTTGCAATCAAACCAAATTAAATCTTACTGCAAGAGAATAGTTTGAATATTTATAGCGATTATTATTTCTGTGAAGAACCTTTTCAAGCTCTCTGCCTCGTCTTATATTAAACACATCTACATACTGTTTTGGTTATTTGACCCTGCTTTAAAACAATGAGTATTATTATTATTATCATTTATTATATGGCGCCACAAGTGTTCCGCAGCGCCTTACAATGTATGAAAACAAATAGGTGACAAAAGACTTACAGTACAATACAATAGAGGACAAGGACATGGATAATATACATTGCCACATTAGCGACCATAACACCCATATAAGCAGCAGAACATAAGCAACCAAGTGTTAGATGCCCTAGTGGTGGGTAAAAAGTAGATGAAAGTAAAGAAGGGAGAAGCACAAGAGGGTAGAGGGCCCTGCTCACAAGAATTTACATTCTAAAAGGGTAGGATACTACAATTGGATTAGGATTAATGAAACCACAAGGCCTAAGCAAAAGTGTGCTTCTCCACATCTATTGTTTTCCCATTAAACATAATGGTCTAGCATCACTGGATGGTTCTGTACTAAATTTCCAAAACAATCATCATCATCTCTTTGGTACTGTATTTGAATTAATAGCCCATCTGGATATATTCATTAACATGCTGAATACACTCTCCCTCCAGATACAATATTATTATTTTTTTACTTAGCAATTGTTTTATAAGAAAAACAATATTGATTTCTACCTGAGGCTGTTTAGATCAAGGTCATCCGTGTCAAACTCCAGCAAAGGCTGTGGAGTATCACTTGGGCCATGTGAGTGAAGCACCGAAGAACTAGATGAAATCACTGTTGTTTGTCCAGAGGGATGGATAGTTTTAAACTGGAATTGAGGTCCCATCCACAATCGTCTGTGGGGTCCTGTATGAGTCACTATTTCCACCTAGAAAAGGTACAGTAAAAAGTCTCTTAAAAAAACAACATCAATTCTATATCATCAGACTAGCTATTTTATAATAGGAAAAGGTAAGTAAGATAAATGTACACTGTTGGCAAGAGATTAAGGGCCTTATATAATAGCCTGGGAGATTCCGGCATGGGTGTGATTCCGGCAAATGTGTCTGTTTTTGTGTTTTTTATTATAATTCTTTATTTTGAGTGGTCAAACATAAGAGAAAGAAACACGAAAACAAATGGCAACAAATGCCCAATACTAAACAAATTTTAAATACAGTAATAAGCAAAATAAAAATGACAATAAGAAAAATATTACTCAGGTGACTAATGTAAGGGAGGGGGAGAAGAGGGAAGTTAGGGCAAGAGAAGGTGGGTGGCGCATCAGACAGTGGAAATAGAAAAGTAAAGAAGTAAGAAGAATATTTTATGTGTCTGTATTTTTAAAGTGGCAATAATTTAAAAATTAAAACTGGTTTTATTTTACCTTTTAAATGTTTGCTGCTTTAAAAATATGGGTAGACTTGAAACGCGTGTCTGAATTGTTCAAGTGTGTAACATCTTTAATTTATTTCGCCATACCTAGTTCAGCTTTAAGATTCTGTTGTTTTTCACTTTAGGAAGTTTTTAATGAGTATGAAAGTTATATTATAATTTACATACAAAATTGAAGTGTGCCCCCAAAAAAGTGAGCTTTTGTCTCCTGCATTTCGAAGGCTAAAAGCATTAACCATTATTTATAATAAGGATTACATGAAGGTTTAGGGGGAATTCTTGGAGGTTTCATTTGCTGTATATTAATCAACTTTGTTGGAAATACTTTCAAATATACCTCTATCTTTTCTATAAATAAACATATTCTGCTACAGTAGATAATTTTTAGGATGAAAAAAACATACACCATTGTTTTACTGCCCTTGAGATTCAGTTATGTTTATTTTACATTTAAGATTCAATTTTTTCTATAACACCGAAACAGCTGAGCAAATATTTGGAACTTTGTTAGGGACATAAGCATTTTTATTAATATGTAAAAAAAAATCATAAATGTAACACCAAATGTTAATAAATATTGTTTTAGAAAGTAAACAGAATTGCGGTTACACAAGTTAAGTTTTACATGATATTCCAGTGCAAACACATGTTCTTTAAAATCAACTTTACAGAGTAGAACTGATATAAAAACACCAATGAAAAAATAGCCTGGGGAACTGTTTTACAGCATGTTTGCAAATTGTTTAACATAGTCTTTTTTTTTACCCATAGGCAGAGTAACATAAAAGTACTATGTGCCAGCAATGGCAGGTATGAAAACTGCAAATTAATATGTACTTGTCAGGCAGGGCTGAACATTTACACATTACTAATAAATCATAAATTATGCATTACTATAATTGTAACCATATTCCAGGTGTAGGAATGAAATTCGGCACTAACATTTGTCTTGGACTTTTAAAAACAAGTTAATTTTGGTTCCTGGTTATTTTGCTGTTTCACCTAATCCAACACCAAAACTATAACCTCAATCCTGAATCTCTATGCTCATCCGTTACACCAGTATTGTCCTAAATGAGCAATGCTTCCAATGTCTAACAAGAGACCAGAGCACTACATGTGTTACTTTGGGCTGATACTAGAAATAAGGTTTATTTTGAGTAAGTTTACGTCTATAAGATAGAACAGCTGTTAAATAGACATCAGACAATAGAGGGATGTGGTGAAACTCCATTAGTAATAAGTGATCCAATCTCTAATTATGGATACCTGAGTGTTTTTCAAAGTCCACAAAATAAAACAGCAAAATAATACAGATCTATTATAGAGAAAATAACTTTCAATAATGGGGATCCTCTATATACCTTTTTCCCCATCTAGATCAACTGATTTATCTATGCACAAAAAAGACTACAGAGAAAGCTCTTATTAAACATAACCAACATCCTGTTCAAGAAGAAATGTTAGATATACATTTCTTGTTTGTGTCATGTCCCTTAATGTAAAACACTGCATTTTATGATGAACCTTTACAAATAAAGGATAACAATGTCCCCCATCTTCTAAAATTGCTAGAGAATATATTGAAAATTAAATACCGTAATCGTCCAAGATAAATAGAGAGGTGTTACAGTTTTTGAAGTTAGGAGCTGAAAACAAAGCTCTAAAAACTGAAATTATGCACATATTGTTATGAGCTCCCGAATAGCACCCCGTAATGTTAAAGGTTTGCAGAGTCAGATCCAAGAGAGGAGTGATAAAACATAATAATAAGAACACCATTTTGGGAGGTATTCAAATGTTTTGCCTCCTTTTGCACCCAGGAGCTATGCAATTGTTGCTCCCGTCGGTGCGATCAGCTGCCGGAAAACCATTTCAGCTCGCAGCCCCAGGGGTGTGCAAGCTGAAATGGGCGAAAAGTGACCTGCTTGTGCGCCCAAATAGCACTTTTCGCGATCGCACCCAGCACTTTGGTCGGAGGTAGCCGTTTACGCGGCTAAACCCCGACCACTATGGGCGCGATCAGTGCAACAATGGGCATCAATTGAATAGCGCCCCGCGATCTCCTGTCACTTTAGACGGGAGACCGGGACTGCGAAAACAATTGAATACCGCCCTTATAATCTATCATCCCGTAAACTTATTTCACATTAGTTTTTGTGTATCCTTCGCCCCTTCCTGTCCCCATTATACTTAATGTTTTTGTTGAATTAAACCAATACATTAGAAAATGATGCTTAATGAAGTATTTTACCCAAAAATCACGTAATAGACAAAATATCCTAGGTGCACCAATAATTCTAAAAGAAGGATGGGGCAGGTGTCTCTATTTTGGAATTCTTATAGGAAGAGCGTAATAAAAATATATATATTTACTGTATAGGTGAGAGTATACCAATTTTTTATACTAATTCCTATATAAGTGGCACTTGATCAGATAATATGATTATTAGAAATCAAAGTATACAACAGATTGTATCATTTGTTTTTGAGGAAAAAAAAACAGGAGGAATTATATTGATCGCTAATAAAGGTAAGTAGATGTGACAACACAATATATCAGGCATCCCGTATACACTGCACAATCTGGTGTACGACCGCCTGATATATTGTTACCCTGCCGCATCCAGAAGCATAGTGTTGGCCGCTGGATCTTCAGATCTGCCAGCACTGCAGATTATTTTTGATTATCACATTTTACCATCTTATTGGCTGGATGTACTTTAAATACACTAGAGGAACATGATATGACTGTTTATTTTAGTCTTCTACAAGCGACCCGCCCTGGCTTCGCACGGGAGCAATTTTGAATTTACGGCAATAGTTTTAACCAAGGTCTTATAAGATTGTCTTGTAGGCGACATTAGTAGTTTTCCCTCCTGACGTCAACACGAAAAGATTTAGTTTTGACGCAACAAAAGGGTCACATAAATTGTCCATGAGACAAACAGTCTCCACTTAGGTCAACTCCAGCCACGTTAAGTGTCTGTCCCTGTGCTTTATTTATTGTCATGCCAAAGCAGACTCTTACCGGGATTTGGACTCGTTTGAAATTAAAGAATCGTTTCACGTAAAAATTAAATATGAACGGTAAAAAAAAAGGGAAAAACTTAATTTTTTTTACCAGTAAACAGGACTTACAACTATTTTTCTGGAGAAACCGAATATGTATTAATCTCTACATGGTATAAAATAAAGTCCATCATTGTGATATATCTTTAATGGTTTAGGCAGCGCAAGCCAAGAAAGCGATCGGACGTCTCTTTTTTTCATGGACTTGCTTCACTAAAATTGTCACTGCACGGCTCCCTTTTGTCATACATTAATGTTTCATACACCTAAACCTTCGTCGAGAAATGCTTCATAACATAGTGAAAACTGCATCAAAATCTGTCTAGTGGTTCTCGAGATTTACCCGAAGAAACAGACAAACGCCTAACAGGGACTTTATTTTATACTATGTATAGCAGCATAATGTCATGTTTAGACAGTGAAATATTTCTACATTGTATAAATGTCAATTTAATAGTTTGTATTGTAACACTAGGGGGTAAATTTACTAAAGTGAGAGTTATTATAAGTGAGTTTTAGAAGAAATGTTTTAGAATGTCATATTAGTAGCCACCCTACATAAGTTCACTTGCATCAAAATATACAGTACATTTGCATTCTAATACATTATAACATATTGTAGAATTTTATCAAAGGGATTAAGTGCTTGCAGGACGAAACGAGTTGGGGGCACCTGTATCTTGCCATATGAACTATTGATTTCTTTCTTGAACTCAGATAAGCTATACCTATTTTTAATTTATTTTTTAAATCCATGTATTTTGTTTTTTAAATATACCTAAGAATGTTTTTATGTGACTACTTTTAGAGGGGACATTGATTTTTATCTCTGAATAAATTATGTATTTTTAATATAACTTATTTTGGTTAATATTTATGTTTTGCGCAGCACTTGCACTTTTTATTATGCAAAATAAGGCATTTTTTAATATAACTTTCTTTGGGGTGAATCCTTATGTGCTGCACAGCATTTGCAATTCATATACCTATTGTTTACAAGTTGCTTTGGATCAATTACACTTTGCACTATATATATATATATATATATATATAGCAATGATATAGCAATGAATGTGGGGGCGCTCAAATAAAAAATAATAACGTGATGTTAATAAATTTAATGATAATAAGTGATACTTCTCATGTGAATAAATGAGTGGCTGCTAATTACACAATAAAAAATGTGCTGGTGTACACATCAAAGAACAAAAAAATGAAAAAATACAACGTGAAGTGTAAAAAAAACGCCTAGACGTATCCAATGAAATTGTGATCAAATAAAACGTGCAAATATAGAAGAAATAGACACTACTTATCTGGTAGTGAAAGAAGGATGTAATGGATCCAATGCAGTCAGTCCATTTGATGCTACTCACTACAAAGACCTGGAGGCTATTAGGGATGTGCAGGCTCGGATTAGTTCGGATTTTCCCGCCAAGAATCGAGTCTCAGAAAGAGGCAAAACGTCATCTTTCATAGACAAAGTTCATCTTTCATGGACTTTTGTCCAGGAATGGGCAGCATAGACGGTGTAATGGTTAGCTTTACTGCCTCACAGCACTGAGGTCATGGGTTCAATTCCCACCACGGCCCTACCTGTGCGGAGTTTGTATATTCTCCCTGTGCTTGCGTGGGTTTCCTCCGGGTACTCCAGTTTCCTCCCACACTCCAAAAATATACTGGTAGGTTAATTGGCTCCCAACACAAATTAATCTTAGTGTGTATGTGTGTGCGCATGATGATAAGGAATATAGGCCCTCATTCAGAGCCGTACGCTCTGAGCAGAGCGCACGCTCTGAATGAGGGCTGCCCTCCACCCACAGCCAATACGAGCGCGCAGTTTGATGGCCGCGATGACCATCGCGACCATCGCCACTGCGAGCCGGAGCTTGCGGTTGAGTTTTTCAACCGCAAGGCCCGGAGTGATTTTGGCTCTATCAGAGCCAAAATCACTCCCACTGACATCACTAGTGATGTCAGTGGGCCGGCTTCTGACGGTAGGCGTTCCCTTGGGAACGCCCCCGTCAGGGAGGCACGCCCCCGGCACGCCCACCAAAGGGGGCGTGCTGTCAATCAACATCGACAGCACGCCCCCTTTGATCAGACACAACGAGCGAAGGAAAGTACTTCGCTCGTCGCGTCTGGCGCATGCGCACGACGGAGCTCCCGCCGTCGTGCGCATGCACAGTGCACAACATCGACCCACTTGCGAGCAGACAGCCGCTTGCGAGTGGGTCTGAATCAGGCCCATAGATTGTAAGCTCCACTGGGGCAGGGACTGATGTGAATTGCCAAATAATCTCTGTAAAGCGCTGCGGAATATGTGTGCGCTATATAAATAACTGGTAATAAATAAATGAAAATAAATATTGGTCCTTTGAAAGATGACGTTTTGCCTCTTTCTGAGACTGGATTTTTGACGGGAAAAATATGAATTTGGTGGGAAAATCCGAACTAATCTGAGCCTGCACATCCGTTATTTATATATATATATATATATTTCTTTTTTTACATACATTTTTTTATACTTATAAACAGACCTTTGAACATGAAACAATTTCCATATCGTTATCATATGATTAAGTCTAAAATATTATGGCTTGCAGCTATTAATAGTTATCGAACTGACTATTAGTGCTACCCTTTTTTGTTTCATGTTTCATGGTTTTGTGGGCTTGGCATACTTCTCTTTTGAGTTGAGCTGGAGTTTATGGCTAAAGACATTGAAGCTTGTAACTGGACCTCCACTATCTCCATACACAGTCTGCAGCCATTTAATGTTGATGTTGCATTAACAACCAAACTCCCTTTTTGCGTGAACCATCATTTATG
Organism: Taudactylus pleione; assembly: GCA_031769625.1. Taxonomy (NCBI): domain Eukaryota; kingdom Metazoa; phylum Chordata; class Amphibia; order Anura; family Myobatrachidae; genus Taudactylus; species Taudactylus pleione. The sequence continues at coordinate 3,482,744 of JAUIMM010000396.1, forward strand.
ACTTGCAAAATCATAGAAGGTAGTGGCTATATTTATCTGTGAACAAAGATGAAAAATAAATGTCCAGTCCATATAATACAACATTATTTTTATCCTTTATTTTTATGGCGCCACAAAGGTTTGGTGCCAAAGGTTTGGTGCCGATGTTGGCAGTGAGGAGATAATGGTATAAGTAAGGTAAGGAAAAGCACGAGAGAGAGCTTACAATCTAAAGAGGAGTGGGAGACAGACAGGGATGACAGAGAAGGGATAGACAGTGAGCAAAGAGAATGGTGCAGTGGGTTAGGATGACAGCTGGAAGGCTTTTATAAAGAAGTGAGCCTGTTTGAAGTTTTGTAGAGAGGTGGAGAGTCTGATGGGGTAAGAGAGAGAGTCCCAGTGGTAGGGAACAGCAATCTTGGAGGCGGGAGTGGGAGAAAATAATCAGTTGGGAGGAGAGACGGCATTCATTTGTGGAGTGAAATGAGCGGGAGTATTAAGGGAGATGAGGTCAGAGATGTAAACAAAAGAGGATTAGATGAGGGCTTTGCAAGTGAGTGTGAGGAATTTGAATTGGGTTCTAAAGGGGAAGCGGAGCCAGTGTAGGGCTTGTAGGAGTGGGGAGCAGACATAGTACATTTGGAGAGGAAGATGCACCAGGAGCAGCATTGAGGATAGATTGGAGTGGAGAGAGGTGGGAGACAGGGAGTTCAGACAAGAGGGGATTACAGTAGTCCAGTCTAGAGATGACCAGTGAGTAGATGTTGCCTCCAGGGTGAGAAAGGGTTTGATCCTGGAGATATTTCAGAGATAGAAATGGCACGACTGCGAAAGGTACTGAACATGTGGTTTAAAGCAGAGTAAGGAGTCAAGAATAACTCCAAGACAGCACACTTGCGGGCTAGAAGAGTTGGTGGTGCTGTCAATAGTTAATGAAATTGTGGGTGGTGAGGTTATTCTGGAGGGTGCGGAGATTAACATGTAACATTTAAGAAAGAGCTAGAATAACCAGGAGGAAATAGTAGAGAGACAGTTGGAGATACAAGTGAGGAGACAGGGAGAAAGTTCAGGGGAGGAGTGGTAGAACTGACTGTCATCAGCTTAGAGAGGATATTGGAGTCCAAAACAGCTGATGAGATTGCCTAAACAGGATGTGTAAAGGGAAAATAAAAGAGGTCCAAGAACAGAACCTTGGGGGACACCTACTGATAGTGGAAGTGTGGGAGAAGTGGAGTCATGAGAGGAGACAGAGAAAGAACAGTCAGAGAGGTAGGATAAAAGACTGGAGGTGGCCGTGGATAATGAAGGCTTTGCCTGAGGAGATGGTGGTCCACAATGTCAAAAGCAGCAGAGAGGCCAAGGAGAATGAGCAGAGTAGTGGCCCTTGGAATCGACAGCAAGCAGGTAATTGCTGACTTTACTGAGAGCAGTTTCTGTGGAGAGGACAAAAGCCAGACTCAATTGGGTCAAGCACGGAGTGGGAGAAAACAAAGGTATCAAGGCAGGTTGTAGACAATCCGCTCAAAGAGTTTGGATGCAAAGAGGAGAAGAGCGCTGGGGTGGTAATTAGAGAGAGTGACTGGATCAAGGCCGTTTTTTTTTAAGATTGAGACAAAGGGATGCTTGAATGAAGAGGGGATATAACCTAATCAAAGGGAAAGATTGAAGAGATGAGCAACATGGGAACAGGTAATGGGACAGAGAAAGCAGAGGAGATAGAGTGAAGTTAGTGAAAGGGGATGAGGACTGGATTAGGGGCATGATGACATCACCAGATACTGGAGAGAAGGAAGACAATGTAGGTAAAATGAATGAGGAAGCTGGGGATAGGCAGGCTGGGAAAGGAGTGTATGGGATGATGCAGGTCTGGAGGGAATGTGATGTCCTGATAAATAGATTCAATTTTGTATTTGCAGTGGGTGGCAAAATCAAGGGCAGGCTGATGAGGAGAGGTGAGGAGGGGGGAAGAGAAGGGAGTTAAATGTGGTGAAGAGATGATGGGGGACTGGGTGGAGATAGGGGTTTTGAGAGGGAAAGGACAGCACCATACAGTAGTTGAAAGCATACATTTTAAATGGAGGAAATCTGCATTGTAGACCGATTTCCACCACTGTCGCTCGGCAGTTTCTGATCATTTTGGCAGGTACAGTAACTGGTGTATTTGGAATGCCAAGGTTGAGGTATGGATCTGCGAAGGTGAGTAGTGACCGCTGCAGTAACAAAGCCTAGACCAGAAGTAAGGAAGAATTGCATAGGGAAAAAGCTTGGTTGCCAGGTTTAAATGAACTTGCACAGGCCTCGGCAGGTTGGCTTGGGTGTGAGATTAGTGTAGGAAGCTTGGAAGATTAATGAAGCTCCTCTTCATGAAACTAGACAGAAGACGAAATCTGCTGTAGGTAGCAATAGTGCCTGCTAACAGCTCACCCAGGAAAAGCAGAAGTTGCATGGAAGTACAGTGTGTATAGGTACTCTGTAATTGACTTTGAGGGTTGCGCTCAGAATGATGGGTGCAGGCACTTCGTGCTAATAACAATGAGGAGAGTGGCCAGCACAGAGATTGCTGGTGCTAGGTGGAGAGCTTCATACTGGAAAATTAGCTGAATCATGGAGACAGCATTGAGTACTGGAGACAGAGCTGAATAGTGGAAACAGCTTAGAGTACTAGAAACAGAATTGTATACTGGAGACAGCATTGAGTCAGTGCAGCAGGAACAGTCTGGAGCCAGGGAATGGACACAGGAGAGAAGTAGGAGGTCGTAGGCTGGGATTACCATCGCGACCATCGGTGGGCGATGGTAGCGATGGTGGGTGGCGCTGGGGCTCCGGTCAACTGAGTAAGCCTCGGCTTACTCAGACTGGCCAGCTTGCAAGCCCAGATCCTGGGCTGGTTACTCACGGAAAACAGGGCAGGACAGAACCTCGTTTCCGGGAACGCTGGCCGCCTCCGCCCCGCCTTTAAAACGCCTCTGCCTGTCAATCAGGCAGAGGCATTCAAGGGTCTGCATACGACTACGCAGGACCCATTCTGCACACTCGCAGAATGGGTCCTGCGCATACGCAGATTCCCAATTATCGTGAATCTGCGATCAGCAGTGCACTTGCGTGCACTGTTGAATCAGGTCCACTGTCTGGTGATTACAGGTTTTTAACTAAGTACTTAAGGACCCCCTTTTTTCTAATGCTGGTGTCCCATTAATTACTGGAAACCAGATTAGGGGAGATCTTCCCCCCTCTCTGTTCTCCATGATTTTTCTGTAGTGCAGGGAGTTAATGTCTGGTTATCACAGTGATCATCAGGCATCCCTCTTTCAAATGATGGAACATCCATCTCTCTAGGCGCTGTGGTTGGGGAAACAAAAGGACAATATACACACAATCAGCTCATATTCAGAAGAAGTTACTACTGAGAATTTATACTTACATAAGATCATTTTGTATTTTTATAATTTTTACCTTCCTACCTAACTTTCACAATAAAATACATATACACAAATGGATGGCACTGTAATGCTGTGTTCAATTGTTTTGGCAAGGGTCTGAACACCAGAGACGGTTTAAATAGGATGCCCTTCCTCCCTATGGCTGCACTGGTCACATGATCAGAACTAGGGACCCAGGTGCTGGTTTGGCAGTCAGGTGACAGCAGCCAAGATGACTGTAGGGACGCCAGTCATAAGGCTGGTTGGGGGGGATGACACTAAGAGGAGTTTGCCTCGACCCACCAGAGACTCTATGGCCAAGAAGCGGCAACAGTGAGTAACGGAACCTAATAGGCCGATATGTGACATTGGTCAGGGCATGAGAGACAATGGGGGAAATAAGTAAGTCAAGAAGGGAGAATAAGGACATAAGGCCTGATTCAGAGATGCTTGCAGTGCCGATGTTTGAACGGTTGAGTGATGTTTTGCTACTGCGCATGCTGAAAAAACTAGAAAACCCTTATTGTACTTGCGCAAATCAATGTGTGCCATGGTGCATGCATTTGCTATTGAGATGGCTTCTGTGATCAATTGGCATTTCAGAATGGAGACTGAGAAGTGATTGCAAAAAGATGGGTTGGCATGGGTGTGTTATGAGTGTGTCATGGGCATAATTCGGCATGTGTTAAATGAACTTGTGGTGCTGAATTCTCTTTCGTAGTACCACAGCCACAGTGGCCATATTTTGAGAACGTTATAAGGAAGGGTGTGCGCAAGGCAGTGGCTGATCGAGGAGTTGATGTTGTGACTGATTGCGTCGATGATGAAGAATGGATCCACCAGTGCAGTTGACCATTGCTCGCATATGCAAAGTAGTTGTCACAGAGTTAGCCAAGTCCATTGCATGGAAGTACACAAGAGGAATTCTCAAGCTGACATTTGCATATTTTCAAACCCGTGATAAATCGTAGCCGCAGATGAACTGCGTGCACCACTGTAAATAGGTTATGCTTATTGATGGTAGCCTTGTAAAGCAGAGGTGGAGATGGGGTGAAAGATAATTTAAAAGAAAGAAGATGATGGTCAGAAAGAGGGAATTAGGAATTGGTACAATCAGAGATATTACAACGGTGAGTGAAGACTAGATCAAGTTAGTGTCGACTAACATGGGTGGGTGAGGAGGTTCATTGAGAGAGACCCAATGATGTGAGGATAAGGAGTTAGAGGGGTCAGTGGGGATATCGATAGGGATATCTAAGTGTTACCTAAGATGAGGGAAACAAGGTGAAAAGAGGAACTCTCCTTATGCTCCAGTGTAGCTTTCTTTCAACATATAACAGACATTTTAGAATGTACTATTATTGCACAAGAAATATGCCTTTGGAAACACATGCCTCTCTTACGTTATACATTATTTCTTCACAACTCAGCTTCTAGGATTTCTCCACCCTAGAATTTTGAATATGTTGCTAGATTTATGAGCCTTGAAGGATCTGTGAATATAAAAGCCTCTCTTCTGCTACATTTTGTTTTGCACCATTCCTTGGTTCGCCCAAAGAGATTTCAGTTACTTTCATAGACTGTACCTCATGAAGCAGTGCAAATTAGGCCACAGATAAAGCATCCTCTATATTTTAAGCTCAGAACCATCAGTGTCACAGAGCCGAGAGGTAAACAGATGCCTTTGCAGTTTAATCGAGGCTATAGCCAGATGTTCCTATTCACTCTCCTGTTGTGTGCAGGACAAACATATTGTATCTACTTCACACTGACAACACACATTACCCACTATTCTAATTGAAAAGTTGAAGTGAAGGGCAGCCTTTCTCGGTGCATTCTGTTATCTTTCATGACAACAGTTTTATGTTGAAAATAAAGCTTAAAACAAATATAGTGGAAAGAGCTGAATATTGCTGGCAAGAATAAAACTTCACAGTTCACCCACTGAAGGTTGCAGCCTTTTTCACTTGGCACTTTCCTTGAGTTTAGTCACACATGTTCTATAGCTAAACGTGTGTAACTGATTGTGAAGTAAGTAATATATATAATGTACTGAGTTGTAAACTGGTGGCAGATAAACGGTATTAAGCACACTGGGGAATGGGAGGTGGTTTATACAGTGGTCTATACTAATTACTACTGCTGACTTTATTTACTTGAAATACATTGTAAATCAAAATCAAACTTTATTTTATTTGTACAGTATATTCAGTAACAACATTATTTTGTAGTTTTCTTTCTTGTATTTGATGTGAGAAAATTTGTTTTATACAAATATGATTTCATCCTTTTATTGTCTTATTTTGTTTAACTGTTAATAAGCAATTCCAATCCAGTAAAAAATACTTTTGGGAAATTATATTTACGTACTGTAGTAACACACCCAGGCCCTCATTCAGACCCACTCGCGAGCGGCTGTCCGCTCGCAAGTGGGTCGATGGTGTGCACTGCGCATGCGCACGACGGAGGGAGCTCCGTCGTGCGCATGCGCGAGATGCGACGAGCGAAGGACTTTCCTTCGCTCGGAGTGTCTCATCAAAGGGGGCGTGCTGTCGATGTTGACTGACAGCACGCCCCCTTTGGTGGGCGTGCCTGCCAGACGGAGGCGTTCCCAAGGGAACGCCTACCGTCTGAAGCCGGCCCCACTGACATCACTAGTGATGTCAGTGGGAGTGATTTTGGCTCTGATAGAGCCAAAATCACTCCTGGCCTTGCAGTTGAAAAACTCAACCGCAGGCTTCTGCTCGCAGTTTCGATGGTCGCGATGGTCAGGACCATCGCGACCATCATCCTGCACGCTCGTATATGCTGTGGGTGGTGACCCACAGCTATACGAGCGTCCAGGAGGACGCTCCATATTAATGGAGGTGGGCCCTGATTCAGAGCGAGCGCTCTGGTGAGAGCGTCCGGCTCTGAATCAGGGCCTCAATCTTTACAGCATTACACATGCTACTGCTGAGTCAAAATATTATATATATCGATTATCTCACTCATGTTTGGACTCATCAGTGCAGAATATGCTCAAATAAGGCTAAGGCTACAGACCCAGAGACAATTCAATGAGTATTTGAAAATGTAACCTCTTTGCTGTTAAGAGTTTTCTCAACCATGTGCTAAAGGCAATATTGGACTTTTGTGCTCATAACATCAATATTACACACAATTTTTAATGAGGCTGCAGCACAAATTATATTATTTCGGTTTTCAGAAGACTTAGGGCCAGATTCAGCGTGCACTGCTTAACGCAGATTCCTGATGTTTGGGAATCTGCGCAGGTGCAGGACCCATTCTGCAAGTGTGCAGAAAGGGTCCTGCTAACTTGCTCGCAGACTGGCAGCAGACTGTCAGTCAATTTTGCCGCTGTTGTGGGGGAGGGAAGAAGCCAGAATCTCTGTCAGCTGACGGAAATTTCCTGGCCTCTTCCTCTAAACTGCGGCGGCCGGTTGCAGGACCCAATGGGTCGCCGCAGCCAGCCGATGTTATGCAGATTATTCGATGCTGCGTAGGACAACGCAGCTTGGATAAGTAATGCACAGGAGGTGTGATGGCTCCTGCTGCATTACCATATCTGTAAGGGTCGCAATTGCAAAGCTGCCTACGTGCAGCTTTGCAATTACGATGCTTGCAAAATCAGGCACTTAGTATTTTCAGAAAATACCGTCAGTCTTTTTGCTCATTCAAACATATCAAATAAAATGTAACTAATACGGCCAAAAAGTGTTTGTTTGTTTGTTTTTTATTTGCATTTCAAGAAAGTTAATTAATGCAAATGCGTTTTTTTTTATATAAACACCATAAATTAATACTTTGTGGTTCTTGCTTGAATATTAATTTACCATTCAAAATTACAACCAGCAGGACATGTAGATTATTCAATAAATATCTGCTCTTTGAAATGATCACACATTATTTTCACAAATTTTCATTGTCTCAATTTAAATACTAACCTTGTATAGGAATAATATCGCAGCCCAACAAGGCCTTCAATTTTTTTTAACTAGGAAACCTACTGCATTAAATAAGTGGACATTTTTTATTTGATACATTGGGGAGGAGATCTGGGCCATGTGTGGAAATATTTTGTGTGTGTGCTGTTTTAACTACTAAGGGACATAAAGTTCAAAAGTGGAGACTCCTCTGTTTCAAATATGGATTCTCCCAAGTGTGTGCAGGCCAGAATGGGGTAAATACAGTACAATGTGTCCTCCCCCAGCTATGGACCTTGTAACCACGATCACTAGACAATAACCGCTAAGGGGCAGGGGCGTATTTATAATGGGTGCAGGGTGTGCAGTGCACACGGGCCCCTCAGTCCAGGGGGGCCCACACCGTACATCCTGCATCCATACTTAGTTATACTTCCCTTTGCGCAGATTCCGGTGTCCTGCTCTGCAGCAAAATAATCACAGGGTAGATGGTGGGGGCGAAAAGGCGCAGGCACCATTTTCCCGGAGACGCATGCGCAGTAGATTCTGGCATGAAACCAGAATCTACTGCACTGACAGAGAGGAGGGGGACCAACGCAGACTACACACAGGCCCCGCTTCTCTCTTAAAACGCCCTTGCTAAGGAGCCACATCATTTGAAAGAGGGGACTCCCCTCTTTCACATGCAGGTGCATGCTGACTGCAGGGCAGTTATGGGCATAGTAGGTCAGGTAATGCCCTTCTGCCTATATATAAAAAATATATATACGTTTTCTGTAGCACATGTTAACATTGGGCCTGATTCAGCAAAGATCACAATTGCAAAGCAGGCATCTACGCAATAGTGATCCTTGCTATTATGCAAATGCAGCAGGAGGTATATGACTCCCCCTGCTGCATTTGCGATACCAGCACTGCAACGGAGGTCGTAGGCTGGGATCACCATCACGACCATTGGTGGTCGATGATCGTGATGGTGGACGGCCCCAGGCCTCGGGCCAGCTGAGTAAACTTCAGCTTATTCTAGATTACCAGTAAAATAATACGGGTGGATGATGAAACGTCTGCAAAGTACAAACACAGTAAAATATGGGACAATACACTTCTCCTACCAGTATTATAATAAGCATTTTATGTTTTGATGGAAAATGTTGTGTAAAAGCACATTGCTCCAGTTGTAGCTAAATCGTGGTCTGATTCCATGTGCCTCAGGTTGTTTTTTGAGAACTACTGTCTTTATTAAAAATGATAATATGTTTCTGTATATACCACTTTGCCTGTAATAAAGTGATATGTTATGATAAACTTTTGCAGCTTGAAGCTCTTAACATTCTGTTTTGAGGAGGACATTAGGTCAGTCTAGATTCTAGGGTTTTTTTTGTTTTATTTTTCTCCTGTCTGAGAACACAATTATAGACAACATATTTGCCGACCAACTACATAGACGTAGGATTCCCAGGCTTGTCTTTAGGAAACGCTTGAAGAATATATAATTAAAAGTTTCTTTGGGTAAAGATTACACTTCCTTCTACACACTGCCTACAGCGATGGCTGTGAATCTTGCATATGCCATATAGACAGCCCATTAAATGGATAACCGTTTGAAGGAGAAGATGTTCACCCAGAGAAAAGGATTCAGCACCATTAAAAACTAGCACTCTGTGCTTCACTGTACTCAGGTGTTTACTTTAGCAAAGCTCTTACTTATTGTTTTACACAACAAAGAACATCTTCTGCTCAAAGAAGCACAAGTGCAGAATCTCCCTGTGCTCTGGAACATCTTGTCATATTAATCAATGCAAGAGAGGATGTTTTAAAAGATTAGTCTACGAATAGTTGCAATAAAAGTTCACATGCCATGTTACAATGTGTGATCACAGAGGAATTAATTGGGAAGTTAGTGATTAAATAACATGCAATGAATTGTAGATGTGAGAAAAAAAAATCATCAAGAGACTGTTATAACGTGTGTAATGGAACAGATGTAAAAAAAATCTAGCAATGCATAACATAGACAAAGTAACATCTAGCTAGAGATAAGGTAGGCATGTCTGTGATAAGACAAGTAGCGACTTCTGCTAAATGGCGATTACACTTAAAGTCAGAATAAATACAAATAATACAGCAGCAGCTACTGTATTAATTTTGTTTAATATATGCAAAATTGAAAGTATACTAACCAAACTTGTATTTATAATTGATTAGAGATAATTGAAGCTGCGGCAAAACTTTTTGCTAGTTGAATTCAATAGCAAAACAGGCTGTTTCTCAGTAATAGTTATGGTTTAACAGTCTTTTTGTGTTCCACTTCTGCTTTGCCTTTCAGTAGAATGTCATATGCAAAGTGGCTGTAGTTACAGGCAGCCGCATAGGATCGTTTTACTACTTTATGCTATTGCGATAATCTGCACAACAAATACAGGGGTATGTTTGTGTGCAAGTAGAAACACGTGCTGACCATTGACTATACGCTGGTCACAGCAACCATCATCATTAGTATCTGCATGTGCACCAGCTTGGAGAGAAAGATCCATGAGAAAAAGGTTTCCCTTCCCTGTATGCACGCCTGAGAATCACATGGAGCTTTTCATACGCATCCACGTCACTCCCACGAATCGTGTGATCGCTTTTCCACCGCCCAATTCACTCCCCAAAAGCTTTACAGTATTTTATGGATAGACTGATCTGGCCAAGTTGCATTGAGTCAAAATAGGATGGACATACGCAAAAATGCACAAAGTTGCTTCTGTGCATGCGCAAAAACTTGCGGATTGCTTCCGTGAAGAGAGGTTTGTGTAACTCAAAATCAGCCCCTGTATCTGTATATTTAGCATTTAGCTGGGACAGTAAACTTATTCTGATTTGTGGTGCGGTTGAGATAGGAATGATAACACCAAAGGCAAAATGCCGCCATCAAAATACCGAAGGAAAATATTCTGCAGCACTATTTTCAATATGTTGCTTATTTCCAGTTCCAGTGAGTATACATTTGACAACAATATATTAGAATAACATGAACAATATCAATTATATTATTACTGGCCAGTGTTATTGGACTGTTATTATAATTATTGGACATAGGGCCTGATTCAGAGATGTACGCAATGCCAATATGTACGCAGTTGAGCAATTATCTTTAATCTGCATATGCATCTAAGTCGTACTGCTCAGTACCAGTGGCGGCTCCAGAGGTGGGGCTGCAGCACAGTCCAAAATTCAAATAGGGGAGTCACACCAACTGCCAGTGAGTCCTGACTGTTTGGGGTGGCAGTTGGTGTGGCCCCCTTATTTGAATTTTGGACTGTGCCGCAGCCCCCCTCCTCTTGAGCCGTCACTGCTCATTACCATCGTTGATTGCAGCAACTTTTTACTCGCAGTGTGATTGACAGTCAGGGAGCATTTGAGGGAGGTAATGAAGTGGCGGCAAAAAACACAAGCGTGTCGCAACAGTTTTCGGTGAGTATCACAGCCTGCATATGTGATCCCTTATGCATAAAATTGGCTCCGGTTTCTCAGTACAGGCGTCCATTCTGTACGACCATAGGCATTGGCATAACTACCATAGGTGCAAGGGGTGCAGCTGCTATGGGGCCCAGGGCTGAGGGTGGCCTATCTTCTTTGTCAAACTTACATCTGTTGTATACAATTTTTATCATTGGGTGGTACATAGGGGCCCTTACAAACTTTTTGCTATGGGTTCTTCAAATACCTAGTCATGCCTCTTACCATAGGGTTACTCAGAAGATTGATCATCAATGGATCTGTGACTGATGGCGCATCTTTGTATGCAGCCACTTGAATTTGCAATAACGTTTGTGGACGTCTCAATGCAAATCCCGACATCTGTGATATTTGCATATTTTTGCACAGCAGCTGCAGTGGCACATGGTACCTCTCTGAGTCAGGCCTATCATTTTCATTACTCCATGGGGTATATTGGTGGGTCATAATTTTACTGCCATCATTCCATTCAATCACTTGATTATTGCTTAGTTATACTTAGATCACTGTTACTGATCATTTATTAATATCTATTTAATCCCTGGTATACTCCTATTAACACCTAGTGCAGGGGTGTTGTTATTAAAATTGAGTTTATTAACTATGTCTTACGAGATTTTAGGTGAAACCTACAATTATATGTGTGGTTTTATAAGAAGGTTTATATATTTTGTACAAAGCAATGGAAAATCAACTATTGCAATGTGGAAAAAATACAGTAGCAAATAGGAGTTGACAAAGTATATTTAGGGATGTAGGGCCACGAAAGGTCAAGAAACACAGTTTCCAACAAAATAAATGAATATGAGGGAGAAACACACATATATTGGGGTGTCTATATGCTGAAATGGTGGGTATTATACGGTGGAGAATGGGTAACCCAGGTAGGCCACATTGGAGTGAGATGTAGCCGGTATGATAAGGGCATGTTTTAAGTCAGGTGATGGGAGGATATGGGGAAATTATAGACAGTTATAGAGAAATAGATTAATGGATGAGAAGCAGAGGGGTTGGGGGGAGCGAGTCAAGGGCCTGCACAATGAGAAAGTATGATCTATGTATAGAATAAGAGGTTTTAAAGAACGTGGCATGGTGACATAAGTATAGGAATACCTTGGTGCCCAAGTGGCAGGTGGTGTTACGGTGACCACTTTCCAATTTTCAAATGGGGGCGTGACAAGTGGTGTGGTCAGAATAGCAGTAGCATTTTATTTCTCAGATTTCAGGCCCACACATGCCCCTTTATATGCCATCGGCAGCACATGTGGTGTAATGGTTAGTATTACTGCCTCACTTTACTGAGGTCACTACGGCCCTAACTGTGTGAAATTTGTATATTCTCCCTGTGCTTGCGTGAGTTTCCTCCCACACTCCAAAAATATACTGGTAGGTTAATTGGCTCCCATCAAAATTAACCCTAGTGTGTATGTGTGTGAGCATGTGGTAGAGAACATGAATTGTAAGCTCCACTGGGGCAGGGACTGATGTGAATGGCCAAATATTCTCTGTACAGTGCTACGGAAATGTGTGCACTATATAGATATAGTAACTGGTAATAAATCTGCTCCACATACTCTTTATATACCTCAGAGCCTTCTTATGCCACTTTAAATGCCTCATGACCACCTCATATGCCTCAGAGCCACTCATTCCCCTTTATATGCCTAATAGTCCCCTCATGAACCTATATATGTTTAACTATACCCTGTGTTACATCCTTAACCACTCCAAATTCTGCAATACATCCCTGTCCTCTCTATACAAGACACTACATCCATTAATCCTGCATACCTTGCACTACATCCTTACACTTAATATCTGCCCTACCAAACCTGACACCTCTATACCTTAGACTGACCCCTCATACACCATGCACTATGCTACACCTCATTACTGATCCCTCTATACTGTACCTTGCAATAAAGTGTGGACCCTCTATTCCCTACACTACATTACTACACTACATACCCCCTATACGCTGCACTACACTACATCTCTCCTATATGCTGCACTACATCACTACACTACAGTACTTCACCTCTATTTGCTGCACTACATTGTGCATGAAGTCACAAGTGTCAGGACTTTGTGGGTGTTTAGCACTAGTTTGCAGGGGTTGGTGGTGCAGTGGCGTGGCATGCGGGGTCCTCATGGGCGGCGGGTGACGGCAGAGATCTCGGCCATGACGTCTGGCAGCACTGTCTGGTGTAACGGTGGCCAGAGATCTGGAATAGTTTGGTGTGTGTGGCATGTGGCTGTGTTCCTGTGTGTCTACATGGAGGGCTCCACCATGTTGGAGACCATCAGCTAACTACCAGTAATCCAATGGTCAGCCAGAGGGAGTTCCTGGCCAATCAGTGTGCTGCTATGCCTATAAAGCCAGTCTGGCCTAGAGTGGAATTGCCAGTGCAACAAGTCACTATTCCTGTAAGCTGTCTGTTACTGTGCTCCCTGCTGCGGTTGTTGTTTCGGTCCTAGTGCCCTGTGGAAACCCTTATTGGCATTGTACATGGTTGAGTCTCAGTCCTCCTGTGCCAATACTGTTGATCCTATTGTTTACACCTGCTGACCATGTTCAGTCTGGTGACACCTGTATAGTTGGTTCTGCTCCTCATTCCAGCACATCCCGAATAGCTGTTTCTGCTCCGCATTCCAGCACTTCCCGAATAGCTGGTTCTGCTCCTCATTCCAGCACATCCTGAATAGCTGGTTCTGCTCCACATTCCAGCATATCCCGAATAGCTGTTTCTGCTCTACTTTCCAGCATATCCTGTATAGCTGGTTTTGCTCTGCATCCAATACTGTTGATCCTATTGTTTACACCTGCTGACCATGTTCAGTCTGGTGACACCTGTATAGTTGGTTCTGCTCCTCATTCCAGCACATCCCGAATAGCTGTTTCTGCTCCGCATTCCAGCACTTCCCGAATAGCTGGTTCTGCTCCTCATTCCAGCACATCCTGAATAGCTGGTTCTGCTCCACATTCCAGCATATCCCGAATAGCTGTTTCTGCTCTACTTTCCAGCATATCCTGTATAGCTGGTTTTGCTCTGCATCCAATACTGTTGATCCTATTGTTTACACCTGCTGACCATGTTCAGTCTGGTGACACCTGTATAGTTGGTTCTGCTCCTCATTCCAGCACATCCCGAATAGCTGTTTCTGCTCCGCATTCCAGCACTTCCCGAATAGCTGGTTCTGCTCCTCATTCCAGCACATCCTGAATAGCTGGTTCTGCTCCACATTCCAGCATATCCCGAATAGCTGTTTCTGCTCCACTTTCCAGCATATCCTGTATAGCTTGTTCTGCTCCGCATCCCAGCACATCGCTAATAGCTGGTTCTGCTCTTCATCCCAGCACATCCCGTATAGCTGGTTCTGCTCCGCATCCCAGCACATCGCTAATAGCTGGTCATACTCAACTGATCCCAACAGCATTTAGGACCTCATTCAGAGTCGGTCGTTGCGGCCGCACGGTCGTACGCCACCGCTGTTCGCTATACTGCGCATGCGTAAAGTTCGCAATGCGCGTGCGCAAACTAGCAGCTACGATCAGAAATCTCTCTCTCCTTGAACACAGCCAGGTCGGTAGTTTGAGTGACAGATGGAGGCGTTTGTGGGTGGTAACAGGGGAAGGTGCTTGAAAACGGGGGAGTGGAGATCCGAACGCAGGCGTGCCTCATTATGCGAACGGCGTTTTATGGGAGTGCATATGGATTATGGGAGTGCATAATTAACAAAGTAGTGTCATGGCACATGTGACATGGGAGGTTTGTACACTGACAAGATCGTAGAGCTTAAGAGAGGGTATGGTCAACCTTAAGCTCTACGACCAGTTCCGATGGTTCCCGATGGTCTCGATTAATCCTTATATGCCCGGAGATGACGTGCAATGCGTACGAGAAGGAGGCGTATTTTTTTGTCTTCCGACCGCTTCCTCCCCTTGGTCGGTCAACTACCGATCCGAACTTAGGGACGCAACTTGCGAGGGAATCATTTGCATATCCGGCCCCTTTTTCCGTAAGACCGTGCGGCCGCTTCGACCGACTCTGAATGAGGTCCTTAGAATCCTGGTTCCATACTCACCAGCTACCCGTGATGTTCAGTTTCTATTCATACTCTATACACACAGTTAGTACATGAGGAGAAATTATATACTACCTCCTCGTTTACTCCCATCTGCTAGAGACTCTCCCACTACTACCCTCACCTCATTGGTGACAAAAACCCACCAAGATCTGACAGCAGATCTGACAACAAATAGATACATGCATGCCACATCTTCTGTGAATGGATTCCAACATGAAACTGGTGTTTCTGGGTTGCAACTGGGTGGCGAGAACCAAGATGCACGGAGTTGCTATTTCTGATGGGAGTGTCATGGGTGTATATGTTCATCGCCGAGAGACTCTGAGACCTACGTATGTGAAAGGGACGCCTGTGCCTGACGGATCTCTTGCACCTAGCATGGGGCTGGTGCAAGTGCCAATACTTATTATAGCGTAATGGTCTGCGGACACTAGAATAGTGGGCAGGATAGGCTTGCACTTTCAGATGCATAGATTTGTGACTAAGTTTGGCCGATTGTCACGTTACCATAAGAAAATAAGTACAATGCCGCGGCTGTACAGAAAAGTGTCTGAGGTAGCATGCAAATCAGAATCAGATCGGGTGTCTTTAGCATAAGTCGAAGGCTTTAGGGAACATTTTCAAAGAATTTCCTTTAATGTCAACACTAATGGAGCACTTTGAGAGATCAAGGTGGATTATATCCCAAGTCTTAGGATCTGGAGAGGAACCAAATTCAGACTCCCAGGAAAGCTCATGAGCAGATAATAGTGGGGATTCTAGTGCCAAAATGGTACAAGAAAGAATTGGTGCCTCTGTCAGTGGGGTGATAGGTGAAGTGACTCGCAAAGGGAATGTAATGATTGGACAAAATGTTGGATCTGAAAAAATTGGTACAACTAGCTGATAAGGATATATCTTTTGTGTCTGTCTATGAATGAGTGTGGTGCAAAGTCACCCACGATAAGGCAAAAATAAGTGATGCATGCATTACTACATGTGAATACTATGAATGTGCAAAAGCCCAGTGGGAAAAAAAGGTTTGATACCAGAGGGGAGTCAGAGGAGTAGGGTATACTGGAAGATGAAGATTCCCATTCAAATAATCCAAATTAGAAAGTGTAAGGGTGACTGTGGAAAGAGATGGAAAGGGCTGATAAAAAGTTGCTTGCAAGTCTGTTTTCTGTAGCGCTCTTGCAAATTTTAATACTGCGATTACACAGTAGTTAAGCATGGGATACAGTTATGTGACCGGCGGCCGCTGGTCACAATCCGACCCCGGAATGCCGGCTAGGGATTTATGACAGGCGTGAAGATACCGACGCCTGTCATAATTCCAAAGCCAGAATGAAGAACAATGCGGGCCCGAACGGTGTAAGTATGAGCCCCCGTCCTGTTAGCCGCACGGGGGGGGAGGGTTAGGTTTAGGGCAACCCGGGGGAACTTAGGGTTAGGCACCCCTCGGGGATGGTTAAGGTTAGGCTAGGGGAGGGGGGGGTTAGGTTTAGGCACTAACGGGGGGAGGTTATGGTTAGGCACTAGGGGGAGGTTAGGGTTAGGCACCCCTAAAGGAGGGTTAGGGTTAGGGGGGGAGAGGGAAGGGTTGGGATTTCCTCCCTTCGGCCAGCCGCTGTCGGGATTTGAACTGACGGCTATACAGCCGCTGGCAAAATAATCCCATTCGGATAAGCATACAGTGTGAATCTACAGGCAATTCCAAGTCATATGCATCTCAGTCACACCTCCACAAGAAGATGAACAATACCCCTTTTACATCAAAACCCAGGGGCTGTCCCCCTGCCCACATTAAAATCTTGTGATCTTAATGTGGGCAGCAATTTATTTATTAAAAATGATTGATATAATGCGTCTTTCCACAGAGAACATTTAATCATTTATCAGTACCTGCAACATCTGTTTATATTTATGTCACCCACCTCCACCCAATGGCATCTAGAAAGATCTAACATGATGCTGCTAAAGGTTCTAACACCATAGTGCATATCAAGGGGGGATAAAGGCAACTTTTGTATTGTAGCTGCATATGGGAGCTGTTTCCAAGGGGGTGCCATTAATCATGACCTAGCGATAATAACCTTCAGGATGTCTTGAGGTTTTTTTTGTTATTAGGGGGTCTATTCATTATCACTTAATTTCTACAAGGCAGGTGAAAATGCACAGTTCCAGGTGCACTGCAGAGTCAGAAATTTTCGGATCAGCTGTCTTCGCGCCGGAGCAATGATGAACTTCTCTGGCGCTCACCGCGAGTAGGAATGTTAATTATCAAGATCCGCTGAAAATTACTTAAAAAGAAAGTCGTATGTTTGCGTTTTGGGAACGGTGTGTCCTGGTTGACTGGTATTGCGGTATGGTTGTTCAGTATTGTTGTTTTTCGTGTGAGTTTTATAGGCGAGTGCTAAATCGGAAATGAATTCTTTGTATATGTATGTATGTATACTTGGCCAATAACGTTGAATCGAAATCTGAGACCTTTCATCTGCATCCTCTGGGTCTACCACATTTATGGCATAGACAAGTTTGCACAATAAGTTTGAAGCCAGCATAAGTTAGGTACAGGTTGAGTCTCCCATATCCAAATATTCCGAAATACGGAATAATTTTGGCATGACTGAGATAATGAAACCTTTGATTTTTGATGGTTTAATGTACACAAACTTTGTCTAAAGGCACAAATTATTAAAATTATTATATAAAATTACCTTCAGGCTATGTGTAGAAGATGTATATGAAACATAACAGAATTTCATGTATGTACACAAAGTTTGCTTGAGCCACAAAATCATTAAAAATATTGTATAAAATTACCTACAGGCTGTGTGTATAAGGTGTATATAACACATAGATGCATTCTGTGTGTATATTGGGGTCCCATTTCCAAGATATTTCGTTATGATATGCAAATATTCCAAAATACGGAATATTCCGTTATCCAAAATACCCCTGGTCCCAAGCATTTTGGATATGGGAGACTCAACTGCCTTACAGCTTCTGGGACTGATTTATAGTTAAACTTTCTTTGTCGCTCCACATTAGCGGCCTCAAGCCAAGGCTATAGTACTACTTCTTATTACTCCTTTTAGTAATCAGAATGTGTCAGGTTGCCATGCATGGCCAAATTGCAAACACCAGGTGTCAATGCTATAAATAAAGGAGACCCAAAGGTAAGGATTAGGAAAGCTGCACAAGAGGGGTGCAAAAATTGTAAAGTAGCTCTTTAATGAAAAACACTTTTACCCTTAAAGATTGTTACCATAGGTACTATGAAAGACAACACAGACAGGACTCAAAGCAAGTACAGCTATATCTGTGATAGAAGAAGCTGCTATTATCTAACATGTATTGAAAATCTGCAGGCTATAAGACTCCTACAGGACAATTACATTATTTACCTGTGAAAGCCATCCTTCGTCCTCCTGCCCACTCTGGTCTGAAGCAAGACTATCATAAGATCCATGCCTTGTGATAGGACCAGGACTTCCAGGTGGAACCACTGCAAAATATTAAATAATGTCATGTATTAAAAAAAATAATAATTCTGGAATGAAACAAACGATATTGGTGGGTGAGGAACACAATGTTTATTGCATGCCTTAAATAGTGTTAATAAGAGAGATATGCAATTCTAGGCCCGACACTCTTAAAGACCTAATGTTAACATAATAGATTGTGGGTCTATTTATCTATGGCGGCCTATCGCAGCGCTAGAGAATCTTTTTGAAGGTGTTGGTGGTGGTGCCAAGAGTCAGATATGGGATACTACAGTGGGACACTCTTACTTGTGAAATGAAATTATATTTTGAGTTAAAACTTTTATTATTGATATTAAACTATAAAAAGAGGGAATATTCCTATAGAGATTGTATAAAATAAAGTTAGTTCTTAGCCTCTGTCTTAGTCTATATCTTATATTACACAAAAATCAATTGTATTTTGATATTAGACACAGAATTGTAAAGTCTAGAATATTGAATAAACAATATTCATGGAACCTCCTAATGTCTTACTGTACCTCAAAGGTTTTTAGGCGAATATATATCTATAGTAAATGTGTTATACATCTATTCTGGAACATAGTGGCACATTTTAAGGTGGATATAACTACACATAACGCGGGAGCTCCAAGTGACTCGGGAGCGCCAAGCTTCTTTTCGTGCAACTTTTTACCTTCAAATGCGTCTTATTCGCAAAGCAATGTGAATATTTAGCACAAGCAGCTTCTGCGGATTAAAATGATATGCAGCATGCCTATGTTCTGTGTGCGACTGCGGGTGTATCTGCATGCAAAACGCTACTTCACAGTGTTACAGCCACTGACACTGTCACATAGCGTTTCGCATGAAGATACACCCACAGTAGCCCACACCACACACCCTGCACCCATATAACTATTATAATTACCTCTCCAGAGTCAACTGGTGCTGCAGACTCTACTCACCGGGAAAATGACATGCACAGTAGAGATGTCTCAAGGAAGATCGAGCGAGTGCCATGTTCCCAGCACGAGTGCCAGAGTTTACTGCGCAGCTGGAGAGGAGGGGGCCCGCATGGAGAGCCCCCTCCTCAAGGACTCCCTACTCTCTTAAACCACACATGTGCATTTATACATTTATCCTCTCCCTTTCTGTTTACCGTACCTTTCTCACTCCAATTTTTTATATGCACATCCACTCCATATATGTCTCTGTCACCCTCCCTTGGTGTACCTATCTCCTCTTTTGACCTGTCCCTATCTTATCTTTTCTGTGTAGCTGCCTCTAATTTTGTATGTGCATATTTGTTTCTTTTAGCCAACCTCCCATATCCTGCCTGGTGTGTCTCTCTCTGCTCTGGTGCTTCTAGCACACTGTTCTGTAGCTCAGCAGTTTGTGGCATCAGCGAGTGTGCTAGAAGCACCAGAGCAGAGAGCGACACCCCAAGCTGGAAAGAAGAATTGCACGGGTTGTGACAGGTGCAGTGTGCTAGAATGAACACTATATAGCACCCACTTTTCTCCTAGGCATCTCACAAAGCACCCTTGCTCTGCACCTTCTTCTGTCTCCCCATTTTTCTTCCTCTCTATGAAATTGGAGTCCTGCTGAATGGTATTTAGAAGTGACGTGTACTAACAGGTATAACCATGTCCAACAGAATGTAACAAAACCTGAGGAGGGCTGGTAAGCACAATCTATTGATCTTAGCTACTGTGTATCAATAGATGTTCTAACATCAAGATGAAAACCCCAATAACAAATGGGCTAGCTAGTAGCAAGTCCAATTCATAAAGATATAGCAAATATCCCTTCTAGAGCTTCATATAAGAGGCTGAATGACACCATACTACTTAACCCATCCATATGTGCTGACGTGGCAGAGGACCTGAAAGAATACTTCCAATTAAAATCTACCAATAATATTTCATAAAGTCACAATCACAGGGGGGTTCACTGTGGTCAACTCCACCAGACTGGAAATAAGGGTAACAATCTCTAAGATGGAACATTCAACAGCACTCCCACAAAAAGCTTTGATCTGTCCAAGAATACTACAAAAACTAAAATTGCTGGGAGCCAATCCAAAAAAACATGGTAACAAAATGTTACAAAAAGGGAGCTAAGGCAAACTGCCTTCTAACAAGCATTCCATAGGTATCAGTGTAATGTTATTTTGTTGATGAAAGAAAAACGAGAAGTTTGTTCTTTTACTTTAAGAAAATCAAGAAAGAATTCATGTATTTTTTATAGTAAACTTTGTAGCCTAAAACAGTCAATGGAGAAGCACAGTATTTCTCCTGATTCGAATGAAGTATATTTCTCTTCATGCATCCTCTCCAAATTATTCCCGGCTACCATAAAATTCCTCAATACAACCACCCCTGACAAGGGAACACTGGCTATCATCTGATCACTGAAGACTTTATCAGTGCCTGGTGTGCACAAATTTTCAGCTTAGTATTATAAAAGTTTATTGATATCTTGGCCCAGTGACTCTCATAATTATTTAACTGAATTTTGCAATGGTGCTACCTTCGATACACAAACCATAGCAGCCACAAGTCTTTTGCTTAATGTTGAGCTTAACATTTTATCAATAATACTAGTCAACAGGCTCAATATATACTTCCCTGCCATTGTCCATCACGACCAGGTAGGGTTCAAATCAGGTCACCATCGTAGAGTTGATCTAGTCTACCACATACTGATGTTTCCCCATAATTTAGCCTCCTTGCACGTTAAACAGCCCATCTGGCCGTGTCATGCCGTGGCGTGACTCGGTAGCGCTGAGCGTCTTTTCGTGTGACTTTTTGCCTTCAAATTAGTCTTATTTGCACAGTGGTGTGCATAGAACGCACAAGCAGCTCCTGCTGATTAAAATGATATGCGGCCTGCCTATGTTCTGTGTGCTGTGAAAGTGTAACGTAGCGTTTTGCATGCATACACCCGCAGTTGTACACAGAAAATAGGCATGCTGCATATCATTTTAATCAACAGAAGCTGCTTGTGTGTTCTATGCTCACCACTGTGCAAATAATACGCATTTGAAGGTAAAAAGTCATACGGCTCTCACACGTTATGTGTAACGCGATTTGTAGTGCACGGAGGATAGAAGTATGTGGACACATCTGTATAAATAGCTCCAAATGATCCTCTTTAATTACAATTGTGTTGAAAAAAAGCAATCATGATAAGAACCTTACAATAACAATATCTGAAAAGAATTGTGGCTCTATCAATCCTATCTGCCTAGGTCCATGTGAAATGTGAATAGGTTATTCTCAGCCTCGTCTGGCATCTTGAATGGGATTCAACAAGGTTACGCTCCTTGTCATATCTGCTCTAATGATGGAAACTCTAGCAATCAGATTTAAACAAAAAACTACTGTCAGCACTAAAATTACTTTTGTAGTATAGTACTAAAGAGCAAGTTGTCAAAAATTGTACAACCACATTTTGATGTGTAATATACCATTCAGGAATCAAATGTGACTTTGAAGCCATGTTGGCAGAGAAGAGGGGACCAGTGGGTGTTGCCTCAGTGCAACTGGGCAGTGCCAGAGGGATCAATGTAGGGCTATGATCCATTATCACCCTTCATATCAATGATGCATCAGGTGCGCAGGCTCAGTGTGCCTGCTCATACACTGGCATTGAACAGGCCAGTGAGAGAACGGAGGCAGCACAGTGCAGGGAGCATAGAGTAAGGGCTTTATACAGAGGAGGGATGTGGGACTCTGTAGGTAGGGGGGCCGAGTAGGGTCATGAAGCTGAAGAACTACGGTCTTTAAATTATAATAAAATGTGCTCCTTTCCCAGGTTAATTTTTCTGTGGGGAAGGGGGTATGAAAAGAAAGCTGCAAAATAAAAATTGAGTATTCCTCCTCACTTGGGACATACTATAAATTGAAAAAAGCAAAGTCTAAGGTAAATCTGTCAGAGGTAAATTTAAAATTTTCATTAACATAATAAATATATGGATAACTACCTGACCAGAGCACATCAACATGTCTCAGAGAGAGACTGACTGCTAGACCTGGACTGCCTGCAGACCTGCATGGAAGTTGTCAACCCACCCAGGCAAGCAAGGTTAGTGACTTCTACATTTGTTAACATTCAATTCAATGACTTTGTGTGGGCCGGCTGATGGTCTCTGACACTGGAATGGAAGTAGGTCCTTATAGTGTTGAATAATATGGGATCTACCAGCTACATAAAAACATGTTCTGTTATTATAACAATAATTTAGTAACTTTGTTTCCCCTGCACATGTGCCATTGTTTGAATAGCATTGAATTCAGGCATGGGCTATGTATTATGTCGGTCACTGATGCTCTCTGTTATATGGTGGTAACTAATGCTCTCTTTATGTTACGGCGGCCACTGTTCCCCTTTTAATTGTATGGCGGTGTCTCTGATAGGAGTTGTAACTGGACCTAGGGGGGCCACATAGCAAAATTTTCACGGGCCCCCCTAGGTCCGCAAACCCCTCCTCCCGCACCCTCCTCGACAGTAGACTTACCTGCTCTGTGGTCACGCTGCGCAGGAACACTTCCTCTCCAGGTCACTCCATCTCCTCAGTCCTTACTGATTGATGCTGGGAGGAGGCGGCCTCCTCCCAGTATCAGTCAATAAGAAGACAGAAGAGTCGGAGGCGGAGCCGACCAGAAGGACGCGACCACGGAGGGGAAGGGGGCCGCGACCACAGAGCAGGTAAGTCGACTAGAGGAGGGTGAGGGTGTGCGGAGGAGGGAGGGGGGCCATCCCGGGTCAGTCCGGGCCCCATAGCAGCTGCACCCCCTGCACCTATGGTAGTTACGCCACTGGTCTCTGATATTCTGTACACCAATGGTTCTCAAACTCGGTCCTCAAGACCCCACACAGTTCACGTTTTACAGGTCACCTAGCAGGTGCACAGGTGTATTCATTACTCACTGGCACATTTTGAAAGATCCACAGGTGGAGCTAATTATTTCACTTGTGAATCTGTGAGGAGACCTGGAAAACATGCACTGTTTGGGGTCCTGAGGACAGAGTTTGAGGACCTGTGCTCTACATTATATGGTGGTCATTTTGACTTTCTCTGCATTATATGACAGTCACTATGATAGTCTCTGTATTATATGGTGTTCACTGCAATGCTCTGTGGTTAAGAGGTAGTGTAGTACAGGAAGCAATACTTACTGTACTTAAGACAATGGAGCCTTTATGCTCCATTTTAAAGTGAAGACACCCCAAAACCACTATAGTGACTGTTCTCCCTGTTGGTTGAGACTTTCTATTGTAGTAAAGACTTGTTGAGGGGAAGTAATACATGGAGAAAAGATCTCCATTAATCGAAAAAATTTTAAATAAATACAAATTGTAATTCAAAGTAATTAAAAATAAAATGAAAGGTCAGGAAATAAAATATGCAATGCATGTAATTTCTTTTTCAAGATATTGCAAACGGCAGAAAAAAAAATCTTCCAAATGCTCATTACTGTACCTGCTAAATTAAAACAGGTGACTCTTTGTTGCGATCCGGCGTTGCGATGGGAAATGCCGGTGTTTCCGGGTGGAAACGCCTACCTCCCACCATTGATGTTCTGCGATCCGTCGCCGGATCGCAGACATTTGTCAAGTTAAATGTCGGCGATTTGACAATTGCGATAATTTTTTGATTGCGATCGTCAAATCGCCGAAATCCAACATGTTGGATTTCTGCGATCCTGCGATGCCAGGTTGCAGCATCGCGGGATCGCAGCAATCCATCGCAGATGGATGGGGCCCATTACCCAACTCACCCTTTATTATAGCAAATAGAATTCTGAATGGAGATGACTTGATGTGGTAAGGGAAGGTTTTCCTACAGTGCTGGTGTGCATTAGATTCATGAAAGACAACAGAAGCGCTCAGTTTAATATTCAATAAACATTTGTATTAGAATAACAAGGGAAGCACAGTCAATGTTTAATTCCAATGCCAATCAAAGATACACCAATTGCTTTGTTAATGACATTTAAAAATATATATTGTACAGTTGCAGTGCCAATATCTTTTTTTTTAACTAATCAGCAAAGAGTCTTGCTTTAGTCTTGTATTAGCTCAATCAATGTTTTCCCCTGTACCCTGACCCTTGGGTGCAATGAAGGCCCAGTAATTAGTTATTAGCATTTTCAAACAGCCAATGGTTTGTGTATCTGGTTTCACTTTACACTCATTAGCCGCTGTCTGTGAAATGGTAACAAACAGCATGTACTCATAAAATTGTAATCTAGGTGTTACACTGGAGCAGTGACGTAGTAAGACGTATGGGGGCCCCATAGCTAAATTTCCATAGCCCCCACCCGTGTAAATAATTTTGCAGTTTATCCATTTACAATCTGCCGATTTAGCTGACATGCAGGATTAAATAAATGGTGATTAGCATAAAGTATGATAAAAATATATATTTAAAAAATATACATAGTCTCCCTAATCCTAGATGTTTATGATATAACGTAATATATAAGGACGAAGGCTATGATTCACTAATAAATCAGTCAGTGAGGAGAGACTGAGGCAGAGCCAGCTGGGCAAGAGACAGTAGATGCCCTGCAGCAGCACTCAGAGGCGGCCTCGGCCCCGTAGTAGCCCCTTTCTCTGCACCTACTGTCTGAGATCTACTGCAAAATTGTACAGGTGTGTAGGTATATGTTGGGTGTTGAATCTGTGTCCAGGTCTCCAGTAGGATTGTGTCAACAGTCAGGTCTGAAGTTGGATCCTCAGAGGATTGGGCAAGTGTGTACCCTTCTTTAATCATGCAGCATCATATCAGATAAATAATTTACTTTATCCATTGTTTCTAAATTAAAAACTGCAGATAAAATAAAGGGAGGTGTCTGTAGGCTTATGGATGACAGGCCTAAATGTGTTACAGTATATAGTCCTTACCTGAAGATGTTATTCAGATTCTTTTTCTGAAGATGTTGCTGTTTAGAACCTTATTTAAAGATGTAATCCATAGTCCATATCAGTAATCGTTATCCAAAGTTGCTTAAATGAAGCAGGAGCTACTCAGAGTATCAGTATAGGACAAAATGTCACCACAAAATGGCTGCCAGTAGCTGTGCATCCTTTATATAGGACTGTAACCTGCATTGTGACATCACAATGCATGCAGGCAGCAGCTAGAGATGGCTGTAGCATTGATCAGCTCTGGGCCCAGATGCTGGTGAGAATAGAAAAGCTGGTGCTCAGGACATAGCAGTGTAACTCGGTGCAGGGGGAGGGCCAGGCCCCAGAGGCACCCTGGGCCCCGCAGCAGCCACACTCTCTGCACCTACTATAGCTACGCCCTTGCACTGGAGATCCCAACCATGGTAATAGTTGGGTCCATACACTAGTAAATGAAGTATAAAGTAACTATCACACATACTTTAGATTTTTTTTTAAATACCAAGTCGATTGCTTTTTAAGCAAACACCTATCCTCATACAAATAATGATATTCTGTACAATACTTCCCTAGATGGCAAACAAGTATAGCTGCCATAGGGTCACAGGTCTCAGCATGTCATATGATGGAGGGGTAGTGGGAAAGAGGGAGAGGATTCCACACTGCAAAAAGCAGACACATAACACATTGCCTGCGAGTCATGGACACAGTCTGCTAAACAGTCACTGGCTCATAGCTCTCAGCATGTTGTGCACGGTTACAGGAAGAGTAAGAGAATATGAGGAGGATGTCAAAGCCTCTCCACCCAGTGTGTCATATGCCATTTGACTGTGTTTGGTACAGTATTCACATAACAATTTGGAAAACCTGAATAATTATTATGAAATATTTGTTAATTATTTGAAAGCTGTCTGCAGAAACATGGCAACTACATTTAGGTTTTATTTATCTAATCACCATTTAAGTCAAAGGGCTCTATTTACTACAATCCGTATTAATATGCAGATTGTAGTGTGATATTGCCTGATCAGGCAATATCACAGGGATTTCTTAAAAATCCCTTGCATGGACAGAGCTTGCGATAAAGCTCTGTCCCTGCAAATCCCCTACGCAGCCTTAGCGATGTATTTTTCAGAAAAAATACAGTGACAATGTGCCCGCGCATGCGCCGACAGGCCGCCGCTAATCGATTCCCACCCCGCAATCGCGCCCCCGCCCCCCTTAATTTCACTTACCTCCGGTGATCGGTGCTCTTGTGATGTCCTCCGTGGCTCCAGTCAGCTGGTCTCCCATCCTGTACTGTGACCCGGTCGAAGCGACCCGGGTCCCATTCACTGCTAGGAGAGCCGGCACTTGGTGATGATCTCATCTCCAAGCACCGGCTCAGCAGCGATGGCGGTGACGTCATCGACCCGGCATTATTGCCGGGTCGGGCCGCCAGTCTGAAACGGGTCTCAGTCGTGTTACTCCCAGGATCGAAGCATGTACAAATCCTTGATGTGACTAAGGGGCACGACCTCGTGGTGTAAAATGACTAAGGGGTACAACTGTGTGGCATTATTGGAATTGGGGGTACTATTGTGTGTTCACGCTCCTTCCCAGCGAGACCACACCTGTTTTTTTTTTTCCAGCGCATGGCTTTGGCATGTGCTCCCCCTGCTTCAATTGTGGATGGGGTCACCAATGCGCTTTATGTACACAGGGCACCAAAATGTGTAGTTACGGCTCTGCTTTGGTGTGCACAGATGTGTCCTTCTCTGTGTTCAGCACCCCTGCCCAAAAAAATCTTACAGTGAACACTATCTAATCCTCTCCAACTTCTATGCTAGGGCTTGTTTAATTGGAAATTTTTAAAAAAAGCTGAGTATAAGAAGGAAAGTTGACAAACAATGTAAAGGGAATAAATCAGGAACGAAAATATAGTGTTATGGATTGTTTGAGGAAGGTGTCTTGCCTAGGGCCCCATGAGGTCTAAATCCGCCTCTGGTCCATGCTACACTGAATCTTACAGTCCAAATTACCTAACGCACGTGCACACTAAGGTCCAATTAAGTCAGTAGCCAATTAACCACTAGTGGGCTTGGTCAGCAGCTGTATATTGTATTAGTGACACAGGAACCTTCAATATGAAAACTGATTCTCTATTATTTATTAATAGTGATTTATATAGCGTACAAAAAATGTATTTATACAGCCCATGATGATGAATAGGCCCACCAATCTCACCAGAATCACTCCATGTCATGAATATGTCATACATGGCCACCAATGTATGGCGTATTATGTACACTGTGGACTCAGATGCATGCTGTTGCTGCTGAACTGTGAAACCAGCATTAGCTGCTCTTGGTCAAGTTTACTGTTTTAAACCTAGATGTACGCGTTTATGAATTTTGGTAAAGTCTTTACGTTATTAACTACTCACAAGTGTGCTCTGCTTTTTATCTATCTATCTATTGTATATATCTATATATAGCAGGCTTGCCTCCCATCCCGATTTGCGATTTGGCTGGGAGCCTCCCAAATATCGGGTGCCGCTCCCGACCCCCCAGAAAGGCAGGCAAGCCTCCTGCTGCCACCTGCCCCCCCCCCCCGACTACCTACTAGAAACCCCTGCAGCGGGGGGACCTGATGACGCGATTCGCGCTGAATCACGTCATCGTGGCTCCACCCCCTGCTTCACAATGCCTTTATTTTTGGCACTGTGAGGAGGGGGTGGGGTCACCATGATGCGATCCTGCGGCCCCACCCCCAAAACGGACCCATTGACCGGCCACACCTTCTGCTGTATGTAGGCATTCAGCTCCCTCCAGGAAGGAGGGAGCTGAATGTCGGCAAGTATGATATATAGTACATATCTGTCTTTACAATGAACAGTGCATGTGTAGAGTGCTGGGAAATACAATAAAGTATTTTACTTTGCAATATATGCCACCCCCCAAAATCACCAAATCATGTGCCGGAGACTCCCAAGGGAGCACAAATTTCCTTGACAGGGAATAAACATTTTTATGTATTAGGCCAGATTAGGTATATGTTCTACTGTAAAGCGGTATTGCTGTAGTGCCAGGATTCATTGTGTCACCTCCTTGTTTACCTTTTAATTTATCTGCATATTATCACATAATCAGGTAGTACCGAAGGGCCTGTATAGCCCCCTTAATCACTAGGCACTCTTTTTCTACCATAGCATACTTTTGTTCAATGAAAGTTTACAGCTTGGGTACAACAATGGATTTTCCACTCCATCTCTAACTTGTAACAAAATAACCCCAATCCTACATCAAAGACGCCCATTTGAAAAAGAAAAACATCTACAAGCAATATCTAGGAATTGTAGGACTGGAGACAAGTAGAGAGTATATACACCATCTGTAGTAACTAAGTAACTAAGCCCAGAAAAGTGCACAGTTGAGTATTTATTTCAGTCCTAGGCCACTATTTCCAAATGTATGAGCCCATTTGGTTTCGGAACTGGATCATTTACTTGAGGACTCCTCCATTACATCCAGCTGAATCATTTTATTAATCTTCTTTTATGGCTATTTGTTTAGTCTATAATATATGATATGGTTTCTGGTTTACAAGCACAACAGGAGGAGTAACAATGTCATGCTTAGGCACTAAGGGGGTCATTCAGACCCACTCGCAAGCGGCAGTACGCTCGCAAGTGGGTCGATGTTCCCCACTGTGCATGCGCACGACGGAGGGAGCTCCGTTGTGCGCATGCGCGAGACCCGGACTGCGACAGCCAAGCTGTCGCTCCGGGTCTCGCACCAAAGGGGGCGTGCTGTCGATGTTGATTGACAGCACGCCCCCTTTGGTGGGCGTGCCGGGGGCGTGCCTGCCAGACGGAGGCGTTCCCATGGGAACGCCTACCGTCTGAAGCCGGCCCCACTGACATCACTAGTGATGTCAGTGGGAGTGATTTTGGCTCTGATAGAGCCAAAATCACTCCAGGGCTTGTGGCAGGGAGACCCTACCGCAGGGTCTCCGTCGCAAGTCTGATGGTCGCGATGGTCAAGAAAGACCATCGCGACCATCTTTTTGGACGCTCGTATATGCTGTGGGTGGTGACCCACAGCTATACGAGCGTCCAGGAGGACGCTCCATTTTAATGGAGGAGGGCCCTGATTCAGAGCGAGCGCTCTGGTCAGAGCGTCCGGCTCTGAATCAGGCCCTAAGGCAGCTACAATAGTGGCTGTTTGTTCTTTGACTGTAACCGTTAATAGGAATCGGTCATAAACCTCAGTGGTTCTGTGTATACAGAAAACTTGAAACTTAAGCAGTAGTACAGTCACAGACTCAGATAGCAGCTCTGGAGATCATGGCGAGTTCACTTTCAGAGCCAACTGAGGTCATAGCCACTTTGTGGTATTACATTCACATTAAAGAAATAGTACTTCACTGTTGTGGGCCTCAGAGTGCAGTACCCAAGGAAGACCAGACCAGCTAGAGCTAGGGTAATACAACCATATACTTTGGCACTGTGGTAATACAACCTAATATAAGCAGGGATTCATTTTAATTTTGTGACAGAGTGAAGTCCCCACCTGACATCTGTCCCTCTAAATCAGAGAGCTACATGCACAACCTTTAAAATGACACAGACAACAAGGAAGCAAGGGAGGCTGTGGACACAGACCCGGATTAAAGGAAAGGGGGTCACAGGATGATCCCCAGCCATTGGTTACAGCTGCAGTGCAGAGCTGCACTGCAAACTGGAGAAATTAAAAAGTAGAGGAAGGGTGGAGTCCAAAATGGGGGCAGAGCTACATGGCACTGTTACAGTCTGTACATTGCAAGCAGCATGGAAGAGAGAAGGGGAGGAGCAGCTGCTGACAGTGTACCCAGAGGAATGAGACTCTACGTCTGTTAGGTCAAAGGTGAAGGGACACACTATTTTTTCCATCTGTGTGTGCCTATGTATGTATATACTGTATGTGTGTTACTGTATGTAACTATGTGCATGTGTGTGTCATACTTGCCTACACACCCGGATTGTCCAGGAGGCTCCCAAAAATTGCCACGTGGCCACCCAATTCCAGAGTGAAGTGTTGGCGATACAGGCGGCTGATGACATTGTGGCTCTGTCCCTGCTCCACAATGTAGGTAATCTTGGCATTGTATAGCGGGGCCACGATCTCTTCATCATGCCCAGCCTTTTTGTGTCCATGCCAAAAGTACATGCACAAGGACCTGATTCCTGCATCCCAAAAGTGCTCAGGCCCCTCCAAAGCCTTAGTCCAGCTCTGCATGCACATCTGCAACACAGCAGAAACCGCAGTGAGCATTTGGCTGGAGTGTGACTTGTCGGACAATTTAAGCCCAGATCCGCTCCCTTCATTAGGAAAGAGGGCAGCATGCAGAAGAACGCTCTTCTCACCTCGAAATCTGGGAGGACTACTAGAAATTTGTAAGTCTTTCAGACATTTCGTGAGAGTTGGCAAGAACTTTATTGTTGCAAGCTTGCAAGGAACTCTAGCGCTTCCTCTAGCACAGTACAAGTTAAAGTGGCATGTCAAATTTACTACCCTTTATGAAAAGAACACAAATACTGAGCAGACTCAAAGGTATAACTACTATAGAAAAAAGGGTGCAACTGCTGGGCGTTTCATGGCTGTCTTTGTATTTTTTTTTATCATTGGGTGGTACATGGGGCATTACAAATGTTTGCTATGGGGTCCAACAATATCTACTCTAGTTGTGACCCTGAGTAGGTTGTTCTTAAAGTGAAAACAAGGCTATTGCAATTGCTTATATTTCCAAGGGAATGTGATTTGTAATCTGTTACAGAGAACAGTTAATGAAAGTTAGCAAAATAATATAAATAAACAGCATATGTATATGTTACTAGCTAGTATTAATATTGGGTTTAAAGCTAGAAAAACAGTATAAAAATTGTATCATATTGCATAAGTGAGATAAACGCCAGACTTTTAGAAGCATTATGTAGTGGACTGATATTTGTAAACATATAATAAAGTACTGTACTTGCCACTTGACAGCACCAATGCTGAGTTGGTCCTAACACCAAACAATGAGAGTCCCGTTACTGGGTCACTTATTTATTTCAGAAGATCATTACATTTAATAACAAGTGCAGCCCAACTGCTTACAAACAACACTGCAGCAATGTACAGAATGTTGCTTAAATAAAATCCATATTTATATGATTACATTTCCTATGGGTGAAGGAAGATATAATTAATGGATTTCCCTTGCCCTCTAATGCAACCATTAGGCAATTAAAACATGGACTATCCAATAAATTCTGATGTATTTACTAAGCAATTTGTCAGACAGTGATACATATGAGTTAATATATTAATCCTTGTCAGTCACTACTTTCTGACAAAATTCTAGTTTTTTTGAACAGGGCAAATATCTATTGTTATTAAGTATTTAGATGATATATTCCAGTAATAAAACATTAAATATAAGGACAACTCTAATTAAGAGATTTAACATAATACCAATGGATGGAAGACTGTAATCCTAAAATATTTATCCTGTCCTTCAATATATATCAATTTATATTTATATATGCCATTCTCTGATATTTACCCAATAGTTAAACAGGTACAGATAATTTATTTCAGATCTTAAATGAGAATGCCGACATACCCTTATCTCTAATATGCACAAGACTTGCCTGAATACACCCCATAATGTCACTACACCATAGCTATGGCCTGATCCATCTGACCACAGGAAATAGGGACTGTTCCATAAAAAAATTAGGAAATCAATAAAATCAAAATAATATCATTACAC
The DNA here is from genome assembly GCA_031769625.1 of Taudactylus pleione. NCBI lineage: Eukaryota > Metazoa > Chordata > Amphibia > Anura > Myobatrachidae > Taudactylus > Taudactylus pleione. The sequence continues at coordinate 3,514,823 of JAUIMM010000396.1, forward strand.
ATATCACCAGTGCTATAACGAGACGGCAGTGCACCCTCTGCCGTCCTTACACCCTGAACGCATGATGTCGTGCAGAGAGGGTTGGGCCACTAGCACTATGAAGTACAGCACTGCTCAGGACGCTCTGCCAGGTGCATGCCTGGAGCGTCCAAAGGACGATCGGGCGGCACTACAGCAGCAATACTGTCTGCATGGCTCCATTCCAGGCACCCTGATAGCAAGATGCAGGGGCTGTGGGGCAGCAAGAGTGCCGTCCCCAGGGCGCTTTGCCCTGTACAACGGCATTGCTTGCACACCTCTAGTTAAGACCCTGCATATAACAAAATCATGTACTAAAATATAGGAACTTAGGGAGTCTCTTTAATATATCCTATAAATTAGAGAGACTCAATAGTTCCTCTTTTTTTATTCTATACAGATGTAGTACATTTCCTTTAGATAAATGCTTGTGATCTGGCGATCCTCAGAATTCAGTTGACAAGAGAAAGCGTATCATAATTGTGATTATAGCAGTTGAGACAGGTACTAGAGGTGCGTGGTCAAACCCTTTCTAGAAAAAAAATTAATGGGGAATACTATGTGTGGCACTCGGAATCGGCGCTGCTTGCTGGAAAGGGGAAATAGTGGGCCCAGGCCGTAACTTCCCTCCTGACACCACTGATTGTGATGCCCAGAGGCGTCACCGGGTGTGGTGACATCTAATGCACACTCTATAAACCCCCTCGTGTGGCACAGCTGCGTGCTTCTAAAAAGGGGGCGTGACCTAACAAAGGGTCTGGAAATCCTGATAGCATCACTCCGTGGGTGTGCCCAGCATCCCCGGAGACGCTAGGCTGCCCCCGGGGCCCTGTGCCAGCACTTGCGGCTCCTCCTCTATGAAAGGAGCCGAGTGCTGCAAGATAATGTCACACTGCAGCACTCGGTTCCTGTCACTGAGGAGTCGGCATTTTGGTGTCACCCCCTCCGAGGGTGACACCCTGGTGTGTCCCATACCCCCATTGTGATGCCACTGGTGATGCCCCTCCATTAAATTTGATTGCTAGCAATGTGGAATTGTGCCCCATTGTGCCAATAAATGTGTTACATCTTCAAATTTAAAGATGCTTTATATTTTTTATGTTTTTTGGTGTTTATTATATAACTAATCTTATTCTTCTATTTTTACTTTTCAAAAGAAAGATTTCATAATCCCACAAGAAAATGATGACTTTTTATGTCCTTAAAATGGGAGAAATTAACAACTTTGTGAAATTAGGATCTATTTTCATATTTGTGTATCTGCCTCTATTGGTCTCAAAATTCATTGTTAATATAATACAAATAATAGAATAAACTTATACTGACAGATTTTATTCAATTTATTACTCTTTATATTCTAAATTATATATTTATTTCTATAATATCAAACTACTATGCAGCACTTCACAATTGGAAACAAAAATAATGGTAATAATAATAATAATAATAATGATAAATATTTATATAGTGCTTTTGAGGTAGCAAGTTCCAGAGAATAGGGTGTCAAAGCCGCAGAGCTAAAAGCAGGGCCGGATTAAGGTTTTTGGGGGCCCCGGGCAACTAAGCTGTGGGGGCCCCATTAATAAAATTGCTAAGGCCTCATGCTTCGCCTACTATGCCCCTTACCTTGTCTCTGACCTCTCCCCTTACTGGCAAGGTCGCAGCATTCTACATCATGTGCAACACTGCTGGAAACCGACTTCCGGCAGCATAGCGGACATGATCTAGTACACTGCCAGGGGCAAATGCAGGATTTTGAAGAGAGAGAGAGGGAGAGTGGGGGAGAGAGAGGGAGCAGGAGAGGGAGGGAGGGGGAGAGAGAAAGGGAGAAGTCATGAGGGAGAGAGAGAGAGAGAGAGAGAGAGAGTGATGGGAGAAAGAGAGATAGAGAGAAGTCATGAGGGAGAGGGAGAGAAAGGGAGCACCCGGCTCCTGTCACTGAGGGGGAGCCAGCACTTTGGTGTCACCCCTCAGCTGATGACACCCGGTGCGGCCCACACCCCCTGCACCCCCCTTGTGACACCAGTGCACCAACCTAGAAAACTGCTTTTGGGCAGAAGCAGTATCTACAGTAGTCTACCTAAAGAATTGCGCACCCACAGTTGCAGTACTAGGCAAAACACCATAAGAGGTGCTGTCTGTCAAGTAAGCTAAGAATGAATCATCTCAGAATATTTGGATGCAAAGCATATGCTCACATGCTTAACGAGAATAGGCAATAGCTGGATCCCAAATCAGTAGAATGTATCATGCTTGGTTATTGTCAAGAGAGTAAAGCTGGGTAAACACTGCACAGATATATCTGCAGATGATGGTTGTTCATACACACTGAACAACCATCATCTGTGTTCTAGGAGTTGAAGGGGGGAGAGTCCCGCTGGCTGGGGGCGTGTGTTCCGCCCCCTTCCTGCGGCTACTGCTGCAAGTATACAGCTGGCTGACCGCCTGTACACACAGCACGATGCCCCGATATATCTGTAGATATATATTGGGCATTGGCTGTGCTGCACAGTCAACGCAATATTTTTGTGAACGACGTAATTCACAGACATATCGCTGGTACACACTGGCCGACGGCCACCCGATATATTGGCCGATCAATTGATCAGTTAATATATCTACCAGTATGTACCCAGCATAAGGGATAAATACAGAAAGCTCATATAACCAAGAGATGTTGTATTCCAAGAAGCAGCATCACCTAAAATAAAGCTAAAACAAGAACTTGAGAGCAAGTTTGTTATGTTTTATATGCCAGTAGCAGAAAGCAAGTTAGAAGCTGACAATTCAGATATCCACACTCAACAACAAAATAGAAGTTCTATAAGAACAACAAAGAGATATTCTGAAGAGATTGCAAATATCACATTCTGTGAACCTCAAAATAACCAGGAAGCAAAGTCAACCAATGACTGGGAAGAATAGATGGGCAGACTAGATGGGTCAAATTCTAAGTTTCTATGTAAGAATGGAAATCAGCTATAGACAAAGAGATGGCATCTCTGAATGACAATGGTACATGGTCTATAGTCAACAGGCCAAGCCAGAGCAAAACAGTCAAGATTAATTGGATCTACTGTAAAAATCTGACTGCAGACAAAGCCATTGCCCATTACAAAGCATATCTCATCACAAAGGGATATATACAGAAGTATGGGATTGATTACAACGAGTTCTCTTGTTGCATGGTTAATTGCTGTATCATTTAGACTTTGACTTTAGCTTTCTTAAATGAAGAATTGCTAGAAGAGACTTACATGGAACCTCACAAACACTACTGTAAAAATATGTTCCAAGAGGGAGAAGTCTGTTTAATAAAGAAAGCTTTGTTGGGCTTAATTAATAACTTGGTCATTGCTGGTAAATTAAACTAGAAGCTGTACTACCTGAAATTGACTTTGTACGTTCAAAGACTGATCATTGGGCTGGATTCAGAATTGTACGCTATTGTATTCGCAGCTGCGTTCTCGCTCACAATTTTTGTACAAAAATATGCTAATGCCTGCTAACAGACTCCCCGTCTGAGACAGTGTGCAACGGACTGAGCAAATGTTGCTACACACACTTACCCTAACCGCATTGTGTGCTAATACTCTGGGGGTTGAGAACACACTACCATCGATGCAACACAAGCCGCACATCCAAGTCCTGGACTGCGCAGATTCCGGGTCAACGTTCTCTCTAAAAATGGCCTAAGACCGTAGTTCTATGATTGGGAATGTAGCTGCAATCACAGACACACCCTTGGAACTCCCATAACATGCCCACGGTTCGGCCTCCTTTTGCAAACACTTTTGGCCACCTCCCCGACTTCACTCAGGACCTTGCAATCAAGGAGATATTAACTGCTGTGTAAAATTACAGCTGGTGCATGTGCAGTGAGACTTTCCTCGCCGTTTTGTACATGCAACTCTGAATTAGGCCCCTTGTCTCTGCCACAAGTACAAAGAGCAGAAATGATTCATCATTGTAGTAGATGTGGATGAACTGTTACTAGCAGGCCAAGAGCAGCACATAAAAAGTATCAAGCAGAAATTTAAGCTGAAAGACATAGGACCTGCATATCACCAGATAAGTCTAAGGTTTTCACAAAGCTTAGAAACAGGAGCAATCACTATTGATCAGCAGACAAATTTTGAAGCAATACTTGCGAAGTATAGAATGTCAGATGCAAAACCAATGTGTATTCCCATTGACAAGGGCACTAAACTAACCAAAGTCAAGTCACCCATAAGTGAAGCAGAGTTAGAAGACATTAGAGATGCACCTTATCAAAGTGCTATTGGAAGTTTAATGTATGCCAGTGTAGCAACTCATCCAGACATCACACATGTTGGGAGCCTGGTGAGCCAATTTGCTATTAACCCAGGGAAGAAATATTGGACAGTAGTTAAAAGAGTCTTCAAATACTTGTTCATCTTAAAACTAGAATTTTCCAAATCTGTAAATTCCACATTGAAATCTTTCTGTGATGCTAACTGGGGATCAGATGAGGATGACTTTTGTTCCTACATGGGATAACTTTGTTTTAGCAGGCTCAGCCATCAGCTGGTCAAGTTGAAAGCAGCCCACTATAGCCATGTCCACCATTGAGACGGAATAAATAGCACTTACAATAGCAGCTAAAGAAGCACTAGCACCACTCTCCATTAACTCATGTATAAAATGGTGTCTAATACCAATGTGCTTGGTGCTTTTAGACAAGTCAATTGCACCTTTGTTGTCACATACCACATAGATAGTCCTATCTCGATCTAAAAAAAGCAATTCACACAGTGATACCTTTGTAGTAAGTGAAGATAATCCTGCCGATATGTTCATAAAGGGACTAATGTCACAGTTACTAACCATGTTAATAGGGAAATGTGGACTGAAAAGAACTTGAACTGTTGATATGTTTCATTGGTTATTTTCTTCACAGAGATTTACCTAAAGTCTACTCAATAAGTTAAAATGTATTTTACGTAACTGGAAACAGATGGGGGGACTGCACTCCAGCGCTATCTCCTATACTAACAAACAAAAATGGCAGCTGCTCAATCAATCTAGCAGTACTAATCAGGTGCATGAAAGGGAGGGGTCACACTAAGTAGAAAAAGAAGGAGGATTTAACCCCCTATTGTACCTCAGCACACTGAATAATACCTGCAACAATATATGAAGACTATATGGTCATAGAAATTCAGAGATATTAGTTGCATGCATTTGCAAATACATGGGAGGCTGCTGGGCCACGTCACGGCTTCTCTGTTACCAGCAGTCCCTAACACTAAGGGGTTCACGTCGGGGCGCAGTGCACCCCAAAAAACATCCAGCCCAGAACCCCCCAGGGCATCACACGAAAATGGAAAAAGAGTGACAGTGCAGTGTAAAGTATAGCTGTGTGTGAGTAATCATTAAGTGTGGAATGAGAGGTTAAAATATATGTGAAAAAATACATGAATAATAAACAAACATAAAAGGTGATGTGAAAAGCAACTATGTGTATTAAGTGTTGATGCCCTGAGGAGGCCCAGCCAGACCAGTCCCGGGGGCCCTATGCCCAAACACTCACCCCAAATGTAAAATATACCAATTATAAGGCCTCATGATAAAGGCACATATATAATTATGGCAAATGTAAGGCCTCATGATAAAGGCACATACATAAATGCATCCAAATTGAGAGCCAGCTTACCTGGGAGTCACCCCTGGGAACTCCAACTAGCACTACTAGAACCAGCATGCCCTACTAATGCTGGCTCCTTCATGCAACTCATAACAAACAAACAAAAATGGCAGCTGCTCAATCAATCTAGCAGTACTAATCAGGTGCATGAAAGGGAGGGGTCACACTAAGTAGAAAAAGAAGGAGGATTTAACCCCCTATTGTACCTCAGCACACTGAATAATACCTGCAACAATATATGAAGACTATATGGTCATAGAAGCCGTGACGTGGCCCAGCAGCCTCCCATGTATTTGCAAATGCATGCAACTAATATCTCTGAATTTCTATGACCATATAGTCTTCATATATTGTTGCAGGTATTATTCAGTGTGCTGAGGTACAATAGGGGGTTAAATCCTCCTTCTTTTTCTACTATCTCCTATACTGCATTGAAGCCGGCCTGCCACCTTTACAAAGATGGCCGGTGGACAACCCGCACCTTTGTGCCATTTTAGAGTGTGATGAGTACAGCACATGTTCCTCCAGGGGGTAAGTACCGCTGTTACTATCACTGTCTCTTCTTACATATACCGCTTACTCTGTGTACTACCACTGCTACATCTGCTACCGCTGTTATCCCTAAACCTGAAAGCCTGGTTAAGGACAAAATGTTTGTGCTAAACTCGATTTCACAATTCCACTGGTGCCTATTGTTAACCTCACAGGTGTTACACTATTAGGACATATCAACAACAAATGTATGTATTGGAAAAGGAAGATCTTCTGAGGGAATCAGCATTGCTACTCAAATGAAAGAATGAAGATTTGATCAGAGCTCACACTTGATGTTTAAGTGTCAAGCCACAATTGGCAACAGCAGCAAGATTCCACACAATATCTGAGTTTTGCAACTCCAAAACACCAAGCTTCAGTCCAGTTTGTTGGGAAAGCTGCAGCCTTGTACTGTGACAGTGACCTCATATTATAAGAATATTTGTTTGATCAGTATTTAGTTGCTGTCAACTCTTCCACTACTGCATTTGAATTTTAGATGGACGAAATTGCATACCCGCTGGTGGGCGGCTCTAAAATTCCGTTGGCTTGAATAAAGAGCCATGTGATCCACAGGACCAATCCGGTTTCCAGTGACAGCAGGAGTATTGCGTAATCAGACTCCCTATGGGCTCCATAATTAAAGTGAACAAGAACCGAAAGGGCATACCCCTGTCTTGTGCCTTTGTGTAAGTTAAAGGGGAGAGAAGCAAAGCTGATAGCTAAGATTGAGGCAGAGGAGCTTAAAGAAATCTGAGGATTCCATAGTGGAAGTTTTCATGTGCCTTTGCGACATGATCTAAGATGGCAAGCTAGTGAGAGTGCACAAGCAGGGTAAGACGGACACAATTGGGTGAAGGCAACCAGGTGATGAAGTTAAGTCCTGGTGACAAAAAGGTAGAGAACTATAATCAGTGTCAGAGAGTTCCCCAACATCAGGACCTCAGGGAGCAGAGGTAATTCGGGTAATCAAAACATTTGACCTTACATGAAATGCATGACCTTTATTCAGACCAAGGGGACAAGGTCAAAGTTGTGGATGGTTTTGGGTAGGAAGGAGGTCACTGATTGGCAATGAGAGGCTATGCAGAGAGCAGCAGTCCATCAGCTAGAGAGCAACCACATAGGCTATCAAACAGCTGCAGATGCACTGACAGTTGACTGAGTTTTGAAAAAAAACAAACAAGAAAAACCACTTCAGAAAAGCACAGAGTGGAAAGTGGTGAAGAGGCTTGAGCTGTGAGCAGGTCAGGAAGCCAGGGTCCTCGGTATCCTGATGCCGAAATAGCAGATACTGATGCAGGCCACATATCCACCAAATAGAGATATAGGTTTGGGAGGCCCAATAACTACAGTAGCTCCCTTGCAATAACAGAAGCAGGCAGCCACAAGGTCCACTCCAAGAAGCAGGAATGGAAGATTTTGATGATAAATGTTTTCAACCAGTGAAGGCAGACAATTGAGACAGAAGAAGTTAGTAACAGGATACAATTGACATAGCAGGAGCAGGTCCACACAATACCAAATTCAGAACTTTGAGCAAGCTGTAGGTATCAATAGACGGAGCTCTGAGCACACACATCCAAGTCAAATGGTTACGAGGCCAAGCTCCCTGGTCTAGTTTTTTTTCATAATGTCATTGTAGATTAGTCAATGTAGGGAATGACAGACAGACTACTTCCTCTTCAAATGTTCTACTACTTTTCCTCCACTCTTCCCATTGCATTCAAGAAGAGTGAATGTTTGGTTAGGGAAGGATAGTAATAAAGGAATAGCATATGCAGGAGATAAAGATGCATGAATTAAAGCTTTTGCAGTGTGTTTTGTGTCTTGCATGTGCATATTCTGGAAATGTCTATCAGATGAATGGAATATAATTTGGATATAGACTGGATGTGAGGGAAAAAAAGAGAGTTCTTATCCAAGGATGACACCCAGGTAGCAAGTTTGATTGGTAGGTTTTAGCTCTGTGTTGTCAATAGAAGTAGAGCAGCCAGGCAGGTTTCCTCTGTTGGCTAATTAGCTCAGTTTTCAAAAGGTTAATTTGAGGTCATGAGTGACATCCAAAATAAAATTGGTGAAAGACATTTAGGGACGAGGAAATAAAACCAAAAATGTTATGAAAGATCAGACCTATATCAAATGCAATCTAAATAAATAAATGACCTTATGAGGATACATCACTTAAAGTCCAAAAGCAAAACTATCTGCTTTACTATCCAAAATAGAAGACTCTAGAATCAGAATTATTCAACAATTTTGACTCATTGGTGATACTCAATTCAGGAACACAACATGGAAAAAAGGGACACAGAGAAATAACATCACATATTTCTGCAACTACTGTACATTCATTCAATTACTCTAAAATAGATAACTTTCATTTCTGAAGAATCTGATGCCTCATTACCAGTTGGAAATCATGCACCCATAATTAGCTACAGCTAGTAGGAGGGGTGATGTACATTACATAGTACTTATTCTACATTTGGCTAACTTTTGTTTGAAAGCACTGCTAAGCTTATTTAAAAGCCCTAAGAGGAAAAAGTTCTGTGTAAGTACAGATTTCTGTATCAGCAAAATCTTTAACTAAAAAAAAAAAAACCACACAATGTGAAAAAAAGAAGAAAATTAGACAAATATTGTTTTAATATTAAGCTGTCAAGCCACTGGAGTGGTGCCTGGATTGCTTACTTTGGGACGTACTTAACACAGCACGCTAAAAAGAAATTAAGTAGGCTATTGATTGCCTGGAAGTTCAAGATACCATCTGAAACTTCAAAGGCGTTATTAAATGTTACCATTTAGTATTCCAGACTTTGTATTTATGTTTTGGAGGTGGTTCCAGATACCTCACATCTCCATAGGTTCCTGATAAAATATTTACATACGTTTTTAGGTGTCTCTAAAAGATTGATGAATATTCCACTTAAAATAAGTCTTTTCAGGCCTCAGACCGGAAATATTAATTCAAAGCACGCAGATGATCCAATTTTAAATTGATTCATTCTCTGCAGCTGTGTGTTTGACATAAAGCTGATTTTCAAAGTCCTTTTTAGTGGAAATTTCTCATAGTTCAACCAGAATGGAATCTGTAAATTGGAGGCAGAGAGCAGTATGTCCATTCTGCTGGCTGGGGGCAGAGTGCTTTGATTGCTATTAGGTATAAATCTTATTCATCGTCAAAAACTTTAAATGGGGGGAGGTCTTCCAACATGCAGAAATGCAGAAATCATTGCTCAGGCTTGGGGCAAACGTTACTGAGGATGCAATGATCTTTGCATTGCATCATGCTACTAAAGCAAATAAGTATGTCCTTGCAAGGATCCCCTATTTATGCAAAGTAGTATGATGTTCATGTAGTAGTGGATTTTCAATATTGAAAAAGAACCCTTTTATAAAAGTAATAGAAAAACCAGGATAGCAAATTAATCAATAATTATGATAATAGGGTAAGAAGATGGGTCTCTTAGCGCAAAAAACTTCAGTAGCTTAGACACTTTAAAATGGGGTAATCCCTTTCCCCAATGGTAGAAAACACAATATAACATTTTTTTTTTAAAGTGACACTAGCGCTTGAGGTTAAAAATAATGATAAATATTTAATGAATATAAAAACAAAACAAACAGAATTTCCCACAAACTTAAGGGAAAATGAATTCAAATCAAATAGTAGCAAAAAAACAAATATACAGTACATAAAGATATGGCAGCAAAGATAAATGTCACTGTATAGGCTCCTTGGAGATTAAATATGCACTGAATAACTGAAACAAGGTAATTCATGAAACTTCAGTTCCATAGAAAGTACAATGCATACCGTTAAAAGTGGGTGAGTGTCTATTTAGGTGGGGAAACAGGGGGTCCGGATAGCACCCTGGTCCAGACACTCACAGGCTTGAATAGATATGATCCTGCAGAATAGCGCCGACGCGTTTCGAGCTGGAAGCTCTTTATCAAGGCTGTGTGCAGGTTAAAATGAATCCTCCTTTTAAAGTGTATCTTAATATTGCCGCCGGAAGTGGTTACCGCGTCACTTCCGGTTTCGCGATTTTGATGAAAAACATTTGAGAAGCTTTCTATTCCTCTTTATTAATGTCTATATACTCCCCGTTGTCAGTAGACCCTCCTACACTGGTTCCGTTTTCTTATCCGCGAAAACCGGAAGTGTGCGGCCGATCACTTTCGGTTTCGGTGTTTCAGGTCCTCTAGTTACAGGAAGTGTATTGGCAGCCATTTTCTTGGAGGATTTCTTTCAGGGCTGTTTTCATGTGATGTAAAACCATTTAGGATTAATTTTCCCATGCAAAAAATAATAAGGGAAAATAACAATTAATATATAAAACAGTGGTAAATAAATAAATAGGAAGAGATAAATATAAGAAATAGTACGTAGACTTCATGTTTTACAAAGCAGAAATCGGGAAATGTAAAAAGGATAAAAAGCCGGGAATGGAGAGATAATAACTACAGAAACCATTTAAGTTCGAAGTCTTTGGTAAGGTCATCAGGAATTAAAGTTTTGAGTTTATAGATCCACTCCATTTCTCTTTGTGCCAGTCTTGTTTCCTTGTCCCAATTTTTCACATTCTCTATTCCTATAAAATTTACAATGTCATTCGTAGAACATTCGTGTTTATTTTTAAAATGATATGATAGTGCATGTGTGTCCAGGCCCTTTTTAATATTCCGTGTATGTTCAGCCATTCTTGTCTTAAGGGCTCTGGAGGTGCGGCCTATATAAAATAATCCGCATTTACACTCAATGCAATAAACATTAGTCGTATGACAAGTGATGCATAGTTTATGATGGCAAACTGGGCTGTTGTTTACATAGTCAAACACAAGGCAATTTAACACCTTAGGTCAGCTGGACATGTCTCAGATGTAGCCTATGTTAATCAGCCACAGTATATCTTACTAGTCAGATCTAGAGAGCTGGGCTTGATTGAGCTGGACATCCCATGCATGAAGTATCCTATGCATAAAGTATCAAAATGAACAGTTAAAAACCAGTTGAACAAACTTTGAACAACATCAAAAAGTAGGTAATTTCTAAATGCAAACTATAAGTATTTGTATTCAACGGATTTTCTTTTTTTATTCTAAACCAACATGTACCAAATATTATTCATTCTTATTTCACTCCATGGCATGTTCTCTAAGGCTATTACATCCTTTACTCTCCCTGTAGCACACCCCTCTGTACACATTGCAGCCTCAATAATCTACTCCTCTCTTGTGAACACACATGAACTATTTACTTATCTTTCTAAATTGACCATAACATCCAAAACCTGTCGCCATAAAAAACTTTCATACAAAACACAGAACTATATTTATATCTCTCTCCTTCTACTTCTTAGCTGGTGACATATCACCAAATCCAGGCCCTACACACATGCGCTACTCACAACGGAATATAAATCCAGCAAACCTCAGACACATCACATGCCTCCCATCACCCTCCAAAACACTGAAATGTGCCTTATGGAATGCACGCTCTGTCTGCAACAAACTAACATCCACCCATGACCTCTTTATTTCTAATAACCTCAATCTTCTGGCATTAACAGAATCATGGCTCACACAAACAGACACTGCCTCCCCTGCAGCACTCTCACATGGTCTACACTTCACACACACCTCCAGGCCTGGTAATAGTAAAGGAGGTGGAGTAGGAATACTACTGTCCCAATCTTTTACATATAAAGTTATTCCACAGGCACCATCCCTTACATTTACATCATTTGAAGTACATTCTATTTGGACTTTCACTCCTTTCTCTCTGCGCATTGCTGCTATCTATCGTCCACCTGGACCACCCAATCAATTTCTGGAACATTTTTCTGCCTGGCTCCCTCACTTCCTATCTTCTGACATCTCCACCATTATTATGGGTGATTTCAATATCCCCATTGACAGTCCACAATCCCCTCATGCCTCCAAACTTCTCTCCTTAACATCCTCTCTTGGCCTCTCCCAATGGACTGACTCCTCTACTCATCAAGATGGCCACTGCCTTGATCTTGTATTTACCAGACTATGCTCAGTCTCTGATTTCACTAATTCTCCTTTCCCTCTCTCAGATCATAAACTTATCACCTGCACACTCTCCTCCATTACATCAGCCTCAATGCCAAGCAAATCAACCAAACCTCCTCAAACCCGCAGAGATATTAATTCTATTAATTTTGAACAACTATCCACCTCTGCAACAATCACTCTTACCTATTTCTAATTTCACTTCTCCTGAGACTGCTATCACACCTGAACCAGACCCTAGAACTAGCCCTTGATGAAGTAGCTCCAGCTACCATCACATTCCGCGTAGACTTAGACGTCAACCGTGGCATTCCAAATTCACAAGACACCTACAAAAACTCTCATGTAAAGTAGAACGTCAGTGGCGAAAGTCTCATACTCCAAGTGACTTCCTCACATATAAGAAGATCTACCACTCTTATCGTAATGCACTGGATAATGGCAAACAGACATATTTCCAATCTGTTGTCTCTGCCCAAGCCTCTAACCCCAAGCGACTTTTTAATACATTTAAATCACTTCTTACCCTTCCATCACCCAACCCACCTGCTGCTATCAGTGCACAAGATCTTGCTTCCTATTTCAAAAACAAGATTGATAATAATCGAAATGAAATGGTATGCACCTCCTCAGCCAGGGTCTTGTTCAATCCTCTACCTGAACCCAGTGGCACGTTCTCATCATTTGACCCCACTAATGAAGATGAAGTAGCTACATTCTTCTCATCCTCCTACTCTACTACCTCTCCTATTGATCCTATACCCTCACAAATCAGTAAAGCTCTGTCTCCTGTGCTCATTCCACACTTAACTAAAATCTGTAATCTCTCTTTCTCTACTAGTATCTTTCCATCACTGTTCAAGCATGCAGTGATCACTCCCATTTTGAAAAACAAAAAATTCTGACCCTAACTCTCTCTCAAATTACTGTCCTATCTCCCAGCTACCTTGCCCCTCCAAACTACTGGAGAGACTTGCCTACACTCACCTCACACACTTTCTTAACACCCACAACTTATTGGATCCACTTCAGTCAGGCTTTCGTTCCCAACACTCCACTGAGACAGCACTGACTAAGGTAGTAAATGATCTGGTCACTGCCAAGGCTAAAGGCCATTATTCACTTCTAATTTTTCTAGATCTCTCAGCTGCCTTTGACACTGTTGACCACTCTCTTCTCATACAAACACTACAATCCATATGTCTTCAAGACACAGCCCTTTCTTGGTTCTCATCCTACCTATCTAATCGCTCTTTCACTGTTCGCTTTTCTGATTCTACCTCCACTTCGCTACCTTTATCAGTTGGAGTACCACAAGGTTCAGTATTAGGTCCTCTGCTTTTCTCAATATACCCCACCTCTCTTGGCAAACTAATCAGCTCTTTTGGTTTTCAGTATCATCTGTACGGGGATGATACTCAAATTTACCTATCCTCCCCAGATTTGTCACCATCTGTGCTGGTCCGTGTCACTGCATGTCTCTCTGCCATTTCATCTTGGATGTCATCTCACCACCTCAAACTTAATATATCCAAAACAGAATTAATTATATTTCCAACGGCCAATAGCAGTTACCAACCTGATATCTCTATTACTGTTGACAACTCGACAATCAACTGCCTAGGTGTGATCCTTGACTCTGAACTGTCTTTTGTTCCCCACATTCAATCTGTCTCTAAATCCTGTTACATACATCTAAGAAACACAGCCAAAATTCTACCATATCTTACGCAAGACACTGCAAAAACTCTAATACATGCACTCATAATTTCCCGCATTGACTATTGCAATAGTCTCCTTATTGGTCTTCCCAAAAACAGGCTCTCCCCACTACAATCCGTTTTGAATGCAGCTGCGAGGTTGATCTTTCTCACCAAACGTTCAGTGTCTGCTGACCCACTCTGTCAGTCCCTCCATTGGCTGCCGGTCTTCTACCGTATTCAATTTAAAATGCTTACACTCACACATAAAGCTATTAACCAAACCACACCAACATACATCTATTCACTTATCTTAAAATATCTTCCAACCCGACATCTCCGTTCTGCACAAGATCTGCGTCTCTCATCCCCGAGCATTACATGTTCCCATGCACGGTTACAGGACTTTTTTCAGGCTGCACCCACCCTGTGGAATGCCCTCCCACGCACAATAAGACTTTCCACTACTTTCCAAACATTCAAGCGTTCTCTGAAAACTCACCTCTTTAGACAAGCTTATCAGATTCCAGGACCACCCACCTATCCTTTTATAGCTCCCTACTAGCTCTCTTCTTATAGTAAACACCTATCACATCTTCTTTTTCTTCAATTTAACATCCTCCTAACCCTAGGCCAACTTTCCAGTGTGATTGGATTATGCAGCCCACCAAGAATATCTGCAATTGGGCTGGACCAATTTGCAATATGTAGCACCTCTCCTTGTGTATCAACACCTATTTCCCTATAGATTGTAAGCTTGCGAGCAGGGCCCTCTTACCATTATGTCATGTATGTATGTCTTTTACAACCCAGTATAATGTTAATGTTGATTCAAATTGTAAAGCGCAACGGAATTTGCTGCACTATATAAGAAACCATTAATAAATAAATAAATAAAGTCATTAATTGGAAAATTTTTTCCTTTTACAGCAAAACTCGTGTATTTGTTCTCTTTTCTTGATACCGTTTTACACATGATGCATAGTCCACAACGATGGAACCCCTTAGTTCTTATGGGGTTACTATTGTTTTGATCAAGAGCACTTTTTAGGTTGTCAGCCTTCTTATATATAAAAACAGGTTTGGACGGTAAAACCGTAGATAAAACTGAGTCTTTTTGTAAAATGTGCCAATGTTTTTTAAAAATACCCTCTAAAAATGAATGGTGTGATCCATAATGAGTAATAAAAGCCCATTAACATTCTGATTTTTCTTTTTTTCTTTTCATTTAAAAAGGGTTTCTCTGTCTAAATTATACACTTCTTTTTTTATCTTTGATATTTTATCTCTTTTATACCCTCTCAACAAAAACTTCTCTTCCATCTTTCCCATTTGTTCTTCACAAATGTCACCATCTGTACAGTTTCTTTTTACCCGTAGAAATTGACTTTTCGGAACACCCTCTAACCACCTGTAGTGGTGCTCACTATTCCTATGTAGAAAACTGTTCGTATCTGTAGGTTTATGGAAACATTTGGTCTTTAATGTATTATTTGCTTGATAGATGGTCAAATCAAGAAAATTGATACTTTCTTTACTGATATTGAATGTTAGTTTAATATTCAGAGAATTGTTATTCAAAGACCTCCTCCAAATCTTCAACATTTCCTCTCTAGAAAAACAAGATATCATCAATATATCGATTCCAGGATACCAGGTTTGTCCCCCATGCTGAATTATTAAATACAGCATCCTCCTCCCATTTGGCTAGGAAGAGGTTGGCATAATTGGGGGCAAACCTGGTACCCATAGCTGTGCCTACTTGCTGTATAAAACAATCGCCATTGAAATAAAAATAGTTATTAAAAAGTATAAAATGGGTACTATCCATAATAAAACTCTTCTTTTTTTCCTCCATACTGGTTTTGTTCAAATACCAGGAGATGGCTTCAATACCTTTAGTATGCTCTATGATGATATATAATGAAGTGATATCAGCAGATATCATAATAATGTTATTATCCCATTGAATTTTCTTTATTTTCTGTAATGTATCTGTTGTATCCTTTAAATATGAGGGATTTTCTTTCACTGTAGGATGAAGATGATGGTCAACAAAGGCTGAGAGATTAATTGTTAAATTGTCGCATCCTACAATAATCGGTCTTCCGGGTGGATCCGTAACACTTTTATGGACTTTGGGCAATATGTAAATTGTTGGTGTTAATGCATTATTGATATCCAAAAACTTTTTCCTCCTTTGTTATTGACCCTTTCGCCAGGTGATCTTCTAGAAGTTGTTCAAAAATTTTCTTTATTCTTCCTGTTGGATCACTTTTAAGTTTTTCGTATGATTCACTAGTCAACTGATGATTGATATCTTGTTCATATTTGGGGCGGGTCATTAGCACTATACCCCCTCATTTATCTGATGGCTTGATAATGGTGTTTTTATCATCTCTTAAGTCTTTTATCGCCATCCTTTCTTTATGTGTCATATTCCATCTCTTTATAAATTTTTTCTCTGAAAGTTTTTCCATATCATCTAACACCAATTTGGTGAAAAATGTCCTTAAATGTGGGCAGGGTAAAAAGTTTACTTTTTTTTAAAAGGTGGTATTTCAATATGCTCTTGTGGTTGTGTCTCTTGCATCTCAAAAAATTTCTTCAGGGTCACTTTTCTTATAAATCTTTGTATATCCAGGAAAATTTTAAAAGAATCCATCCCTCTAGTTGGGGCAAATTTTAAACCTCGTTGAAGGGCGTTTTCTTCATCTTTACTCAGCTATCGCTCAAATTGAAAATCTTACATGGTTGCTCATGGACAGATTCAAAATTTTCCATCGTTTTTTGTTGTTTCTTTTTTTCACACGCCCTCCTCTTTTTCCTCTTTTCTTTCTTTTTATTATGTTCTCCAATTGGTTCTCAACCTTCCTCTTTCTAAAAAAGGTCTAGATGTTGTTGGTTCTTCTTCCAATGGAGCAAATCTGTTTCTTACATTGGTTTCGATTCTATTTTGCTGATTATATGATCTTTTGTATGTTCTTCTTGGTGTAGTCCATTCCTCACTTGGCTGAGTGTTATGTCTTCTATAATTGTCTTGTCTTCTTGCGTTCTCAAGCTTCTCAAACGCTTTTCATCAAAATCGCGAAACCGGAAGTGACGCAGTAACCACTTCCAGAGGCAAAATTAAGATACACTTTAAAAGGAGGATTCATTTTAACCTGCACACAGCCTTGATAAAGAGCTTCCAGCTCTAAACACATCAGCGCTAGTCTGCAGGATCACATCTATTCAAGCCTGTGAGTGTCTGGACCAGGGTGCTATCCGGACCCCCTGTTTCCCCACCTAAATAGACACTCAAACACTTTTAACGGTATGCATTGTACTTTCTATGGAACTGGAGCTTCATGAATTACCTTGTTTCAGTTATTCAGTGCATATTTAATCTTCAAGGAGCCTATACAGTGACATTTATCTTTTCTGCCATATCTTTATGTACAGTACTGTATATTTGTTTTTTTGCTGCTATTTGATTCTATTTGATTTTAATTAATTTTCCTTTAAGTTTGTTGGAAATTCTGTTGTTTTTATATTCATTAAATATTTATCATTATTTTTAACCTCAAGCGCTAGTATCACTTTAAACATTTTTTTTATAATTAATAATTATGCTTATATGCACTCTTTCACAATAGCTGAATGTGCACCAGGTTTACGATGAGACATCATCAGAAGGTTTTGTCATGAATGGCTCAGGAGGATCTCCTACTGAGGAGCTGAAAGCTGAGGTCCGGGTTGAGGAAGAAATCGGAGGCGAGGGGCCTGAATGTACGACCTCCTCATCCACAAGTATCGGATGTTGGCGAGACCCGACCAAAGGTGCGGAGTCTAACCTGCTGGGAGGTGTTCACTAGTGACCCCTCCAAGCAGGATAATGGGTTTAAGCTGCACCCAGTAAGCAGGTCGCAACCCTTTGGTCAGGTATCCAATAAAGGTGAGAAATGGAGGGAGAGATAAGGCCCCAGTGAGTTTACTTCTGAAAGAAGCTCTAGCAAGGATTCTGAACTATGATGTTGTACTGAGTATGTGGGCAAGGTATGAGACGCACCACTGACACAGGAGAGAGTAACACTGTGGTTGTACTCAGAGGATGTACAGAGTACGCGGGCAAGGTAGCAGACGCACCTCTGGCACAGGAGAGTGACACTGTGGTTGTACTCAGTGGATGTACAGAGTATGCAGGCAAGGTATCAGACGCACCTCTGGCACAGGAGAGTGACTAGAAAAGACTCGAGAGTAGAACAGTAAGGGAATCTGGAACAAAGTGACGGCAAGCCAACACTAGTAGTAACAACGTTGTACAGGCAACTTCCTGTTGTCCAGAGCCCAGTAATATACCCCAAGGTAGCAGTCCATTGGAGGACAGTGTCAGCTGACAACAACCATGCTACCATTGGACAAAGGGTCAGTCAGGTGCTGAAGACTGTCATGGCTGCTCCCATGACGGCAACCTCGGTAACCAAGTCACGGAGCAGCACATGTCCAAGTGCACCTAAGGCATAATCCTCAGCGAGTCACTCACCGCACAAGAAGTCAGGGGAAGTCAGTTGCCCCCCACACCCCAGGAAGTGTGTCCGGATCTTTCGCATCCCTCCCACTTACTAGTGAAGTGGGCAGGCTGGGGAGATAATTGACAGGAATCGCAGCTCTGTATGGAGGGGCGGGGCTAAATGATGTGAGGAGATTGCAAAAGTTAGCAACTATGATTTACATAAACATGGCTTTATTATACTGGGCCAATTCCCTCCCCATGTGGACTTGTCAGAATTGCACACATCTGCATAGGAGTATATTCAGGTGTTTGCTTTCTGAGCATGCACTGAGCAAAATCATACAAGATTCCCTACACAAACTGGCATAGTATTGCCTCCGCAAATGACCCATAGGGCCTCATACCGAGTTACACGCAATCCACTCGCAATGTCAATGTTCACGTAGTTGACCGATTATTTGCGTATGAAATACTGGCGGCTGACTAGCGGGGTGCCTAAACCCTAACCTCCCCCCGAGGGTGCCTAACCCTAAACTCCCCTCCCAGTAGCCTGACCCTAACCCTCCCCGGGGGGTGCCTAACCCTAATTTCCCCTGGGGGTGCCTAAACCTAACCCCCTTCCCTGGGCTAACCGCGCATACTTACCCGAATCCTCATTTGGGATTCCGGCGGTCAGGATGCCAACGCCGGTATCCTGACACCCATTCTGGATAGCAGCGTCGGCATTTTGCCAGGGGGCGGGATTCCATCGGTATTTCGACGGCCGGCATCCTGTCCGGCATATTTACTTCATCCCATTATCTGCAACTGTGCATGTGTGAAAACTTCTGAAATCTCCTATAGCGCATGTCTTACTATGAGTGTGTGTACAAAGGTATTGCTAATTGTTTGAGTCGGTATCAGAAGTGTGGCAGAAAAGTGAAGGGAGTTCATGGGCGGTGACTGTGAGGGGGCTAGTAGTCCATGCAAAAGTGGGCATGTCAGTGAAAGAGGCTGCATTCCCAGATGTACTTCTGCTGCATAGGAGGCCGTGGTCAGACTGATACACTGCACCTGCCATAGGGCTAGTGTCATTTTTGATTGTGCGAGCGAATGCAAAAATCATTATTACAGTGTGCACGGGTGCTAAAAGTGGGCGTCTCAGTCCTTGCACATTTGATCACATGGATGTCCGCAAGTGAAGGAGTTTGTATTCCATTTGCATAAGCGGGCGACCGCCAATAGACACTGCTGTGTGCGCTTTTCTGTGCGACTCAGAATCAGGTCCTTAAAGTCCAAATAATGCACATTTTGAAGATTGTAAACTTGAAGTCAAGAATGGTTTTCTCACCAAACTATCTAATAATAATATAAAAAGCATGACAGTACTGTATACCTATCAGAAATGGGTGTTTTCCCAGGAGATAGGGCTTCATTCTATCCATCAAGGAGTTTCTCTGGCGATAGCTTCAAAAGCATGGGGATGCCTATATAACAGAAATTGTGGCAATACATATCGTATACTGTAAAACAGTAATCCTCTGTCTAATGTACTATTGCCGTGTTACATATTTTTTCATTAAACAATATGTTTAAACATTTTTTTCAAATATTTATTTAGGGGAAATGAAAGTCCAATTCTGGATGCAGGTAATCAAAGCTTTGTGCTGCTTAATAAATTGTGCTGACAATGTGGTAACCACAAACACAGAGTGACCACAAGAGAAATAAGTGATGTTCATCTTTTTAAATAGGAGGAAAAAGAAAAGCAAAACATCCAGAGAAAGTAGCTATCATTGCATCATAATTATACTCTTTAATACTATATGCTGTCACTGAGACTATGACTAGCTATCTGACATACTGCACTATTGTGTATTTTATTTATTTGCTATAGAATAAATATACTTTATCTGCTTAAAGTATCCATGATTTACTATTATTCTAGCAGCCCTGAAAAGGGTTTACTTAAGTGTGTGTAACCATCATCATCGGAACGGGGAGTGGGGGGGCAACTCAACCCAGTGGCGTAAGTTCATCCCAGACGCAAGTTATAATTTGGTGAACCATCTCCCATGTGTGTAATACACGTCACTAACACACAACTTTTGTTTTACAGTATACACTATAGGCCTGATTGATGCTGAGATAGACTTGTATCTTTTAGCGTAGCCTAAAATGTGCAAACTGGCTCTTTGTGTGCCCAGAAAACACATATGCATATCTGCCAGGGTTGCCTACCCTCCAGATTTGGGCGGGAGCTTCCCTTGATGAACGGGTGCAGCTCCCACCCCCCCGGGCATGTGCCTGTCGCCAATCCCCCGTCCACCCCAGCCAATACTTGTTAAACCCCCGCAGCGGTGGGGCCGCTAACGGGATTCACACTGAATCGTGTCATTTTGGCCCTGCCCCCTGCTTCACAATGCCTGTTTTTTCGGCATTGTGTAGTGGGGGCAGGGTCAAAATGACGCGATCGCGTGGCCCCGCCCCATCACACCCGCAAAACCACCTCAGCCTGTCCGGCCACGCCTCTTTTGCCGGCCACGCCCCCTGTTCTGCCGATCTGGCTGCTCCCTCCCGGAAGGAGCAGCCAGATAGTCAGCAAGTATGATATCTGCATGTATATGACACGATTGCTTGTGCCTGGAGAGGCGGGCTGTGGAAGATAAGGTGCAGTGTAGTAAGGGAATCAAGAATAACCACTTCTGATTGCCAGATAATCTCTTTCATCATTTCAAGTGCATATGTATGATTTTATGATGGAGAGTTACTATATTAGGGAGTTTTTTTTTATTTTATTGAAAACTAATATCAAATGCATAAGATGCAAGCAAAACACAAGAGTGTATGCGTATGTGTTGCATATGCTACTGGTGCTAAATGTAGAGATTTATCGGTGCTTACCACGATCCCCATAGATTTCTCGAGGAAATAGGTAATTTATCAAGTGGCAAAGTAACATCATCTCAGGATGGCGTTAGCGTGTTAATTGGGTCCAGTGTAGCCAGATAGTGATTTAACATTGTGTGCATCTACA
Organism: Taudactylus pleione; assembly: GCA_031769625.1. NCBI lineage: Eukaryota > Metazoa > Chordata > Amphibia > Anura > Myobatrachidae > Taudactylus > Taudactylus pleione. Next base: position 3,536,299 of record JAUIMM010000396.1, read on the forward strand.
GATGTTAGACTTGAATGCACATATCACATCTTGTGTGTGTCAGCAGCATTACGCTGCCAGAGAATAATCACACAGGAGTGGGATTTTCTTTGCGGCTCTTAGAGGAGCCTCATTGTTGTAGATTGTTTCGGTACCTCATCATTATAGTATTCCACTTGTTATGTGTAGTATGTGCTTTATCCCATAATCCATTTAATGACATCAAAACCTATTAATCAAGTGCACTATCCAATCCATGGAAATTACCTGCCTTTTTAATTGTGTACTGCTTAGTCGTTAATCCCATGGGAAGGACATTTCCTGTTATATCCGGAGATTGGGCTTCTCTCTATTTACAAGTTCCCCGGCGGCAATAGCCATCACCAGGTATAGCCAATTTAATAAGTTATTCTGTGGTATTATTTAAATAAAGCATCTTCCTAATATAAAAACTAAACAAATGTTTCTGTGTTTTCTTATTTATTCTCCTTATTAATTTATTGTCTGTGAAAGTGAAACTGGAAGCTCAAGTCTACACTTCCAGTTCCACTGCGAATGCGCAAATCTCCATGTGCAGAAGGCTGGTGAACCAGTAAGAGCCCTCTTACCGCTGTCAACCAATATCGTCAAGAAGTATACAACAATCACTCAGCTGCCTGGTGATAGTTTATTGGTAAATTCCATTGATGACTGGCAGTGGCTTCCCATTGGAATCACTACCTGCCAGTCACACACAGGACAGGTAGCCCTAGGTGTTATCTCCCCCTGGGACTGCCAGGCCGGGCTGCGATTAGCAGAGAGCAACTCTGCCTTTCAGGGAGCCCTGCACTGCTTCTAGGGGCTGCAGCCAATGTAGTCCCTAGAAGCCATTGTTCTGCGCTTGTGTAGATCCATGTGCCTGCCATATTCATTGTGATTTTGTGATCACAGCCTTGGACCAAAATAAATCTGTTGATAGAACAAGTGACAAATGAACCAGTGTCCCCTAATGGGCAAAAAAAAATGGGATTAAACATAAGTATGAAAATACAGTTATAACCTCTTCTGGTACTAACAGTGATTTATCAAATAGCGAAACCAAGTGTTTATCAATGATGGCAATAAACTCTGCTTTTGGTAACATTTTCCACCATTTATTTTATTTATTTTTTACAATGTTTAATGGTTTTCAAAATCTCAGTTAATCACTACTGTGCAGCTCACCCATGTGTATATCCAGTTTAGTGAAAAGTGTGTTTTTTATTGGCACAATAAAATATCATTCCTATGGCCACATTTGGAAAAATAGGTTCCTAAGTACCTGTTGCTGGAGGTTTATGTTAATTGGTAGTAACAATAGCTAATAACTTTTATGGCTGCCCAAGGTACTGTAGAACATCATAAATGTGATAGGACCAACATTTGTAATTTATTATTTATTTATTACCAGTTATTTATATAGCGCACACATATTCCACAGCGCTTTACAGAGAATATTGTGCCATTCATATCAGTCCCTGCCCCAATTGATCTTACAGTCTCTATATTCCCTACCACATGCTCACACACATACTGTACACACTAGGGTTAATTTGTGTTGGGAGCCAAGTAACCCATACTTGCCTACCCTCCCGATTTGGTCGGGAGCCTCTCGTCATTTTGGCCCCTCCCCCTGCTTCACACTGCCTGTAATATCGGCAGTGTGAAGCGGGGGCGGGGTCAAAATGACGCGACCGTGTGGCTCCGCCCTCAAACTCTTGTCGTTTGGCCGGTCCTGCCCCCGTTTGCTGGCCACGCCCCCCAGTCAAGCCGATCTGGCTGCTCCCTCCCGGAAGGGGCAGCCAGATAGTCGGCAAGTATAAATTAACCTACCAGTATATTTTTGGAGCGTGGGTGGAAAACGGAGCACCCGGAGGAAACCCACGCAAGCACAGGGAGAATATACAAACAAAGCTAGGGCTATAGTGGGAATCGAAACCACAACCTCAGAGCTGTAAGGCAGTACTGCTAACCATTACACCATCTGTGCTGCTCATGAACCATAATTCCCTCTAGAAGACCAGCACTGGTGCAAATCAAACCTAAACCATGCTAGTTCCTAAGTATTTTTGTTTTATATTCCATTTCATAAATTATCTTGTGCATACAGCAATAACATTACACTGAGCAAGGGCTTGGTTACTTGGCTTTGTGTACTTTGAAATAGTATTAAGTGGAGTTTTGTTCTAGGAGGGAAAAGCGACTCTTTTGATCATGAACAGGAAACCCTGGTTTTCTGTCCAAAGGATGACACAGGCCAGAAAGCTATGTATCTCTGCAATGACTACCTGGGGATGCCAGAAAATCAATCAGGTGCGGAAAAACTCACAGAAACTCAGCAGTATATTGGCCATAGTCTGCACCGGGATTTCTCCAGGTGGGTCAATGGCTTATGAGGCAGCTCAATACATTTCTAAGAAAGAAAATTATCCTGTACCCTGGCCTGGGTGCCAGGGCTCATCGGTCTGGATCTGTTCTATTGTCCGGCCTCCTACAGTGGTTTGCTTCATGGGCTCAGTGGTACAAACTCCCCTGATGGACCAATTCTACACTGGGCTCCTGAAGCCGCGCCTATTTTCATTGTAATGACTCGATTTGCTGGTGTATGGGGAGCAGGTCTGGCCAATATGATGTGATTCACATCATTTTTGGCACTTCCTCTTCTTCATAGTTCTCCTCTGGGGGAAAGTGTGAAAGTATGTGTGTGTGTGCTCAACTGTATAAAAGGTATAAGTTATATATGTGTGCAACTGAATTATGAACATTGTACTCCATTTTTAACTCATTAAGTGTTTTGTATGTTGGCATGCACTACAAAAAAAAATGGTTTTGGTCTTTTTAAACTTTCCAAACATTTTTGTGTTGTTTCTGTAATCACTGTTGATATGAATGGGGACTCCTCCCAGATTGGCGATCTAACTGATATTATAAAATATGCTAACAGAGATACATCAGACTCCTGTTTGCAGATACCACTGCATTAGCGTTTGATGTAGACAGCCCAATTACATTTTTAGTGATTTCTTAAATCTTCAGTAACAGAGGGTTGACCCTAACCTCCATGGGTTGACTTTTTTCACAATATTATGAAGAGAAACTTAAACCCAGAGGCTTCTACATTGAGAACCAACCTGCCATTGGTAGCAATAACTTTCTGCAAACTGTGGTGCCAAATACTCAACTGCGGGTTTGGTATGAATTGGCAACAGTCATAATGTCCGCATGTAGACATGGTCATAATGTCGACATTGACCACGTAGACACTGATGGCATATCGGCATAATAGAATGTTGACATATCGCCCATGGTAAGCCAGTGGTCACTTACCTTGCCCCGGTGGCATTGGCGTCTCCAGTGGCGGGGCTTTGGGGTCCCAGCAGTTCCTGCAGAGTCATTTGATACGCCAGTGTTTTGGTAAGTACAGTCTTTGTTCCCCCTAACTCTCCCCATAGTGCCTAACCCTACACTCCCTGCATAGCCTAACCTTACCCTAGTGCCTAACCCTAATCAACATTCTGACAATGCCGACATGTTGTGTGTCAACATTTTAACAATGCGGACATCATAGCTGTCAATATTATGAATGTCAACATTGTTATTGTTGGCCTAATAACTAAGGGCCTGATTTAGAGCCGGTCGCTATTTGCGCTCGCTCATCCAGAAAATAGGGGTGGCTATTCAAATGAACCGTTCGCTGTTTGCGGTCTGTTCACACCTCTAGGTCTGAACGAGCGAACAAAACTTGCGGTCGTTTTTTGGGAAACTACGCCCCCTGGCCGCTCGCATCCTACGTCATGTCCGCTATTTATTAGATTAATCGAGTACATCGAACAGGGTATGAGCTGCTCGCTATTCTTGTGGTTGGTTTTTGCTACCACAATTTTGCGAGCAGTTCTGGCTAAAAAATAACCCAGTGACGTGGTCAATGACGCTGCTGTTTTAAATATGCACACCCATAAAACGCCCGTTTTGACCTTTAAGCACGCCTGCGATCGGATCTCCACTCCCCGTTTTCAAGCACCTTCCCTTGTTACCACCCACATACGCCTCATCCTGTCACTCAAATTAGCAGGCATTCGCTATTTTGCGAGCACATGAATTTCGGCCGCACTGACTGGTTCGCGCATGCGTATAACGATCCGTACGCATGCGCAGTTGGGCAAACATCGCTCGGAGCGAACGAGCTGCCGCTTACGAGTGGCTCTGAATCAGGCCCTAAATCCCCTCAACTGCTGCTCGTTTGAATGAATTATATTAGTTAAAGCTGATCTGGACATAATGGATAAGGTTGTGAAGCATCTGGTGTGAACATTCATGACACCGACACTACCAGATTGTCAAGAATTGATAATAGTGTCTCAGTTTAAATCTGATTTACATGTATTTAAAAAACCTAAATATTATGGGCCTGATTCTGAGTCAGACATTGCAGCACCGTGTCTTTTGCTGGCATTGCTTCTGCGACTTTACACATATAGCACTACCATACCCTCCAACATTTCAAATATAGAAAACGGTACAGGGGGCGTGACCATAAATAAAGGGGGCGCGGTAAATTCTAAAGGGGGCGAGTATGTGAGCATGCAGAAGCCCTAGCTCAACCTGACTGCTCTCTGTCCTTGTCTTGCGGGATGTCATCATCTCGCGAGACTTTGCCTGGAGAAGCTCCAAAAAACAACTGAGACTGAGCGCTGATTCGGCATACAGACGACGGAGCCGCCTGTCACTCAGCAGCGCTGCGGGAGTCTATGTCCCCGCAGCGCTGCTATAGAAGTCAGGAGATTGTACTACTCATCCGGTACAATCGGTACAGACCCTGTTTGCCGGTACAGACCATAAAAAAACGGTACTGTACCGGCCAAATCGGTATTGTTGGAGGGTCTGGCACTACAAGCCCGACCCTAGTGTACAGCCGTGAGGCTAAATGTGCAAGGACTGAGACGCCCACTTTGAGCATCACCACCCAAGGACACCCATTACATTTTCAAGACATTTATGAGAAGTTTGAAAACACGTGTCTCAATAATAATTGTGACTCTGTGCTCCGGTCTCTGTACGTAAATTCAGTGTGACTTACGACACGAGCAGTAGAAGAAAATTGCTAAACTGCGTATGACAACAACATTGCATCGGACTCAGAATCAGGCCATATTAAAAGAACAAATGACCAGGAAACAATTCAAACAAGAGTGCTGAGATGGCTTCCTTACTTTTCTTCTATATCAGTTTCAATGAAAGTTCTTTAATGACAACTGCAGAGCCTGAAATGTAGTTCAGATGTGGAACTATTTCTTAATATTTTTCACTAATCTTATTTGTCTCCTCAAAGGAGATCTTTAATAGGCCTCCTAGAGTGCATGTGGCCTCCTAGAGTGCATGTGTGTAACTTTTCCACAAGGAAGCTAAGGTAGCAGGGGGTGCCTCAAGGTATTATTGGAGAGCTACACAAAGATTAGATGGGGCAGATTAGATAGATCTTTATCAGAAATGGATACCTCCCCTAGTGGATCTAATTGGTCTCAAGTACATGGACCTTTTTGTAAAAGGTACGGTGTTTACACTGAGAAAAAACAAAAACAAAAAAGCAAAAACTTACAGAAAGGAAGAGTTCCAATATAAGAGGAAACAAAGAAATAGTCTTGAAAGTCAACAAAAAGAAATAGCTGTATTTAATCTGTCGTCATATAAATCCCTACCAAAATTGAGATGGCTGTTTTCTCTAAGGGTCTGTCCTTCATTAAAACATTTAAAACCCTGGATTCATTTAAAATTGTGGTGGAATTATATATATTTTACAGAATCTTACATTAAGAAATTTTATTCTATTCATGATACTGTTCAGAAGAGTTCTAATATTTTTATGCTGAGTACACATTGGCGGCGTTCAATTGAATGGCCGGTATATAGTGTATGCGTCGGCCAGTGTGTACAGATGATATGTCTGTGAATGACGTCGTTCACAGACATATCACATCGGCTATGCAGCACAGCCAATGGCAGATATATCTGCACATTGTGATCTGTGTACGGCTGTCCGTACACTTCCTGCAGAGGCCGCAGTGATGGGGGCACGACACGACCCCCGGCCATATGGCTGATGAAGGTTGTTCAGTGTGTTTGAACAACCATTATCTGTATGTATGTATGTATGTATATATATATATATATATATATATATATTAGACTTAAGCCAGGTACACACCTAACAGATATGTCTGCAGATGATGTTTGTTCATACACACTGATCACTGCTATCTAGCTGGGGTCCCGCTGGCCGTGGGTTGCGTCGTGCCCCCTTCCCCTCAGCCTCTGCAGCAAGTGTATAGGCGGTCGCCTGACCAACCATACACACAGCACGATGCCCCAATATATCTGCTGATATATATCGGACATCGGCTGTGCAGCACAGCCGACGCGATATGTCTGTAAACAACATCGTTCTCAGACACATCGCTGGTACACAGGCCGACAAGCATAATATATATTTGTAGTTCAATTGATTGGCCAATATATCTGCCAGTGTGTACCCAGCATTAGACAGTAATCAACCCATCTAGCTGTATTTTATCTGTTGAGACCTCTATTAAAGGGGGTATCCACTAGACGATTAAGTCGAACGATTGAACGAGAACGATCGTTCGATCGTCCAATCATTTGCAAATCGTTTGCAAAAGTGTCTAAAACGACCAGCGATGCAAGTGCCCGCTGGTCGTTTAGACATCTATCATCTTTCAAACATGCTGGTCAACCTGACGATATTGTCAGGTTCAGCATGTTTCCAGATGATTGATGACCCTGCACTGAACGTCTGCATGTTCAGTGCAGGCTCATCACACGACTGACAAATGACAATGTCGTAATCGTGCAGTCGTTTTCAGATCTTGTAGTGGATACCCGTCTTTAGGCCTATTAAGTGAGATGAGCTGAATTGTATTCCTGATCAAAATGTAGAATAGTGCACTAATGTCATTACATAACATTAGTGAAATAATTATACACCCCATTGATAAATGGGGTGGCTTAATTCAGTTAGACAGAACATAATACTGTACATGAATAAAAATAATTGCAAATTGTCTGATTTGACCTATAGAAATATTTACTTTTGGTCCTACATCCTTCTTTAAAAAGGAAATTGATTCTATCATTAATATGGGTATTATAAATGGCTATATGGACCAACAAACTGCTAAGTTTCTTATAGTGGATTGTTCAGGAATTCAGTTAATTTATATTCTACCAACATAAACCACAAAACTCTTCTACATCAGCCAGGGAGACCCATCATTTTCAACTTGTGGGTCTCTCTGTAAACCTCTTTCGCAGTACATAGATTTCTTGTGACAACCAATAGTTCACAATACGGATTTCTGTCTTATTGATATGATTGGTTTCATTAATAAACTTGAAGCCTTGATTCTACTCCCTAAATCCAGTTTGTTACACTAATATTGCTCACAAGGATGGCATGGAAGCAGTCAGGAGCTTAACAACCACCAGTCCTCACTAAAAGGGTCATCCAATTGAATTTTTATTATTATTGATGGGTATTATTTTTTTTATTAAAAGTAACATTTATTTGAAAATTCATTTTATTTGCACCTAAGAGGGACAGCGTGGAGATATGACCCCATCATATTAGAAGCTAATTATATACATATAATATATGAAAAACATACACGTTGCAAGCCATTTTTTTTCAAAATTCTTAGTTTTGTATATTAGGTATATTGACGTGTAAACCACCTGAACGCTTTCATTGACATATTAATGCACCGGATACCACTATATAGATATATATTAGCTTACAGTACATTCTCCATTAACTATTTGGTTGTTTTGTCACCAGATCAGATCTGGGACACTTGACCTCAGTTTATTGTAAGAAGACTAATAAAAACACCTTACTGTCAGCAATACAGCTTTCATCCATAATCACTTAAACTTGCATTACTGCACCTTATTTGCAATTGTTGCATGTAACTAAAATAAATAACATCTGATGTTGCAGATTTACTTTTGGCCTTGCAAAAGATTAGAGATATATTCAGAGAGATGAACTATGATACAAAGGAAATAGATTATGCTAGTTCCCAATTTCTTCAACTCAACAGATGGAATGGATGTAGTCATGAAGCCGACGGTCTAAATGCCGACCATCGACTTCCCGACTATCAAATCCCAGCAAGGTATTAATGACAGGAGTCGAAAACCCGACGTCTGTCATTAGACCTACGCCGGGATTCCGAGGCCCAGCATACCGATCGTAGGTAAGCCAGGCGCGGATAACCGTGTTTAGGTGTCAGGGCTGCCGGTGGGACATAGGGTTAGCCACCACCTCGGGAGAGTTAGGTTCTATGCTAGGGGAAGGGGGGGTTAATGTTAGTCTCCCCCAGAGGGTGGTTAGGGTTAGACACCCCCCTGGGAGACTTAGGTCTAGGCTGCAGGAATGGAGGGTTAGGTTTAGGCACTGGGGGGGGGGGAGGTTAGGGTTAGGTACCCCTAAGGGAGGGTTAGGGGGGAAAATAAGGTTAGTTATAGGGATCTTCACCCCTGCCGGGCTTCCGCTGTTGGGATTTGAACCGCTACACCCAATGGTTGGATGGATAGTATGATTTTTACAAGTGCATACTTGATTGCTTCAAAGGATATTTATAAACCCATCCTTGGTCATTTGCATATTATACAAACAGATAATACCATTGGACCCATATGTAAATAGCCTCCTCTTTTTTTCACTTACAAGAATAGTAATAATTTAAAGGTATATTTCAGTCCAATAAGAAGCAAACATGGTTACAGCCAAAATTAGGGGCATTTAAATGTAGAGGCTGTGTGAATTGCAAATTAGTTAATTCAAATACAAATATATCTGATTAAGCATCGCCTCACATGCTACAGTAAATACGTTGTTTGTTTGATTTTTTTTGTCCCTGCAATACAATCTACATTGGGAAAGCCATGAAAAACAATTTATAGCATTACATCGTTCCTCAATCAAAAAGTAATTTTAACGTAACTGATATGAACACTCCTCCAGTTTCATGGCAATATTGTAGAATGAAAAATAAAATAATTGTCTCTCAATTCATGATTTTGGATAAATAGTTTAAAAACATTATTGCCCTCTTGTCCCAACTGTATATATTATGGTATTTCTTTATTGTAATGCATTATCAAGGAGTTTGATAATGCTAAGTAATTAGCATGCTTTCCTTATTATTTTTACCAACTTGATATCTCTATATTTAGACTACATGCACCTTTTGTAATAAGTTGAAACTTTATCAACACTAAGGCCCTCATTCAGAGCCGTACGCTCTGAGCAGACCGCACGCTCTGAATGAGGGCCGTCCTCCATAATTATGGAGCGTCCTCCTGGACGCTCGTATAGCTGTGGGTCACCACCCACAGCCTATACGAGCGTGCAGGTTGATGGCCGCGATGGTCTTGACCATCGCGACCATCGCCACTGCGAGCCGGAACCTGCGGTTGAGTTTTTCAACCGCAAGGCCCGGAGTGATTTTGGCTCTATCAGAGCCAAAATCACTCCCACTGACATCACTAGTGATGTCAGTGGGCCAGCTTCTGACGGTAGGCATTCCCTTGGGAACGCCCCCGTCAGGGAGGCACGCCCCCGGCACGCCCACCAAAGGGGGCGTGCTGTCAATCAACATCGACAGCACGCCCCCTTTGATCAGACACAACGAGCGAAGGAAAGTCCTTCGCTCGTCGCGTCTGGCGCATGCGCACGGTGGAGCTCCCGCCGTGGTGCACATGCGCAGTGCACAACATCGACCCACTTGCGAGCGGACAGCCGCTTGCGAGTGGGTCTGAATCAGGCCCTAAGTTCCTACTTTCTATCATTGAAAATGGGTCGTGACTGAGTAAATAGACACAGAATCAAGTTTATAAGATTATATAAACGAACAGGAGTGTATTGATAAACAATATATAACAACATATAAGCAGAATAAGGTTATATACTCAGAAGACATACAAAGATTTACTCAGGTCTTAATCAGTTGCATTAAGCAATACTGGACATCATGCGTGTTGGATACAGTCACAAAGGCCAACATGTGACGCATGAATATTTCTGTTATCTCCTTGAAATTAGGGGAGGCGCCTCCCCAGAACACACACATAGCCCCTACTTTTATTAGCAATAGGGGACAGAATTGTCTCTTTTAATAATATACATATGAATTGGGGTGTTTAGCTTTGTGAACTATGCCAAGGCCGTTGTGTCCTGTGAGCCACCTTATTGACATTTTTACCTCCAATAACAACCTATCTGCACATGCCCTGCACAGATTTGAACAACATATTAAAACAAAACAGCCTTGTTCTAATAACAAAACCATCTGCAAAATTTACATCAGCAGATAAATGTGGGACAAGGGTCACATAACAACTACCATTAACACTACTGTTACACCATAGCACTATTATTACCATATAATGTTATTTACCAAGTTGCGATATACACAACTGGTTCATGGCTTATGTTACTTAATTTACATCGGTTGAGCTATAATTGGTTTCTGGGTGACGCAGGTTGTCACTTCCGGTATACAGGCTTTTATTGTATTGATTGGAAATTTCTATTGGGTTATTTCAATGGGATTTACTCACTCAGTCATTATGCCCATGAGGATTGTGCTTTGGATCAGGACTAGACTGATATCCGAATGGATTGCAATACCTGGACTGTCTTTACAATGATATCATGTTGATGAGTATTATGGCATCACTTTATTTACTTTCTGCAAATAGTTTTCCATATATCCTTTTGGACTGTTTGATATGGATCCTCCTTACATGAGCTGTGGATCCAGACCTCCCCTTTCCTCCTCTCCCTCCTCCTGCGAAGGGCTCTTCCTGGCCGCCAGTACTGATCCCTATGTCACACTGCTGTGTATACAGAGTACATCATAAGACTGACACCTTAGAGATAGAGAAGCCACAGAAAGGTAAGCATTATATAACACTCTGTTATAGAGAGTATGCAGCAAACAATTACAGGTAAGGGATCGGTTATATTTGCAGATGTAATGCTTACTCATCTGAAAGTGATCATTCTGGACCTCATGGAAAATATCTTACAGCCTATTTCTTAGTGGCGTACACAAGGCCTACTTTAACATATAAGTTGTAGGGAAAAACAAACTCTCTCTAACCTGATTCAGATTCGCAAGAAACGCCTATATTTATGCAGTTTGAACGATCGTTAGCCATTGCACATGCATGAAAGCTGCACTGCGCACGCTCAGCGATTGTTTTGTAATCACGCACACACAGATGATTCACTCACAAAGTGAGTGATGAGTAGTCAGCGATTGTATCCTTGCTCGCAGCAGGAGAGCCCTCTACGTGTCTGGAGACCTGCTGTGTCTCTGGCAGCTTAGACTTAAGGTGCCCATACACGGGACGATTTATAACATGATGTTGGCAGTTTCTAAAGGTTGGACAGACCAATCGTTTGAAAATAGATGTCTTTTGAGTGTTCTGGGACCTCGATGCGCATCCCGCCGTCGTCTAGTTGGATCGCAGATCAAATGGTTTTGCAGAGAGATCCCAACAGATCGTGTACGATGTGACACATTTCTATGCATCTTATCCTATGATTGTAACGATCAATCTTACACCATTTGACCACATCTTATGAAAAATTTCATGGGAAGATTTTCAAGGGCAATCGTCCAACTCATCTTACCAACTTTGAATCTTATCGTGTATGGGGGCCTCTACTCAGTAGGCTGATGGCTGCCTGATCAGTGTTCGATGTTTCCGGTTTTGTAAGTGAGCAGCGGATTTGAGATACGTCTCTGGGCCTGATTCAGAGGTGGACGGAATTGCACAGCTGCACACAAGCAGCTGTGCAATTCCATCCATTTGAAATGCAAATGCTGAAGGAGGTCGCAGCCTGGGGTCACCATTGAAACAATTGCGACCATCGATGTTGTCGATGTTCCATTGGCCAGGCTGCGGGAGCTAAAGCTTCCTGCAGCCTGGCCGAGTCCTGGCAGTTTGCGAGGCCAGGAAGTCTGCTTGCACCCACGCAGATCCTGACCTCGTCCCTCAAACTCCGCCTCCCAAACACCGCTGGGACACAATGCGAGCGGGTTCGCAGTCGGAGGGCTGCACATGCGCAGTCCTCCTAACATCTGAGATGTGCGTTAACCTCTCGTGTTAGCGTACATCTCTAAATCAGGCCCTCTAAGCACTGGACGGCGGGTGAGTCATTAGCATATTTTCACAATTGCAATCTGTGAAATATCACAGCTGTGATCGCATTTGCAAGCAAGTCTGAATCCTTTGTTCTCTCTTATCACCCACTGTAAAGCTGGCCATACACGGTATGCACCGTCCGATGTGACGGGGGATCCGACGTCCGACATATCGGGTGGTCCCCACACACCGTGCGAGCAGGTGTCCAACCGCCCGATATGCCGACTCCCCCCTCCCCCACTTGCATAGCGCTGCATGGGATCGCACATCGCATCCCCAGATTGACTGAACCTGCTGTAAGATCTGAGGCTGCAATGTATGACCCCACGGGTTCGCGCACTATCCGATATCATGCCCACACACGGTACGATAGACTGTAGCAGCCAAATCGTACCAATCCATCCGATCGGCTGATATATCGCACCGTGTATGGGCACCTTAAGAAAGGCGAGGACTAAAGGTGCGTACACACTGGGCGATTAAAGTGGATGACTGAACGATAACGATAACGTTATCGTTCAGTCGTCCACTTTATCGTCCATTTTTAACACCAAAACGATGAACGATAACGACAATGCGCGTTCCCACGGGTCGTTCGTCATTATCGTTCATCGGGTAAACATGCAGGCCAACCTGACGATATCGTCAGGTTGCTGCATGTTGGGGAATGGGGGAGAGAGCCCTGAGCTGAACGATATCGTTAATGATATCATTCAGCGGGTGTGCTCAATGCAGGGTTGCCTACCCTCCCGATTTCCGCGGGAGCCTCCCTCTATAAGCTCTACCCTCCCGCTACCCCGCAAAGTATATTGAATCCCCCGGTTTCCCCCACTGCCCCGTCAAAATTCAGCACTGTGCATGCGTAACTATGTTGGGGCGGGGCCTGAGCCAAAGGACAACGCGTGACGTAATTTCGCCGGCCATCGCGGGGTTTGTAAGTAGCGGTGGCTCTCTCAGTCATTGCCACTGGGCTGGGGGAGTATGCTGACCGGGCCGGGCCCCTTTTAATGCACTGGGTCCAGCAGCCTCGAAGCACATGCCTCAGCCGCGGGCTCTCTCTGTGCGGCCACATCCCTTCAAGAGAAGGTAACTTTTTTTTTTTTATTCTTCCTGCCCGTGTCGGACTCTGTGGGCGTCCCCTCTTACTCTAAACTCTTCTCCCAGCAATTGGCTGCCGGAGGCAACTTGCAACCCCAGAGACCAGTCAGTGCACCAGCATGGCTCGGCTCCACTATCTGGCACCTTCCACGTGCAGTGACATTGTGTGAGCCTCCCCCCTGCACAGTGTGACTAAGCTGATAAGAACAGCCTCCACTGCCACCACCGCAGTGTGCACCACTATAGCCAGCCAGTCTACCCCTTCCCCCCACAGAGAGAGCTAATATAGAAAGCTTCAAGCCTCCCCCTGCTGTAAGGACCCCTATAGCCCATAGTGTGCACTCCTGTAGCCATCCTCCTAACCCCCTGCCCATAGGGCCTGATTCAGAGCCGGACGCTATTTGCGCTCGCTCGTCCAGAAAAAGGGGCTGGCTATTTAAATTAACCGTTCGCTCTTTGCGGTCTGATCACGCCTCTATGTCTGAACGAGCGAACAAAACATGCGAACGTAATTTTGAAAAAAACGCCCCCTGGCCGCTCGCATCATACGTCATGTCCGCTATATATTAGATTAATCGAGTAAATCGGCCGGCGTATGAACTGCTCGCTATTCTTGTGGTTGGTTTTTCCTACCACAATCATGCGAGCAGTTCTAACTATAAAACAACAAAGTGACGTGGTCGATGACGCTGCTTTAGTAATTATGCACACCCTTAAAACGCCCGTTTTGACCTTTAGGCACGAATGCGTTCTGATCTCCACTCCCCGTTTTCAAGCACCTTCCCCTGTTTCCACCCACATACGCCTCATTCTGTCACTCAAAATAGCAGGCATTCGCTATTTAGCGAGCACATGATTTTCGGCCGCACTGACTGGTTCGCGCATGCGAATTAAAATCCGTACGCATGCGCAGTTGTGCGAACATCGGTCGGAACGAACGAGCGGCCGCTTACGAGCGGCTCTGAATCAGACCCATAGTGTGCACCCCTGCCTCCTAACCCTCTGCCCATAGTGTGCATCCCTGTACCCAGCCCCCTAACCCCCTTCCCATAGTGTGCACCCCTGTAGCCAGCCCCCTAACCCCTTGCCCATAGTGTGCACCCCTGTACCCAGTCTCTTAACCCCCTTCCCATAGTGTGCACCCCAGTAGCCAGCCTCCTAACCCCCTGACCATAGTGTGCATCCCCGTAGCCACCCTCCTAACCCCCTGCCCATAGTGTGCATCCCTGTAGCCAGCCTCCTAACCCCCTGCCCATAGTGGGCACCCCAGTAGCCAGCCTCCTAACCCCCTGCCCATAGTGTGCACCCCAGTAGCCAGCCTCCTAACCCCCTGCCCATAGTGTGCACTCCAGCATGCCCTAGCAAGGAAAGGGAGACTACACCCTGGTGAGTAAGCCAATCATGTTTTACTGAAATAATTTAAATAATTAGATAACGCATCTCTCTAACTAATTGTTTGTGTATATATATATATATATATATATATAAATACTTACTGTATATATCGCACACACGACTTGCTCTCCTGCTCTCTTTGTATACTTTATATATGTGTGTATATAAATATATATATTATATATAAAGTATATACACAATGCACAGTATGTATATTATAGATGTATATCTAAATCTATCATATACACACAACGCTCTTTAGCACTCACTATTTGTGTCAAATATATATATATATATATATATATATATGCGTATGTATTGTGTAGTGTGTCCGTCCAGTGCGCATGCACAATGGTTGTTTGTCGCATTGTTCCATAAGCTGTGTTGCACAGCAGATGGACAATACAATAAACCACCTGGTGCTGTTACATACAGAAGGTAATGACACATTGCGCCTGCCTACACCGGATCGTGCAGTGTGTATGGTGCACGCGATGTATCATTAAATCACATCGCACAGACTGCTGAGTCACACATCGTAAAGTGTGTTCCCAGCTTTAGACTCATACAATTGAGCCTGCATAAATTAGTATTTACCATTCTTCCCTTTAACATGCACATTTTAAGTACTGTACAGTATATGGTCTTTTTTAAATTACTATTGTCACTGGTTTTATATAGATTGTTGTATTTCCTAGTTGAGTATAGGGGTAAAGTTACTAAAGTGAGTTTTTAGAAGTGAGTTTTAAGTGATGTTGCCCATAGCAACCAATCATATTCTACTTAACATTTAACTAGAACCTTCTAGAAGATAATAGCTAGAATCTGATTGGTTGCTAAGGGCAACATCACTTTTAAAACTCTCTTCTAAAAACTCTCACTTTAGTAAATTTACCCCTAGGTCTTAGAACATAGGGTTTACTTGTCACTGCTTTTTACCTCTAATACACAAACCTGTTCTTTCAGCATGCTGCTCTTAGTACTATAGTTTCGACTGCAGGAAACTATAGTACTAAGAGCACTTTCACTGCAGGACACACCCCTGAGTGGCAATAGATATGCCCATAGATTGAGCTAGACACGCCCATTGGGAGGAGCCAGACACACTCCCTTGGCGCCGCGCTACGCACGGCACATTCTACTACCATTTACAATCTCCCTGAAACTAATTTTCAAAAGTAGGCAAGTATGGCTCAATGTCATGAACGACATTGAGCACACCCTGCCGGGGACACACTAGACGATATCGCTCAGGGAGCATATCGTCTAGTGTGTACGCTCCTTTAATGTAAGATTCTGCTCACTTTCGGGCTGATTCAGAGTTGGGAGCAAAGCAAAAAAAAAATAGGAGTACCTTTGCTCCTGAGCAAACCTTACTGCACTGCAAGTGGTTCAAATACATTTATTTGTGTTTTTGTTTTTGCATATCTCACAAATACTAGACAGTTATATCTTTACACAGCAATTTAGATTTGACCCATCTCAAAATCTCTGCACATTTTAAATCTGCCCCTCCTGTAGTGTAACAGCTTTGCTCATAACTTTGAATTACAGTGGTGCTTGAAAGTTTGTGAACCCTTCAGAATTTTCTATATTTCTGCTGAAATTTGGCCTAAAAATACCTCAGATTTTCACACAAGCCCTAAAAGTAGATAAAGAACCAAATCAAACAAATGAGACAAAAAATTGTCATTTTTTTTGAGGAAAATCATCCAATATCACATAAATGCGAGTGTGAAAAGTATGTGAACCTTTAGGCTTAGCAGATATTTTGACTATGAAATTAGAGTCCAGTATTTTCAATGACAATCAGGTGTGAGTGGACAACCTGTCTTTTTAAAAGAACAAGGATCTATCAAAGGGCCTGATTAATTACGGATCATAACTGCGAATGCAATAGCGATTATGCATGCAGTCTCACTGCAATGATATGCTAATCCATTGTGATCGCAATGCCATCGCAGCACAGATAAGGACGCCCACCTTACCTTACACACATCCGTAATACTTAGCAAGACTGCAAAACCATCTGTAACATAGAGTACCATCGCAGCCTACGCACACTTGCACAAGCTCTGACCTTACTCAGGAATTGCTAATCTCATCACATGCTGTGAGTACACAAGCTGCGTATGGCATCGCAGTGGATAATTTATGCACGCCCATGAAATGGCGTTCAAACACCCTGGCATGCCTGCATTTTGCCGACCACCCCCCCATCACCACCCCCAAACGGTACTTCCTGTCATTCACTCTGCAATGGGTCGGCGTAGTGACTGCGACCGCAGTCCCAATTGCAGTTGAGTGTTCGCGCATGCGCACTGCTATGCATACGCAGAACGCAACAATCGTCTGATTGTGTGCGGAGTCGCAGTTGCAATCCTTGCTGAATCAGGCCCAAAGTCTGGAAGTATATCATGCCACGAACAAAGGAGATTTCTGAGGACTTCAGAAGTAGAGTTGTTGATGCTCATCAGGCTGGAAAAGGTTACAAAACCACCTCTAAAGAGTTTGGACTCCACCAATCAACAGTCATACAGATTGTGTACAAATGGCGGAAATTCCAGACCCTTATTAACCTCCCCAGGAGTGGTCGACCAACAAAGATCACGCCAATAGCAAGGCATCTAGTAGTTCGCAAGGTCACAGAGGAAACCAAAGTAACCTCTAAGCCACTCAAGGCCTTTCTCAAGGCCTTACTAATGTTCATGAGTCCACCATCAGGAGGACACCGAACAACACCGGTGTGCATGACAGGATTGCAAGGAGAAAGGCACTGCTCTCCAAAAAGAACATAGCTGCCCGTCTGCAGTTTGCTAAAGATCACCTGGACAAGCCAGAAGACTATTGGAACAATGTTTTGTGTGTACAGATGAGTCCAAAATAGAGCTTTTTGATTTAAATGAGAAGCATTATGTTTGCAGAAAGGAGAACACTGCATTCCGGCATAAAAACCTCATACCATCTGTGAAACACGGTGGTGGTGGTGGTATCATGGTTTGGGCCTGCTTTGCTGCATCTGGCCCAGGGTGACTTGACATCATTGGTGGGACAATGAATTTTGATATATACCAGAATATTCTAAAGGAAAATGTCAGGACATCTGTCCATGAGCTACATCTCATGAGAACATCGGTCATGTAGCAAGACAACACCCACAGCACACAAGTGATTCGACCAAAGAATGATTAAAGAAGAATACATTTTAAGTTTTGGAAAGTCCTGACCTTAATCCAATCGAGATGTTGTGGAAGGACTTGAAGCGAGCAGTTCATGGGAGGAAACCCACCAAAATAACAGCGCTGAAGCGATCTTCTATGTAGGAATGGAGTAAAATTATGTTCAACAATTACCGGAAACGTTTAGAAGCAGTTATTGCTGCAAAAGGGGATCATACCAGATACTGAAAGCAAAGGTTCAAATACTTTTGCCACTCACAGATATGTGATATTGGATCATTTTCCTCTATAAAACAATTAGCATGTCTAATTTTTTTGTCTCAATTGCTTAATTTGGTTCTCTTTATCGACTTTTAGGACTTGTGTGAAAATCTGAGGTAGTTTTAGGCCAAATTTAAACAGAAATATAGAAAATACTTTCAAGCACCACTGTAGCTCATTTTTGTCTTATAGTTAATCTTGTTGAAAATAACTCATCTGCCCCACATTTTGATACAACAGACTATGTTTCTCTGGGCTCTCTTTTTTAACTAAAAATGTAAACACGGTCCTAGCAACCATTACACGCCCAAAAGGTTATATTATTGTGTGATCAATTACATTATTAAAGGGTCCTTATTTCACTGTTGATTGGTATTGCAAAGTAAATCAAGGGTCTTACTTTTATAATAAATTATACAAGTTTTAAATATTGTACGCCCCAGTCCTAATAAAACCGAAGCATACACATATATTCATTGAATGCAAATGTCATTACTTTTCTGCTTATTTCTCCTTTGAAGGTTTTTACAGCAATGACAGTGGAGGACCATGTACCGAATCTGGGAGGGATAAAGAAAATATCACCCCCCCTCCCCCCTGGCATGAACAAAAAGACAGAGGAAGGCAACTCCATCCTTAGCTGTGTTGTCATTTTATTCCAAACAGGATGTGGAGTGGGTGAGTGAGTGAGTGAGTGAGTACAATATACTTCACTTTACTACTTTACATTTTTTTCTGAATTTCTCAATAACAAAATTTTGGCTTAGGGATGCAGTGAAAACAATGCTGATACTCTAGGGCGTTGTGCTTTAAAAAAGTTTGGGAACCACTGGTCTAAGCATCAAAATTGAGTGCCATCTATTCCCATCTACCAACCAAATGCAGTAGAGGCACCTAAGGGTAAAAGGAGGGAGAAATGAAGAGAAAGAGAGAATAAATGTCTAGGCACAAATGACATTTGAACAGGTGTATCCTGCAAGAGGAGTCTGGTCTCATACCAGCCAGCAGCGCCATTGCACAGGGTGCAGGGTACTGAAATTGACACCATCGCGGCCCTATGGCATCTCCATGCGGCATATATTAAAGCTGTACATGTTGCAGCAGCTGTCCCATTAACTTATCAACACACTGCACTGAATTATGCATTTATTAAAGGTTATCCAGAGAAGAGAAAACTACTGTACATAGAGTATGACAGGGTGAGTTCCTTGGGACCATCGGGGACAACACATGGGACACGGTCAAAGTCACACAGACCATTGCAAATGTTTACAGCTGTGAGTTCACACCAAACTTCTTAACAAGTCTTCCACAATTAAAAGGAGTGCATAGACAGAATTTTATTGAAAGAAAACAAGCAGCGGCATTCTGTGATTTCCAGCAGATAGAAACTGCATTGAGTTACCGTATACCAGCCAAAGAGTTCACCTTGAAAAGGGTTGTGTGAGCCCTGAAACTTTGGCTGGTATATGACATGACCAATGCAGTTTTAGCAGCTGGAAATCACTGAGTGCCACTGCTTTTTTTCTTTCAAGCTCTAACAATTTTGACCAGAGGGCACTGGCGTGCAATACCTGGCTATTGGGTAATATATATATATATATATATATATATATATATATATATATATATATATATGCGTATATGTTATATATGAAAATTCACTGGTCTGTTTGTCCGGTTATGCATTCGGACACCCCTGCACCGATTGGGATGAAACTAACGCGAGGTGGTCCAGTAGGATCCTGGTCAGGTTTAAGGGGGGTTAGGGTTCTGGTCAGACCTCCCGTTGGTGTACGCTGGGCACAACTTTGACCTAGGGAGCCTGTTCTGGGTCTTCCACTGGATGGATATCTATCTATCTATCTATCTATCTATCTATCTATCTATTGTTTTGACTGTTCCACACCACTACTGATGGCCAGCTGAACACTACCAACATATTCTTGGTAAATTGAGCAAATTGTTTTTAACTCTGTTGAGTAGGGTTGCATACAATTGGATTTTTTTTAAAAAAATTCAAAACGGATTTATTTGATTGAAATAGGCTTTTTTATTAAAAATGTTTTTTTAAATAAACGTTTAAACATTTAAAACGTTTACTAAAAAAAATTTTTAAGAAAAAAATCCTATTTAAATCCCAAAAAATCTGATTTAAATCAAATAAATCCGTTATTGATTTTTTTTTTTTAAATCTAATTTTAGGCAACCTTGCGTGTTGTTAGTGGCAATAAAAAAACATCAGTGTTGTGCCTCAAAGTGATAAATAGAGCCCGATGAGTCATAATGCGCAAACAATATATGCTTAATGCACAGCCCTGGAACATAATAAAATATATACTTTTTCTTTAAAAAAAAACACAATGACAATTTAAATAATAAAAAGTTTATATATGTAAGATAGTTGCAATTTGTTTTGTCTACCATAGTACTGACATGATATGTCTAATATCCTAGGTACCTTATATATCAAGAGAGTTATAGAATGCCCTTGACACATAATTTTCAAGCTGTAGACATAGATGTGACTGCAGTGGGCAGATGGGAGAGAATGTGGGTCAGGAATCATGTTATTGTTCTTCTGTGGCATATTCACATTGACAGTGGTCTTATGTTATACTGAAAGTGACACACTAGCTGCAAAAGTCAGCTTAGATAGGTGTATGTATGGACTACTGGAAATGGAGGTTTTCATAGCAGATGTCACAGATGACCTCCAAAATAACCAAACAGCTGTGCATCACCACTTACTGTGACCCCGGGGACAAAGGTCTTGAACACGTAGACTGGAAAATGGTTGTACATACAATGGTTTCTTATAGCTTCACAACTTGGGAGTTGTTCTTGAGAGACAAAGAAAAAACACTAAATAAAATAGAGTCTGTTGCCAGGATAACTATATGCGACTGAATAAAAATATTGAAACAGATTTTCAACTCAGAAGAGGAAAAACGTCTGTGAACTCTGACGCTTGAAAGATTAAAGAGCAAAGTTTTGCTTAAGGGGTTTGGCATGTAACCTTGTATTTATGAAAACCTGCTAAGTGTCCCCTTCAATCAGACAACCAGACGGTTCATTGTTTCATCAGTCTGCTGATGGAGGTACCTAGTGTTAGAAAAGCACATTGAGTATTTTTCAATGACCCAGAGGGCAAAGGTCACTTATTATAAATGGATAATGAGACCTAATGCAATGTTCTGACTGTGGACAAAGAGAGGGTCTATACACAGCCCCTTGTGGCTTGGTCATTGAGGCTTTTATTTCCCTTGCACACTTAATGGAGCCAAACAATTGACAGAAATGCTATACAAAAGAATGAAACTGAGAGAAACTGCTGTGTTCTAACTCTGATAGACAGATACAAATAGTGACCCTGAAATGGCGCCGCAATTCCTTTTACCACTAACATGGCAGACAGCTGTAGCATCCAATCTAAACTCCCATTTAGCCATTTGCTAGCAATTAACCTTATTGACGGAAGCGATATTATATCGAACCATAACTTACTGCTAATGTCAGCCTTGTTACAGTGCAGCAGGTAAACAGCAGAACAGACAGGCTACAATTTAGGTACATGCAGTGCTTAGGGGGAAAATAAACAGGTGTGTTTCACATTTGCCTTATACACACTGGTTAGCTTTAGTGCAGGTATAGGCATTCACAGCAAGTTCCTGTTCTAAGCCAATACTAAACACAAAAAAACAAAAACATTTATAGTAAAACTTTGCATAATAGGTAGTCACTTATTGTCGTGAAAGTGATGAAGGAAACTTCTTGTGGTTCTTTTAAAACTAATTTAAGGGGGCTGTCCAGGACTCATAATCAATTCTGGCAGCCAAATATAGCAAATAAGGGGCCAGCCTGTTACTTAAAGAGTTGCTAGTATTTATGCAAATTTTTCCTATAGTGACTGGGTGCCACCCATGGAACCTATTTGCGACAATTTTTGAAACATGTTTCCGGGAAATTTGTCATTGCTTCCATAGAGGGACATCTGCTCTAATAAACACCTGTCTCAGAAAAGCTTTAAAGCTATATATTCACCACTAATAGTAGCATCAAAATGTTATAGAACCAGGTTCCATCCTAGCAGTGGTTCCTGTGGTAAGCATGTGCACTGCAAAGGCCAGAGGAGGTGCAACCTTTTCCAATAAGTAGAATCGAGCTAATGCCATACTTGCATACTTTAATAATCTCCACTCCGGAAGAAACCCGGAGAGGAAATACAGGTGGCCGGTGATGGGGGTAGGGCCGGACAATTTGTGTAATTTTTACGGTATCTTCTACAGTACGTTAGGGAATTAATAAAAAACTTGTTTTTATTTATTTTAGGGATAATCATGTGGAACCTCCTGTTTGATAATGGCTTTGGTTTGATAATGGCTTTGAGAGCCGATGGTGCGGCAAGTGCACAGATGTTGCAGCGATGGTGCCGATGTTGGGGTAATTGCCGTAGGATGAACGTTGGCAGCACGGGAGCTGCTAGATACGGCTGGGAAGCCGTTTGGAGATTGGTGGTAGCACGGAAGCTACTTGGAGCGGCTGGGAAGCCGTATGGTGAACGTTGGCAGCACGGGAGCTGCTGAATGCGGCCAGGAAGCCGTTTGGAGATAGGTGGTAGCACGGAAGCTACTTGGAGTTCAGTGAATAGGAGAACAGGGAACTCACAGACACTCTATAGTCGGCACAGGTGCAATAGATCAGTGAGTATAAAAAGGCTGAAGTCCCAATCAGGTTTGCACTTGTGGAATACACATCACTTCCTGAGGCGTGCCAATCTCCTAGCAACAGGTAGAACTGGAGTAACCCTGAACTGTCTGGGCATACTGTCAGAAAGTGTCAAGTCGTGTCCACGACTTGTAACACATTGCCTATGTACTGTGGGGTTGGGTACGGGATACCTGCGGTTGGGATGCCGGCTGTCAGAATACAAACAGCGGCATCCCGACAATCAGTATCCCAACACAAAAAGTAAGTATACTAACCCTAACCCTCCCCTCCGCAGCCTAACCCTAACCCCCCTCACCCCTTCCCCAGCCTAACCATCCTCCCATAGCCTATCCCTAACCCTCCCAGCTAGTGCCTAACCCTAGCCCCTAACTCTAAACCTAACCCTCTCCCTAACCGTAATACTTACCCTTGGGATTCTGGTGGTCAGGATTACGGCTGCTGTCGGCACCGGTATTTTGAGTACCGGCATCATCAGTTTAACATGAACATATTTTTGCCCAACTTCCAATTATTATCGCAACACAGATTGAGGAGTATTTAAAAAGATATACCTGCCGGGACAGAACAAACAAAATATACCTCTCCCGGCAGAGTGAAAAGTCTTATGAGGAGCAAACCACAAGATATCTTTCACTTAGTCAAAAGATGTCCAAAAGTCACTGAAGCCCAATGCTCATTCCAGAGCTTGGTACATTTGGAAAGAAAGCAGTCCCCATAGGGTTCTATGCTGCTTTTGTGGTCAAAAGCAGGGAACCGTTGCAGATATCTGCTGCAGACCACTATAGTTACATCCAAAGGATACATAATGTTTGCGGATAACCCCCAAAGACACCCGATATACAGCAAATATTCATTGATAGCCTCCTTAGAGGCCTATTCATCATCACTTAATTTTCACAAAAGCAGGTGAAAATGCACATCTTCACCTGCAATTGTAAAAATTAAGTTATCGGGCCATTCGACAAGAAGGTAAAGCAGGAGATATCACAGATCTCTCCTGCTTACCTTCCTTTTGCGGAATGGCCCCGCTGTCCCCATACACTAGTATGGGGACAGAATTCATCAAGCTCTGAAAATATAATATTTTCGGAGCTTGACTGTGGGAGCATTCGCCATCTTCGGATGGCGAATGCTCCTGCTCCGGCATCGCAACCCAGTCCTTCCCTATGGAAAGGGGTCTGGCTCCTTCCGCTGGACGTCGGGGCACTTGTGCGCATGCTTGACCTGTAAAGGAGCAGTGTAGCAGCTCGTGGGGACAGCTGATATCAGCTGTCACCACGCCGGAGCAATGATGAATTGCTCCGGTAGCTGCAGCGAGTCAGAATATTAATTATCCTGATGATTAACATCATGAATAGGCCCCATAGAGAGGACAGTGCAGAAAGACAATTTTTCTTAAGACTTTCAACAATGGAAAGAGCTGCCAATGCTAACTTGTGAAAAGCTAATTTGTCCAATTTCATTTTCCCCATAACGAATGATGGTGATGGCTGCTATGATGGTTTAAGTACTAAATGCAGGTGATAGTTACAGTGTTCTTAAATATCACTAATACTAAATACGGCTCTAATCCCACAAAAACTTCCATTTTCACAGGATTTAAGTGCTGTTAGGCTTTGATAAATAAACTCCTCAGACGTAGGAGTTATCAGCACTCATGAAACACAACAGCAGACCATGCAGTCACAAATACAATCTTATATGTCATAAACGACGGGTGTTACAACATACTTCCCTTCAAACATGAATCTATAATTTGACAGTTATTCAGTTATGTTCTGTTAGAATTGGAAATACTGAGGGCCTGATTCAGAGCCGGACGCTATTTGCGCTCGCTCGTTCAGAAAAAGGGGCCGGATATTTAAATAGAGCGCTCGCTCTTTGCGGTCTGTTGACGCCTCTATGTCTGAACGAGCGAACGAAACATGCGCTCGCTATTTTTAAAAAAACGCCCCCTGGCCGCTCGCATCCTACGTAATTTATTAGATTAATAGAGTACATCGAAAGGCGTATGAACTGCTCGCAGTGCTTGTGGTAGCATTTTCCTACCGCAATCATGCGAGCAGTTCAGGCTAAAAGACAACCAAGTGACGTGGTCGATGACGGTGCTTTGTTAATTATGGACACCCTTAAAATGCCCGTTTTGACCGTTTGGCACGCCTGCGTTCGGATCTCCACTCCCCGTTTTCAAGCACCTTCCCCTGTTACCACCCACAAACGCCTCATTCTGTCACTCAAATTAGCAGGCATTCGCTATTTTGCGAGCACACAATTTCCGACCGCAATGACTGGTTCGCGCATGCGTATTACAACCCATACGCATGCGCAGTTGTGCGAACATTGCTCGGAGCGAACGAGCGGCTGCTTACGAGCGGCTCTGAATCAGGCCCTGAGTCCATAGCAATAGGATCAGATATACTCTTATCATTTAGAGGTGATTATTCTGAGGAAAAGCACACCTGCTGTTACAAATGATTGAAAAGCATATTTACCAGTAAGTAGGACAGGCAAATGAGGATCAGCACAAGACCCAAAGTCTATTGCTTCAGAATGTGCTGAAACAATATTCAGCTGCTGATTTAAATCTGACATGAGGCTTTTTAGCTACTTCCAAGATTTAACAAGAAATGTTGGCAGATTAGGAGGACATTAGAGAGCAGCAGAAAATGTAGAAATAAATGAGCATTAGTGTGTCCACAATTCCAGCCACTAAAACCCATGTGAAATGTTGAGCTTTGTATGCTACTAGAGGTTTTAGTTTGCATGGAACACTTAACAGATTACAGGTAAAGCCAATAGCTTTATCTTGGCACTGGTACTACCTTCACATTTCCTGTTCCATATTTGGTATCTATTTTAAACCGCACGGAATAAAGCTTATAGTGCAAATTACTACAAACTACTGTATAAATAATAAACAATATATTCCACCTTAGCTTTAACATCTAAATTATTATTGTATGTTGTCTAATTCCAGTGTAGGCTAAAGTCAACGTTTTGAAAAGGGACACAAGAGCTGAGGAAGAATCCCGTCTCTACCAATCTGTGGGCTCTGAGAGGTATAGACTAGTTTTATTTAGCAATAGTAAGTAGCTAACACCATTTATTTAAACAGATGTACATGAAAGTTTGATTTTGCAAGGAAAAAAAATCTTAGTTGACGTGCATTCCAGATCTAGCCCAATAATATCCGACGATACGCCATCCCTCCTTTCTAACATAGTTGCATTGTACAGCGAGGGGATTAGGTGTACATATTTTTAAAGGGAGATAAATGTCTCCACATTTAACATGCCCCCTGGCAAGCTATAGTAATAACAATATACCGCAAAGTATGAGTAAAATCTATTTCAGAAAGATCACAATGGTAAATGTACTGATATACACACAGATCTGGGCTTTATTTTTTATTATTATTACAGAGAATACTGTGCTAGAGGAGGGAAGCACATATAATAATGCTGCCACAGATCTGGGGGTCTGAATTCTCTTTTATTACTACAGATATTAGGAAGGGAGGGAATACATATAATAATGCTGCCACAGAATTCTCTTTTATTACTACAGATATTAGGAAGGGAGGGAATACATATAATAATGCTGCCACAGATCTGGGGGTCTGGGAGGGAATACATATAATAATGCTGCCACAGATCTGGGGGTCTGGGAGGGAATACATATAATAATGCTGCCACAGAATTCTCTTTTATTACTACAGATATTAGGAAGGGAGGGAATACATATAATAATGCTGCCACAGATCTGGGGGTCTGAATTCTCTTTTATTACTACAGAGATTAGGAAGGGAGGGAATACATATAATAATGCTGCCACAGATCTGGGGGTCTGAATTCCCTTTTATTACTACAGATATTAGGAAGGGAGGGAATACATATAATAATGCTGCCACAGATCTGGGGGTCTGAATTCCCTTTTATTACTACAGATATTAGGAAGGGAGGGAATACATATAATAATGCTGCCACAGATCTGGGGGTCTGAATTCTCTTTTATTACTACAGATATTAGGAAGGGAGGGAATACATATAATAATGCTGCCACAGATCTGGGGGTCTGAATTCTCTTTTATTACTACAGAGATTAGGAAGGGAGGGAATACATATAATAATGCTGCCACAGATCTGGGGGTCTGAATTCTCTTTTATTACTACAGATATTAGGAAGGGAGGGAATACATATAATAATGCTGCCACAGATCTGGTGGTCTGAATTCTCTTTTATTACTACAGATATTAGGAAGGGAGGGAATACATATAATAATGCTGCCACAGATCTGGGGGTCTGAATTCTCTTTTATTACTACAGATATTAGGAAGGGAGGGAATACATATAATAATGCTGCCACAGATCTGGGGGTCTGAATTCTCTTTTATTACTACAGAGATTAGGAAGGGAGGGAATACATATAATAATGCTGCCACAGATCTGGGGGTCTGAATTCTCTTTTATTACTACAGATATTAGGAAGGGAGGGTATACATATAATAATGCTGCCACAGATCTGGGGGTCTGAATTCTCTTTTATTACTACAGATATTAGGAAGGGAGGGAATACATATAATAATGCTGCCACAGATCTGGGGGTCTGAATTCTCTTTTATTACTACACATATTAGGAAGGGAGGGAATACATATAATAATGCTGCCACAGATCTGGGGGTCTGAATTCTCTTTTATTACTACAGATATTAGGAAGGGAGGGAATACATATAATAATGCTGCCACAGATCTGGGGGTCTGAATTCTCTTTTATTACTACAGATATTAGGAAGGGAGGGAATACATATAATAATGCTGCCACAGATCTGGGGGTCTGAATTCCCTTTTATTACTACAGATATTAGGAAGGGAGGGAATACATATAATAATGCTGCCACAGATCTGGGGGTCTGAATTCTCTTTTATTACTACACATATTAGGAAGGGAGGGAATACATATAATAATGCTGCCACAGATCTGGGGGTCTGAATTCTCTTTTATTACTACAGATATTAAGAAGGGAGGGAATACATATAATAATGCTGCCACAGATCTGGGGGTCTGAATTCTCTTTTATTACTACAGATATTAGGAAGGGAGGGAATACATATAATAATGCTGCCACAGATCTGGGGGTCTGAATTCTCTTTTATTACTACACATATTAGGAAGGGAGGGAATACATATAATAATGCTGCCACAGATCTGGGGGTCTGATTTTTTTTTATTACTACAGAGATTAGGATGGGATACATATAATAATGCTGCCACAGATCTGGGGGTCTGATTTTTTTTTATTACTACAGAGATTAGGATACATATAATGTATTTTTGGGAGATTTTAATCTGTGTGTGCATAGCAGCCTGTCTCATTGCTTATTCCAAGAAATAGGTGCCACCTAGTATAAATAACACAGATATGTAGAAACTGTAGAAACAGCACCAAACTGGTGCTTCAGTGGTATCACAGAAGATAAAAATAAAAAAATAAATGTCAATACATCCCTGGTATATGGGAAATGTTTTTATGTTGTCCTTCACTTACTGTTTAATGGATCCACCCCTTTGGGTTAGGGACATACAATAAAAAAAGATAATACAAAAACAGCCAATGTGTAGTAATGTCAAACACATAAAAATGGGTTCTACATATAGAGAAATGGCAATTTATGATGGAGAATAAGGGGTCTATTTACTAAGCACTGTTAAAAGACAGAGTGAAAAGTGATAAGAAAGTGATAAGGTTCCAGCC
Source organism: Taudactylus pleione (assembly GCA_031769625.1). Classification (NCBI taxonomy): domain Eukaryota; kingdom Metazoa; phylum Chordata; class Amphibia; order Anura; family Myobatrachidae; genus Taudactylus; species Taudactylus pleione. The sequence goes on from JAUIMM010000396.1 coordinate 3,564,947, forward strand.
AATCAGCTCCCAACTGTCATCTCACAGGCTGAGTTTGAAAAATGACAGTTGGGAGCTGATTGGCTGGCACCTTATCACTTTCTTATCACTTTTCACTCTGTCTCCTAACACTGCTTAGTAAATAGACCCCTAAGACACCACTTTATTTGCTCATAAATGTTTCTTTGATATTCTATTCCTGATCTAGTCACACCACCACCACAAGTTTAAGAAGGGATAGCGTACCCCACTCACTTATTTGGAGACATGAATAAACATATTAAGGTTTCTTTTTAGAATGTTGGTCACAGTAAATGATAAGTTAATAACCGGTGTACCACACTCACAGTTTGTCAGACGTATTCTCTCATATAAAGGTTTCTTTTTAGAATGTTGGTCACAGTAAATAATAAGTTAATAACCGGTGTACCACACTCACAGTTTGTCAGACGTATTCTCTCATATAAAGGTTTCTTTTCAAGATATATGTGATTCCACTCACTGCAAGTCCATGTATGGAATATATTGAGAATATATGTGGGGGGTGGAGTATATAGCAACATGGTGTAATCATTAGGTGGTTTAATGATAACTAAGTCTTTCTAAATATCATGCTTTTATATCATACAACCAGGATTGATTCTTGGTATTTTATGAAGTATAATGATCCACTTACTTAGCATATGTGCAGATGTTTTAATATTTCAATATGTAGCACATATATACAGCACAATTTTAGCACTAATTCTTAACACCATTATTGTTTCTTCTCCCCTGAGACGTCTGACGTCATCCTATTGAGCCGGTCTCCACTCTCCAGCCTCCTTGCTCTGTTCCGCCCACCACACGCCGGGTGAGTCTAGAGTGGAACACATGCCATCACATCTACTTAAGTTAAGATACTTGCTTTTGTCTCTTGTTTAGCACAAGCCCTGTGCAGCTTTGAAACATTGACACTGTGTGCAATATGTTACCTTAATACACTTACAGGGGTATTCCATATGAAACGAAAACTTCGCCGTCTATGCGTGTCGAAGTTTTCGCCGCACATCGGAGCTTTTGCCGGCGAAAAAGTATCGCGCGCGCCCCCTATTATACCCGTATTCAATATGAAATCGGCGAAAACGGCACCCGTCGAATGTGAAATCAGCAAAAACTTTGCTGATTTTTGGGGAAATGACCCTAACACCCCCAAAAAGATGGTCTGACATGGGGGATCACTCTGGATACCCCCGATTAGCTCTGCTGAAGATCTTTGGGGTGTTTAAACGGGCTCAATAGCAATGAAAAAAACACCTGGGGCATACTTGGGGACCCCCCTAGATTGTAGTTCGTGAGTTTTTAATTTTGTACCCCCCAATTTTTTTTTCGCCCCAAAATGAAAGTGCTTTTTTTTGGGGTCCTCTGAGGTATTTTTCTAAAATTTTTTGACACAGTTTACCTTTGGGGGACTGTCTGAAGGTTGCAGGGTGGTTTCCGAAATGTTGCACCCCAAAACCCCAATTCTGCACTTTTTTTCGCCACCTATTCCTTGGTGATACTTTTTCACAGGGTCGAACGCTATATACTTTTCGCACCGGTGAAAAGTTTTCAAATTGAATACGGTGTAAAAGTAAAAGCGGCAAAAATGACGTCATCCGAGCCAAAACCCTGCAGAAACTGCGTTTTCGCTCCATATTGAATACCCCTATTAGCCTTTTTTGAGGCTATGTGTATTCCTGCACTGAAATAACCAGCGACTTCACGAGGGGTATACTACTACTATGAATATATATATATATATATATATATATGCATATATATATATATATATATATACAAACAGTTCAATTTCCACAACAAACACTGTGGCACTCACAGGACCTTGTCAGTTTATTGCAAAACATTTATATATATATATATATATATATATATATATGTTTTGCAATAAACTGACAAGGTCCTGTGAGTGCCACAGTGTTTGTTGTGGAAATTGAACTGTTTGTGGAGGCACCTGGGCATTTGCTGCTGATTAGAGTAATAGAGTGCCGGTTATCTGCATCTACAGTATATATATATATATATATATATATATATATATATAAATATATATATATATATAAATATAAAACATAGGATGCAGTCTTTTTATAACAAAATTGGTTAGTATTAAATAAATGTGTCGCATATTATAGAGATAACTTTGATATTTTGCACAACAGAGAGAAGTTTAAGCACAGTAATAAACTTACAGCCAGCCAGCAGGTATTGATAGTACTGTACCACATCTGAAGCCAGCAACAAGGGATGGTTTGCATTAAACGGTGGCTGTAGCTCATTCCACTGAGGAGTCCTGAAGAAATAGAATACATTATTTTTAACTAAACTGCAGTTATAGCTATGCATTTATTTATAAAATATGCAACTATACAAAACACAAAACTAATGTAATGCAAAATAAAATAATGACACTAATTGGAAAATCCTGAATTACACAGTTTTTATTTTGTTTAAGAAATAAGGGTCGAATTAACATAGTACTTCTCAAACTCGGTCCTTCAGGACACTTGACAGTTCATGTTTTCCAGATATCCCGGCTGGAGCACAGGTCCATTCATTACTAACTCTGTCAAATTTTAATAAATCCCCAGGTAGTCTGGAAAACTTGAACTGTAAGAGGTCCTGAGGACCAAGTTTAAAAAACACTGATTTAACATGAGGCAGTATTAGAAGAGATTTTCTATTACACGTTTTCAGATCCTGAAAACATGTATATATTGATCTCGGACTTCCTGTTTAGATTCTAAGAATATGACATAAATAGAATACAAAAATGTGAAGTCAATTATTAAAAGAAAATGCTGTATTTCATTAAATAGAGCATGTTTTTCTTATATCACCATACTAAAATGATGATAGTAATCAGAGGAATGCAGTGGTAAATGTATCACCAGCAAGGCACCCATCAGGGGAGGACTACCGGACCCTGGCTGAAGGGGAGGCCCGTCGGGCCTGCCCACTCCTACCGCCACTGGACAGTCAGCAGCTCAAACAGAAGAAAAGGGGCCCAGCCGCCGGTGCCGCTGCTACCAGCCGCCGACCCGGGCCCCATAAATGGAGGAAGCAGCGTGCCTGCTCAGGCCGCTCCTACACCAACCTAGATGACAGACACCCGTCAGCCCCCCTATGGTCAAAAAAGTTTGCTGCTTTGAAGTCGGCGCTCGTGACATCATGAAGTCACGCCACGCTGCGCCGCTGGAGGGAGAGCCTGAGGTTGGAAGAGCCACAGATCGATAGGAGCTGGAGCAGCGTCTGCAGTGCTGGTGAAGAAGCAGAGAAGAAGCCGAAGCCTTCTTCAAGAAAATAAGGTAAGTGGGAAAAAGCTGAGGAGTGTAGAGGGGAAAAAAAAGGTGGCAGAAAAGGATCTAATAACCGGGGAAGGGGAGGGAGTTTAGTGAGGGAAAAGAAAGCTGGGCAGCTGGGCAGAGACTGGATCTAATAACAGGGGGGGAGGGGGGAATGGGGGCCTATTTTCTCAGTCACGGACCCCACCATTTCTGATGGCAGCCCTCACCAGCAATGTGCAGCAACAGCTTTTGCCAGAATCAGGGACTAGTAATAGGGAGAACCTATGGAATTCCAAAAAAAAACAAACGTTAAGATTGTATGACATTGAATTTGACAGAAGAGTTACGTTTACATTTTACAGTATTTTAACATTTTCTCCCAACTTTTTTCAATGTGCATATGGAAATATTGGAAAAACAACAGACCCTTCAACATGACCCGTTCCACCAGGTACAAAATGCTCTGCTCCTAGATTTCCCTATTACTGTATGATTGCAGTCACCTGTGTTGAACTAGGTAATTGATGAGACAGGTGTTTCACCTCAGGTGGCTGCAATCATACATTAAGAAGGAAGTCCAGGAATAGAGCATTTTGTACCTGGTGGAAGGGGTCATGTGTGAGGGTATGCAACAATACTTGGTAAAGTACTGTAATTCTCGATAGCCATAAAAATTTCTCAATTGATACAAAATTCCTTCATGTTCCATCTCTCTGAGAAATGACAGCTCTTTCCAATATGAGGTCATTTTAATTAAGGAATGTTCATTGTAAATTGCTCTGTATCGTTCATATTGATTACACCAATACAGGAATAACCACTGCTGCAGGACAATGCATCCTGAAAATCAATGGCAAAATACTTTAAACTGTCCTAAAAAAAAGACATTGGAATGATATTTCTAGATTGATTTCTGTTTGCTGCAGTGAGGTCTGGCCACTTATTAAGGGCTATCACAATCTAGACTAGCTTTTATTAGAAAACCAATGGAACAGTGCTGCTGTGCTAGACAATCACGTTAATGCAGATATAAATTAGTGGGTAGTGGTAATAACTGTAAGTAATGGTACAATACTTACAGAAATATAATTTATGAACGTCTAAAGAAATAATGCTATTATATTTACTGTCTTTTAAAGAATATACACTGTACTCAATGTGGCCCACACACTATAGATGCTATGTCCTTCATTCTGCTATTGGAGTAAGGGGTCTATTTGTGAAACATTGAAGACCTGAGTCTCTGACTGCCGGGTAGAGGTACAACGGGCACTTGTGCCCTTTCCCCATCACATAACACTATGCTATTTTCTGTAGTGCAATGGGCTGAGAGCCATAGCGCACCAGCACAATGATGTCTTAATTATGCTGCCTTTTCCCTGGCCCTCACCAGCAATTACTTCAGTGTTAGTGGGGGACAGAACTTTGTTTTCACCCTATTAGAACTACTTCAGTGAAAAGGATGAATGGGAGTCATCTTTAATGCTTTTAAAGTATATGCTTAGGACAAGCCCACTCTTCCTTTGCATTAAAGGGTTAAAATTATCTAAGGGCATTTAACTCATAAGGCATAGTATCATACCTGGCTATAGTCCAGCTAGCACGTGGTGATGTCCACATTTCCAATGGTGTGTCATCGTTTATTTTCGGTGCAGTGCTCAGAGGCCGAGGTTCCAGCACATGTTCTACTAGAGTCCCATAACAACTAATGATGTACAAAGATTCCACCACATACTGCTTGGATTGATCTAGGAGTGAGAGATGGGAAAGCATGTTTCAAGAAAGCAACTACATTTCTTATAAAACTGTAATAAAAGAAGATAAAAACAAATATATTTTATTTTACTTATTCCTAGCAAAGTTGATTACCTAAAAATATAGATGTGATTATTTATTATGAAAACATATTCCTTAATATTCAACCCCCACCAATTTGGCTTCACCCATGATAGACATTCGGTACAGAGTGTGAGACATTCGGTTCATCTTAGAGAAGCATAGCTGAGATAGTTAATGACTCCTACTGCATAATATCTGACTTCTACAGATTAATCAGCTTTTTATATACCTCCACTCACTCTATTTTTAATGTTAATGACACTTTGGGCAGGGAGGTTACCATGTTCAAAGGCTCATGCCAGGGTTACCCGTTTTTCCCCTTACTCTTCAATTTGGCCCTGGACCCATATTCTGTATCTTTCAAACTATCCTTTTGAGGGGATTACTTTGGACCGAGTGACCACTAAAGTTACAGCCTTTGCTGATGACCTTTTCGCCCCCTGTTCCTTACTCCATATCTTAGATAAATTACAGGAGTATGATCGGGTCTTGGGTTTCTCAATTAATCAAGAGAATTTTCTAGCTTTATCTTTAGGCACTACTGTGAAGCCCCACTTGAACAAACCCTTTAAGTTGACCTGGGCAAAGAGATCTTTCCCCATTTGGGCATATACCTTCCCAAACAAAAGGACTCTATTTATTACCTTAACAAGAGACCACTTACTTATACAGCTCTGTCAGAAATATGCAGCTGGTATGAACTCTCCCTCTCGTATATTGGCCAAGCTAAGCTCCTTAAAATGATTAGCTTTCCCAAGCTTCTTTATCTGCTGCAAATACTACCAACTGTTTTGTCTCAAAGGGGTGACAAACTAGTTAATAAAACATTTTGTGCCTTTATCTGGAATCATAAATGCACCAGAATCAGCTTGCTTACTCTCCAGCAAAGCCCTGCTAATGGTAAAATTAACATCTCTATCCTCAAACTTTATAGTTAGCAAGTATCCTTACAGTTATCTGGGACTGGCTGCCCTCTACCCATGCCTACACTAACACCACAGTAGATCAATCCTTTCTTCCAGATATCAGCATTATTTCTTTTCCTACACACCTACGAATCTAAACTGTCCCTGAAATTCTAGACAACAACCCCCCCCTCTCATGTTCTTCTGAATTACATGGAAGGCCATAGTTATTCCCTATTTTCACCTGCCTGCACAAACCAGAATTTCAATATGGTAAACTATCTTACCCTTTTCAAACCTAGAGAAACGATGAAATAGTCAACTTGAAGGCTCTAGAGTCTAGAGGGTCTGTCCAGACGAGAACAATGGATAGCGGATACCTTCAATATCCCCTCTACACTTTCTTTAGCTATCCTCCAACGTAAAAGATAATCCCATCCAAAGCCTGTCCCAGCTGATGATTTACCTGGGAAATGACAGCTAAACAACCTTGTGGGTCCCTCAAAGCCTGACGCACAACCAGTTCTTAATAAACCAGTTATTATTATTATTATTATATTTTTTTTACTGCAGCTCAGACTTCTGCCTCTGACATTCAGCATGCATAACAAATGACCTGGTGGGCAGGAGCAAGGATAGTACAGCAGACATCATAGATTGTCTTTACTCTTTACTCCTTCTGATGCAGCCTTTGCTCGGACAGACAGTAATTTCACCATAGGCGACAAGCTGTCAGCAAGAATGAGTAAGAGTGAGTGGTGAAATATGGGTGTGATTTATTTTGTTGACATGAGAATGTTGATATAATCTTAATGTCGACATGCTGATGCAGCCTTTCCATGAAATATGGGTAAATCTCCAGGCCTTTAGAAGAGTAGACCAGCTTCCTGAACCCACTCACTTCACTGGGGAAGTGGGAGTGGGCAGACCAGGGGCTTGATGAAGTGGATGAATAGAGTCATTGTTCCCCTCTTACTCAATGTGCAATGCAGAAAATGTAAGGACTGAACTGTGCAGCAGGGAAGCATGGTAATGCTATTGTGGTGCCAAGCCTCCTGAGCCTCCCACATTGATGCCCCCTCTGGGATTCTCCCAGAGTATACATTTTAAAAGATGACAAGTATGAATTATACTCCAAAGAATAAAAATAACCAAACTGTCAGGTATCGTCCTCACCCTTGATGCCAGCACTGTGCTGCTTTGTCCTGCTGGTGGTCTCGGGCTGGAGGCTCTCAGGAGAGGGCGCTGTTGGTGGGCTCCCAGAGTGGTGGTGGTCTCAGGAGCCCAGAGCTCCGGCAGTGTTCATGCCGGCTCCGGACACTGGGCACCACCATGTTGGTCCCGGTCAGCTGATAACATACCCTAAAATGGCAGCCATCATCGTGTGACCAAGGGTATAAATACCCTCCACTGACAAAATTCCGTGCTTGAGCTTCGTCGCTGTTAGATGTCCAAGGCTCCAGCTCCCTGGATAGCTGTCTATTGTTTACTTGTCTATTCCAGCGGTGGTCCCACTCTGGCTCCAGTTTGTGCTATACTCCGGTTCCACTCTGGCTCCAGCTAGTGCTATACTACGGTCCCACTCCGGTTCCAGTTGTGCTATAGTCCGGTCCCACTCCAGCTCCAGTTTGTGCCACAGTCCAGTTCCACTCTAGCTCCAGTTTGAGCCACAGTCTAGTTCTACTCCGGCTCCAGCTTGTGCCACGGCCCAGTCCTAGTCCGGCTCCAGTTTCTGCTATAGTCTGGCTCCAACTTGTGCTACAATCCGCTTCAAGTCCCAGTTTCAATTCCCAGTGCACCTTCTCCCAACACTGCCCTGCTGCATAACATTTATTACCTTTTACATCTATGAGAAAGAGTTACATATGTACTTCCTTACTCCAAACCTCCCAAGCTACCAGTGAGCAGGTATCTAGGTCACTCCTGGGAAGTCCAGAATCCCCAGTCCTGACACAAACACATATTAAAAAACATTGAAAATAAAATGTAATGTTGTGGAAAAAACTACTAGGTATAGTATTTTCAACCAAATCTTTGACAAATCTAACAAAGCTCACTATGTTTCATAAATAGGCTATGGTTTGGTTCCATAATCCTTAAGACACATACGGCTCGATTCACTACAATCCGCATTTTGAATGCAGATTGGAGTGTGATATTACCGACTGAATTTGCATTGCGAATTCAGGCAGTATCACAGTGATTTACTAAAAATCCCTTGCAGGGACAGAACTTGCGAGAAAGCTCTGTCCCTGCGAATCCCCTCCGCACACTTATCACTGTATTTTCGCAAAAAATACAGTGACAAGTGCAGACGCATGTGCCGACCGTCGCTAAGCTCCGCCCCCGCTGAGACCCACCCCCCCGTGACCCCTCTTCCCCCCTGTGATCCCCCCTCCCTTAATTACACTTACCTGCAGTGATCGGTGCTCCGGTGATGTCCTCCACGGCTCCGGTCAGCTGACATCCATCCTGCACTGGGACTCGGTCAGGTGATGACCGGGACCCAGTGCAGGCTGGGAGACCAGCTGACCGGAGGGAGGACATCGCCCAGAGCCCCGATCACCGGTACCTGGACTCAGTTAAGTTTTTTTTTTTTTTACTAATTTTTTTTTTTTTTTCTAGAGCAGAGCAAGAGTCCGGAAAACGGGGAAGACCCTGGATAACGCCACCTCCAGGTGGCGTTATTATCACAGGGCTTTCCCCAGTATTTTTTCACAGTTAATTTTTAGTAACTTTGGCCAGATCACATATCCCATTACAATTATGGGAAATGCGATCTGCTTACTACAAATAAGTGATAATTAGGGCTTGGAGTAGAATTTTACGAATAGTAGCTGCAGGTGATACTAAATATAATGTGAAAAGGGGGGCTGATTCAGACCCGCTCGCGAGCGCAGGACGCTCGTAAGCGGGTCGATGGTGCCGAATTGCGCATGCGCACGACGGAGGGAGCTCCATCGTGCGCATGCGCGAGACCCGAATAACGACGGCCAAGCCGTCGTTATGGGTCTCGCACCAAAGGGGGCGTACTGTCGATGGTGAGTGACAGCACGCCCCCTTTGGTGGGCGTGCCGGGGGCGTGGCTGACAGACAGAGGCGTTCCCATGGGAACGCCTACCGTCTGAGTCCGGCCCCACTGACATCACTAGTGATGTCAGTGGGAGTGATTTTGGCTAGCCAAAATCAGTCCAGGGCTTGCAGTCACCGAGACTCTACCGCAGGGTCTCGTTGCAAGCCCGATGGTCGCGATGGTCTTGACCATCGCAACCATCATCATGGACGCTCGCTATAGCTGTGGGTGGTAACCCACAGCTATGCGAGCGTCCATTAGGCCGTTCCAAGTTGAGGGAGGAGGGCCCTGATTCAGAGCGAGCGCTCTAATCAGAGCGTTCTGCTCTGAATCAGGCCCAGGCATTTCACAAAATATCTCTCATGTATTAATTGAATCTTTATTGGATTATGCATATATGCACTTTATTCATGTCATAGATTTAGGACTTGTATTTGTGTACAAGATTACCACTTCTTTTTATTATACACATTAAATTGTATTTTACCCACTTGCCTTGTATCTCATTGGTCCGGGTTAGACGATTGGCGCTATTATTGTTAAACTGTTATTCCTTAAGATTTATGGGTGCCATTGGAACCCTAGAATAGTAGCCTGACACCTTTAAGCTGTGAACTTGGAGGGCGCCCTACTTATTTTGTGCAAAAATTCCTACAACCCTGCATAATCTGCAAAATGCTAATTTTCAAAAATTTACACAATAGCATAACATAGACTTTATTGTGTATGTTATGCTATTGGCCGAGCTCTGAACTGTACTATATAGTATAACTGAGACCAAACCCACTGTATCCACTCTACACATGCATCTTACCTCCGCACGCTGACATGTGAGCGCTGTGCAACTCGGTAGCGCCGACAGTGGCGTAGCAAGGGTGGCCCCGGTGGAACTTGTGCTCTGGCCAGGGCACTTTAGATCAAACCATCCGACGATGGGCAGATCAACTGCAGAGCCTCAAGTACATAGAGAGATTAGGCTCTTCAGACAGAGAGCCTGGTGTGGGCGGAGCAATGCTTGTGGCTCCACACAAACCATGTCCCCAGTATGGAGTCACTGATATCTCTATGTGTTTCAGACTCAGCAGGTGATCCTTCTCCCTTCGGAGGACTGATCTCCTGCGCCTTGTGAAAGTGAGTAGGGCACATAGGAGAAGAGTAAGAAGGGAGGGGACCTGTGTATGTGTCTGAAGGGAGGAGAGCTGTGTGTGTGTGTGTGGTGGGGGGGAGGACTTTGAAAGGAGGGAAGATCTGTGTGGGGGGATCAAACTGATTGGGGAGAGCTGTGTGTATTTGACGGGAGGGTGTATGGTGTATTGTGTGAAGGGGGAAATGAATGAGGGGGATCTCAGTAAGTGGGGAGAGCTGTGTGTTTGGGGGGGGAGTCTGTGTGAGGAGGGGAGATCTGTGTGATAGGGGATCTGTGTGTGTTTGAGGGGAGGGGGTAATGTGTGAAGGGGCGAGCTAAGTGAGGGGGGAGAAAGCTGTATGGGGGGGATCTCAGTGAGTAGGAAGAGCTATGTGTGTGAAGCGGGGATGAGTGAGGAAGAAGAGCTGTGTGTGTCTTTGGGAGGGTCTGTGTGAGGCATGGGGGGAGCTATGTGAGGGGGGAGATCTAACTGAGAGTGGAAGAGCGGAATCGGTATGAAATTCCCGGCAGCGACTGGCCGACAGATGAGCAGAGCCCGGCAGCGGAAGCCCGACAGCACTGGAAATCCCGATCGTCCCTAAGGTAAGTATAAACTAACCTAACCTAACCCCCTAACCCTCATTAGGGGTGCCTAACCCTAACCTCCCCCCCAAGTGCCTAACCCTAATCCCCCCTCTAAGTGCCTAACCCTAACCCCCCTTCCCCGCTGCCTAGACCTAAGTCCCCCGGGGGGTGCTAACCCTAAGTCCCCCTCGGGGGTGCCTAACCCTAACCCTCCCTCCCCCTAGCCTAACCCTCCCTCCCCCTAGCCTTACCCTAACCCTCCCAGGGGGGCGCCTAACCCCCAGGTGCCCTAAACCTAACCCTCCCCCCCCGTGGCAGTCCGCTCGCGGCGCCGGTCTCCCGGCTTAGGGGAAATGTCAGGCGTCTACATGTAGACGCCCGGCATTTCACCCTCGCCAGGATATGACGGTCGGGAAGCCGGCTGCCGGTATTAAGGCAGCCGGTTTCCCAATTGTATACCGGAAGAGCTGTGTGAGGAATTTATATACTGTATCTATTTATATATATATTAATATGGAGCCCAAGGCGGTATTTTTCCTAGGGCCCTGTGGGGTCTTAATCCAGCTCTGGGACTGAGCAATAGTGAGGAGGGATGGAGCAACGAGCGATAAAAAAAAGTGGTTGGAGGAGGCAGTGCTCTCCCATCATCACCCCCAACTTGTCCTCTTTGCCTCCACTGAGCTGGGTCCCACTTTCCACCCTGGTCCTGAAATCAGCTGTCCTGGGTTGCACAGATTAAGCATCAGTCACACAGGAGGAGAGAACATGATGTCTGTGTCCCTGCTGCTGAGGGAAGGCCTGAGCTGGGTGCTGCTGCTGACAGCCCAGGTCGCAGTGTGCGTGACTGAGAGGAGCCTGAGCGGTGAGTCTGGTGAGGTCACACCTGACTGCTCTGATGCCATATGCCAATAGAGGGCACTACTGTGGCTTAAGGTGTATAAGAGGCACTACTGTGGCATATAAGTGACATTACTGTGTGGCATAACATGAATAAGGGGCACAATTGTGTCATTAATGTGATTAAGGGACACTACTGGGTGGTGCAATGTGAATAAGGGCACTAATGTGTGGCACAATGTGAATAAGGGACACTACTGTGGAATAATGTGAATAAGGGGCACTGTGTAGAATAATGTGAATAAGGAACACTACTGTGGCATAACGTGCATTGTCTACATTACTGTGTAGCATAATGTGAATAGCGGTCACTATTGTGTGGTATAACATGAATAATGGGCACTTCTGTGGTGTGACATGAATAAAAGACACTACTTTGTAGTTTAATATGAATTGGGAGCACTATTGTGTAGCATGGAAATTTTGAGCACTATATGTGGCTTAATGTGAATTGGGTGCATTATATTACAGTACATATAAAGTGTAACATTACTTATATTCATGTTGTACATATTTTATTAGTGGAATTACTTTGGTGGGTTGTAATATATCTAGCCCTCCATGCTGTAGTTTGGAACTGTCCCTAATGTTTATTTTTATTTTTGTGTAGTATGCCGCTACAAGCTAGACATGCCCCTACCTGGCACACTTGGGGAAGGGGGGGGGGGCGCGGTAACACACACATGCTCCGGACGCCATGGCTAAACACTTTTTCATGCAACTTTTTACCAGAGCGATGTGGCGAAGACAAACACGCAGCTTCTGCTGATTAAAATTATATGTGGCATGTCTATATTCTGTGTGTGACTGCAGCTGTATCTGCATGTGAAATGCTACGTGACAGCGTAAGCGGCACATATAATTTTAACCAGCAGAAGCTATTGTGCCTCCTATTCATATCACTTTGCCAATAAGACACATTTGAAGGTAAAAAGTCACATGAAAAGATGCTCAGCGATACTGAGTTACGTCACGGCTGTTTAACGTGCAAAGAAGTAAGATGTATGTGGATACATCTGTATACACAGAATGTTTTGTTTTTTTTGCCAAACTAAGGATCATGGATGCATAGTGCTGGTCGTAAATGATGAAGGTAAGAGAGCTGTCTTTTGTGTGATGCACAAAAGGAAATATTAAAACTAAACTTTTATTGGATTACATTATAAACCATATCGATTAATTTAAAATTCAGCAAAATCGTAGGAGAAAAAAAATAGTAGAAAAGTGTACAGAAGCTAGGAAGTGTGCACCTAGAAATAACTCTTGTATATAATATGTTGCAATTAGAGGCTCTTAGAAAGCTTGTATAAAATTAAACTTATGTAGTTCCAAATATCCCTAATATCAGTAACTAGTACCTATGTAATCCTAATATCAATAACAGGTACCTGTGTCTAACTGAAAATTAATCAGAGAATTATTAGACAGCATATTTTCTTTAACTAACAACATATCAATGTCATGTATCTCAGATACAAATGTACATCACTGTGAAATATGTTGCCGCATTATGAATAATAAAAATATTATTATTATTATTATTATTATTATTATTATTATTAATAGTAATAATGTCACTTTAAATAAGTGGTTAAAAAGAAACAAAGTTGCAAACAGAATGCACACAATCTTGTAGGCACCATTGCATGCTCTGCCAGTGGGTCTCAGGGGCATGCTTCATATTATATCAATAACTATTGTGCACAATGGCAGGCCTGGATTTATAACACTGCACAGCCTCATAGAGCCACTGTGTGAGTCAGACCAACATATGTTGCTCTATGTTTAGAACTGACGCTTTTGCTGATAGACATACAGGGAAGTCAGAAACAATTACATTTACATTGTGATCTCAGCAAAGGACATATGGCCAGGACACAAACCACCTAAAAAATCAGACACATCTGTCGTGAGCTGCTGACAAAGGCACATAACTATATTTGTAGAGTACAGTTAATGCAAAAAAAAAGTACTATACTTTTTAATAAACACAAGTTATTACCAGTACAGTCTGCTATGCCTATATGAAAATATTTCTTGCCTGTCTGTATATTTTAACAGCTACTAAAACTCATAGCAATGAGCATCAAAACATTGTAAAGTAAAACAGCCATTAAGAAAGAGCAAAATATGCTCAGAGGGTAATTTACTAAAATTCGAAGATACAAAACTAGGAAACCACATACACCAATTAAGCATTTGCTTTAATTTTCTGACCCAGTGGTGCTCAACCTTTTCAAATCCAGACCCAAAAAATAGATTACAGAACCTAGAACCTATGAAAATATTCCTTCACATTTAGACCCATATTTGATGGCAAGGATACTATGTAGTACCATATTTGATGACAAGTCTAATAAGCACACTGATATCTGGTGCTAAATTGAATATGCAAGCCTATATCTAATGCCTAATCCAATAGCTTAACCTAGATCTGGTGCCCAGTATAATACCGTATGTAACCCCAGGTCTGGTGCCCAGTATAATATGAAAACCCAGATCTGGTGTCCAGTCTAATATTCAAACACTGATTTGGTGCTTTATCTAATATGCAAACCCAGATAGGGTGCCCAGTTTAATGCACAAATCCAAATTTGGTAATCAGACTAATACACAAAAACATAGCAGGTCAGAGTACATTGGTTTATAAAAATTTTACTATATTATAGTTTAGAGGTCATTTGTTAAAACTATTAACTACATAAAACAAATTACTGATATGTGGTAAGTGCTGAAAAACGTGAAAAATCGAGGATTATAATGTGGAATATCAAAGGAATCCAATCGCAGTCTTCAAAACGGAGAAATATGATACCAAAATAACATTTGAAAAAGTTATATAGAACATTTTTAAAATGCACCCAGATAAAATTATCAGGTTTGAAAACTATGAATACCAGGCTGATATACAATAATAATAATAATAATAATAATAATAATAATAATAATAATAATAGCTATTATTATCCCAGCGGATATATCAGATAAGTGACAGATTATGTTTGTAGGTTTGCAAAAGATGAAAAAAATAGGGGGATGGGGGAAGTGTGTTCCAAATTCTGTTGTTCACCAAGTACCTTTGTGGTAGAAAATGGTAAGTAAGGCTGGGTACACACGTAAAGATTTTCTGTCCAACCATCCAACTAGTTGATTGGTTGGAATGAAAATCTGGTAAGGTATGAAAGCAAATGATAATCAGCAATTTGAAAATGGACAAAAACTGTTGTTTGAACAAATTGTTTAGATCAAACATTTAACAAACTTGTCTGACGACCATTTTCATCTGTTTTCTGGTATTTAGGAGCAAATTGCTGATCATCAGTTACTCCCATACGTTACCAGATTTTCATTCCAACCAATCAACTAGTCGGATGGTTGGAAAGAAAATCTTTACATGTGTATGCAGCTTTAGAGAGATGTACTGACATCTGTACTACTGAAGACAAATTGGTAGTGTCTGTGGCTACTGTGAGTCCACTTTCTCACTTGTGCTGTCAGCTGTTTGCCTAGGGCATTGAACAGCTGATGAGAGAGTTACTCAATTTGAAAGCACCACTGATTGAAAGAAAATGAGAAGATACTTATGTATCACTAACTTTGAGAGCTTTGTGCACTGTTATATACAAATATTAGATTATGCACAAACTACGAGAGAGTTAAAAATTTGCAGCCTGACAATGCTGTCATAAGCATGCACATACTACTGCATAATTAGATTGCTGTCTGTAAAAATATTGATCAATTCTCAATATTATATAGAAATAAAAATGCCAACAAGATGATTCTGTCTAAACAAATACCTGTCTAAATAATCTTCCTTTAACTTTAACTAGATCCAAGATCATGGGTGTAACCACAATTCGATTTAAAAAGAATAAAACATTATTTATTGGTTGCCATTTTCATAGTGCAGCTTTGTATGTGTTAACAATATAGGAAAATGAAACTATTCTATATGAGCACAATGTAGCAAACTGTTTTATAAGAAAATGTACATGAGTACAATTATTTAATAATAATAATTTATTATTAATTACCTCCAGTCCCAACTCATTATGCTGCTCTGCCCAAAATATGCAACTCTCATCCACACTAATTAGCTGCTCTGTGGAATTCCATCTAACATGCATCAAAACAGTACTCTAAACCCCAATTCTCCCCTGGAATCACACCTCCTTAGAATAAAGACAAATTTTTCGGAACCACCTGCTACACCTTCTCCTCTACACAATTACAACTCTGCTACACAGTTAATTTAAACTTACTGTAGATTCAATTTTCCTATACAATAAGCTAATAACCCAACCCAACATTTCAGTGTGACTGGATCATATAACCCCACCAAGCACTTGCCTCATGTATCAACTTCCTATTCAACCACAGATTGTTTGATAATAACCATTGTTGTTTTATTGTGTTGTTTGCCCAATTATAAAGTGTTTCATTAATGCTGTCGCTATATATGTAAATATTAATAATAAATGTTTAGTTTTTTGATCATGAATACTCAAAAAGTTATCAGTGACTCAATATATATTTCTTTGCTTTCTATATAGATCTGAAATACACAAGTCTGAAATTGTAGCTAACCTTTGTCCCTTTTAATGCCTTGGTTGCTGGCAAACCAGGATCTTGAAGAGCCAAAAACAGCAGCAACGCAAAACTCTCCTCCTGTCGATTTACTTGGGGAAATCTGTGGAGCTGGCTTGGCTTTGCTAAAGTGAATAAAATAACAAAAAGAAACAAAAAGTCGATTATGGAAATTCCATTTTTCCTCACTGTGAAACTGAACACATGTACTGTATACAAAAATAAATGAAATGTTACACATATAAATATAAGAAAAACTTGCAAAAAAGAAATGTGTTCATTATAAACATTCAAATATATGCTTGTGGGCACAGACACAGCATTAAACTGATTACATAACAAAGCAAAAACAAGACAATAAATGCTGTATGTGTCTGCAACTTTAAGGATAAAGTGCATATGAAGGAAAAACTCATTATTAGTACACATGAGCGGATTAGGCCACTGTGAAAGAGGGAAAGTTCCCACTGTGCCGTTCCATGCACCTCTCTGCGTGGCTGGCTCACACTGCCTGCTGGGGCGCAGCTACCGCGATCAGAACTTCACTCTGATCAGGCATTCTGTAGTAAAATGGCTGCAATAGGGCTGTTGCATATGCCCAGCCGTCTCCAGTAGTCACCAAGTCCAGCAACGCAGACAGCAGTCAGTAAGGGCAGAAGCGCCTATCAGCCCAGTACAATAAAGCTATTTATATTCAACATCATAACATTACGCTGTACTGCTGAGCAGAGGATCCACAAAGGAGATGAGCAGCCAGAACAGAAGATAGAAAAAAAAGGTATGTGCCGGCTGGAACTTGGGAGACCTAGGTAGGCTGTAAAGACATGAGACTGGAGCCAGAGAGACACAGGGGGACCTGGAGAGACAACGTGGGGCCTGGAGATGAAGAGACACAGGGAGGCCTGAAGATGGAGAGACACAACAAGACCTGCAGATGATAAGACACAAGAGGGCCTGAAGAGACACATGGGGTGAGACTCAAGGGGGTCTGGAGAGACGTTGGGAGGCCTGGAGATGGAGAGACACCAGTGGCCTGGAGAGACACAACAAGGCCTGAAGATAAGACACAAGAGGGCCTGAAGCCAGAGAGACACAGGGGGGCCTGGAGAGACAACATGGAACCTGGAGATGGAGAGACAACATGGGACCTGGAGATGAAGAGACACAGGGAGGCATGGAGATGGAGAGACACAAGGGGCCTAGAGAAACACAACAAGGCCTGAAGATGATAAGACACATGAGATGAGATCCAGTGGGCCTAGAGAGACACAGGCAGACTGCAGCCAGAACTGAGAGACACAGGGAACATATGGCAGGAGAGGCACAGAGGGAGGCATAGTGCTGGTGAGGCACAGGGGTGGGGGATAATGCTAGAGAGGCACAGTGGGGAATAGTGCTGGAGATGCAAAGTGGGAGGGCAAAGGCTGGGGCACAATAATCTTCAAGACACCAATTCAAAACAACAACAAAAAGAAACATATTACTTATATAAATGGTACCAAATTAGCAAATAATTTAAAAATATAAAACTGTTTGATCAGGGATATTCACATTTTGCCCTGCACACAAACTTCTGTTACTATGTATTATATGGTTAAATCTCAGTTATATGTTGATGACATTGGTTACATTTCTATGTAATCATCTTTCAGTTAGTGAAATCTCCTATATCAGGAATGGGGAACCTTAGGCCCAGAAGTCGTGTAAGGTCCCCGGAATCATTTGGCCTGGCCCTCTGAGCTTTTTTCTGCTAGCCTCATCTGGCTAGCAGAGTGCCTAGGTGGCACCCCGCAGCCAGAATCTATATAGCAGTTCCGCCTGGAGCATCTTTAGGATGCTTCAGACAGTCACACTGCTGCCCTCACTGCACCCTGGAGCATCCTCAGGATGCTTTGGGCATTGCTGTAATCACCGGCAACTGTGGCCCCGCGTGACATCACACGGAGGGGGTGTGGCCTGAACCGGGCCCACGAATAACGTTATATATATCAAAATGTCCCTCGGCAGAAAAAAGGTTCCCCACCCCTGTCCTAAATGAATAGTGAATACAGCCTGAAACCGCTGTCTGCCCAGTGAGGCTAAAATTCTACATAGGTTCCCTTTGCAGAGAAACCACAATATGGGTAAGAAAAGACTTTTGAGCCGACTCCCCTGTACTTAGTGTGGAGCTATGGGGGGGGGGGGGGGCGCAAAAAAAAGTGTATCATCACCTAAGATTGATGTTGCTGGCCCTGCTCCCCTCAGTGGCTTGCCAAAGACGCTCATGGTATCTTGCCCTACTCCACAGACCTGCCCCCATTAGGGCGGCTTCCATAAATTTACCGGGCTGGTTTTCCAACCCAGTACGCACTTGTTAATACATACATGTGATAACTATAATCTGATTCTAAACACAGCGAAGACAATGTGAGAGAGCACAGATGTCACAAACACAAAATGTTATTTCAATTTCTTAAAGATGGTTATAGCACTCAGATGTTACTGTTTCTGTAGAAAACTGACGCTATAGAACACAATATAGAATAAAATATTTAAACACATAGGGGATAATGCTGAGTAGAACTTACACCCGTACAGTCATGTGTTGCGTATGTTTTGTGAACACATGCATATGCAGCAATGCAGAGTCATATGCAATTTGGGTAAATTGACAGAACAGGTGGAACTGGGATGGGTAGAAACATTCTCATTCTCACATAGTCAGGGTGTTTATGCAAATGAGTGCCATGGAGATCTGCAAATGCACCTGTTTAGGTCATATATCTTTTGTACTTGCTTTTCTTGCAAGACTATTTCTATTGTGTATTTTACTTCCATTTTCATAACTGAGAATGCAAGAATATGTTGTTACTGTTAGCAATGGATAATATTCTAGTTAGGCAGCCCCAGGACTTCATCCTTTTCTGATCTATGTCTGTGCAGAGCAGGGAAAGACTAAGGGCCTGATTCGGACCCGTTTGCTAGCAAGTGATCGCTCGGAGCGAGCGATGTTTTGCAAAGTGCGCATGCGTATGCATTGCAGTGCGCGAACTAGTCCGAGCGTTCGGAAAGCAATCGCTCGACCAGCAGAGATAGCCCAGCTGAATGAGTGACAGGAGAAGCCGTTTATGGGTGGTAACAGGGGCAGGCCACTGGAAACGGGGGAGTGGAGGTGCGAACGCAGGCGCGCCTGAGCATCTTAACGCCATTTCAGAGGCATGCATAATTAACAGGCAGCGTCATAGTACCTAGTCACCTGGTTGAATTATACACTGAAGTGCTCGCAGTGCTTGCGGTAGGATACAGTCAACCGCAAGCGCTGCGGTCAGTTCCGATGGAACACGATGTACCGATGGTTGCATACACTTACTGGAGATGACGTTCGCTAGTGGGCGGCGAAGGACAGGCTGGTGGGCGTTGGCATACACAAAGTGATCGCACGCCAAGACATAGTGGGAGTGCTTATGCCTTGCTGTGCGATCGCCTGCCTTGATGTCACTTAGCTGAATTTGCATATTCTGGGAGCGAGCGTCCGCATCTAGCGACCGGGTCTGAATCAGGCCCTAAGCCCCCACAAACCAATTAGCGAAGTCGACCATAAACTGCATGAGCTTAAAAAACAATAATTGCATTCTTGGTTGATATTTAACTACTACAACCTAAAATTTAAAGCCTGTTTCCAGACACAAAGATAGTCATTATGAAACTCAGTAGGCAATGTAAATCAACATAACTAATATACATATCTATACATATGTGTGTGTATACAGTATATAGATACACAAACAGGGCCTAATTCAGATGTGGACATAATGCCAATATTTACATAGATTGAGCGATTGTCACCCATTGCGCAAGCGTGAAAGCCGAACTGCGCAGAAATTGTTTAAAATTATGTTCCCATAGAGGATTAATTCGCCAAGTGAGTGACAGGTAGTCAACGTTAGGGGGAGGTAACAGGGGGTGGTTATAAAAGCGGAGGCATGTCGGACCATTTAAACACTGTTTTGTGGGTGTCCATAAAGTAGTAACTGCATTCCTAATCGCAGCAAGATAGCCCTCTACGTGTCTGGAGACCCGCTAAGTCTGCAAAAGCTTAGACTTACTAAGACGGCTGATGGCCATCTGATCTGTGCTCGATGTTTCCAATGCTTCCTGTTTTGTGCATGAGTGGCAGATGTGAGATGCTTTTAGTGGGCGTCTCTAAAAACTGGACAGTCATTAGCATATTTTCACAATTGCAATCCATGAGAAATCACTGCTGCAATGACATTAGTGTCCACATTTGAATCAGGCTCACAGTGTGAATACACTATACTGGCAGTTATGATCCAACCTCAGCTGACTGCCGTCCCATCTCACCCGTCTCTTCCCAGCCCACTCTCTGTCCCATTAATCTCACTCACCTCACTCCCTCTCCTTCTTTTACCTCACTCTCTCCATCCTTCTATCGTCCCACTCTATATACCCCCTCCCATCCTGTTAATAAAACTTACCCTCCTCTGTTCCCATACCTCTCATCCTTCGGTGCACACATATACTGTGTGTATATATATATATATATATATATATATATATATTTATTTTTTTTTGTTCTTGACAGAAACACTGAAAAGGTTGTCAAGCAGAGATATACTGTATATGCCCCAGGTTTTAACTACTGTCTGGTAGAGAGAATCTGAGGAGCCATCTTGATTGCCAGGCCATCTGTGAGATGCTGATAAAGGGAGTGTCAATCTCTTTAGTCATTCTCTCACTGCCTGGGGAACAGGTAAGAGGCCTGTTGAGAGACACTGTGATTACTGAAGGGAAGTGCTGTGCTAAATCTGTTTTTTGAAAGGGACGCAAAACATGACGAGTGATGATGTTGAAGACAATGTAACAACTATCAAAAGAACAGCTAAAATAGAACGGTGGCCAAAAAAATCATTTTGCAGTCATTTTGGCACCATTCCTACCAAAAGGCATATTTTGATATACTGTAAGTCTTACTTATTCCAAGGACTATGATAAAATAAAAACTGAGATTTTGACTTGTTTGGGTGTCATGTCTGTTCGTGCACAACAAGTTCATTGCTGTTGAATCTAAGTGGTTAAGCATCCCCGTTCTCAAATGCATTACCTCATCCATCTCACCCAGAAGTGACTACAACAAGAGACTTGAACAGGGCTGCATATTGTGGAAAGGGTTGTTATGGACCGATACCAAAGGGTGCAGCTCTGCACATTGGGTGAGCCACGTGGACCCTAAAACAGCAGGCCAGCTGGTGGTAATGGTGGAGATGTATGAGGTGGCCAAAGAACTGTTGAGTGCACCCCAATGGTCCCGCAACAGCGATCTCCAGTGAACTCTGGTAAGACTGTTCCAGGGGAAAAGAGTGCTAGGCAGTTGAATGAACTTAAAAATCCAGAGACGGTAGGCTTGAAATCTGCAGCTGGGCCAGCTGTGTGCAGGAAGGTTCCCGCCTTGTAAAAGCCTTGATAAAAATATGATCAGATATTTTAGATGTGGTGGCTTAGGCCATGTTGCTGCTAATTGTCCACATACCTCTGTACCTATGCAACAGGGCCCTGTGGATGGCACTGTCAATGCCCTACGGCACCTGAATGAAGCTTGCAGGGGCCAGGTAAGGGCATCCTGGAGCCACTACCAGTATTGCACAGCCACCCAGAGCGTCCAAGGGAAACTCCACAAGGCACCTTGCAGCTGTGTGCTGCCCACAGCATCGTTAAGATGCTCCAGGCAGTGCTCTACTTACTGGAGCTGGCAGTCCCATCCCCTAAATGTGATGTAATTATATCACAGGTGTGGGGCCAGCACAGGGTGCAGTCCTGCCTTGTTATGGCTCTGGCTAAAGGGAATATAGAAACACAGTGTAGTCCCACTTTAGTTACTCTGGGATTAGTGTCTTCTTTGATATTGGATGCTATACTGGAGAGAGACTTTTTCCACTTATGAAAGCTGTGGGAAAACCAATGTATTACAGAAGTAAGTAACTCAGACTGGTTTGATAATGTTACTGATACAGTGGCAGTGGGAATATTCCCAGAGTCTGAAGCGTTCCTTTTTCAAAGCATGATTTGGGGGTTAGAAAATGATGAGAGCAGCAGTGGGGCACTGAATGTTGTACCTCCTACTGAAGTAGAAAATGTTGTTGAACCAGTTGACTGTGTGCCTGATCTTGAAGTGAGAAAATATATTTTTGCCTCAGAACAGTTCAAATACCCTATTCTGGTAAAGGCTAGAGAGAATGTAAAAGTGGTTGATGAAACCCAGTACAGCCTGTTAATAGGTTGTCAAACCCTCACGTGGCAGTGCATCAACATTTGTTGTATCAAATGTCCAAAAAGGAGAAGATATTCTGAAACAATTGGTAGTTCCTAAGGCTTTTAGAAGAATAGTGTTGGACCTGGCTTATGGTCACATAACTGCGGAACATCTAGAAAACCTCTTGAGATAATTTTGAAGCAGTTTTTCAGGACAGGGGTGCATAAAGATGCTTCTGACTACTGTGCATCCTGCCCTTAGAGTATTCTAAATTGTGGCTCCCTGGATACATTATAGAATACAGCTTGTCCCAACACCCATAGTAAAGTCCTGCTTGAGAGAAAAGCTGTGGATTTCATTGGACTTCTAATAAAAAGTCTTAACCAGGGTCATTAGTATATTTTAGTGATAATAGATTATGCTACCAGAAACCCAGAAGCAATACCATTGTGCAATACGTCAACAAAGACAATTGCTTGTGAACTAGTACATATCTTTAGCAGAGGGAATACCTAAGGATATCCTTACTGATCAGTGTACTACATTTATGTCAAGAATCATGAAATAATTGTGACGACTGTTTAAGGTAACTAGGCTAAGGACCTCTGTGTATAACCCTCAGACTGATGGTTTAGAGGACAGGTTTAGCAAAACTTTAAATAATATTCTAAAGAAAGTGTTGGATAAAGATGGGAAAGATTAGGATTACTTGTTACCCTATTCATTACTGGCCATTAGAGAGGTTCCATTATCTTCCATGGGGTTCTCGCCTTTTGATATGCTGTATGGGAGACATCCAAGGGGATTTGCTGGCTATTGCAAAAAAGACATGGAAGGGGCAACCCAGTCATTATATGACAGTTATTGATCATGTTTCTAAGCTGCAGGAAAGAATAACTGCAGTGAGAGAGCTCTTGAAAAAGGCCCAACAGGCACAACAAATGGTGTATAAGGATAATGCTCAATTACGCACCTTCGCTCCAGGGGACAGAATGCTTGTTTTGGTTCCCATGGTAGAAAATAAATTCTTGGCCAAGTGGCAAAAACCATTTGAAATAAAAGTGTGTGAGGTTAATTATAAGTAGTACCTGCCTGGGGAAAAAAAGCCAGAACAAATTTACCATGTAAAGCTGGGAAACCTTGGAAAGATAGAGTAGAACCTTTGGTTCCTGAAGTAAAAATAGCCAAAACACTCTCAACCATTCAACAGCAGGAGGCTAGAGACTTTTTCATTAGACATAGAAATTTGTTTTCTGACATACCTGGTAAAACAACAGACATTAAACATTACATAAACACTAAACCAGGGGTTAGGGTTAACTTAAAGCCCTAAGTTTGATGCCTTTCCGATGTCTTGTGTGGATGAACTTCTTGAAAGGCTGCAAACAGCACAGTATTTAACCACTCTAGTCTTAACCAAAGGGTATTGGCAAGTGCCGTGGACAGACAAGGCAAAATACAGCTTTTTCTGCATCTGACAGTCTGTTCCAATAGATGTTGTCATTTCTGTTACATGGAGCTTTTCAGAGGATAATGGATAAAATTCTAAGGCCTCATAGACAGTATGCTGCTGCTTATGTCGATTATCTAGTTATCTATAGTTGGACTCCATCCGTGAAGCAGGATTGACAGCCATCCCAAAAAAGTGTTGCTTAGGGATGGAGGTGAAGTATCTTGGATACACCACAGGCAGAGGCTTGATAATGCCCCAACTTAATAAAATTGTGGCAATAAAAAATTGGCCAAACCCCTACATAAGAAACAGGTGAAAGCTTTCTTAGGAAGCACAGAATATTATAGAAAATTTATACCCAATTTTGCCACTATTGCTGTCCCTGTGACTGACCGTACAAAGGGTAAACATTAAGTGGAATCCTGAGGCAAAAAAAGGCTTCTCAGGCATTGTGAACTCAGCCAGTTTTAAGGACACCTGACTTTAAAAAGGAATTTGTTGTGCAGACAAATACATCAGATGTAAGTATAGGTGCTGTGTTGTCTCAAAGCAAAGATGATGAAGGGCATTCTCTTATTTATTCAAGTAGGCAATTAAATATACATGAGATAAATTATACCAATGTTTAAAAAGAAGCATTGGCAATTAAGTGGGCATTAATAAAACTAAAGTACTACCTTTTGGGGAGAAAATTAAGATTGCTTATGGACAGTTCTTGGCATTGCAAAATGTTAAGGTTTTAGTAGAGCATAGGCCGGGAAGCTAACTGGATAACGCAGATACTTTGTCACATATTATTTGCTTTGCTTAGGAGCTACAGGTGTTCCACCCCAAAGGTTGAAACTAGGAGGAGGATATGTTACAAAAACAGTGGAAATTTTATCAAAGAGAGATACAGAAGTGTCCACATACATGTAGCCTCCTTGTGTGTTACACAGCCCTTCTAGTGCAGAGCGTCTTTCCTTGCAACTTTTTACCTTCCAATGCGTCTTATATGCACAGTGATGTGAATAGGACGCACAAGCAGCTTCAGCTGATTAAAATTATATGCGACATGCCTATATTCTGTGTACAACTGCGGGTGTATCTGCATACGAAATGCTACGTTACAGTGTCACAGCCTCTGACACTGTAGTGTAGCGTTGTGCATGCCTGTGCGTCCTATTCGCATCGCTGTGCATATAAGATGCATTGGAAGGTAAAAAGTTACACGAAAAGACACTCGGCACAACCGAGTCACAGAGCACTCATGCGTTATGTGACTTGTAGCGCATGGAGGACAAATGTATGTGTACACACCTGTATATATGCCCCAGGTTTTTAGCTTCTGTCTGGTATATAATATAATATAAGCACTGTGTTAGGACCCCCCACTCTGAGAAAGGGAAAGATTTTGTTCTAGTAAGAGCCGGTCAGGCAAGGTTCTACTTTTATGTTTTGTTTATTTATGTGCTGCTAATAAAACTAGCTGTGGATACTTGTACCCAGGTCCTGGACTGGTGTACTACTTACTTGGCTGCTGCATTACAAGTGCAACCGTTTTCCTCAGGAGACGGCATCCTTAGTATGTATGTATATGTGTATATCTATATATATATATATATATATTATAGATATATACATTTATATATATTGTGTATATATAGTTATACAGGCATCTTTAACATGATGTTCAAAATGAAGGCAATTCACAAAGGCACCTTGACAAAGACCCGTTTGAGGGTTGAAACACGTTGGCAGCAGGATGACCTGTTCATTGTCCCTAGAGAAAGGCCCAACAGGCACAACAAATGGTGTATAAGGATAATGCTCAATTACTGCGAGCAGTAACATCAGCCGGTGGTAGGTGTATGTGTCAGGAACAGTTGGACCTTAAAAGAGTTAGCGTCTTGTAGTGCAGTAGTCCCGGCTAACATCTATTTGCACAAACAGGACACCACCACAATATCTGGTCCCCAAGGGTTCGGTGAGCTCCCCGATTATTTTTTCGGGTTTATGCTCATGGGCGAATGTAAAGAGATACAGGAGTATCATATGTTTTGTTGAGAATTGGAAAATAAAGACTTACCTTTTATCATACAGTTGACTATTTGATATGTGCATATAGAATGTGTTTTATTGGATATTATTATTACCATTATTATTATTACCAGTTATTTATATAGCGCACACATATTCCGCAGCACTTTACAGAGAATATTTGGCCATTCACATCAGTCCCTACCCTAGTGGAGCTTACACTCTATGTTCCCTATCACATGCTCACACACATACACACTAGGGTTAATTTATGTTGGGAGCCAATTAACCTACCAGTATATTTTTGGAGTGTGGGAGGAAACCGGAGCACCCAGAGGAAACCCACGCAAGCACAGGGAGAATATACAAGCTCCACACAGGTAGGGCCATGGTGCAAATCGAACCCACGACCTCAGTGCTGTGAGGCAGTAACGCTAACCATTACACCGTCTGTGCTGTGATATACAAGGATTTAAAGTTTTGACAGTTCAAACAAACTTTTTTCTGAATACATGGTGATTCATAGATGGTGGATACACCTTGGCTGATATATGGGGATTCACTAATTGGAAAAGAAACTATGTGTCCTTGAATAATCTATGTGTCCTTGAATAATCAGTTTTTTAGTGAAAAACAATAACAAAGACTAATGAACTGTGGATCTTATTGTGGGAAGTTATAACCTGTGCATTGCTTATTGAATATCCTCTAGATAGGAATATCTCTTGATTGATAGTATTTTAGTTTGGAAGCTGAACATTAGTAGCAACTCTCTTTAACTCACATTGGATGTTTTTGTTTAGTGCATCATTCTTTTTAGAGAATCTCAAGAGATTGGCAGTTTCAGATATACTTAAAACTTGCCTGGCACCAACAATCATTTCACAGTCAAAGGGCCTGATTCATTACGAATCCCAACTGCGATATAGCACGCAATCTGGTGATTGTTGTGTTCTGCAGTGCATGAACCAGCCAGTGACTATGCAGACCCATCGCAGAGTGATTGACAGGAAGTGCCGCTTGTGGCTGGGGATGGGGGGGTGGTCGGCGAAACCCAGGTGTGCCAGTGCGTTTGAACGCCATTGCACGGGCGTGCATAAATTATCCACTTTGACGCCTTATACAGCTTTAGTGCTCATAGTGTGCGACGAGGTTAGCAATTTCTGAATAACGTCAGACCTTGTGCAACTGTACGTGAGGCTGCGATGGTACTCAATTGTACCGATGGTCTCGCAGTCTTGCTAAACATTACAGATGTGTGTAAGGTAAAGTGGGCATCCTTATGTAGTAGTGCTGTGATGGCATAGCGATCGCAGTGGATTAGCATACTATCGCAGTGAGACTGCGTGCGTAATCGCTATTGCAATTGCAGTTGCGATCTGTAATGAATCAGGCCCAAAGTCACTTAGATCATAACATTTCTTCCCCATTCGAGTGTTTGGTTTGGACAACAAGTGAACCTATTGTATATATGCTTTTATGCATTAATCTACTGACACATGATTGATTGATTATAGATATTTTTATTAACAACCATAGGGCGAGGTGTACCTAATAAAGAGGCTACTTAGTGAATATGAGAGAATCACTAGGAACTAGTGTGATGTCTACATTTGTGTGCATGGTTTGTCGGATTTAAAAAAAATGACATTCAATTTTAGTACCTGTATTCATTAGAAAGCTGACTTTGCATTACAGTATATTTGGCTCGAGTAACTGCTGGTTTACGATGCCATGGACTTAATGGATAAGAGATGGGTGGTCCTTCATTGCTTTGGGCCAGTTTTGGTCTCCCAGATAGGTAAAAGATTAGCAGGAGGCAGCTAGCAGGCAAAAATGTGTGTGTCGTATTTGTGTACACACACTTTTGTGTGTATGGACTGCCCACCATAAGCAAAGTTTTAATGTTAGTTAGTGCTTAGGGCTGAACAGGTTTTGCAGGTTTAGGATTTATCTTCTTTCTACTTCTTAGTTGCTCGGATACTTACTGCTCAATAAAACTAGTGGGGGGGGGGCTAGAAAATCTGTCTACCCCAGGGAACAGCATCATATTCATAACATGCATATAATTTTTGCTACAAACACTGGTAATGTCTAATTAAACCTTAAGACTTTTTATAGATAATGAAGTGTCAACCCAAATTATCTCCCATAACTTTATTTATTCTTTACAAACACCGGTCATTTGACGACCCCACCTACCTCTATCAAACAGTACATATGGAATGCAAGAAATGAGTTGTATGGCAAACCACAGTGTGCAGAGAAGACTCACATGTAGAGAAGCGGCATATACTCACAGCCCAGGACCACAGTTTGCCCTAATCCTCTGACTGTTAGCATACCACGCTACTGTGTTGAAACAAAAGTACAATATAATTTGAAAATCAACATAGAACTATACATGACCATGTTTGATCCTAGGGGCGCAGCCAGAACTTTTAGGGCCTCAAAGCAACATTTTGAAGGGCCCCCCCTCCGATGTTTTCAGGAAAGCAGTCATCCAATTATGCCCATACAAATTCCATGGCTATTTTTCCTTTAA
Organism: Taudactylus pleione; assembly: GCA_031769625.1. Taxonomy (NCBI): domain Eukaryota; kingdom Metazoa; phylum Chordata; class Amphibia; order Anura; family Myobatrachidae; genus Taudactylus; species Taudactylus pleione. Next base: position 3,593,531 of record JAUIMM010000396.1, read on the forward strand.
TTTTTTCACATTATTTGACGATGGCAATGCTTCAAGTGCTCCATCCTAAATGGCAGTATTTGAATCTTACATGACAGCCCCAAGTCTGCTGGGCCTTAAGGGCTGAGAAGACTGCAGTTTACAGTGAGTGTAATTACAGGTGAGAGAAAGGGTCGGGGACCAACTAACTCCTACCTAAGGGGGATAGTTATTAATGCAGGAAATTCTACTTTGATTGGAGATCTTCTTAATTTCAGCAAACTGTCCCTTAATGGGACAATCCTAATCTTGGAGCTCAATTGCCACTTGGCTCACTTCACAAAGGCTGTTATCAAAGAGAATTCTACTCTCTAACAGTGACGGGGTCACTAATTACAGCAGCTCAGCTGTGACGAGGATGAAATATATATATGTGCTGAAGAGTAGCTTTTTCAGGCCGGGACCCATTTTCATAGCAGCCAATTCCGTAACTTGGTAGACAACTACTGTATATGACATGGGTCTAAGGCCCCTTAAGCCTCTGGGCCCCATTCAACACAGTGTAGTTTGCATTACAATATACTGCACACATTTATTAAGCTTTAAATCCTGTAGTGAGAACATACATTTTTTTTAGTTACACTAAAACATTACAATATTGATTTGTTGTAGCACTGGAGTGGTTGAAAAACAGCAGCTCCTTACTAAGAAGTGATTTGTAAATGTAATGTGCTATGATAATCTTTTAAGGACTAAACTTACCAGTTTTGGCATTAGATCAACATAATAATACTGGTCTGGAATAACCAGGAATGTTTACAAGAAAGGATATAAAAGCACTATGAATCATCACACAATGATGCTGAGGTGTTCCATGTAATCAATCATTGTTACATGCTCATGTGTCAGCCGAGTGTTGGGACACACCACGGCATTAAAAGGGTAGATGGGATCATAAAATGCATTTAATTTTGGAATGTTTCCATTGGAACACTATATTAAATTATGAATTCCCGGGTCTTTTCTTTCCTATTCAAGGTAATGGATATGTAATTTAGAAAGTGGAGATTTAAGTGTTTGTCATGAACGGGAATTAGTCATTTCTGAAGAACAACTGAAATGCATTTTTTCATACCAATACGTACTGTATTTGCCTTTGCTTTGACTACCTTTTTTCCAGCATTATAATTTATTTGTATGTAATATTAAGGTTCAATGTATGCTAAGTTTCAGAAGCACAAGATGTTCAGCCATTCTTGAAACAAAGAATTATGTGGGCAGACAGAGTCATTCTAGATGTCCCCTTCTGTAGGACACAAGGGTACTCATTAAAAAGTATTATTATTTGAATTTAATCTTTTACTTAAATATTTATGGCACCTAAAAGTTCCTGTAGCAATGTACATTAAATAGTGGATGGAACATAGAGCAAAATAATATAATACATGGGGGAGCAGACAGTACAGTTATAAACAAGTTCATAACTTTACAAATAACAATTTTATACAAAATATTCAAATACTTGAAGGTGAGTTACAGGAGGGTGAACTTGATTCTGAGCGGTGCAAGAAGCAAGTGGAGCAAATGGCAGAAGGGAACAGCAGAGGTGGCCAGTGGAGTTAAGGACAGACGGAAGGGGTGCCCCAATACCAACATTGGCCTCTGGACCCCACAGGGCAGTGGCAAGCCACTTTTTCCCATGCTGGCAGCCAGATGGAGCGTGGATCACCCACCTGCAGTGGGGTTCCTTTGTGGGCCCAGCTCTAGGTTTATAATTACCTCCGGGGCCCTGACTTAGAGGCTTACTGAGATCTGGTGGCATATTCCTTCTGGTGGGGCCACTGATTTCTACAACCCAATGTTTCTCATGGTGCACTGGTGCACATTTACTAGCAGGCTTGAACTGGGTGAATGAGCACAGTCAGCAACCTCACATTGCCTTCTGAGCAGACCTGGCTTCCTAATATCTGGTGGCTGCTCCTAGGAGTGAAGAACCTGTCAGCAGTGATGACTGGCAGCCACTTTCTCAACCCCACCCCCCACACACACTTGCTATTCCCTGCATAACAGCTAATGACTGACTGTGTTTTCTGGCCTCTACATTTACCAATACAATTTCTGTAGGCCTCCCTGCCTACTAGTGCTGAATATGTGAATACAAGATATACTGCTGACCTGGGGATGGCTATACCAGTAAAGTGATTATGCCGTGCCACCTGTGGCTTATAGTTCGATCACCCATGCTGTTCTTTTGTTATTTGTGGCTCTCTATTGTCGAAACCGGATAATTGGGTAAGACAGAATCTGTTTGCAATCAGGAAAACCTGCACGACGCCATCTTGTGAATGGCAGCAAGACTCCATTTTAGAAAAGAAAGCTTACACAAGCGCCAATTTGTCAAAAATACATAGTACACAAACCACAGTGCAAAGTTGCTAAAAGTAGCACAAACAGCTTTTTAACAATCTTCCCCAAACACATACCGACAGTGTTCAGAATACATAAAATAACTTTCCAACACATTAAAATCACCACAGACTTATATTTGAGCAACAGCAAGGCAGTGGTGTTTTCCCCGCATACATACATTTAAAAGCAATGGTCCGTTACGCAAAAAGGATAATTATTACTTGGTTTAAACGCAATGTCAGTATATAAAGAAATTAATGTTTTCTGTAACTATGGCTTAGTAAATGACAATTGGACTGTGTGTGGAACCGTACTGATCTACTCTGTTTCCACAGCGTTCCGGTGACATCAATATGAAGATCAGAACATGCGGCTATGAAATATGAATGTTAGAGAGAATAACTATTTGAAATGTTGTAAGCCATAAGTAGCTTAGATTTGCATGTGGGGGATGCAAAGGGAGGTTGGAGACCTTTTGTATCCATTTGAAATTGTCCAATAAATGCCCTGTAACAGATTTCTAGCCCTTACCAAAGAACAATGACATTGTGTAGGCTTCTTTACATTTTTGTCCAAAGGACTGGTTATTCCAGTCTAATCAATAGAGATAGCTAACTGGGACTAGGATTTAATTAGCAGTAGTTCAGGTAACCAAAAGGACACTCCCTTTCTGATGACCTCACAGGTGAAAGGGGGCGGGAACATAGCATGCACATTCTGAGAACACACTTGCAGATTTTGGAAGAGAGCAGACACCAGCAGACACACTTGCAGATTTTGTAAGAGAGAGAGGTTCACTCTCTCACAAGACAACGGAAAATGGGTCTCAGTTCCCCTGGGTTATAGCCAAGTATAAATTGTGCAATATTTAGCCTATTTGGGTGTCTGTAGCTATTTTTAGTGTTAATCTGTTATTAGCTTAGCATGGTGTGTGGTTTGTAGTTTTCTAAGGATATTCATGAGTCTGTGTTAGCATACAGTGGATGATATGTTATCTAATCTGTACTTTTCATCTACACTGTAGGGTACAATAGTCTGTTATCAGCATGCAGGAAAGGGATTGATTATGGAGTTTTTGTAATATTTGTAAATGATTGATGCTGGTTGATTGAGATCCTCTGGTGAGCTGTGTTAGGGCCTTCCCATGTGCTCTGTGTTAGGGCCTTCCCATGTGCTCTGTGTTAGGGCCTTCCCATGTGCTCTGTGTTAGGGCCTTCCCATGTGCTCTGTGTTAGGGCCTTCCCATGTGCTCTGTGTTAGGGCCTTCCCATGTGCTCTGTGTTAGGGCCTTCCCATGTGCTTGAACAATATCTCTGCTTGGGAGAGATAGGCTTGGTATGTGTTGTATACTCATGAATGTAATCATAGTGTTATATTATGGAAGTTGAATTAATAACAGCTTTGAATGGTCATAAGTAATTGCCGTGTTGGTCAGATAGGTATATTGTCTGCAGTTTATTAGAGATGGCTACTTCCATGTGGGGTGAACAAAGGAAATTATAATTCTACCCAGTTATGGTGTTGTATGGGTCAGATAGGTATATTGTCTTTATTATAATTGTGATCATTGATGGATGTATGATTTACAGAGTTACAACTTAATGTGAGTTTTCAAATTGGAGTTTGCCTAGGGATCATGAGGCTTGCAAACAAAGGAAGAGCATGTGCTTCAGCCCTTCCCCCTCCCCACGGTCTAGTGGGTACTGGATGAGGTCTGTTGTAGGATGGTATTGTTGTATATTGGAATCAGCTTGTGTTGTACATGTTGGAATATTAAATGGTGCAGTGTTTGCCTGATGTGTTGGCATATGATATTCAGCTTGCATATTTAATTAACAATGGCATTATGGGAGATTTCAATGAGGTAGCTTCATAATGGAGTTTGTTTGTAGACCATGCGGTTTGGACAATAGGGCAGGAAGCATTCCCAACCCCCCCCCCCCACACACACACACACACACACCATCAATAGCCATCTTGAACATGTGCTCTCAGCAGACATTGATATCTCTCTCATTGTATTTTAATGTGTCTCTCTTTCTCTCTCTCTGTTCTCTGTCTCTCTGTCCTGTATCCCTGTCTCATATTGCTCATTGTATTTTGATCTTTATTAACCATTTCATGTATATTAACTGTACCTTATGACCTAATGTTTGTACAATTTATTTGCGCTCATTATTAGATCATAGCGTTGTAACATCTGTACTTTTACCTGAATAATAATCTTTAGCGCGTTGGACCGCTATTCAACTGTCTCAGTATTTCATTAATGGTATAATCAAACACAGCGCTAATTAGCGACATCTTGTGGTTTTAGAAGGTATAGGCAGGTTTTGTCTTAGAGGTTCTAGGCAGGTGAATCTTAGAGGTTAATAGGCAGGAATGTATTAAAAGGTTTATTTACAAATTCAACACTATATAACTCCAGGACTACCTGCCTCCACTCCGACAAGTTCCCTCTACATTCGTTTTGGCTTGCCCTGGTGTTTTCCCTGATATCATGCCTATGAAAACGAAGCAAGCAAAACTCCCCCATCTAATTTCCTATTCACACTGGTCTCTAAACCCTCTACTCCTAATGCTCTATTAGCTCTACCTCATCTGCTATACTTGTCTCTCAGGGTTTCACTCACTCCTTCCAGTAAGGGTCTCTCCATGGACTCCATGGAAGGACTCTCCATGGACTCTAACAGTGCATACAATGTTCAAGATGTTTGCTGCCTTTCCAGTGGATTTGCTGTCAGAAATTATTTTTCCAGTGGATTTGCTGTCAGAAATTATTACGCCAGGGACCAATGTTACTGATTGTAAAAATTATAGACCAATAGCCCTCCTCATCACAGGTGTCAAAATATATGCTAAATTGATTGGCAATAATCTGTCCACCCTTATTCCTCAGTTGATCCATCCTGACCAGGTGGGTTTTGTGGTGGGCAGACAAGCTCTAATAATACTCGCCGGGTGTTCAATTTAAATGAACATATACTGAGAAGCAAACACCAGTTTTTGCTCCTTCCCTTGAGCTGGCCATACACCTATACGACCAGCAAAAGATCTGATTCATCGTACGTTTTCCCTACGATTCCCCGGAGCTCCCTGGCAGTCCCGGCAGCATGTTTGTTGTTTTTCTTAGCACAGGATCTGTCGTAAGATCGATCGTGTGTCTCACAGGTTCATAAGGGAAACAGTCATTGAAATGACTTGAATTGCTGCACGATGGATCGCATGAACAAAATAAACGGCACGATCTGCAAACGATATGATGGAACATATGGGCTGCACATCTGATTGTAAGATCAGATTATAGGAGCTGCGGGAGCGTGCATCGGATCTTCTCTTACTAAATTAATACACGATTTTCACAAGATCCATCTTATGACTCATCGAAAATCGGGCAATCGGTCCAAAATCGTGCACGTGTATGGCCAGCATTAGACGCCAAAAAGATGTTTGATCGCCTTAAGTTGTACCTAGGAGAAACTCTGGTTAAGTATTGCTTTAATGGTGATATCCTGGACTCTATTTATGCCCTGTATGCGGGCCCCTCGGCCTGGGTTTTTAATAATGGGTTTTTATCAGACACCTTCCCTATATTCAATGGTACCAGGTGCCCCCTTTCTCCTTTGATGTACGTATTGGCAATTGAATCTTTTGCAAGTTGGTTAGGAACTGAACACTATTTCCTATGTGTGTATGTACTATCTGCTACAAATAAACTTTGCTTGTTTGCAAACAAAGTTTTGTTACTTGTCACTGATACGGAGACCTCACTGCCTGCCTCAAATGCTATTATTGACCGAATTAGTGTGACCTCCTTATACAAACTTAGCAATTCAAAAATGGAGGCTTTAACGTTCAATATTACTATAATTGGAAATCAGAATTTTATATTTGGGCATCAACAACCATAACTGCCTTTCTGATGTAGCAGAAATTAACTTTGCCCCTTTACACAGGCATTGATGAGATATTGAAGCGTTGGTTGGGTATCGAGGTTTCCTGTTTAGACCATTTTAACAGCTTTCAAAATTAAGTTAGTTCATACAATTCGCTTTCTGATTCCCAAACACCACCTGAACCTTGCTCATAAATGCATTATGTCATGTATTTTGAAATGCAAGCCTCCCCGTTTGGCATATTCTAGTCTGTCTAGCTCAAAAAGACAAGGTGGGTTGGCAGTTCTATGTTTACCGACTTATCACAAGTGTCTGGTGGCATAGCTAAGTGACTGGCACTGCAGCCCCATACAAAGCCCTAGATGGAGCCAGACAAGGTGCTTTCCCCCATTATTCTCTTCTAGACCTGTGTGTGGACACCCAGATAGATACAGTATGTCCTTTAAATGCTCAAACCCTTAAAACTATTTTAGATTTCCTTAACATGTGGATTATCTCATTATCTGAATTAATACTCCGCCTTTATCTCCCTTTGGAAAAGATCCAAAAAATGTGGCTTTCCCAATTTAAAGTTTGTTGGAGGAACTGCTCCGCCATGGATGGTATATACCATATATTATGGGAGTGCCAGAGGGTTCAGCCTCTGTGAAGTCAGATATTTCAGTTAATTTCCAAAGCTTTATAATGCAAATTACAGCCTTCATCGATAATTGCCCTTCTGCAAGTTTTGCCCCTCAGATATCCCTAAACATGACCAATATGTACTAGACCATATCATGGCAGCAACTAAAAGCGCCAAAGCTTAATATTGGAAAAAACCCTTCCGATCTTCTCTTAGCAAAATTATAGCCAAGGTCCAGTTTGTATTTGGGATGGAGACATTGAGTATCCCTTATTCAACATCATCTTAATTTCCATTAGTTAAATGGGTTAGATAACACAAGTTCGTAACAGATAGAAAAGGAGCAGATCTACTCATGACTCTCCAATCTACACCAACTGGTGGACAATGTTCTAAATGGGTCTTGTTCATCTGTGTAACCTGTATATCTTCTGGCAATTGCTTACTGTATGTGTATTTCAATGTTTTGTGACTATTTTTATTTGCAAAATGTAGTTAATTACCCCTATTGTTTGTCCTGTACCCCTCTCCCCATACAGTATATATTTACAAGCATTAAATAAAACCAATACCTGCTAATTCATGCTAAATAAAAACAACTGAGAATCAGATTATAGCAATGAATGGAAGTGATGACAAGGGGCTTGAAGGATGGTTTTAATGTATTCCAGGCTGAGAAATTCTGGGTAGAAAATCTAGTGCAGAGAGGAGGAAGTGACGAGGAAAAGGAGGGGTAGGGGGGTTTGAAGGTGGCATAGATTCTGGCGAGGGTGGGGGGTTGGGGAGGAGATGAGAGACAAAGTAATACTGTTTAGCAAGTGAAAGGGAAGAGCAGTAGAATTAAAGAACTAATTTGATTGGAGGAAGAGCATTTTTGGAGACAGCGGGTCAAGTACAGTGCCAAAACTGTGGAAGGGACCATCTTACACCTAGTAAGAGTATCCATGGGGAAATGGTCGATGAGAGACCCAACAAAGAAGAGAGGGAGGAGTAGAAGGTAGCAGAGCTGGTGGAGTCGTCAATTGTATTATTGAAGTTACTAGGTTGAGAAAGTCTAGGTCATGTTATCAAGAATGGGACTTGGGGGACAATACATGATGACTATGAGAAAGGTGAACAGGATTGAAAAGGCGGATAATGTGAACGGCAAAAGAGGAGAAGGAAAGAGAGGGTTTAGGAGTAATGATCCAAAAGGTACAGGAGAGGATGAGGAGGATTGCAAGTCCACCACCATGGAAGATGTCATGTCTGGGGGTGAGGAAGAAGGAAATGCCCTCATATGAGAGGGCAGTAGAACAGGGGGGGTTATCCAGCTTTTAGGGATAGCAAGGAGATTGAGGGAGCTGGAGATGAAAATGTCATGCGTGGAGGTCAGCTTAGTCATTAAGCCATTATTGCGTACTCTTCTGGGATGTCAGGGAGAATTAATTCTGACAGTTCTCCTAGAAGAGTAGGCCAGCCTGCAGGATCCAACCCACTTTTCCAGTGACGAGAGCGTTAGTGAGGTTTGATGACACAATTTTGCAATGAATCGCATAATAATGGCTAATATTTGGCTGTTGGCATGTGTGTGGTCATCTGCCAGACATTCTAGCAGGTATATGATCCTACAGCACATCCCTAGTGACAAACACCTATATTGGAAATAGATCCTGTTAGTCAGGGTGCACAGGTTAAAGTAACAAGAGCAAAAAAATACTTTGACTTTGTTTGGCTGTGGTGTACTCATATTATATAGGTAGATTTCAGTGTCAGGCCACGCTAGATAGTTGAGCAAATCATCTGCATAAAAACATGAAACAGCATAATGGCAGCATTTTCATATATCTGCGAAAAGCAGAAAACTAATTTCTTCAAAATAAAGGGCCAGGCGTTGCATTTAAGGAAAATGCATGATGTCAGCAATACAATATGAGGTATTCTGAGCAATGCACTCTTATGTGCTTATATCCGTTCTATAAAATAGAGTATCTATACAGTATTTGATATGGTACAGTATATGTTTTCAGAGGAATACATTTTCTGTAGGGTAATATCTGGAAGCAATGAGAAAATCATGTGATTGCACTGCATTATTAATTCGTTCCAGACAACACAAAATAAATAATAGGTGATATAAATGTTTCTTTGGAAAATTTAGAGACTAGATTGGTAAATTAAGGATTTTTGTGTTTCAAATCTTGGTACTGTATCTCATCAAACCTCATTATGGCAGTTAGGGCATTTTTACCCAGACAGGTTAAAGCATTTCATCTGTGTGCCCACATTGCTTATGTTCTGTATTATGCACTTATGAGGCAGTCTTGTACTGCCTGTGACCTCCTGAGCTTTACTCCCCTTTAAACTGTCAACACTTTGTAAATTATACCCAATGCTAAAATCAAAAGGACAGGTTAGGCATCATTTCTAAAAATAACTTCAAAAAGGTATTGCACAAGAGGTCAATTTCAGGACTTTCAGCAAACGTGTAGATTTACACACTGCTACTGATGAAAATAATAGTATACTTACATTTACACCTTTATTTGCATTGATAAGGTTGTCATGAATATAAAGACAACATAATCTTTACTTGTTGGGTATATTTATTTTTCTTGAAACCTAGCAATTAAGTAAAATCCCTGAAATGGAATAGGATACTAAGAGACCCATGAAACTCAAAAATACAAGTTGTATTGTATTACATAAAGAGGCAATGATAACACTTCTGCACAATGTACTGTATACAGTATGTCAATGTCCAAATGCCTGGATAAAACTTGAGATACTTGGTAGTTTTATTACTTACTTTGCAGTTATGTGCAAACTATTCTTCTTTATTACCAAACAGGTTAGTACTATATATTGGAAAATATTGTACCCCACTATCATGACTGTATCAGATGTTGAAATTTGTGCATATTATTTATGTGTGTGTGTGTATTTATAAGTATTATTAGCATTTCAATATTTTTTATTTATTGATAGTCATTTTTACAAAGAAGGAATATGTTTCACATCTTATTTTCCAGGTATGTACTGGATATATCATAAACAACTGTGATGAAATTGTTTTTCATGGGCCCCATACTGTAGTTCCAGTGAAAGTAAATGTTAATAGTACAGGATCCAACATACTTGCTGACATCCAGCTACAGCATTCCGGGAGGGGGCAGCCAGGCTTCTTCGGCGGAAAGGCATAGGGTGGCAAAAGGGGGGCATGGCGGGCAGATGTTGTAGCGATGGGGGCGGGAAAGGGGCGTGACCACGCAAATGCATCATTGTGGCCCTGTCCTCTCTTCACAATGCCAATATTTATGGCATTGTGAAGCTGGGTGCGGGGCCACGTTGACGCGATTCAGCGTGATTCACGTCGTCGGCCCATCCCGCTGCGGGGGCTTTGTATGGGGATGCGGGGGGGGGGTTCCAGGGAGATGCAATGGGTTGGTGGCCGGCCTGAAGATTAACCTACTTTTCTGGGCAGTCAGGAGTGCCACTCTTTTTTCCTGTGAGAGTAGGCATGTATGGGATACAATGACATTCTAGAAAATTGTGTGCTTCCAACTTTGGGGCAACAGTTTGGCCCTTTCCTATGCCCCCATGCTACAGAGTGAGGTCTATCAAAAGATATTTGCTGAGTAAAGATGGGTACACACTTAAAGATTTTCTGTCCAACCATCCAACTAGTTGATTGGTTGGAATGAAAATCTGCTAACGTATGGGAGTAACTGATGATCAGCAGTTTGCTCCAAAATACCAGACAACAGATGAAATTGATAATCAGAAAAGTTTGTTAAATGTTTGATCCAGACAATTTGTTCAAACAACAGTTTTTGTCCATTTTCCGGCGTTTGGGAGCAAATTGCTGATTGTCATTTGCTTTCATACCTTACCAGATTTTCATTCCAACCAATCAACGTGTGTACCCATCTTAAGATGTGGAGTTGACAGAGCCCTGACCTCAGTCCCACTGAACACCTTTGGGATGAATTGGAACACTAACTGTGAGCCTGGCCAGATCATTCAACATTAAAGCCTGACCTCCTTAATGTTGTGGCTGAGTGGATGCAAATCACTGCACCATGTTCCAAAATCTAGTGTAAACCGTCCTAGAAGATACTGAAGTCTGTAATATCAGTAAAACAGGACCAGACTGATATTAATGCCCATGATTTTGGAATAAGTCGTTTGACAAGCACATATGGGTGTCCTGTGCAGGTTTCCACATAATTGTGGCCATGAAGCGTGCATGCCCATAATCTAGACTTGGCACTAGCATCCATTGCATAATGCACATTTTGTCCAAGATGTCTCTTTAGCACAAACCCAGTTTGGAATACACATTACATGCCAGAGTGCCTATAAACAAACCAACTTTAACACTTGAGTCATGCCATAATACACAGGGTTTTTTTTTTACGGATATTGAGTAAGTGTTTGCTCTAGTCAGTTCTTACAAGAACAGTGACATGAAAGTGGGGAGACACTCTGGGGGAGCTCATTAAGGGACTCTCTCCTTAGTGATTGGTAGGGTGAGGAAAAAGTATGGTGTATAAACAGGTTTAATGCACTTTGCAAGGTTAGCCATTGTCTCAAAACATGGATACTGTTTTATAGCTTTCCACTCAGCTTGTATGAGTTATTCAATGAATCATTTGCATACATATAGAGAGCAGCAAATTTACAGACTGTTTTTATGTAATTTATAAATACAGTTAACTGTAATACTCCCAGAACAGAGATTTGATGTACCCCACAAGCAACATCTTGGTGGCCAGAAACTGATAAAAACAGTTATCTTCCTGATAATCTCTGATAAAGCAAAAGGCCATTGCTCACTTTTTGCATCTTTCTGCGGCATCTGACAATATGAACTCCTCTTTTCTTCCTATCCTGGTTCTCAGCCATGTATCAAAGACAACACAACAATCAAAGCAGGGGAGTTTCAAGAGAGGAGGGGCCTTTTTGCAGTCTCTGTCCAGGGCCCTTTCCTCTCTCTCTGGCGACCGGCTGCGCACAGAGCGCAGCGCCGCACCAATAGATTCTGGGCACTAGAGTGTGCCCACAGTCTACAGCGTATGCGCAGGTCACCGGGAAAATGGCGCTACAGTTATTTTCCCTGTATATTTCCTACTGCGCATGCGCAAAACACCAGTAAAATGGCCACGACGACCATTTTCCAGGCGATTTTGACAGCGCTGATATCGGCGTCAACGTGGGACTCTGGAGGCGGAGTGGTAAGTATTAAAAATATGGGTGCAGAGTGTGCGGTGTGGGTCCCCCCTGAACTTAGGGGCCCGTGTGCCCTGCACCCATTATAGAAACACCCTGAATCTAGTCACCTCAAGTCCACTGCATAAGTGTTAACCTGGACTTGGATCTGTCAGTCCTTTATTATTACTGTGCTCCCAATTGTAAAGCGCAATGAAATATGCTAATATAAATAAATGTTAATAAAGTAGACGTGCATTAAATGAGTAAAAATGAGGAAAAATACATTTTACTTACAATGATATTAAAAATAATCCTGATAAACTCTTATGGGGTTCACCTTGACGAGGTGGACGGGCAAACATTTTTGATCAAACGTACTAAGAACCTCACTTATAAGCCATATAAATTGTAGAGTTTATCAGAATTATTTTGACTATCATTGTTCTTAGAGTGTACACCTGCATTCTCTGTGCCCACCCTATGACATACATCAGAAAGCCCTCCATACAACTGTCAACCAATGCTGTGAAGACTTTTAACAGAGTAGACTGGCAATTTATAAGCAGAATATTGGAGTATTTCTGATCGGTCCTCTTATGACTCAACAGAATCCTTTCCAAAATATAGGAATCATTCGGCTAGGATTAAAATTAATTGTACCAGATATGTATATTAATTATACTCTTTACTATTTGTACTATGTATGAAAGTCTTTGCTGGATCAATTAGAGCAAATATCAATATAAATGTTGTTAGAACTGGAGGTGAAGAATATAAATTAGTTTTATTTGCTAGTCATAAACTGGCCATACACCTGCACGACCAGCATACGTTCCGATTCAGCATCCGACTCCCCGGAGCTCCCTGGCAATCCCGGCAGCATATTTGTTGTTTTTCTTAGCACAGGATCTGTAGTATGATCGATCCTGTGCCTCACGCACTCATTAGGGAAACAGTCATTGAAATGACTTGAATTGCCACACGATGGATCGCATGAACAAAATAAAAGGCACGATCTGCACACGATGCAATGGAACATATGTGCTGCACATCTGATCATAAAATCAGATTATAGGAGCTGCGGGAGCACGTGTCGGATCTTATCTTACTAAAAGAATACAAGATTTTCACAAGATCCATCATATGACTCGTCGAAAATCAGGCAATCGGCCCGAAATCGTGCAGGTGTATGGCCAGCAATACTTACTAATGTAAATAGTGTCCACTCCCAACAGAATGCCACAAAATTAATGAAAGCCTCAAGTTGAACTATTCAAAATCGTTAGGGCTAATATTTTTTCTTTTCATAGCACCCATCTCACATTCACTACCATAACCAGAAAATTCCCACAGTTATACAATACTAACTTCCAAATCGTAACCAGAAGCAAAGTTTGGTGTTCCCATCACTCTTTTTGGGGTGTGGAGGGTCACTGACAGCCAGAGGTATGTGTGTGTGTGGGGGGGTTCACTGATAGGCAGAGGAGAATATGCTTGGGGGTCACTGACAGGCAGAGGGGAATGTGTGGGGGGTCACTGACTAGCAGAAGCAGAGGAGATTGCTGAGAAAGAGAAGGATCGCTGAGAGAGGGGATTATGGAGGGGATCGCTGAGAGAGTGCGTAATGTGGAGGGGATCACTGAGAAAGAGGGGAGGAGGTGGTCGCTGAGAGAGAGTGGAATGTGGAAGGGATTTCTGAGAGAGAAAGAGAAAGGAATGTGTCGGGGATCGCTGAGAGGGAAATGTGGAGGGGATATCGGAGAGAGATGGGCAATGTGGGGGAGGTCACAGAGAGAAATGGGGGGGAATTGAGGCTGCCTCGTGGTACAATAGTTTTTATTTTTTATTGAGACAAACACATGTGATGTCATGACATCACGTGCACCGCCAGAGGAACCAGCAGCAGCATTAAGAGGCACAGCTAGAAGACACAGATGAAGGTAAGTGTGTGTGGGCTTTAAGGGTCTGGATGCAGGGGCTGGCTGGAGAGACAGAAGGGGTGCTGTATGGAGAGACACTGTGCGGTTGGAGTTGCAGAAACATGGGGAGGGAGGTGCCTTGTCTATTTTGCTAGTTCCGGGTCCCACAATTTCTGATGGCAGCCTTGACTAGAGGACAATTCTGCCCTAGTTGGTAGTGAAGACCCTGGTTCCTGGCTCCATAGGACCTAGCAATATATAAATACAAAAGGTGGAAAGTAATAGCCTGCAAATTATTATTTGATATTCCTGAGAGTTTGGCTTCCAAATCGTGGGATGTAATAGCCAAGCTACCATTAATGTGTGGTAGGTAATGAACCAACACATATATACATAAGGGGGGGAAAAATAGTAAAGCCTCCCCACCAAAAGAAAAAAACAACAACACTAGTGCTTCAAAAAAATAGTCATACCCAGTGTTGGTAAATGAAATTTTGGGGAGTCCTCCCAATTTTTCCAATATCAGCCTATACTGAAGGGCTAATTTTATTTTGTTGGAGGACCCTATGCTTTTCTTATCTTTTATTTTTACATGATGACTCATTAACTTACACCAGGGCGACTATGTGTGTGCATCTGTATGTGTAGGAGGGAGGGTGTTGATTGGCCCAGTTGGTAAAGCCATTCAAATCAACCCATCAGCAAATATATATTATACCACATATTATACTTTCCATTAAACCAGCAGAACCAACATATCTCTCTTCACCTTATAAAGTGGTGGCTTTCCCTCCTTTCCCCTTCTTTAGTTCTATTCACCTTGGCCTCTTTCCCAAGGGATGCAGTCATGTGACCGGCGACCGCAAGGCCGCCGGTCTCAATCCCGACAGTGTAATCTCTGCAAGGGATCTAACATAGGCGTCAGTACTTCAACGCCTATGTTAATCCCGACGCCGGGACCCGAACAGGATGCCGGACCGATCGTCCAACGCCGGGGGTAAGTATCCACGTAGCCAGGGATGGGGAGGGTTAGGGTTAGGCACCCCCCAGGGGAGGTTAGGGTCAGGCACCCCCCCGGGAGGGTTAGGTTTAGGGTGCGGGGAGGGGGGCTTAGGTTTAGGCACCCCTGGGGGGAGATTAGGGTTAGACACTAGGGGGAGTGGTTAGGATTAGTCACCCCTAAAGGAGGGTTAGGGGGAAGAGGGGAGGGTTAGGTACTTTACTTACCTCCGTCGGGATCTGCGCTTCCATACCGGCAGTCAGGATGCCTCCTGTCAAAATACCGAAAGCGGAAACCTGATAGTCGGTATCCTGACAGGGGTCGAGTGAGTATACTAACCCTCCCATCTCCCCCTAACCCTCCTCCCTTGGAGTCTCATTCAGACCCGGTCGCAAGTGCAGAGCGCTCGCAACCGGGTCGATGTTAAGGCCCTGCGCACGCGCAGTGGCCGCACTGCGCGTGCGCAAGCCCCGGAGCGAGAGAGAAATTCTCGGCAGTCGATGTTGATCGACAGCTCGCCCCGTTTTGTAGGCGGGGCGGGGGGTGGCTACACAAATGGAGGCGTTCCGTTGTGGGCGGCCGCACTGACATCAG
Organism: Taudactylus pleione; assembly: GCA_031769625.1. Classification (NCBI taxonomy): domain Eukaryota; kingdom Metazoa; phylum Chordata; class Amphibia; order Anura; family Myobatrachidae; genus Taudactylus; species Taudactylus pleione. The sequence goes on from JAUIMM010000396.1 coordinate 3,609,122, forward strand.
CAGTGATGTCAGTGGGGAGCTTCCTGCTCAATCAACCTTAGGGTCTCATCGTAAGCCCCGATGGTCGCGATGATCTTGACCATCACGACCATCACCCTGGTCGGTGTTAAAGCTGTGGGTGGTAACCCACAGCTTAGCTAGCGACCAGGAGGCCACACTTAAAATTACAAGATACCGCCCTCATTCAGAGCGATCGGTCGCTTCTTGCGACTGCCTCTGAATGAGGGCCTTAGTGCCTAACCCTAACCCCGCCCAGTGGTGCCTAACCCTAACCTAACATCCCACAACCCCCCCACCTAGGCTTACCTCGTTCAGGATGGCGTTTGTCTAGATTCCGGCATCGGGATTAAGATAGGCATCTGTATATTACCATGCCTACAGTATGTTAAGTCCCGTGTCGAGCTTGCACCGTCGAGATTTAGACCGGCGACATCCCATCTGCCGGTCTGCTAACTACATCCCGTATTAATAGAGCAGCACTCAATTTGGAGCACTTAGTAAGTTTTCTCTGATAATTCATTAAAGAGTGAACATTATGGAATGTATCTGCAAGTAACCATATAACAGTAAGCGGTCTATTTATTATCACTTAATTTCTACAAAAGCAGATGAAAAAACACAGATATCTCCTGCTTACCTTCTCTTACGATGTGGCTCGCTGTCCCCATACATTAGTATGGGGACCTAAATTCATCAAGCTACGAAAAAACTATATTTTCGGAGCTTGATTGCGAGATGGCATTTTCTCTTGCACATGGCGCACACCCCCTTCCCTATGGGAAGGAGTCCCGGGTTGTGAAGAGGGATCCTTTTTACTTGTGCACCGTATCTGTCATGGTCTTATGACATGTGGCCAAGGTATATTGAAATACACATTGCATTTATTTGATATTGATACATAATTTCCTACAAATATAATAATTGCATTAAATATACAGAATATGATAAAAATTACTCTGCAATCGACCAATACTAAGATATGAGAAAAGAATTGTAGACATAATTTAAAACTGACACCACGTCTGGAATTAGGGGCAGTCGGCAATCATGTTGATAAGACGATGACAAATTACTCAATGAGACATGTGAGGAGCCACATCATGCCATAGACAGATGAATACTAGACATACTAGATGAAAATGCAGGAGGTTATAATGTGATAGTAATATTGTGCGCACAGAACAACATGCAATAAGTATCTTGTTAAAGCTTCTAATTTGCATTTATACAGCAAATATATTCACACTGAACAAAGGGCTTAAGATAAAGGCACCAAATTGTCTATAAAATGTGAACATTAAGATGCAATGTCTATTTTTATACTTTTAAGAGTTGCAATACAAGACTATGATTATATATATATACAAATATATATAGGTTTGTAAAGAAAGGTTGTGTCAGAAAATGTAATATATACTCTCAACTTTTGTCATCACTGCTTGTGTACAAATATGCCTAACATTACAGGCAAACCACTGAGCAATGGTCCAATCCCAACACATCCCCTGGTGGGACAAGAGACAGCTTCCTCAGCAAACATTCCGTGAAAGCTCATGCACAACATGCAATAATCTGTCACATTTCCATTACTATACTGTCATAATTACAGCTGTTATTAAAACCATAATGAAAACAATGTGCTATGTGAGGCAAATGCAGATTTTTTTTCCCCCTTCCGTTATAATGCCTAAGTAGGATCTAGAAGACCTCCTATTTTTCTTCTCACTAGGCACCACAAGAATCACACTGACCACAAAGCAGTCTTGTGCAAGGAACCAGTGATTTAAAACAACAGCATGCTGCACACATCCCTCTTTAATCTATGCCTTTTAATCAGTGTTGGCTGACAAATGCCTGTCCTCGGCACATGTCCAGTGGTCAGTTAAATCTGAGAAATAAAAACTATAATTCAGCAAAATAAGTATGTGCACTGAAACTTCATGGCATGCAAATATATAATTTATTCCTAATTCAGGAAAACTCACTGGATAAAATAGCAAAAAAAAAAAAGAATCCTTTACTTACATTTTATTAAAAGGTTTTGCAAGCATTGATTAGGTCCAACGTCAACCAAAACAATAGAGACATCAGAAAACAACAACTTAACCATGTTATGTTAAAATGGTAATAGTATAGTAATGGTAATTCTAAAATATGAACTGTTGGATTAATCCTTATTTAATTTTAATTAAATTTAATTAACTCTTAAATGTGTAGAACATTGTTCTGTGTATACCACATCAATTCATCACCATTTAACGGATTTTGTAGTTAAAATGCAATGTAACAACTAATTATAATTGTTTATTAAGTGCACATTAAGGAGCCCATTTACTAAAATGATTTGGGAGAAAACTATAATGTTTACTACAATTTATTAATATTTTATTGCCAGGTGAATAGGTTATACGGGTTTGGAGTGGCTTAGTAGGGACAGTCTGAACAGCATAAGGCGGCTTGCAATAGCCCTTATAATATTAAGCAGATTAGAAAAAAAAAGTTTTAATTAATTTTTTTGCAGGTGCTCTTCTTCAGTTAAAACTAGCTCAAGATATCAATGCTATACTTGATAAAAAAAAATTATTCTCCACCTCATGGGGAAGCCTTTGTGGAGAGTGGAAATACTTATTGCTGTAGATAACCCAAACCCCATAAAATAACGAGTGAAACAAAAATAGTTTTGTCACTTTATTATAAAAGTGTCTCTAAACTCTTTAATAAGAGCATATGATTGGATTACATCTATACCTCATGTACTCTTCTTTTTTAGGGTGTATGTGTGTTTGTGCTGCTCTGGATATATATTATTCCACACATAAATCATCATGTTAGGTTCCTGAATCTTTTACCCAAGCCCCTGTGCAAAGGGATTAGTCACACTAAAAAAAAAAAATTCTCCACTTTTTGCACTTACAATTGTGCTAACTACATTATAAAATTTACTGCATACCTGATGATCAATAAAACAAATTCTGGGACCAAGCTAGGTGTCCAGACTCAATGTCTGTGCACTGCTCTATGAGTATATCACTGTAAAGCTGGCCACACATCTAAAGATTATCGGTCCAACCGGCCAACTAGTTGATTGGTTGGAATGAAAATCTGGTAAGGAATACAATCAGCAATTTGCTCCCAAACGCTGGAAAATGGACCAAAACTGTCATTTGAACAAATATTTTAGATCAAACATTTAGCAAACTTGTCTGAACGACCATTGCCATCTTTTTTCTGGCATTTAGGAGCAAATTGCTGATCATCATTTACATTACCAGATTTTCATTCCAACCAATCAACTAGTTGGCTGGTTGGATGTAAGTTGGTCTAGTGTGTGGCCAGTTTTAGTCTTATATCACATTATAAAATTGATCTTATATGGAAGGTGCCACCACAGCCATTCAGTCCTTCCTATAGAGAAGCTTTAGAAGGATGACTATTTGTTGGAAAATTATACTAATATGAGAAAATTATTCACTGTGATTATGTACAATAAGGTGCCTCCATCATACTATCTTTCTTCGAAGCAAAATGCAAAAGGTGGGTTGTAGCAAGTTAATAGAACATGAATCATAAGCATGCTGGGGTTGGATTCAGAACTTACCAAGGAGCTTTGATGGAAAAACATCCTGCTCCAAACAGGTAAGGTCTTCATGTAGGAGGGGAAAAGGCACACATATTAGATAAATAAAAATTAATCAACATACAGTATTTAAATCATGCGCTTGTGCTCAGAAAAAAAACATTTCATTTATTGTTTTGCAGCATCCAAGCACCACCCTATACAATTTCATACACGCATCATACATCTACTGTAATATCATCATCAGTGCAGTGAGCTTTCACTTTTACGAGCAATATGTCCAAAGCTATTTTTTTCCACCAGCGATCTTCATATCTGCATAAGACAGCAAATAAAATAGCTATTGGAAATAACACTCTTTGAGGTGAGAGTTTAAGGAATCAAGAGATAATAAAGAAATCATTGATCAAAAATTCTAATCATCAAGTAGTATGGACCCAGCATATTCCAGGTATCCCAGTTGTAATACTTAGCTGTGTCGGCCCTCTCCTGATCTGCCCCATCTCCATCGCGGCAGTGAGAGCCATTGGCATGGAGGCAGGAGGCATATTCTCACTACACATGTCAAACTCAGGACATGCTTTAGTGAATTAATATGTATATTACAAGTAACAAAAAGAAACGTGTGAAATTTGCTTCAAATGCTATAGTATGCACGATGCAGGCAAAATACCACTGAAATCTCCCATATCCAAATATTCCGCAATACAGATTTTCTTTTAAGCCTGACTGAGATAGTGAGACCTTGTGCTTTTTGATGGTTCAGTGTACACAAACTTTGTTTAAGGCACAACATTATTAAAAATATAGTAAAAATTACCTTCAGGCTTTGTGTATAAGGTGTATATGAAACATAAATGAATTTCATGTATGTACACAAAATGATTGAAAATATTGTATAAAACTACCTGCAGGCTGTGTGTATAAGGGGTATATAAAACATAAATGCATTTTGTGTTTAGATTTGGGTCCCATTCCCAAGATATCGCATTATGGTATGCCAATATTCCAAAATATGGAATATTTCGATATACAAAATACCCCAGGTCCCAAGCATTTTGGATATGAGAGACTCAACCTGTATAGACAAACATGCTTAACTGGTTTTCTTAAATAGTTGTTTAGCTTTTTAATTATATGTGATTTTTTTTCTTATCATTTGACAAAGTAAATGAAAGGGAGGAGAACTATTTCCCATAAATGATAGCTTTTGAGCAACTGTTTTGGGAATTAAAAGTTCTTATTTGCTTTCGAAGTTAACCAGCTTACATATACAACTATTGCAGATACTGTAAGTACACAAATAAGTCTTTGAAATACACTGTGACTAATGGGTTTATATATCAATATGTATGTGGCCATGAAAAATCTATCACTGAAATCTATCAGTAAAAGTTTGCTAGGGCAGCTGAGTGAAGCTCAGCTTTCCGATGATACTGGCTGGCAGTGGTAAGGGGTCTGTTACCACTTTGCCAGCCAATATTTGGTAATTCTGATTGCTGGCTCAAACATGCACAGTTTCCGTTAAGTGGTAAAAAAAAAAAAATGAATAAATAAAAAGCTAATGATACTTAAAAAAAAATGTTGTTAAACAGTCTTACTTTTGAAAGAAAAAAATGCTTTATTTTAAGAATAAAGTATTTTTTTCCCCTATTTTATGTCCCTCTGTTAGTAGATCACTATCAAATAGTGTGATAATGTTGTTGCTAAATAAAAAATACAGATTTTAAGATCTAGACCAAAAATATAGACCAAGTGCTAGATTTACAAAGCAGCAGCTTTGCAAATCACTCCTCCTCGGTGTGTTTGGCCTGGAAACTTAAAGCGACATGATTATTAAATTTTAGAATGTAAGCTCTTTCGAGCAGGGCCCTCTACCCTCTTGTGCTTCTCCCTACTGTATTTTCATTTATCTCTTACTCCCCGCTAGGGCAACTAACACTTGGCTGCTTATGTGGGTGTAAAGGTCGCTAATATATAGCTATGTTTATTATCCATGTCCGTGTCCTGTATTGTATTTTATTGTAAGTCGCTGGTTACTTATTGGTTTATGTACTTTATAAGGCGCTGTGGAACACTTGTGGCGCCATATAAATAAATGATGATAATAATAATAATAATGATAATAATAAATGCAAAATCACAGAGAGTTTTACATGTAACATTATTGCTGCCTTAAATTTCTAGGTCAAACCTGACAAGAAGCAGCTTCCTGCATCTCCCCTGGATCTAACAAGCAGGGACTGCAGCAGATATCTGCCACGCTCCCTCCATTTCCAACCCTAAAATCAGCCCCTGTAGCTTCTATGGGAGCAGGGGCAGAAGTATGGGAGACAATGGAGGCACCTGCCGCCGGGCACCAGCACTGAAGGGGCACCTCCTCTATCACCCACAAAATATTCACCCCATTTAGGGCTGTAATTATGGGGGATAAGGGGGCACTAAATGACAACTTGCCTCCGGGCGTCTGGGATGAACTTACGCCACTGTATGGGAGGCTGCTAAACAGTCAAATTAAGAAGCTTTTGTTTTCTAATGTATTTTGTTTCAATATCCCTCTCCGTCGGCCCCCACTGATACATATGTAGTACAAGGGCAAGCAAAGTGATAATAAGTAAATAAATCACTGGTCAGAGAAATAATGCTGGCTCTTAACCCTGTCACTGCTTCATTAGTCTTTTTGCATATTCTAACATATAAATAAATTGAAACAAAGAAAATTAACCAAAAGGTATTATTTGTGTGTTATAATGTACACAACACAAATAAATACTTTGAGGTTCTTATTTCGACATTAATCCACTTTTCCAAAATAGTAAAAAGCAGGCTTCTACGTGTACTTTTACACAAACAAATCAGCACTTGAAAATTATTGCATTTATTCATTTTTATTTTTCAAATATTTCCAGTCTCAAGTAAACTCTTACTATGTGTAGGAATAAGAGAGTAACCCAAAAAGGCCTAAAAATTTTTTAAAACTTGACAATCTACTGCATTAAATGAAGGGACCTCTTTTTCTATTTGACACAGAAGGAGGGAATATATTAGGTACTCCTCCCACCCCCCCTCTGTGGAAAGTGTTATTAGTTTGTGTACTGTTTCAGTTATTGTCTGGACACACTGGGGTAGCAAAATCTCACAGTTAAACTAATTAATTAATAATTGTTTAAAAAAAATGCTTTATTTAAAGATTTTTTTTTCAGTGATTTTCGTGTATCATCCTGAGATGTGATAACAGTACAAATACTGCGGTGGTATTGCACAATGTTTGCTAAATAGACTTGTGTATGCTTTGCATGGGAAAGCTATCTCAGACAAGACCCCGTGATGAAAAAGGCAAAGTCCTATGGCCACTTTCCTTTAATAAATAAACCCATAGAGGGCAATTCAGTTCACGACGATGTAGGATGCAAGGGAAAATGTGCAATATTGGTAGCCGCAAGTTGTCGTCATTCCAACCTTTTAACCAGCACACTCTGCACACCCACGTAAAGCACCACACTAAAACTAAAATTATCCTGGGCCGGATTAAGGGCCACATGGTCCTGGGCTGGAAATCTTCTATAAGCAGAGGAGGTGTGACCGGTGCTGTGTAGGTGTGACCGATGCTGTGTGGGTGTGACCACTGCCATGTGAGCACCTTTACATTATTTTGTGAGGAAAATAGAAATACAGTTTTAACATCTATGATTTATGGCCGACAGTGTGACCAACTGGTGGATGGTCATCGTCATGCTGCCATGATGACGGGCCTATTTTTATATGGAGGCCTGGAGCCATCGCTCCATCTGCCCCATTGTTAGACGGGCCTTGGCAGCAACATATATTGAACAGTCACAATAATACAGGGTCACAGTGCAATGTCACCAATGAAAAGTTACATTTACAAATATTACCAGTTGCACTGAATATGAAATATTAGAAACTATATTACAGAAGCTCCTTGGGAAGCACAAAATACAAATCATCCCACAATTTCAATGTTTAAAAACGTCTGTTCTGTGCACTGTGCAAAATGGCTGCACAAAAAATTACAAGGCAGCCCTTTCTAGAAATGACAGGACCAGATGGCTGTTTTATCACTATCAACATCTAATGTCACAATTAATGGGATCTAGTTAAGATGCAATATTACAAATATTCTAATGGTCAAAACTGACAAACACCAAAACACATTATTCTGATATGTTTATGTAAAAAATCATTATAACTTCGAGCTGAAGTCTCTATAAAAAAAACAAAAAAAACCCCACAACAGCAGCAAATACATAATACATACAGTGCTATTATGGAGAATAACAGAATTATTGTGCAACTGACCATGGCCTCGAGAATAAAGAAACTGAAAATTAAATCTACCATACAGTGCAACAATGCCGATATCTTATTTATATAATTTACTTTCCAAGTTAGAGGTGTATAATGCTTTCTCCATGGCCTTCAGTCCATCTTAATGCGGGATAACGGTGTATAATGAACATAGGGCCTGATTCAGACCCGGTCGCAAGCGCTGAACGCTTGCAACCGGGACAATGTTTGCCCACTGGGCATGCGCACGACGGAGCTGGCTCCGTCGTGCGCATGCGCGAGACCCGGCTAGCGACGGGTGCTCCGTCGCTCCGGGTCTCGCACCAAAGGGGGCGAGCTGCCGATGGTGATTGACAGCTTGCCCCATTTGGCAGGCGGGCAGGGGGGGTGGCTGGCCAAACGGAGGCGTTCCCGAAGGAACGCCTACTGTTTGGGGGCGGCCCCACTGACATCACCAGTGATGTCAGTGGGAGAGCTTCCGGCTCTATTAGAGCCAGAAGCTCTCTGGGCTTGCGGCCACGAGACCCTACCACATCGTGACCATCAACCTGGCCGCTGACCAATAGCTGTGGGTGGTCACCCATAGCTATGCGAGCGGCCAGGAGGCCGAACAAAAAAAAATGCCCTGATTCAGAGCGAGCGCTTGTTCAGAGCGTATGTCTCTGAATCAGGCCCATAGATCCATGGTTGCTATAAGGGTATCTGAGGTAATGGTGATATTTTGCAATTTATCCATAAAATCTCCTGTGTCCTTGATAAAACTAGAACATTTATACACCAGAGGCTGTTAACAACAGTCAACAAATATTGCTAGTGGTTAAAGTAATGATCCTCTTGCCGATATGATCGGCCTTCCTGGCGGTTTAATCAGGCTTTTATGTATCTTTGGTGTTGTGTATATAATTTGACAAACAGGTTTGTTCACCATAGGAGAAAGTACTACCATTCAACCATTTGGATGTTTTAGAATTGTTCAGCAATGAATCCACTTTACTTTTGATTCCATTTGCTGGGTTACAGGGTAATCTTTAGTACGTATTTTGGTTGTTTAGTTGGTTCAGAATTTAATCATCCTACTCCTTCCAGTTCTGTACTACCATGGATCCACCTTTATTAAGTTGCCTGATGACGATGTTTTTGTTGTTAGATAAGAGGTGCACAGCTTGTTTTTCATCACGGCTAAGGTTATTGTATAGTTTACTTGTTTTAATTGAAGTTACATCTTGATTAATTAGTTGTAGGAAGGTCTTTATGCTTGCATTGTTTGTAGCAGGGTCGAATTTGGACGGTTGTTTAAATTTGCTGTGTTCCTCCCAACTTTCCTTATCCTTAAAGAATACTCTCAGGAGAATTTATAGTGTTCTATAGTCTATTTGAAGTAGGGATGTGCAGGCTCGGTTCTACTCGGTTCCGTTCGGTTCTTTTTACCGAATCTTATTGGCTATCCAAAACTCGTGACAGCTGAAACCCAATAAGATCCGGTAAAAAGAACCGAACGGAACCGAGTAGAACCGAGCCTGCACATCCCTAATTTGAAGTGGTCATGTCTATTAGTGGGTATGAATGTGAACCCTTTAGCTAGTAGTCCATATTCTGGTTCACTTAGGGGGTAATCTGATAGATTGAAGTCCAGATTTATAGTCTCCTGCCTCTTCCTCTCCTCCTTCCTTGAGTAGCCACCCCACCTCAGATGTGTGAGGCCACATCTTGGTTTTCAGATCTTGTATGGACTCTGTCTAAAAAAAACAGGTGGTTGTCTGGTATCAATATTGTCAGTATTTGACGTTGTAAACGAGGATCCAGTTTCCGTAGGGAAAACCGGTCTAGTCTTCTGATTTGGGGACTGCAATTATCTATTGGGTCTTCCAGAAGTCACAGTATCTCCCTGTAACCAGAGACATACAGTGTGAGTTTTGCAGTCTGCTTGAATGCGATTAGCTATCTCCTATAGGAGTACACTTGGCTAGTGAGTCTTTCTATCCAATTGCTGCTCTTGTCCTCTCTTAGGATGTTCATATTAATAGTGGTGAATTGGTCTAGTTTGGTTTTGACCTACTTCAATTCTTTGCCTACCTCTTCCACCACAAGGACAATTAGGTCCAGAGAGCACTTATTTAAAATGGAACCCTCTTGGCATCTGCTTGTTCCTGTGATACTCTGACAGGAACTGTCCGTGTAGTCAGATCCACTTCCCTCTTTCTTAATCTTAACATTTAGTGGAAGAGGTCTACTGAGGTTTCAGCAGGCAAGGAATCAAATCCAATTTGTCGAATAGTACACGATCTATTTCTTCATCCATGAAGGATAAAGTACCTTGTTCAGCTTGCGATAACAAGGCATCACCTAGCAGCACCACTCCTCCATAAGCCTTATTTGGAAAGTATTTGTACTTTTTTGGTGGCTAAGTATATACCACTAGTTCGCTGTATAACTGTATTGAATTGTAAGATCCACGATTATATTTTATCTGTGTGGTGGGTGTCTGGAACGAAGTAGGGTGTTAACCCCTCTTCCAATGTTTACTTGTATGAAGTCCAGCACTCTCACCTTTTCTTTATTGTAATCCAACTGGGGCGGTCTTCAGGATGAAATATTCACCTATAAATACCACACTTCACCTTCCCTTATCAGGGGAAAAAAGGCTCTCTCCAGACTTTTTTCAATTTTTATAAATTACCTTTTATTCACAACTTATGTGCTAATAAGTGCTTATGCCAACTTTTCGATTTATTATGAATATTTATCAAGGCATTAGCAACTGTATCACAGCTTACTATGATAAAACAAAATACAGTATTATAAGCAAACAATGTCTATCAGGTCCCTCCCAGGCGGGAGACTCAAAATAATAATAATATATACATAAATGGCCGAACTGTATAATAAGTGACATATCACATCTAGCATAGTGTATTATTTGTCATAGTCCAATATGAGAATTTTGACAGTAATGGTAAATAATATCAACTTCTCTCAATTAACGCAATAACGTAATCAGATACAGGCATATATAGTTACACATAAACATATAAATAATAATTAAACAATATTTATGGCACAAAAACTAGGTTTAATACATATGCATACACTATATAGGATCATACAACTATACTTCATTGTATTATGAGTAGTTCTCGGGACACTCTGTATCTTACCTGTATCCCTCATCCGGTGCATAAATATGTGTATGCTATTCAGTTTGTAAGCTATCCTCTCTGAGAATGTTATTTAAGGGTATATTGCATTACTATTTGAATAATCAAGAATACTGTACATTATCAGTATCGATATTGTTATTGTTTGCTGCTACCATGTCCTTGTATAGTAATCTATTGTTTTTAGTTTCTATAGTGATGGGTGCACTTTGATTATGTGCTGTAGTGCTGTAGTGCGAACGTCCGCCGGTCCGGATGTGCGGTCCCGCTTCAAATGGAGCACTAATGTGGTTATTTAAGGCAAGATAATTTACTTTGTTTTTAGCCTGACGACAGTGGTAGTTGTATAGTGGCACTGAAATGTTGCTTTCATGACATATTGATTGATTAAAGTCTGATTGAATTCCTGAGTGCTGCATCATCTGGATACGTAGATATATATATACGTATATATACAGCCATGGTGAAAAGTTTTGAGTATGACAAGTATTGGTTTTCACAAAGTTTGCTGCTTCAGTGTTTTCAGGCGTATTTGTCAGATGTTACAATGGTATACTGAAGTAAAATTACAAGCTTTTCATTAGTGTCAAAGGCTTTTATTGACAATTACATAAAGTTTATGCAAAGAGTCAATATTTGCAGTGTTGACCCTTTTTTTCAAGACCTCTGCAATTCGCCCTGGCATGCTGTCATTCAACTTCTGGGCCACATACTGACTGATGGCCGCCCATTCTTGCCTAATCAATGCTTGGAGTTTGTCAGAATTTGTGGGTTTTTGTTTATCCACCAGTCTCTTGAGGATTGACCACAAATTCTCAATGGGATTAAGGTCTGGGGAGTTTCCTGGCCATGGACTAAAAATTTCGATGTTTTGTTCCTCGAGCCACATAATCATCACTTTTGCCTTATGGCAAGGTGCTCCATCATGCTGGAAAAAGCATTGTTTGTCACCAAACTGTTCTTGGATGGTTGGGAGAAGTTGCTCTTGGAGGATGTTTTGGTACCATTCTTTATTCATGGCTGTGTTTTTAGGCAAAATTGTGACTGAGCCCACTCCCTTGGCTGAGAAGCAACCCCTCACATGAATGGTCTCAGTTGCATAGACTGCATGTGTGTATTCCAATGAGCACACAATTGTGTGAATTTGCAGATCCACCATTTTGTGAGTGACAGCAATCTCATTCTGTGAGAGTGTCGAATCTGTAGTTAACCACAGGGTGTTAAGGCATACCATATCTGTATTGCACAAGGAACATGTCCATTAATGATCGGAATTTCATTACTTTTTTACGTTTGAGTGGCAGAAATTCAGTAGGTTTTGTGAAAATTCAGATCATGTCTAAGAAGCCTTAATAGGACATGTGAAACCATAAGTTTTGTTTGTCTATGGAATATATATGTATGTATATAAATTTAAAACTTAAACAATTTCAAAAACAAAAACTGTATGTTAAAAATAATTATTCACAGAAGGCCAGACTGTCATTATAAATGATAAAGGGTCAAGAAAAGTACTTTGCCTTTTTTTGCTTTTAAAAGAAACCTAGCACTTAACATCCACTTACAGGGACAATTCTAATCTGTTGCAAATTGAATCTTTGCATGAAGGGAAACTAGGCTATAAAAGAGTTGGAGGGGGGGTAGCAGATCCACGATGCAGTTGTGATTAAAGATGAAATTTGCTGCCATACTTGTCAACAAAAAAACAACAACATGCACATACAAAATAATAATAATAATAATAATAATAATAATAATAATAATATATAAATGCTTTCCTAGGACTCAACATGGCTTTTTAGTTTCTGTGATCAGAGCCTTTTATGTTAATGCAACTCTAATGACTGCAGTGCAGTATTTCATAGCTCTGTGCCTTTCAAAAGCAGAAACCCATCAGCAAAGAACGGGCAGCACACCAAACGTGATCCTAGTATGGCCTAACCTAAACATTTTATTTTCTATGCTGTCATTTCCCCAGCTGTGGCCCTATTCATTCTACTCCATACTCTACAATTGTTATATAATCTCATTACCAATATTACATTATGCTGTCCCTTTGTTGCAGTGATAAATACTGTGTGCTCTAGAGTTGTACATAGCATAGTTACACAGCCTTTTTTTATTTCCATATACTAAATGTGACTATACTAAACAATAAAGTATGTGTTTTTCATCATTTTATTTATTTTATGTAGCTGTATTGCAGTCTCCATTGCTGCTGTAGAGGCGACTGCTCTGTACTGTAATTCTCACAACAGTAACACCAGTTCAAATCTTTAATGAGGCATTAGCAAGCACCATCACAATTCCACCCGCGGAGAAAAACATATTGTTCCCAAATCAAAAATACATTTATTGTCTATCACATTTCATTATTTCTTCTCACGAGCATTTCTGAATGTTTTTGATTTAGTTTTCTGTAAAACCCATGTAATAAGGTTACATGGAGCAGTCTTGTGGTTTGAAAGCACACATTAAAAGAAGCAGCTTCTTTTTAATTATGGTGTCTATGTTTATGGCATGGTAAGCAATACCATCATGTAGTCGAAATGTCACCCTTTAATGACCTCAGCAATGTAATCCCAGAAGATAACCCCATTGCATAATCAATCAATGCTCCTGGTGATGGTCTCTATGTGGTTAAGCCCCTATCTACCAAATTTATTCCAGATACCCTAACCTGGGCATCTCAAGAAGACAACATTCTGGCAGATATGCACATTTAAAACTTCCCCTTTGGTCAATTGACAGCAATATACAACAACATGACCAAGTTAGTTCATTTAAAGCATATTCCTTATTCCAGTATTGTTATTGTCCATTCTCACCCAAGTTCCACTGTTCTGTCTTGCAAACCTAAGGACTTGTATGAAAAGAAGGAATTCTCCCAGATATATATTGACCTACTGTATATTGATACATATATACAGTATTTACAGTATTTATGAATAGTACAGTGTAAATACTTCATAAGCTACAGTCTCTCTCTCTCTGTATATACTTTACATTTGTTTTTTAATCATTATTTATTTCAGCTCTTTGTATGAAACAGTTATTCAATCTCTGTAAAATAATTACTATTATTGTTATATATAAGGATATTTTGTCCTTCTTTAAACTAAACATTCTGGAATATATTAACATCAAACAGATACAAAGTATGTTTGGAACAAATAGTACATAAGATGGGAAAAATTAAAATTATAAGATCTTAACCCTGAGATCACAGTCTTCCCTTTTTTCTTTCTTCCTATATTGAGAGATTTACATATGCATCATTTTATTTTTACTGTAGGATTTCAGACAGTGAGAAATCCTCATGTCTACTTATTCTTAACTACTGTACTGTACATTGTAGTACAAATTTTATTGATAAGAAAATACATTATTTGTATACAGTAGACTGGCAATGGTTTTCAGGTATACATCTACAAGGAGTAAAATTACACCTACATAAAGGACATTTTTTAAAAATGTTCAATATGGAAGTATATTTACTGTATAAGGTTTCCCTGTTAAAAAAGTTGCAAATATTGGGACTTCCAGTGGGTGGGCCACCATAGAGGATGTGGTTTATCAGAGATCCCTGTTTGCTCCTGCCATCCATCACCATCTCAGCTGGAACTGCACTGAATGTCAACTCTTGGCATTCGACCAGCTCCCAGAGACAATATGCATTGGACTCCAACTCCCCTTGTTTGGAGTGCTCTGTGCGATTGCTATCTTACCCAAGTGGCCAAACATCTCCCACTGACTTCCACCATGCTTCCCATCCTCTCCCATTGTTGTCTAGTCTTCTTGACTCCAGGAGGACTGCTGTGTTTGGCAGCTGTTTGACACTTGCCTCCTGGGGATACCAGCTTTGCACCTCTGCCCCATAGTATGCTACGTGAGGGACTGCTTTGACATCCAGACTGCTGGCTCAAAACATGGATGTGGCCGGGCTGAACTAAACTGCCTCTCTACCTGGCTACCTCAGGAAATTGCCGCTGACCTGGTACCGCCTTGTCTGGAGGAGAACTCTGGGAGTGCACCTACTGGGGAAGTATGTAAACCAGCTTGTTGACATTACCCGGGCACTTGCTATAGCTGCCTTTGCTTGGACTGACCACTGGCTCCCATCCTTCTGGTGGCTGACTCTTGTCTGCCTGCTTCCTGGCCTGTGTGGCTGGCTGCTGCTTTCAGGGACCCTGAACCTAGTGTATGTTGTGGCTGACTGCCTAGTGGCTGTTTGGACAGTGGCCAGTTGTTTTTAGGGTGCTGCAGCCTCTTTCCATTAAGCATTCTTTCCTCAGTTTGCTACAGACCTGCACATGAGGGTAAAGAGGGAGCCCTGCTGGCCTGGTGGGATGTTGGTGACCTGCCTCGAGCTGTGGATGGAAATCTGTGTTGTTAAAAAGGTATTGTCTGCTTTCAGTATACCCCTACCCTGCCTGACTCCCGTCATCTCCCTGTTTCCAGTTGTCCCTGCTCCTACAACCCCCAATCCCTTCTTGGTATCCTATACCCCAGGCTAGATACACTGGAAACTCCTGGGAGAAAACCAAACTTACCAACTTTAACCGTGCACTTAACATTACTGTGTGGGAGATTCTCCTGTTTCATGGGATTTGAAGCTATTGCATCTGTCACAGGAACTTGGACTGGCCAGTTCTTACCACCTTGTCTGCTTTTTCACTGATGACCTGTTCTGCTCTGCAGTCTAGGCATTCATCAGTCTCCTCCTTTTGACTCCTTAATCCCCCTGACCTGAACTCATCTGCCTGTTTCTACTGCACATTTGGTCTTTGCATCCCTCTCTCAAACCAGTTGATCTTCAAGTATGCCTTCTTTCCAGTACTCTCCACACAACAACTTGCCTTCTTTGTATATAAGGTATACCTTTTTACTGTTGCATATAGCGGCTAAGTTTCTTTGTAGAAGATTTCTTTTTATGTGTGTCTCAGCAAACCAACATATTTACTTTCTATATATGTGCATTTTTTTATATTTTTGTGCCACTGCTCATTTTTGTCTGTGTGTTTTTTTATGTGATTAAAAGGCAGTCTCAGTCACAATTTCTCCAGGAGGTCTAGACCCACACACTACATTTACTACAGTTATGTACCTACATTGCTCACATGACTTATTTATTCTTCTGTTCATGCCAATAATAAATCAAACTTAAACAAGATTTCTAACACCAAATACATTTTGAAATGGGCTAAACATTATACACTGTTCGTATGAGGCTGACTTCAGCGGAACATATGCTGCACATTTTATCCTGTGCATACTCCAAAGAGGACCGTACAATATATATATAGATATGCAACGCTAGGCTGGTTATTGTGAAGCTCATACATCGGTGTGTCTCAGCCTGCAGTTGGACTGCCGTAGTCTTTTTTTTGTTTGGTCACAGCAAGTGGAAGATCTTCATATGTTTCATCATGGCGGATGAGGAAGACGTGTCTGTGAGATTAAGGCCCTCATTCAGAGCCGTACGCTCTGAGCAGAGCGCACGCTCTGAATGAGGGCCGTCCTCCATAACTATGGAGCGTCCTCCTGGACGCTAGTATAGCTGTGGGTCACCATCCACAGCCTATACGAGCGTGCAGTTTGATGGCCGTGATGGTCTTGACCATCGCGACCATCGAAACTGCGAGCCGGAGCCTGCGGTTGAGGTTTTCAACCGCAAGGCCCGGAGTGATTTTGGCTCTATCAGAGCCAAAATCACTCCCACTGACATCACTAGTGATGTCTGTGGGCCGGCTTCTGACGGTAGGCGTTCCCTTAGGAACGCCCCCGTCAGGGAGGCACGCCCCCGGCACGCCCACCAAAGGGGGCGTGCTGTCAATCAACATCGACAGCACGCCCCCTTTGATCAGACACAACGAGCGAAGGAAAGTTATTCGCTCGTCGCGTCTGGCGCATGCGCACGACGGAGCTCCCTCCGTCGTGCGCATGCTCAGTGCATAACATCGACCCACTTGCGAGCGGACAGCCGCTCACGAGTGGGTCTGAATCAGGCCCTAAGTCAGTGATGTGTGATTGAATTTTGTGTTAAACTTGGAAAAAGCGGAAATGAAACTCATGAAATGTTACGGCAAGCATACGGTGGATAAACAATTAGGCGTGCTGCAGTATTTCGGTGGTGGAAGCACTTCAAAGAGGGTAATACGCGAGTGACTGACGAAGCGCGTTCTGAAAGACCATCCACCGCGTTTATAGATGTCAACATTGCAAAAGCTGCGGAGATGTTGCAAAATGACAGAAGGTTAACTTTTCGCAAACTTTCGGCTTCACTTGGCATCTCAATAGAACGGGTTCAGCATATTGTGACAAGGAACTGAAAATGCATCACCTGTGTGCCTGGTGGGTACCCAGACATCTCACAGAAGAGCAAATGTGACGTCGAGTTGAACTGTGCAAGAACACCATTCGAATGTTGGAGAGGATACCAGATTTATGGACATCGATTGTGACGTTTGGCGAATCGTGGCTTCGTCATTATGATCCAGAATCCAAACAACAGTCCAGTGTATTGAAACACGCAAATTTGTCTCTGCCCCAAAAATTCTGTGTGATTCTTTCTGCGTGTAAAGTCATGCTTCTGTTCTTTGATGCGCATGGTATGATCTTACAGCACTGGGTTCCCCGTGGACAGACATTTAATGGTGACTATGCAAACGTCCTGAAAACCCATTTGCATGGAGCCATGTGGAAGAAAAGACCACATTTGCTGAAGAAACAGTGTTTTTTGCTCCAAGACAATGCCTGACCACATGGTGCTGCTGTTATATTGGCAGCACTGGCTGAAATTAATAGGACAGAACTGGAACACTCTCAATATATCCCAGACTTAGGGCCTGATTCATTACCAATTGCAACTGCGACAACGCACGCAATCGGCCACTTGTGGCGTTTTGCGCATGTGTATGCATTGCTGTGCATGAAGTGGCCACTGCGACCAGGGCTGCGATCGCAGTGGCCAGCCTGCAGAACCATCGCTGAGGGATTAACAGGAATTGCCATTTGTGGCCCACGGTGGTGATTGGCGAAACGCAGGTGTGCCAGTGCGTTTGAACGCCGTTGCGTGGGTGTGCAGAAATTATCCACTGCGATGCCATATGCAGCTTGAGTAATCATAGCTTGCGATGAGGTTAGCAATTTCTGTGTAAGGTCAGAGTTTGTGCAAGTGTACTTGATGGTACCAATGGTTTCGCAGTCTTGCTGCACTACTGACTCCAGTATTTCCGATTCCAAACTGGTGATCCTGTATTCTGGTTCCATTCCGGTGGCTCCAGTATTCCGGTCCCATTTTGGTGTTCCAAGCAATCCGGTCCCATTCCACTACTCCAGTCCCATTCCAGTGATCTAGTATTCTGGTTCTATTCCAGTGGCTTCAGTATTCCGTTCCCATTCCAATCTAGACCCATTCCGGTGTTCCAGCAATCTGGTCCCATTCCGATGTTCCAGCATCCCGGTCTCATTCCAGCTATCCAGAGCTACTCCAGATTCCACGTGATCCAGTGTCCTGCTGGATCTAGCCTGGTTGACATACCGAAGCTCTCTATCCTATCTACTGGAGTGAGGTTTAGCAGTCAGAGACTCAGGGCTTGATTCAGCAAGGAACGCAGTTGCTTATACGCATGAAATCGGTCGATTAATTCACACTGCGCATGAATATGCATCGCAGTGCGCGAGCTAGACACTGCGTTAGGATTTGAGAACGCAGTGACTATGTAGACCCATGGCAGAGTGATTGACAGGAAGTACCGTTTGTGGGTGGTGACGGGGGGGTGGTCAGGCGAACGCAGGCTTGCAGGGGCGTGTAGAAATTATCCACTGCATGGCCATAAGCAGCCATAACACTGATAGCGTGCGTGGCTGTTAGCAATTTCTGAGTAAGGTTAGGGCTTGTGCAAGTGTGCATATGGGTTCGAAGTTACCGATTGTTTCCTTATGTTGCCCTAGTATATGGATGTGAGTAAGGGGAAGTGGGCGCCCTTATGTCTATGAATGCATGCATTAAAATATCACTATTGATCCGTAGTGAATCAGGCCCTTAGGCAATTGCTAAGCTGTAGTTATTGCAGACTGAAAACTTAGGGCCTGATTCAGATTTGGGAATAGAGTAAGATATAGCATGTAACTGTGTACCTGGACAAACCATGTTGCAATACAAGGGGTGCAAATACATACATTTTATTTTGCAAGCACGGTAAATACTGGCTGCTTTTGCATGATGTAGCCAACAAATGCTGCACAGATTTATTGTTACACTGCAATTTAGATGTCAGTTTGGACGCCCCTCCCAAACCTAAATCTCTCAGAATGTTTTCAATCTTCCCCACATGCAGTGCAGCATGGTTTTACCAAGATGTACAGTTACATGCTATTTCATACACTGGCCGATCAAATGTATTGTTCTACCACTTGATTTTGTATCACAGTTTATAGACCGCATACTATACAAAGCATGTAGCAATGTCTCCCTTGCCATGGATCCTCTACATTTTCCACCTGCCATGTTCATCTGTGTCCCATTGCTCTACTGTTTCCACCTTCCCCGCAAATCAATATTGTAAACTCTCATAACCAGGGCCCATTACCCTACCTCTCATGTATGTCCCCTCTCTATCTACCAGACTTCTACCCAATATGTTTTATGTTACAACCTTATTTGAGTGTTATTCCGCTATGTTCCACTTATAACACACTGTAATTGCTTTGTGCAACTCATCCCTGACAACACATATATACCACACATCTTGTTATAATGATTAATCATGGATGCATTAGTCTGTTGACTACTTGGCCTTGTGGAATATGAGGCGCCATAGAAATAAACAGTGACAAAGATGATGACATGTATTTTCAACACATTGTAAACATATTTAGCACAATAAAAACCTTGCTCGGTTTGCAACTATAAAACAAAAGAACACAAGGCTTAATGGTTTCTTTTCCCTGTGATGCAAAAGAGAAATAATCAGATAAAACTTAATAAATATTTTGAAGAGACAAGCTGTTGAAGAGCTCTGCAGTTCCTTCATGCAGATCGCGGCACAATTACAGGGTTAAGCAGCTGCTTTGCAAAAAAAGTGCTGTGTTTCCTTGGAGCACTGCTCAAAGGTGCTGACCAAGTAGGTGTAAATACATCTGTCTTTTGCCATTTGTACTAATGCATGCCTCCTACACTTCTCAGCGCACAGCAGATGGTCTCTGTCCTGTCTAAATATTACAGTGTACAGACATCCATTGCTATATGTTTCTAGAAATATGGGGGCAGATGTTAAATATGTTAAGCACATGCTTTGCCCCCTGGAGGTTTAAGTTAAGGCTGCCGTCTCAATTTGGCTATCTTAGGCATGCCAGGATTCCTAGTTCTTAGGCGTTCCTTTTAAATCTCTCCAAGTATATAATGTCTTAATGTTAAGTTTCATTACAGCAGCCACGGAGTATTTCACCACCAATTAAGCAACCTTTATTAATATGTATTTAAACAATATATTACTCAGGGCATGGCAGTCCAGATAATCAGTGTTCCAAATTCTGTTAAATTCTTATTTCTCCAGTTCAATACATATATATATATATATATATATATATATATATATATATATGTATATATATACACATAATGTATTCAAACATACATACACATATATATTATGTATATCTATAAAATGTTAAAGTGGTAATGTCATTATGTAAAAAAAGATTAAGGTTGAATAATAATATTATGCTGCACAATCATATGATGCTCTTTACATGGAATTAATTCCAAAACAGACAAAGCTCCAAACTAAAGGTGCCCACACACATAGCGATTTTTTTTCCCGATCTGGCCGATTCCGACACATTGGAATGACAGACCTGGTAAAAAATTGTCCAAATTGTAAGTCCCCACTCACGATCACGATGCGATGCGCGCCCCCGCAGGTCGCACATCGCAATTTCAGATCTGCCGTGCTGTACTGCAGATCTGACAATCTAGACACAAATGCACTGTTATAAACTCTGGCTGTAGGAGATCGGATGAAGATTGGACAGCATATTGTATGCATATCGTGTTCAGAGCTGCCGGGGAGAGTTTCAAGGGAAATTGGACACATCGTCGGATCATGAGTACATCAGTATGTGTGTGGGCACCATAAGAATCATCCAATTGATTGTACTGCTGAACTTGGACATTACAGACTCCCAGCAACTCTTGCAATTGGCTGAGAATAATAAATTTTATGATTATTATATCAGATTACAGATTTCAAGATTAAATATTGACTATTTACAAAGGATTAACTAGTAATGTCGTACAGATGAACAATTTGTTTTCATAACAACTCATCAGTTTACTCACTGGGAGATTTACACATTTTAGCAAGTCATCCAGGAACAGTAGGACATTCTCATGCATCCTACCCACTACCGTAGCGAAATTGGAGGAGTTGGGGGGAGTTATGACACATTTTGGGGCATATCGCGCCATGGTGGCCCTGTCCCACTATCTGATGCCAAAACCTGTGGTATTTCCGAGTGATGGGCACAGCCTTGATGACGCCACTATGGTCATGCCACCATGCACAATTTTGCATCTTTTATTTTAAAAGTTGCTTAAGCTGTATGTTAGAAAGGATTCCATATTATCTTAGTAACTAAGTGGTACAGGTTTTATTACGTTATTGAAGGTCATTTTGTATGTGGGCTAATTTGTTTTTATAAATAATATGTTCACTTGTGTTAGGACAACAATCGATATATTTGACAGTCTAAGCATACTTACTATACAGCTAAGTGTGGGGCAAATGTTCCTTGTTATCAGACATTTTATGATGGCTCACAATATAATTTAACAGATGTGAAACTCATGAAACATTCATCCATACAGTCTATGGGAATGACAGTTTCTCATGTAAAAATCCCCATCTACTACTCGCCTTCAAATGTATCAATACTGACCCGATTCTGACCAAGCCACAAACACTGGCCATGACATAAAAGGGAGTGGCTCTACTATTGCTCTGTGCAATGGTCTCTAGCCCTATCTAGGGGACTGTGCGTGTATTTCCTGCAAGGCTGGAAAATGTGTGGGATTAATTTCCTCAGAATCGAGTGGAACAAAAGCAGATCTCATCCAACTAAAATCTGGATCTTACAATGGCTGGATCAGCTAAACTCAGTATACTTGTATTTGAGCATAGGTGTTCGGCTGTTACTACTTTATTTAACTTCAATTTGATACAACTGAGGAACAAATCATTCTAATGCAGATGCTTCCTAATGGCCCTTCCAGAAGGTACAGCTGAAGGGGAACTAGAATAACTGGAATTTCCTGTGTTCTGGATTATAGGGAGACCTGCTGAACGCAAGTATTTGAGAAAGAAAAGATGATGTTCCAGAGATCATCTCTAAGGTGAAATGGGGTTCCTACAGGAGGCAGATGTAGAATTAAAGAGTGTAAAGGTGCAGAGAGTATGTAACATTGTGCCATAAATTGAGGAGTGGATCCGAAAGCTCCAATTACTCGACGACAAAGAGACTATTGCAGCTAGTAGACATTGATCACATGGCAGTGGAAGAATTGAATAGTGGCCATGAGGACTTTCTAGTCCTAACTAATCACTTCACTAAATTTGCAGTAGTGGTGTCCACCAAACATCAAGCAGCACTGATAATGGTAAAAGCTTTAAGGGAAAATTTTATTAAATCATATGTGTGTTCTCACTGATTCCAATGAGATCAAGATGCTAATTTTGAATTACCAATGGTGTCTGAACTGTGGCCCTGATTCAGAGCCGGACGCTCTTTGTGAGCGCTCGCTCTGAATCTGGGCGGCCTGTTTTTGTATTTTGGCTGGCCTCCAGGCCGCTCCCTAAGCTGTGGGTGACCACCCACAGCTTTTGCGAGTGGCCAGGTGATGGCGCTTGCGACGAGACCCTTGTGGTATGGTCTCGTTCCCGCAAGCCCCAGTGAGCTTCCTGCTCTAGTAGAGAAGGAAGCTCACTACTGAAATCACGAGTGATGTCAGTAGAGTCGCCGTCAAACGGCAGGCATTCCTTCGGGAACGCCTCCATTTGGCCAGCCACCTCCCCCCTTCACGCTTACAAAACAGGGCGAGCTGTCGATCAACATCGACAGCCGCCCCATTTTGCTGCGAGCCTCGAGCGAGTGAAGTTCTCGCTCACTCCGGGGCTTGTTGCCGTGTGCGCACTGCCTGGCCATCGACCTGCTTGCGAGCAGGTCTGAATCAGGCCCTGTGTCAGTTATATCATATTAAGAAGCCCAGCACAACACTTTTTTTCCCCTAAGGAATGTTTGCAAGTGGTTTGTTGTTCCCACCGGGTTTGATTCATAGTTGCACAAAATGTGACCACAATTGTGTCTGTATACCTTATTCAGAAATAAATGCGGATTTCCATCTGTATGCTGGCTGCATCTATGTGAAAGCATTGAAACCATCTATTGCTGAAAATAGCCATCATCATAATCAGAATGTATCCTTGTTGCTGAAGATCTGACGGGCCTCTGTATAAGCTCACCTTTGAATAGCCCATCAACATGCCCATGTTAAACACCCCATTATTGCCAGTCACAAATGAAGATACAACTGAAATCTGTATGGCTATGAATTGCCTTAAACTGCTCTGCTATGTGCATGCAGGCCCTTCAAGTTTGTGGAAAATCACAAGATCCATACATAGTTGTAATTGCAAGCAACTCAAAATCACACCGAGCGTGTTTAACATGCTGTAGAGAAACTGTCTGGAACATATACAATAAGTATAAACAGTGAATCATACCACTGGAAACACCCATTCCTTTTGGATGTTTGGAAAAAGTGTTTAACTGCCAGTAGATCTCATGTTACAGCCACTAGAGCCACAGCGAGGATGTACTACGACATATGCAAGAGGAGTACACTCAAAAGCGGAGGGAGACTTGGGTAAAGCAAAGTAATGACCATGTCAGGATCCTGACTATTTCTCTCATTTATTACACTCAAAAGCGGAGGGAGACTTGGGTAAAGCAAAGTAATGACCATGTCAGGATCCTGACTATTTCTCTCATTTATTATTAAGTTGTCTTGTGACCTACATCTGCCACCTGTCCTGTGATCAGGATATTCTGAGTTGTCTGGGAAGTCTGCTCACAAGTCTGTGAACTCTGGAGATTCCTGGTTAGAACAATGTGTGCAGTCCAAATAGTAGTGCTAGTCTTGAGCTTCAGAGAAAGAATATTCATTGCTGTCTGTGCCTGCTGTTCTCTCTACACTTCCACAGCATGCTAGTACTCAGGCTGCATGCCAGAGTTCCCTCCAAAACTCAGTATGGGCGCAGCCATGTTAGACTCAGTCACCTGACTCAACTCCACCACTCAGAGCGCTGCTCGCAGACCACCTGACAGCATCAGCAATTCCTGCATGACTGAGGTATAAGTATCCTGCTCTGACAGCATTCTGTGCCTGGGCTTCGTTGACACTAGACGTCCAAGGCTCCAGCTTCCTGGCTAGTTGTCTATGGTTCACTCCGGTTCCAGGTGTGCTATAGTCTGGTCCCACTCTGGCTCCAGTTGTGCTATAGTCTGGTCCCACTCCGGCTCCAGTTGTGCTACAGTTCAGTCGCAATCTGGCTGCAGCTTGTGCTATAGTCCGGTCTCAATCCGGTTCCAGCTTGTGCTACAGTCTGGTCCGAATCCGGCTCCAGTTTGTGCTACAGTCCGGTCCCAATCTGGTTCCAGCTTGTGCTATAGTCCGTCCCATTCCGGCTTCGGTTTGTGCTACAGTCTGGTCCCAATCCAGCTCCAGCTTGTGCTACAGTCTGCTCAAAATCCAGCTCTATCTTGTGCTATAGTCCGGTCCCAATCCTGCTCCTGTTTGTGCTCCAGTACGGTCCTAATCTGGTCCCAGTTTGTGCACCAGTTCAGTCCCAATCCGTTCCAAATTTGTGTTACATTTCGTTCCCAGCCCGGTCCTATTATGGTACTGTTCTGCTGCCAAAATCGACCCATACCCAGCCTGTACTGACTCTCGAGTGCTGCCTCTATTGGCTCCTACAGTTACCATCACCTTTCTATCAGAACTCTTATTAGCTACACCATCTATAAGAAAGTGTTACACACGCCCTTCCGTGCTTCAGGATTACCGAGCTACCAGAGAGTAAGTATATGGGTCTCTCCCGGTTAATCCTGAATCCCCAATCCTGATAGCCTCTAAATGGACAGACTACTGCTTGGCCTAACTACCAAGTGAGTGCAGGACGTATACCAATCAAGGTCTTGGTCACAATCTAACTGGTCCAGGCAGAATGCAGAGCAGAATCAGGGTCACAAAGAAAAAGGTCAGCCCAGACAGCAAATAATGCAGAATCTGAGTCACAAGGCGGGATCAGGAAATCAGGCATAGCAACAGACATAGCACTAAAGGTTGCTATTTAAAGCAGATACCACCCTTCAAAAACCAGCCCCAATATAAGTGAAGAGCACATAAAAAAACATGTAACCCCAAGCATCTACGATAATTAGGAAAACAAAATAGGAATGCCAGCAGTGAAGGGTAACTGGATGAAGTCTGACATACAGTTACCTGTTGTTCCTAACACCCTCAATCTTCTTCTGTCAAAAGCCTAGCTCCTCCCCTTCTATTATATTTGTGGTCTCTCTGAACCAATTGAAAGTTCTCCATGAGAAGACTGATCAGTAGGGAGATCTGTCTCTCGCTACAATATTCCATTGCTCCTCCCAGACCACTACCACCTGACTTACTGAATAGAATAAATGGGCTTGATGTTCTTGAGGAGCTAAACCTGAAAAGGTTTATAGACAAATTCCAGGAACCCAGTGGACAATTGAGAGACAACAAAAGAATTTCCAAAAGTTGTAAAACTGGGATATCACCTCGGCTTTTACAATGTCCTGAGACGATACGCTCAAGGTGAAAATAAAATGTCATGTTTACGTAAGAAAAGATAACTTTACTATCTAATATAAAGAAAGACTGAAGTGACCACAGTGAGCTTTTAAGAAGGGGCAGATGTAGTGGTTTAGAAGCCCCCTGACAATGGTGGGAAGTGTGGAGCAGCAAAGGTGGACAAATGGGGGATAGATCAGCCCCAATTGTCATGTTGGAAGAGCCCTACGCTGTTGTCAGGGCAGTTCCTGTTTATGTAATGGGTTCAGGAAGATGCATAACATGTATGATCTCTTGAGCGCTCCTTTTGAAAATATATCTTTGCTTTTACCTTGTCTATCTCATCTCTTTCACATGGTTTGGCCAGGAATGTACATAGACAGAGGGCAGGGCAGATAAATTATTTTCCATATGGCTCCCTTAGATCCTCACTCTCTCGTCTTTGATTAGATCCACCCTTAGAACATCGATGCAACTAACGACATGGTACTGTATATCTTTAGGACTCTGGCCAATAGGACTTCACCATTCTGACTTAATTGTGTATTGTTACCAGATGCTATGATTTTGCTAACACCCCCTCCTTCTGCTTTATGATATGACTCCATACAGTTGTTTACAGTTGCTATTTTTACTATCATTGTTTTATTTAATAGATCTTTGTGTTACAGTGGACCGACCACACTTCCTTATGATTTCTTTATTTCTGTTATGTACTGACAATATTACTGCATTATACTCATCTATCTTGTTTCTTTTAGTAAACAAATATTTGGATTTTTTTTTTTTTTTTTTTAAAGTGCGCAAGTCTGGTAATAATGATAAACTGAAGAAGCGCGAAAAAGGGTTCTCTGAGAGGATAAAAAAAAAGAAAAGTAATAGCACAGAAAATAAAAGAGTGCTGACAGTAAAAGTGAAATAAAACACAGACCACACAATAAAAATGTGTTTAAACACACTCACAACAGCATAATCCAAAGGTTCCCAAATGCGGTCTTCAAGGCTCCCCAACAGTTCAGGTTTTAGAGATATCCATGGTTGAGCACAGGGGGTTAAATCAAATTGAGGTACTAATTAAGTCACCTGTGCTCAACCAAGGATATCTCTAAAACCTGAACTGCTGGGAAGCCTTGAGGACAGTGTTTGGTAACCTCTGGCATAATCTATGCCCAAGTAATGAAGCTTAGCAGCAATCGATGTCAGCAAAACATATACAAACGGTCAATCAAGTAGTTCGCTAGTGCTGTCAACTTTCATCATACAGTAAGCAAGTATTTGCTTTTGACCCCCGGCATAGCATAGTATAGTTTGCATATATTCACAATAGCACAAACATGCTATCAGCGTACTTGGCCCCATCCTGCCCATCCAGGCGTAGACAAGCTTAAGCAGCAGGTCCTCACAACTGTTCTGGGCATGCAAATTCACTAAACATTTGTTATGTCACCTGGCTCAGCACTGAATCTGCATAAGCGGCCCCATGTTTGTATATGGATACGTGTGTGGTGTGTACATTAATGTTATGTGCCTGCAATTATACGAATGTTATTTAGGGGGTGTTTGTGTATATTAATGTTATTGAGGAGGGGAGTGTATCAATGTTATTTGTGCTATCAGAAAGGGGGGGTGTATGAAGATCTGTGTTTAGCTGCAGGAGCATGTGTGTATATTAGTGTGATCTTGGTGTATGTGTTAATATTATTTGGGTTTGTATTACCATTATTTTTAGGTTGTTTTAAAGTTATTTGGGGGCCTATATTATCAACCCTTCTACTAGAATACCTTTGTGGTGGTTGCATGGAGTCCTGTACTTACAGGGGATCTGTTTGCTGTAACAATTTTAACATGGAAACAATGTCCAAACAAACCGCTGATAGAAGCGTGATAACCTAGTGTGACAAACTGACGCATTTCTCCACCTATAATCAAAGGTGGTTTCATCAGAGGATTGTCTTGTGTGACTCCAAATGTCCCTTGTGTCAATTCTCAGCCAATCGAGTGGCTGTGTTCGCAGCAAGTGGGCTGCAGGTAACTATCGTACCAATTGAAAAAAAGGCAGATAACAGGTGAAGTTATACAATTATAGGGAAGAATGGTTATCTATCCAATAAACACTCCACCCAAACCACTTCATCATAGGGAAAGAAAGTGAACTTGAATATTGACAACCAGCTGTGTCTAATTCACAGTACCTGTAGACTTTTGCTACAATAGTGGCTGAAGAGGGAACATAAGTGCAGCGCCAGAGTTGTACTATCAATGCTTTAGTGGTAATAATAATATGTACCATCACATGATGATCTGCTAATGAGAACTCTCTCAGGAGGAAGTGGAAATGAGCCAATTGTGGAGTAGGGGTTAATAATAAACCAGCAACCCTCAAGATCAGAAATCTTCCACAGAGGCTTAAGAGCTGGGCAAACCCAAACCATGTGATAAATGTCACCCACCTGACCACAAATCCTCCAACAATACTTAGAGATGGAGGGACACATTCAGAGTTGTCACTCAGAATCATATAGAGTCTATGAAACAACTTGATAAATATAGTGATACATAAATTGTGACAAACAAACAAAACAGGTTAGAAAGATTCTACCCCAATCATTATCCAAGATTGTAGCCGAGAGAGCAGCTTCCCATTTCGGGATGTAGTTGGCATCCCGGTGTGCAGGATGCTTGTGGTCACAATATCGATGGTGGAATACCGTAGGTACGTATCGGGGGTTAGGGGGCGGGTTAGATTTAGGGTTGCAGGTTAGACACTAGGGGGAGGGTTAGGGATAGGCACATGGAGGGAGGGTTAGGTTTAGGGTTATGGGTTAGAAACTAGGGGGAGGGTTAGGGATAGGCACATGGAGGGAGGGTTAGGTTTAGGGTGCGGTTAGGGTGAGGTTAGGTTTAGGCACTAGGCACCAGGGAGGGAGGGTTAGGGTAGGGGTTAGGTTCCTTATCTAGTGCTGTCGGGATTCTCACTGTTGGGATGCCACTGTCGGTATTCTGACCAGCGGCATCCCGATCACCAGGATCCCATACCCAACCCCCCATATAAGATAAGACAACAAATGACAATACCACCAAATAATCCCAGATTTATGACTCCAATTAAAATTTTCCTAAAATCAACTGAAGGATACCTATCAATTTGCATCCTTGGGGAAAAAAAGTTTGCAGCCATGGAGTAACTGTAAATATTTATAAAAATATTGTGGGGGAATAATCATATATATGAAGCCACACCAGTTTAGGTAATTATTGCAATATTAGAAAATAAAATAGCCAAAAAAACTATATTCTACTCTATTATAGATAGATCCTAAATGACCTTATATTGGTGGTGCTCCCAGAGAAATTGTGTAATACACATGGATTAGATGAAGCTAAGAAGCAAAAGAACAAAATACTCTTTGTGGGCACTCTTGAATGAAAATTATAAAAAGTCTTAATGCTATAACAATCAGAGACAACAATATCAAATGTACACATCATATACACATATCAGCCTTGTTAATGAAACTCAGGATTCTACTGGTTAGGAGACCTCTCTTTTAAAGAATACAATGATTGGCTGAGGCTTAACAGAAATGATGGGTTGGAGGAGAGTGAACTTGATGGCAATTAGGTGATCAAGCCACCAAGGCGAAATGCGCGTCCACCTGATGCGGCTGCCCATCACAGGCGATACAGCTGACACACCATTCGCAGCCTGACCACCAGATTTATGTGACCAGAGGTATCTTTTCTATCCCTCTAAACTCTGTCTCATCTCAGCGGAAGCCGGCGCTTACCTCTGCAATGCCGGCTGGTAACAGAGGTCAGATGTGGCTGTGAGTTGAGACAGCAGAAGCGTCTATCTCTTGTTTCCCTAGGGTTTGCATGCACCACTCTCTCATCCCTTGTTCGATGTCCAAAGACAAGGGAAAGCAGAAGTGGTGTGATGCAACTTGCTCCCTGGGCTTTCCTACATTCCCCTATCTTTCTCATGGAGACGTCTACTTAATCTCACTATAGGCTCTCATATGTTTTGTGTTATAGGTTGGATATCGAATTTATCATTCAAATGCTGCAGAAACAACAACATGTTGCTTATATGTAAAGTGGATTGACCCGATAAAAAATGTTTAGAGAGTCTCCATGAGATGTATGAATATGATCTTACTTGAACCAGAAGCAGAGTTTTGCTGAACATGAATTGATTTCACTACAGCCATGAATGTATTCCTAGATTGAAGCCAAAGGACTTCAATTGATAATCTCAAATATAATTCTGCTTTAGGTAAATGTTCCTGATGGACTTATTATGCATGTACGCTGTGTCATATCATTACCTCTGGAATTAGTATTGGGATGTCTGAATGACCTAACAAGGCTAATATGTACATAAAATGTGTACATTTGATATTGTTGTTATAGCATTATGGGGCCTATTCATCATCGGAGGCCGTATGGCCTCTGATGATTAAGTATTCATCTTGCTGCGAGGGAAACGTGACACCGGAGCAATTCATCATTGCTCCGGTTCGTGGACAGCTGCTCCAAAAAGCAACTGTTCCTTCGGTTAGTATCATCTCACCTCCTCCCTGTTACCCCGGCTACGCATGCGTGACCTCGAGGTAGGGGAGGTAGTGAGGAGGCAGCGGAGGGATCCACTCATAATCCCTCTTTGCATCCCCAGAACTCCTTCCCATAGGAAGGAGCGGGGATCCGAGAACAAGCGCCGTCTGAAGATGGCGCTTGTTCTCGGAAGCAAACTCAGAAAACGTTCAGTTTTCAGAGTTTGCTGAATATCAGGGGTACTTTTGATGAATAGGCCCTAAGACTATTTATAATTTAACATAATTAAGACATTTTGAGTGGGTGTACAGCTTATTCCCTACTAACTATTAATCAGCATATTATTATTAGGGAATGCTACATTTCCGCTGTATATTTATATGCTAATATTTTACCATACGATTTTGGTAATCTTTCGTGAGCATTTAATTTATTTCTAAACCACAGAGTGTCACCATTTAACACTCGTTTTATATGTAGGATTTTCAATTAAAAGCTAAGTTTTAACATTTATATCGTCAATAATAAAAAAATGTCCTATTCATTCAAGAGTGCCCCACAAAGAGTATTTAGAAATATGAAGGAAACCTGAAGTTGTGAGAAAGACTTAAGAAAACCATCAAGGATGATATCCTGAAGGAGCACCGCACCCTCTCTCTGCCACTTGGTTAATTGTAAATTTGGAATCAATCTAACTATACTAGAGAAAGAGAAAGGAAAGGGCGGAAGGCAAAATAAGAGCCAAATAATCCTAAACTTGGCTAAAGCAGCTCTAGCGGTAGTTAAAGAATGCAATCTAACAGACTGGGGGAGCCACAAAAGGTCTGGTAAAGATCCCAGGGAGGACATACTCAGTTCAAAAAGATCCCATAGCTTGGGGGATTCTAATGTGAACCAATCCTTAGCTTTTAGCAGACAAGAATTCTGATAAAATTCAAGATAAGGAAACACCAAGCCCCTTCTGTTTTTTGTTTGTTTTTAAAAAGAGACACGGTAGTTCTGGCAAGCCTAGGCCTTGTCACCATGGGGTTTTAGCCTGGCTCTGCAAGATACCACTTGCGTCACTATACCTTGGTTGTTAATCACTTCCTTCAACCATGTGGGTTCTATAACATATACCACAATAAGATGTGTTTCCATTATTCATATTTCGACTGTTGAAAGCATTTATTAAAATGAAGAAGGGTTATAAAAAGCATTTTCATTTGTGTATCTGTAACCTTGACGAACAAAAGTAGAGGGCTGTGATGCGGTGAAATATTAATTTATTAAAATGAACAAAACTCAGTATTTCTGTTTTTACAAGTCCACTTACTGTTGGCTTTATGACTAATTCTCTGAACTACACAATGCACACGAATAAACAAATATTAAAGGATCTGCCCAGACTTTTATACTTATTTCAAACACTCCCAGTAAGGGTACCGCCTTACGTTTTTAAACAGTTCCAATATATTATAACGCAATTTATATGATCAAAAAAGCGCCCTAGGGTGAGAAGGGTTGTACTGCAGTGACACACATCTAGTGGTGGCCTGGGGGTTCCCAACTTTAAATCTTATTATATGGCTGCTAGAATAGCGCAATGTGTGCTGTTGAGTAAACCCAACGCTGAGAGGGTGTGGGGGGTGATTGAATCTGCTGCACTGAAATTGCATTCTATTTCCTCCTTGTTATGGCTCCCTAAATTAGCCCGTCTCAAAGCAGCCTGGCATCATCCTGTTATCTCCCATACCTTGGATATCTGGGATTTTGCTAATCGCCGACATAATATTGCTCCACGCCTTAGCCCCCTGATCCCATTATTCAACAATCCTGATTTCCGGCCACTAGCCTTTACATGCTGGCATAATTGCACAGTTGAATTGTTGAACGATATTACTCAAACTTCATCCTTCCATTCGTTCTCTGATATTCATACCGAATATTCTATCCCACACAAATTATTTTACCAATATGTGCAAATCTGACACTTTCATTCCACAATGACTCCTCGACTCACTAGAAGATCCCTCACTACAGCTGAGTCCTTAGCTTCTAGGGGGACCAGCACTAAAGAGCTCGTCTCCGTGCTGTACACAGAACTCAAATCTCCGTGCCCTGAGGAGAGTTTCTAATGAGAAGGCTTGGGAAGCTGACTTAGGGGAGACCTTATATAGTGAAGACTGGGAGGACATATATTCCAATGTGGCCTCTGGCCTCTACTTCTATATGTGTATGCATAAAAGATAATGCCTATAACTTGCTTTACAGGTGGTATTATGTCCCCTCTAGATTAAACTAAATGCACCCCGAGATCTCTAGTCTGTGCTGGTGTTGCAGGCAGGACACAGGGACCTTTATACACATATGGTGGAGTTGCCTGAAGCTGGTTCCCTTCTGGAAAGAAATTTGTGCCCTTGCTAGCTCCATACTAGGCATCTCTGTCCCTTTTAATCCCAAATAATTTATTTTGCCAGTGTGTGTCCCTGAGGCAACTCATCATCATTATAAGTTGTTTTGTCACATGGTGTTGGCAGCCAGATGTCTTATCGAGCCAGCATGGAAAAAAAAATCCACTGGAGAGGTCTTAGCTAAAATTTGGCACAGTCACTCTATGGAACAAATGACAAGCTTTCTACGCGGTTCATCTAAGAGTTTCACTAAAATATGGGAGCCCTGGACCTCCCACTTTCAGGTCTCCTCTGCGTTTAATTGATTTTTTCCCCATTAAAATTAAACCAGGACCTCCGTGATTCATACCCTTCACCATTCATATGCAGGTGGTCCAGCTATGTCTGCTCCTCTTTTCCTCCTTCCCTTCCCTCTCCCTCTCTTTTCTTGCCTTCTCTTTCAGCGCTTTATGTTCTCTTTTTGGTTGCTATGTTTTTTTGTTTTTTTTTCTCTAAAATTGGATATAACGGCAGAATTATAGACACACAATTGTTGGTTTGTTAATGCACACATTTGACAAATTGTTGATTTTACTTATACTATTGTTGTGCCATGTTTTTATCTGTAGACCTCTGAGTATGTCATTTATGTACTGCCTCTCATCCTTTCAATAAATGTGTCTTTAAAAAAAAAATATATCAAAGGAAATGTTCCCAAGGTGCAACAACCAGGCAACCCTTCGTATACAGGGCTGCCATCAGGGGGAACTGCCGGGTCTGGAGTCTGGACAGAGAGGGGGGCCCAACCTCGCCACCGAGACACCATTCTGAAGAGGCTTCCATTGTCCCCCGGCCCAAAAGCCCCCAAAACCGGTCCCCAGCTATCTTTCTGCATGAGAGTGTCCATATGGCAGCCTGGTGGGCGGACCATACGGAGTGGGTGGAGATGTGCTGCAATGCTGATCACTTGGTGAATAATTTACTGAATTATATTAACAAGACGGTGATTGGTGTCTGCGTGTGGGGGTGTGCTATGGGCAGAGCGTGAACCGTGAGTGCCGACTGGGAGTAGAGGCAGTTGTTGCAGTGATGGATTGCCCTGTCTGCTTATCTTTCTCCCCATCTGAACGCTGCGGGCTATCAGGACAGCTCAGAACTGATGGGGAGCGCCAACGGTGGTGTCCCCATGGCTGCATTCTGCAGACAGAGGACCCAGACCCTGATCTGTTTCCATAGAGGGCACAGCTCTTCCTTTGCACATGCTGCACTCCCTGTGCTGAGCTTCTCTGCCATCTGCTCTACCCTGCTTTCTCCAGTGTGTTTAACTGCCACCCCACTCAATCTCTAGTTTGTATTTCTCTGCGTGTGTGTCACTATGTCCCCCACCCCAGGTACCAGTATATGTGTCACCATGTCACCCCCAGGCTAAAATATGTATCACCATGTTATACCCCCAGGTCGCAATGTGTCACCCTGACCCCCTAGGCCTCAGTGTGTATGTCTCCATGTCCCCCCAGGCCCCAGTATGTGCATCACCATGTCCCCCCAAGCCCATGTATGTCACCCCCCAGGCCCCAATGTAGGTCACCATGTCATTTCCCTTGACTGCACTATGTCACCATACCCCCCAGAGCCTCAGTGTGTATGTCCCTATGTCCCCTCCAGTCCCTAACATATATGTATCCATGTCCAGGCCCCAGTGTGTCTTTAATCATCCTTGTGTGTGTCTGACCTTTCCTTTTCCTCTTTAGCCTGCGTCTTCCATTACTACTCCCAGGGCCGTAACTAGGGTAGTGCGACTAGGGCACCGCAGGGCAGGGGGCGCTGTTTGGGCCTGTCAATTTTCCTGTTTATTATCATTCTCACTTGTAGCTTCCTCTTCTTTTATCCCCAGCATCTCCTGGCCTCCCCTATCCCTTCCCTGGCCATGAGGCCATGGCCCTTTTTCACGTGCACTATCTTTTGTCCGTATTTAAAAATTGTGTGTAGGGGGGGTTTGGGGCACCAATGCTCTCTCTGGTACAGTGCACCAAAAAGTCTAGTTATGGCTCTGACTACTCCTATTATATATCCCCCACCTACTTCTACCATTTGTCCACAACCACCCACCCTGTGTATTCACAAACCACTGTTCCTCTTGTTCTGCACCTTTTCCCACCTCCCTCTTTCTTCATCCACTTCTGCCCACTTTACCCCTTACCTTCCTCCTCCGCCTCTTCTGCTGCTGAAGGTGATGGAGATGGCGTTCTGCTGGCAGCCGGTAAGAAGTGATATAGAGACACCTGAGGATGGAAGGTGCGCACAATCTTTTAGCAGTGATTCTTACCCAGTCTAAAAAGCTGGGAACTGTTAAAATTCAATACCGTCATAGGGGAGGGGGGCCTTTGAACTACTTGGATGAAGTTATGCCACTGGGGAGAACTTGCACCGGCCCTCTGTGAAACGTTCCTGCAGGTCCACTGCGCTCCACCTAGATGTGACATCACAACTTGTACTGTCACATAGGGGTGGAGTGGCGACATGCTGCGCCCTAGAGCTCCAATTGAGGAAAGATTGCATTGCAGAGGAGAGGACAGACAGACCAGCCAAAGAAGTAGATGAAATAAAATTTTAAGCAGATCACAATCATAAAGAGAAATAGGAGGTCGGTTCTTGTAGGGATTAGGTAGTGGCATGGGAGGGGGGGGGCCTACTTTGTCAGTCCTGGGCCCCACAATATCTGATTGCAGCCCTGCTCGTATATAATTAAGGACCACCAAATTCTTCAAATACAAAATCTAAAAAAAATATATACAAGGCAGGCAATAAACAAATGTCCCAACAAATGTCCTTGAATCCAGAAAACTTTTACAGATGAGTCTCCACCGCGATGATCAATAGCTATTCATACAGTAGATCCAAACATATAAAAAAAAGTTAAGAAAACACAACATAGTATAAACATGTAACTGAAAACAATCACCCAAAAGGTGCTCAAAGATTTAAGTGGTAAAATATCCCAGAAACCAAATGGAGAAATCAAAATGTGGGTGTCATGTTTGGGGTTTTGAGATCCGAGTCAGGACCCGTGGACTGGGCTGATGGGTCATAGTGGAATAGCGGTGGCTGTATCAGAGGTCTACTCATGGGATGAGACCCATGAGGTAAATGCCTGGTGCAATCAGAGAGGTTAGTGGCACCTGGAAGGCTCCCTGTCTGTCCCTGGAACCAATTGAATGAAACTGAACCCCTTACCCTGAATACAGGGATAAGGGGCCAGAACCAGTGTTTGAGAACCCAGGGAACAGAGCAGAGAGTAATACAGGTAATCTACTGACCGATGTTGCACACAGATTACCAGAGCTGGGTCACTAGAGCCTGGACACTCAAAAAGGAATCCAGATCCAGCAACGGAGAGAAAGCTGGAGCAGAAACACAGCACGAACCCTAACACTCTAAGAGAGGACCCTCAGGGCAGCAACCATTATCAATAGAAGTACCGATAGTATAGTGAGTAGAGGGACTCAGAGTAGGTCAGGAGCTGCGAGGCTGAGAAGAATCAATGTAATTTGCAGAGTAGAAAGGTAATCTGAAGTACAGTAAAAGAACAGTCCACTTGAACCCGCAATGAGCAGGAGAGTTGTACTCAGAGGACTTATTTGTAGTCAGTATCACTGCAGGCAGTAGATTTAGCACTTGGAAGCACTAGGAAAGTCTTTAGTATTCCAAGGAGACTTCAAACTACAATACAGACTGGAAATAGGAATAAGTCACTGGCTTGAAACTTACTTACTTATCTTACTTGAATCTGATTGGGACAGGAGGTATCAGAGGTGGAAATGGATTGGATCCAGAAACTTGAACCGGAATGGGACTTGGGACTGTGGTAACAGTGGCTGAGCCGTAGTGGAGCGCAGGCTTGAACCGGTATGGGAATGGAGGTAACAGCAGAAAAGCTGGAGTGGATAGTGACCAGCCAGAGTGGAACCACAGGTTTCAACTGGAATGAAACCGGGGAGGATTGCAGCCAGCTTGAGTGGGACCACATGAAACCGGACTGGGACCAGAGAGAGCAGCTGCCAGCGACAGTGGAATCATAGGCTTGAACCATATTGGGGGGGCAGATTCAGCTGCTAAACGCAGATTCCAGATTATCGGGAATCTGGGCGTTCGCAGGACCCGTTCTACACACGTGGAGAACGGGTCCTGCGTGATTGCACGCAGCCTCAGCTATGCTTCTGCCAGATTGCTTGCGTGCAGCTTTGCAATTCCATTCTCTATTGAATCACCACCCCGGACTGGAGAGAGCAGCAGCCTGCCGCAGTGGAACCACAGGCTTGAACCAGACTTGGACTGGAGAGAGCAGGAGCCAGGCTTGAACCGGATTGGGACCAATGCTTGAACATAGGCTGGTAGGTGTAGGGTGGAAGTAGCATACAACACAGTGCTGCAGAGTGGATGCAGCAGACTCAGAGGCAGGAATCCAATAGCACAGGTTCAGCATTTACTCACTTAATAGATGGATGCACTCACGCAGTTCGGATCAGTATGCATGCATGAGGCGTGATGCCTTCTGCTGCATTACCATAATAGTGCAATCGCAGCTACTACCATTTTAGCAGCTGTGATAGCAATAGCTTCCTAGCCTGAATCACCCCCATATGTAGTGAATGAAAACCATTTTTTTTACTTACTACACTATATACACATTTTTTTTATTTCCATGTGAATTTATTGGCATTAATGTATGTTTCATTTTTTTTATTTGCATTAATATATGTTTAAATATTTTGTAAAGATATTCTGTATTCAAGAACATTTCAAGTGCCTGTCTTAGACATTTTTTTATTATATGTCCTATGCACATGGATTACCTCTTTTGGGTATATTTCCATTTTTTCAATAACATTATTATGCAAACTAGAATTATCCTGGAATTCTTAACACCGATCAACAAAAATAATTTGTATTGTCAAATTTAAAGAAAATAAAATAAAAAAATATCTCTCATGTTTTTTTTTCATAACTATAAAAAATAGTTAATATTGAATTACATGCTGTAGGTATGTAAGTTGACAATTAATTGGTTAAGTCCAATTGTGTTCAGTTTTAGGGGGGAATTCAATTAGCAGCTGTAATTTACCACAAGCTAATTGATCTTCTGGGGCTATTCAATTAACCCCGAAGTGAGGCCATCGGCAGCACTTATAAGGGATTATTTTTCACCACTGCACAGGCAGTGGAAAAAATTCCAAGATAAATAAGGGGGTATCCAATTTGTCATGGTAAATTACAGCGGCTAATTACCTTGCCCGGGGCTATCAAATAGTCCCGAAGTCGGCCTGAATCTGGCATTTATCAGGTTTATTTTTTGGGGGGGACCTGATGTGTCCCGAAAAAGAATCCACGATAATTGCAGTATTTTTCACCTGAAAAAAGGCGAAAACACATAGGTCCGCGAGCTTATCGCAGCACCTATGTGTTTTCAGGAGAACTATCCTATTATTTAGAATGGGCTAATTGGATACCGCTGTAGGTGGTTAACGGGTGCGGTTACCCTGTTAATGCACGATTCCGTGAAGGTTTTACCAATTCTGGGTGTTTAACGGGCGTTAACAAAGGTATCGAGTGAAAAAGGGAGCCTGATTGAATAGCCTCAGTATTTGCCTCCCTTTTTCACTCCCGTTAAGTTAATTATCGGGGCTAATTGAATAGCGCCCTAAGTGGTTCAAGCTATTTAAAAATTGCATTTAAACAAGCCTTTATAATGAAAATTACAATGTTCAAAGCACATCTTAGAAAAGGTTATTAGAAAGCACCAACTGGGTAAACAATATAATAGAATTCCACAGACTTGTAATATACCTGGAATACTATAAAGTTTAAGTAGAGAGACGATGACACATAACTGTAAATAATGGCTAAAAATTAGAAGAGATATACCCACACAGGATTCACATCACCAACTGCAGGTAAAATATTAAAGCAAGGTAGGGATAATAATGTAATCAGTTATTGCTGTTGTTTTTTTATAGTATTTATATGAGTACTATTTATAGATACTTGCACATATAGATTTTCATAATTTGCATAATACATACATGAACACATACACAGTGAGTACCCAAGTATATAACTGGTAAATGAAAAGGTGTTTCAATTATCCCTGTGTGACCCCTTCCAGTTTATACCATGAGAGTGTGCTTGGTTACAGTGGTCACAGCTAGGCCCAGAGATGTGAATGTGATTAAACTGAGCTGCCAAAGCCTAATAGGAGGAGGAACATGCTGCTCCTACACACGCAAAGTGTTCTCATCATGTGGTCATCCAGGTTCCCAGTGTGTGAGCTCAGAGCAACTTGGAAGTTTAAGCCATCCAAACAGGATCTATGCCTTGTGAAAATCCTTTATTCACATTAGTTTCCTGACAGATGTAGGAGAGAAATGGAAATATTTCATATCCAATTCTAAGGCTGATCAGTATTAAGGGGAGAATGGCTCAAATCTAAAATGAAAACTAATTATATTTTGGCTCTGCTATTAGATACTACAGACTACTTACAGATTGTGTGGAAAATAATTATTATATTTGCTGTGCGTCTGTAACACATATATTTATAGAGTTACCAATCTTGGCCAGTCTCTGCTTGGCCTCCTTTAGAAGACATATGGATTGGATGAATTTCAAGTCTGATGTGGTCAGACACAAGTATCCAAATAAATAATTTCTGCAAATGCTCAGTCTCTGCTCGTCTCATTCAAGCCTCAGATTTTCACCTCTTCTACTTTACCAGCATACATATTTCATAAAGAGAGAGTGCAGCCAGGATGTGAAAGGTTGACACGTTGCCACTTGAAAGACAGACATTCACAAGCACACAGGAGCTTTAGTACTGAAGGCTTGTTTGGCGTATATGTGGCCTCAGCAACACAAAAATAACTTGCTGCTCTGCTATTACACGGGCTTCACTTTGTAATGGGATCACATGATGTTTTCCGCAAACCTACCAGGCACATTATGTACTTTTTCATACTGTAATAATTTTAGCTCTAATTGTTATTTAAGTGAATAGTTTTCTGATGTTATCGAGTGCATTCAACTTCATTAACTGCGCACCAAGGTTTTTCTTCCCAGCTAAGGTGACAATTCTGACTTATAAATCTCCTTGACAGACGTGTTTAAACCGGAATCAGTATAATTTACCCGACAGCGGCAGCCCGGCAAGGGTGAAAATCCTGATCGCTAATTAAGGTAAGTATCACTAACCTTTCTCCCCCCCTAACCCTCCCTTAGGGGTGCCTAACCCTAACCTCCCCCCCAAGTGCCTAAACCTAACCCCCCTTCCCGGCAGCCTAACCTTAAGTCTCCCGGGGGGGTGCCTAACCCTAACCTCCCCCTGGGGGTGCCGAACGCTAACCCCCCCTTCACCTAGCCTATCCCTCCCGTGTGGCTGCCTAACCCTAAGTCTCCCCCGGGAGCCCCTAACCTAACCCTCCCCCCTGCGGCTGTTCGTGCCCGGCGCCTAAGCTTCACCCTTGATCGGGATGCCAGGCGTCGGGCTCCCGGCATAGGTAAAATGACAGACGTCGGGATTTTCGATGCCTGTCATTAGACCCTTGCCGGGATTAGACAGTCGGGATACCGACGGCCGGCATTCAGACGGTCGGCATCCTGACTGCTTACCATTTAAACCATACTTGTCTACTTTTGAACAAGCATTTCAGGGATATGGTCAAAGCAACATCTATGAGCGTGGTGGTAGAGTGGGCGTGTACTGCTACATCAGAGAGGCGTGACATAAAATTGATTTACATATAAATGTAAATGAGCCCCAAAGCAAATAGTAAGATCTACTTGTTGATTAAAACACACTGATACTTTTCAGAAAATGCATGTGTATATATATATATATATATATATATATATATACACACACACACATAGATACAGAAGAACCCAAACTGTGCTTTTTTTTTTAGGCTGTGGCAACAGACCACCAATAGAGCCCAGTCGAGGCCTCGATCCCGGTATCCCATCAGGAGAGGGGGCCAGTGCTCGAAAAAGAGGGAGGGGCCAGAGGAAATACTAAAACCTCTATACAACATATCAAGTATTTCCCTTAGCAACGTCAAATATTCCCTTTTGTCACTTCGGTTATATTTTGTCCCCACCGTTAAGCATAACAATTTTAACTGGTCTGTGGTCCATTACAAAGTTGGGCACAAATTAAGGTTACGGGAACACTTCACTGGTAATAACATTGTAAATTTTAGGACTCCAAGTATTTTTGACCCATCCTCCTCGAATCCTAATATAAAAACTTTTACGCATATAGTTGAACAAGATATGTCAATAGCTCCTAAGGGTGCTAGATATGATAATTTATCTGTGACACAGCACCAGGCATTGAGATCTTTAATGAGGAAAGATGAGATCGTCATTCGGCCCGCCGACAAGGGCGGAGCCGTGATTGTACAAGACTGGCATGCTTACGATCAAGAGGTATGTTGCAAGCTTGGCGACAGTAAGACGTATTCCAGAGTTGATTCAAACCCCATGTATGAGGTGAAGCGGATTATTGATCGAAGGATTGACCAGGCGGTCCACCACGGCTGGTTGGATGAAGGGATAGCAGCCTATTTGAAAGTGGAGCATCCCGTCTGCTCCATCCTATACCTATTACCCAAGATTCATAAGTCGTGGTGGACCCGCCTGGCCGACATATCATCTCGGCCAGGGGTTCGGTGCTGCAGCCCCTGGAAATGTTTGTTGATAGTTTTCTCCAGCGACACGTCACCAAAATGGATAGTTTTGTCCGGGACACAACTGATTTCCTGGAGAAAATTCTACTGATTAATGGTCTAACTGATGATGTGTGGCTGGCTACTATGGATGTCTCATCACTTTACACTGTGATACCTCATGAGGCGGGATTGGATGCATTGAGGGCATCGATGTGCATTGGTCCTCATATGGATCCCCCATTCAGTTTATGATAGAGTTGGCAGAACTGATCCTTAGTAAAAATAATTTTGTATATTGCTCCGATTTTTACATCCAGTTGGCAGGTACTGCCATGGGGTCGAATTTGGCACCAACATATGCCAACCTCTATATGCATTATTATGAACATCAATTAATCTTGAACCAGTTTGGTAGCAAGATCATCTGCTACAAATGTTTCATCAACGAAGTATTTTTAATTTGATGGGGCACAGATTGCGAATTCCACAAGATGGTTGATTCTCTCAATGCATTGGATAGCCCAATACATTTTACGGCAAATGTTGAAATGGAGTCCATCAATTTTTTGGACTTAACAATTTTCCATTGGGGAGATGGACTAAGCTCAACACTGTTCAGAAAGAGACTGGCCGGAATACTCTCTTGCATGCAAGAAGTCATCACCCCAGTACCTTGAAGGAAAGTCTCCCCATCTCTCAGTTCCTGAGAGTCTTAAAGAACAATACCGATTTGGTTGTCGCTGAGAAACAACTGATAGAGATGGGGGATCGCTTTCTGGTACGTGGGCACTCACGGAAGACTGTTGAGAGATGTTTGATCAAAGCCAAAGAAAGGTTTTCAGAAAATATCACAAAGAAGCCTCTTGACACTGAAAGGATGATCTTTACGACAGCTTATGACCCCACTGCACATTTTATGCAGAAGTCTCTGAAGGAGCATTGGTCAATCATCTCATCCGATCCAATTTTTAAAGGTGTAAGTAAGGGTCCCCCGATGTGTGCATTTCGGAGAGGACCTAATTTGAAGCAGTTATTAATGCGACCGACCAGATGACCACAGCTGTAACAAACAAGCTGGTTGTTATCACGTAAGAACGGTTGTTTTCGGTGTACTGACTGTATGACATGCAGGTCCATGCTGACAGGTCCCTCCTTTGCACATCCCCACAGTGGGAAGAAAATTGGCATTCATCATAAACTTCATTGCCTGCTGGACTATATAGTCTATATACTAATTTGTCCCTGTGGACTCACAACAAGACCATTCCATGATAGAATGGCAAACCACAGGTCTTCAATACATTTGGCTTTACAAACACAGACTTAGGATAAACCTGTTGCCCAACATTTTGCATGGATGGGACATGCAGTCTCTAGTTTAAAGTGCATGTAAATCGACTACATACCAAGACCGCCACATGGGGGAGATAGAGATCTACTCCTAACAAAATGCAAGGCAAAGTGGATTTATGATCTAGACACCGTTTCCCCCTGGGGCATTAATGAGAGTAATACATACAATATTTTTTTTACGGTAATGGTTACAGCACTGGCAATCAGCGGAATTCAGTGGAATTCTATTTATTTTTTCAGTAATTGGTGTGATTTTTGGAATAAGGGAAGAGTTTGGTTCCTTCCCTTAGAAGTTTTTTTTTAATTTGTTTTGATTTTTTGGGTATTATATATTTTTGTGTTCTTTATTTTTTTTATTTTTTTTGTTTTTTATTACTTTCTTTACTT
Organism: Taudactylus pleione; assembly: GCA_031769625.1. NCBI lineage: Eukaryota > Metazoa > Chordata > Amphibia > Anura > Myobatrachidae > Taudactylus > Taudactylus pleione. The sequence goes on from JAUIMM010000396.1 coordinate 3,652,441, forward strand.
TTGTGTATGGTGTAGTTTTGGATTTCATTAGTTTTAAGAGATATTGGGAATATGTGTATATATTAGAGTCTGCACTCCTTCTGCCTGTAATAGGAGCCAGCTTGTAGACCTGTTTACTATATAGTATATTATGGTGTTGTTGATGCAGATACTGCGCGCAGTTCTGCACTTTATGAGCTATTCCCCTACATACTTTTTGTCCCTATACATCCTAGTGGTAGACTCGGTCTCACTTCTGTGAGCCATGTGTTCCAGTGTCTGGAAAGCAGTGAACATCCGGCATGGCTGTGCTCAGATTTCCTAGTTTGACATCGGATGTATAAACGTGTACCGTAACTACATCCAGGACTCGTGCATTCCACAAGTTCGAACACACGGATGTTCCGGTGGGGCTACTTTCAAGTGTCTCAGCCCATTACTTGATGTGCGCTACAGATACATGTAGCGTTCCTGCTATTTGGTGCCACTGGTTTGTTCTACCACTGGGCAGGGTAAGTTAAGTGTCCTTATTTGTTGATTACTAGGAATTTGAGGCCATCACAGCGGGGGAGGCGGGGCTCCTAATTAATGTTATAGGGTATTTAAGCTGGCTCCTAGTGCAGTGCAGTATTGAGCTGTGTGGTGAAGGATCTGGATCTGTTTATAGGATATGTGTCTTGAGAAAGCTCTCTAGGGACCGAAACGTCGACAAGATCAATAGAAGTATTGGCTTCTCTGTGGAATAAAACCTTCTCGGCTTTAAAATGTGAAGTCTGGTGAGTGCCTTTTTTAAAAACTTTATATATAAATATATACAGTCAGGTGCATAAATATTGGGACATTGACAGAATTTTCATATTTTGGCCTCTATTCACCACCACAATGGCTTTGAAATGAAACAAACAAGATGTGCTTTAACTGCAGATTTTCAGATTTAATTTGAGGGTAATTACATCCAAATCAGGTGAACGGTGTAGGAATTACAATGGTTTCTATATGTGCCTCACACTTTTTAAGGGGCCAAAAGTAATGGGACTATCAACTCAAAAGCTATTTCATGGACAGGTGTGGGCTATTCCCTCGTTATTTCATTATCTATTAAGCAGGTAAAAGGTCTGGAGTTGATTCTAGGTGTGACATTTGCATTTGGAATCAGTTGCTGTCAACGCTCAATATGAGATCCAGAGAGATGTCACTATCAGTGAAGCAAGCCATCATTAGGCTGAAAAATCAAAACAAACCCATCAGAGAGATAGCAAAAACATTAGGTGTGGCCAAATCAACTGTTTGGAACATTCTTAAAAAGAAAGAAAGCACCGGAGAGCTCAGCAACACCAAAAGACCCGGAAGACCACGGAAAACAACTGTGGTGGATGACAGAAGAATTATTTCCCTGGTGAAGAAAAACCCCTTCACAACAGTTGGCCAAATCAAGAACACTCTCCAGGAGGTAGGTGTATATGTGTCAAAGTCAACAATCAAGAGAAGACTTCACAAGAGTGAATATAGAGGGTTCACCACAAGATGTAAACCATTGGTGAGCCACAAAAACAGGAAGACCAGATTAGAGTTTGCCAAACAACATCTAAAAAAGCCATTACAGTTCTGGAACAACATCCTATGGACAGATGAGACAAAGATCAACTTGTACCAGAGTGATGGGATGAGAAGAGTATGGCGAAGCAAAGGAACCACCTCATCAGTGAAGCATGGTGGTGGTAGTGTCATGGCGTGGGCATGTATGGCTGCCAATGGAACTGGTTCCCTTGTAGTTATTGATGATGTGACTGCTGACAAAAGCAGCAGAATGAATTCTGAAGTGTTTCGGGAAATATTATATGCTCATATTCAGTCAAATGCTTCAGAACTCATTGGACGGCGCTTCACAGTGCAGATGGACAATGACCCGAAGCATACTGCAAAAGCAACCAAAGACTTTTTTAAGGCTAAAAAGTTGAATGTTATGCAATGGCCAAGTCAATCCCCAGACCTGAATCTGATTGAGCATGCATTTCACTTGATGAAGACAAAACTGAAGGGGAAATTCCCCAAGAACAAGCAGGAACTGAAGACATTTGCAGTAGAGGCCTGGCAGAGCATCACCAGGGATGAAACCCAGCGTCTGGTGATGTCTATGTGTTCCAGACTTCAGGCTGTAATTGCCTGCAAAGGATTTGCAACAAAGTATTAAAAAGTGAAAGTTAGATTTAGGATTGTTTAGTTTGTCCCATTACTTTTGGCCCCTTAAAAAGTGGGAGGCACATATAGAAATCATTGTAATTCCTACACTGTTCACCTGATTTGGATGTAATTACCCTCAAATTAAATCTGAAAGTCTGCAATTAAAGCACATCTTGTTTGTTTCATTTCAAAGCCATTGTGGTGGTGAATAGAGGCCAAAATCTGAAAATTCTATCAATGTCCCAATATTTATGCACCTGACTGTATATATTTTTTCCATATTGGGGGTAAGGTGCAACAATCAGAGAGATTGCTATACTCTTCATGGAGTCAGGGAGATTGCTACTATTTCAGGGAGTCTCCCTAACAACAGGGAGAGTTCCTGAACTTGAAGGAGGACAAGCAGCAGCATAGTGAGTGTGACCCCTTTTATTCAGATGGAGAGAAAAGCAGGGGGAAAAGGGTGGAGAGAAGTGAGTGAGACATGAGGGGTGAAGGAAAGGGAAGAGCTGGGAAGAAGAAGATAGGATCATGGAGAGAGAGCAAGGGGATAGGTAGAGAACACAGCAAGAGGAGAGAATTTAAATTTACACCGTATTTGAAAATGTAAAATGAAAATTTCTAGTATTTGCCCACACAAGCCCACCATATGAAGAATATTGAATTATTTTAAACTGTGGCTTTGGGACCTGTATTATAATATATACTCCTTTCATGTTCTACGGCCAATCTCCATGTAGTACATCTTGTGAATTAAGCCCATTTAAGTATAAATTTAGAAGTTTCATAGTTGCATACAGTGTGTAATAAGATGTCTGTTGCAACATGTTTTCTAATTACATAGGCAATCAATAGAATTTTATTACTAATCTTAATAATTGTATTAAAAAGCCCTTCTGTCCCAAAATCACCCAATTCAGAAGTGTTTCACAACTATTAACCTTAGTTATGCAGTGTTAGTACGTGGTGTAATATGTAGAGGTGCTTGTTTTGTATGATATACGGTCACAGTCTTGCTAACAGCAAATGTTACTTCTAGTTTGACAGAAAAATTACTCTTATCCACCCACAACTCGGAGGGTACTGTCAGAGATGTGCACGCATTACCTCTTTGTTGCCAATTCACCCCATAACTGCCCTTCACTTAATAACCTTGCACCCCCTCTGTTCCACCTTTTTACAGAAGTTACTATCACCTGTATATTAGATGGTTGGCAGACTCTAGCATGGTTGTGAAGTTGGATTTCATGATTTCTGATCAAGATGGCAGTTTACGCAGCAATATTGCCCTTATGCTGACTCTAGATGAGATCATATTTGGGAATATTCGTCAAGCCTAAAATCATGTTATTGTGTTCACTAATTGCTATTACCACAATTCATCAAAAACCTTTATTGTGTCAGTGTGTGAGCTCCCAGATATCTCAACTGTCACACTCCCTCTTCTTGCTGCCAAACACCCAGCTACCACACTCCCCCTTCCCCCTTTTACACTGGTCCCCACAGTCAGTCGCCCCATGCTGCTTCAGCCTGACTGACATATTCCCCTCCCATCTAACATACTCTAGGCACCTCTCTGCACTGTTTTTATAGCTGCACTGGAGACATGAGAAGACAGAGCAGAAAAAGAAAAAAGAAGAGATTACATTAGCTTTTATCAAAGCTAAAATGCATGTACTGTATTTTTATATATTACTAGTCTTAGCAATATATTTGCTTTTAATATTAACTTACCCAAACAATTTATTACATTTTAATATTATTTACATGAGTAAAGTTTTTTCCTTCTTTTGGTACTTGTTAATTATGAAAACACCACCAGGGGGATAACTTGAGTGGGTGCAGGGGCTGTCATTGCTCTGGAGACCAGATGTTTAGTGGGCCTACCTCCCTTACACACATCTCACATAGGCATCATATATATACTGCCCCTTCACATTGCAGTGGCATAATGTGAATTGGGGGCACTACAATGAGACATAAAATGAACAATTGCTCATGACAGAAAAGGCTTTCTAAAAGCATTGGGGGTACCTTCAAACTGTTGATGTGGCCCATAAAGTTCTAGTCACGACCATAGATACCACTGTAGCTTGATAGCGCAGTGCCGCTACTGCCAATTGTACCACTATTTTGAATCCACCTGGCAGACTTATACACTGACTTAAGGCTGGCAGGGTGGGTTCAAGTGGAATAAGCAGCCCAATATCCACTTTTCATAACTTATATGCAACAGCTTTGAGACATCTATGTCTAGCAAGTGCCAAGTACCTTTCATTTTTATTAAAAAAAAATGTAAACTTTTTTTTTTATAATGCTACTGCTCTGGTAACACCACCTCAGGATGGAATGGGTATGTAATGCCAGCTGTTGCAATGCCTCCTGTCACAATACAGTCAGCGGCATCCCGATGGTTGGTATCCCCACACGGGTCGAGTAAGTATACTTACCCTCCCCCCTTCTCCCCCTAACCCTCCATTCTTGTAGCCTAAATCTAACTCTCCCCACCCTGCACTCTAACCCTCCCCGTTAGTGCCTAAACCTAAGTCTCCCCCCCTTTGTGCCTAAACCTAACCCTCACCCCTTTGTGTCTAACCCCCCCCCCAGTGGTGCCTAACCCTAACCCTCCCTCCTAGGGGTCTTAACCATAACTCCCCCCCTAAAAAAAAAAACAAAAAAACCTAATGCTAACCCTGCTAAGCTACATAAACCTAACCCTCCCCTCCGCAGCTAACAATAAGGGCTCCCCGAACTTACCTCGTTCGGGCTGGTGTTCTTCTTTTTCCGTCATCGGCATTAAGATAGACGTCGGTATTTCAACACCTATTTTAAGTCCCTTGTCGGGCTTCCTCCTTCGGGATTTAGACATAACTGCATCCCTCCGGATGTAATAACTTGATGCATAATACAGAGGCTCTCCCAACAGGAATTATTGGCAATGATAACCCCATTAATATATACTGTGAAAAAAATCCCTTTCTTTATCATAAACACCCATTATCCCCAGCAGAAGGGAGTTTTGACCTTTGTTAAACCAGCTTGAGCTTAATATTCAAAACTACCTTTACGTACGGGGCAACTGCTCATGGGTCAGAGCTTTGTACTTGCTCCTCAGGCTACAATTTGCCAGCCAGTCCCTGTATATATGCCAATGAAAGACAAAGGGGTACTACATGGATACATTATGTTAAACTGCTTTATGTTTTGTTTTGGTCATTGGTCTGCATCTGCAGGGCCGGATTAAGGTCTGTGGGGGCCCCTGGGCAACAAACATGTGGGGACCTCTATTAAATGTGACAAACTGGGGGTATGCGCAATGGGGACCTTATGCAGAGCCCCCAGTAGTGTAAGTGCCCACAGTGGTAGTGCTCCATATGCAGTGCACCCAGTAGTAGTGCCCCTTATGCAGTGCCCCCTATGCAATGCTCCCATTAGTAGTGCCCTCTGTAGTAATGCCCTCTGTATAAATGCCCCCAGTAGTAATATCCCTGTAGTTGTGCCCCAAATAGTAATGCCCCCTGCATGTGCCCAATAGTAATGCCTCCTGTATAAATCCCCCAGTAGTAATACCCCTGTAGTTGTGCCCCCCAATAGTAATGCCCCCAGTAGTTATGCCCCCTGTAGTAGAACCCCCAGTAGTAATGCCCCTCTAAAAGTGCCCCCAATAATAATGCTCCCTCTGTAGTAGAGCCCCAATAGTAGTGCCCCCTGATTAATGCCCTCAGTAGTAATGCCTCCCCCTCCGAGTAATACCCCTCCCCAGCAATAATGCCCCCCCAGTAATGCACCCAGTAGTAATGCCCCCCACTCCGAGTAGTGCCCCCTGTAGTAATGCCTCACCTCCATGAATAATGCCCCAGTAGTAATGCCTCTCCCCTGAGTAATGCCCCCTGTAGTAATGCCTCCCCCCCACGAATAATGCCCCAGTAGTAATGTGCCCCCCCCCCCCGAGTGATGCCCCCAGTAAGCCGGTTGCACTAAAAAAAAAATACATAAAGCTCATACTTACCTTAAGCTAAGCCCCACGTCCGCTGCAATCCGCTCGGCTGCTCCTCTGCAATATGGGAGAGACATCATGACGTCTCTCCCATAGTGCACTGCGTGAGCCGGAAGTCGGAGCTCAGGAGTGAGCTCCATCCTCCGACTCCCGCTTCGGGGAGGGAGCCGGGCGCCCGCTGGTTACAAGTAACCAGCGGGCGTCTGGCAAATGAAGCCTCCTTGCAGCGCCGGGGTTAGGTAGGCCGGAGTCGGCACTTCCGTCTCCTCCGGTCCACTTTAACCCCAATAGGTGTGGGGGCCCTTAACATGTGGGGGCCCAGGGTCGATCGCCCCTGTCGCCCCCCCCGTTAATCCGGCCCTGTGCATCTGGGATCCATAACTAATACATAGGTGATATTGGGTACCCCTTATTAATTTGGAAGCACTTATTAATTGCATCAATGAACATGGTAACATATTTTTATATTTTGTTTGTTGGTAACAAATTCTTATATTCTGTTTGTTTTAACTGGTTTTCAGTACACCTATTTTATGTGACCTCCTATTTATTTTATACTGCTAAAAACTTATATATCTGAACTTTGTAATAAAATATAATTTGCTCTCTCTCTTCCTTTATCGTGCAACTTACAACCGAACAGTCAATGGGAAGTGCAGCTTTCCAGTTTTGTGTGTCTGCTTATGCTTACTACAAATTGTGATAACAAAATGGGGAGGGGGCTTCTAAAAAAAAAAAAAAAAGCATTTGCAAGAGAAAATGTATTCACAATGACAACATTTGGCGAGTACAAATAAATCTATTATTGCTTCATCCCCATTTGCTTTTGTGTATAAGTTCATGGAGGGGCAAAACACAGTATTTGCCCACACTTAGCAGAAAAAAAAGGGGGGGCCCTCTGCAACCCCTCTCCGGTTTCTACTCCCCTGCATGTGGGTTGCAATTTAGCAAGATTTTAAAAAATTGCTGGTTTAAATCTCAGGGCTAAATTAAGTAAATGTCTGCAAACTCGTTAACCCGCAGGCTATTACATTTGGCCCATAGTCACTTTTTGCCTTGTTAGAAGTTTTTGATTTCAGCTATTAATGTGTTAATCCCTGGAGCATACTTGCTGACTTTTGGGACCTCCCCTCTGGCCATGAAGTGGGGAGGACCTATACCTTTCACTAAGGAAATGGGAATTATTCAGATGGTTCCTTACTCTCCCAGGTGCCAGGGAGAACGCCCTGAATCTGGGAATCTCCTGAAAAATTTGGCACAGTAGTCAAGTATGGCTTCGACTGTTTCTCATTGTTGAGCATAGTATTATATCCACAGAATGTTTTTCTCCTTCTGATTCATTACAACCGTAAGTAAGAAGATCAAAGTAGCTTTGGTGTATGTGGCCCATCCATATAGTCAGGGTCGGATTAAGGCTTGTGGGGGCTCCAGGGCAACCAAGTTGTGGGGGCCCCAGCAATAAAATTGATGCTGACCCCCCCCTTCCACTATTATGCCCCTGCATACAGATATCGGTATGCTGCGGGAGAGGCCATTGAGGAGGGTGGTCTATGGGCAGCCAGGTGCCACCTTACAGTGCCAGGTTGCTGGCTGGAGCCCCCTTCACGACCGCTGTCCTTGTAATGGCATGGGGAGGCCAGAGCGCGCACACATGCAGACAGGAGAGGGCCAAGAATCGGGCACCGGTGCGTTTACCTGTTAGGAACCTGGTCTTCGTGATTTGTGAGGATCATGCACCTGGCTGCCACCTTCCTTCTGCTGGAGCCACTGTCTCTGGCCATAACTGAGCAGATACAGCAGCAACCGCTAGGAGAAAACAGAGCCAAACCGAGAGAAAGACGGAGACACTGGACTAGAAGGTAAGTAGGTGGGAGGGCTTTTGCAGTTAGAGAGACTGCAATGCTGCACAGAGCCGGCCAGGCCAGGGAGGGTTCAGAGTGGTCTGGGTAGGAGCATTGTTTGGGGGCCCCTGGGCGACCGCCCCATGCGCCTCACCTATAATCAGGCCCTGAATATAGTGAGCATACAAGTTTGGTAGTCGTGCATGGACTTTATTTCTTCTATCCATCTATTGGCTTTCCTTATTAGAAGATATGTCTTCCCAGAAAGTAGGTTTACGAATACTAATTGCACTTCCATTGTGTGAAATGTGAGAGGCATACAGGTTTTTTCCCTTGATTTTTCTTGTTGAACACTTTCCTTTGAGATCTGTTCCCGACTGTGTACTTTCAAACTATGATGCCCGAACTTACACAGACTTCAATCATTTGTTCAAAAGACTTGTTCAAAAGATGTCTTCATGGACGGTTTAGTGTCCTACGTACCTAGGTATAGCAAGGTCAGCATATCACCCCTTAAATTATCAGTAAAAGTCACGCTGTTGCGGAAAATCACCTTGCCTATTCTCGGATCAAGGGCTTTTTATCAAATGAGAATTGCTTCCACTGCTCTGTGTTTTAGCTTGCTGTATATTTCTTCAGGAATAAACAAATAGTTGAAACCGGATAACTCTGACAGTTTTGGGGATTTGTTTATTCGATTAAAGTTTGTTAAAGTTTGTCTGTATTTACTTATATTTATATTTTAGTTGAATGTGCAGTGGATTTACGTAGCCCTATCAATTGTACTGATACCATCATAGTGGCAAAGTTGGCAACCTAGAGGCCCCAACCTTATTAATTACCCAGCTGCTCAGCCCTGAGGTGTTTGGAAGAATCCCATACATTTCAATCTGAGACTGGTAAGCACTGGGAAGTGGCACACGCTTCTTTTTTCTGGGGAAGGTTTAACCACTAGCAGGGACTACATGCTCATGGTCTACTGGTTACATAGTCAGAAGACTGAAGAAATTCCATCAAGCTCATCTCGCATAAATTTACTCTCCATGCAGGCATACTGGAAGTTAGATGGAACCTACAACGTAAGTGAATTGGATATTTGTAAATTGCATTCCTACTACTCAAGCAGCATTACAGTGAATGGCAGCAGAACTGGGAAACACTGGAGGAGGAAGCTTACTGAGCATATTATTACTGTAGAACAATGCTGCCCATTCTGTGACAGCTGCAGCTAATAGTGACTATATTACTGGGTTGGCTATGGGATGCCGGCGCTCAAGATCCCGACAGGATTAAGATACCGACAGCTGTTGGTAAGTATCTTAAATCTTCTCCTACCCCTACACCTAACCCTCTCTCCCCGCACCCTAAACCTAACCTCCCCCTAGTGCCTAACCCTACCCCTCCCCCTAGTGCCTACCCCTAACCTGTGATCAAACTTCTGTCAGCTAGTACTTGCAACGCAAGGCTTAGCTTATAAACTTACCCTGCCTGAGTCTGATAATCAATGGGCTAGGGGATGTCCCCCACAAAGAAAGAAGCTGACTAACCTTAATTGGTCTCTAGACCCTCATCTAGACTCCTCTAACCAATCACCTAGGTACTCTGACAAGTTTCATCGTAAGGTAAAGAAAACTCTCCATACACATCAATTTGTGGATATCTGGCGCATACAACATCCCAAAACACGAGACTATTCTTTTTTCTCTCACCTTCACAGGCTGTACACTAGATTAGATTATTTTTTTATTCCACATAGGTTTCTTCACCTGATAAAAGAAACAAATATTGGCCATATCTCTTGGTCAGATCATGCCCCCATTTCATTGAGTTTTACTTTTCCGTCCCCTCAACCGACATGTTTTACTTGGAAGCTGAACGAATCACTGCTCCAAGATTCTTACTGTCAACAACACATTCGGTGGACTTTGGACTGACATGTCCAAGATAACAGTTTGGGAAGCACATAAATGTGTTTTAAGGGGGAAACTAATTCAGCCGGGATCTTATTTAAAAAAGCAACGCTTAGGAGCAAGAGACGCTTTAGTACAAAAGATTCAAGCTTTAGAACTAACACATAAATCCTCCCTCTCCCCTGAGACATTCCAAGCACTATCTGATGCTCGTCATGACCTTAATATGCTTATGCCTGATAAAATTAAGTCAGATATCCGTGAATGCAACAGGCGATATTTTCTCTGGGGAAACAAACCGGGAAGACTCCTGGCTAGGGCACTTCGGGAACAACGTGCAGCCACATTTATTGCCCATGTAAAATCACACTCTGGCTCCCTATGTAATGCCACAAAAGATATCGCAGCAGCATTTCATCATTATTATTCCCAACTGTATAATTTAAAAGATTCTAGGTTGGGGACTGATATCCCCAACGGAGGGCTTCCATCAAGGCCTACTTGGAGGAAATCGTTTTTTCAACTTTATCAGATACAGATATAGAGTCAATCGAAGATCCATTTACTCCAGAGAAGTTAGATACAGTGATCAAATCAACACCTAATGGCAAGAGTCCAGGCCCGGATGGGTTTACTATTGCCTATTACAAAATGTTGGGAGAGGTCCTTTCCCCCCTGATGCTCTGTGCTTTCAACGAGGTCTCGAGTCTTTCCTGTTTTTCTTCTCAATCCTTGCTTGCCCATATTTCAGTGATACCTAAAGAGGGGAAAGACCCGGCCCATTGCTCCAGTTACAGACCCATCTCCCTGTTAAACGTCGACCTAAAGCTTTTCGCTAAGCTAATGTCTAATCGCCTTAAATTGTTTCTTCCTAATTTGATCCACTCGGACCAGGTGGGATTTGTCCCTGGTCGTGAGGCCAGGGACAATACTAATAAGGTCATAGACCTGATCCACGAGGCCGTTTCTCGAACGATCACAACTATACTCCTGTCAACAGACGCTGAAAAGTCGTTTGACAGGGTTGGTTGGGATTTCTTGATGGGGTCCTGGAGCATATGGGCCTGGGTACGACGGGTATCCAGAGAATTCAAGTGCTCTACTCCACCCCATCTGCGCAGGTGAAGATTAATGGAGACCTGTCTGAGCCGGCTTTAATCACTAATGGCACTCGGCAGGGCTGCCCTCTATCACCACTAGTATTTATTTTATGTATGGAGGACCTGGCGAGGGCCATTCATCTTAATAGTAATATAACGGGGCTGACTGTGGGAGGGAGAGAATACAAGTGAGCCCTGTTTGCAGACGATCTCTTGGCGGTAATTACAAACCCACGGACCTCAATCCCTAATATTCTACAGGAATTTGACCGATTTGGAGCTCTTTCCAATTTTAAAGTAAACGTGTCCAAATCTAGTGCGCTTAATCTCACAGTAGACCAGAAATGCATAAATGATATTCAATCTCTTTGCCACTTCTCCTGGCATTCCATACATATAAAATACCTTGGAGTTCTCCTCCATAAAGAGCCCTCTCAAATATTCTCTTTTAATTTTCTCCCTCTACTATCTAAATTACGAACAGACCTTTTTACTTGGCGTCCCAAGAAGTTATTGTGGACAGGAAGGATAGGGGTTATTAAGATGAATGTACTCCCTAGGGTCCTTTATCTTTTACAAACTCTCCCAATTACAATACCCAGTTCCTCGTATTGTACACTACACTTCACCGAATTGTTTGGGATTTTGTTTGGGCGGCCCACAAACCCCGCTTCAAACATGATATTCTTTCTAGGAAAAAGCATCAGGGAGGTCTACAATTGCCACTTTTCTCACCTACTATCATGCAGTCCTACTTTTGAGGGTGATGGAATGGAATAGGTTAAATGATAGAAAGCAGTGGTCTGATATTGAGGCAGCTTCCCTTCCTTCTGCTTGATTTAGGTTTTTCCCTGGCCTACGAATCTCCCCTGAACTAACCACCCTATACTGGGCCCAATCATCTCCTGTTGGGGACGTCTCCGATCACACCCGCTTCTCTCCGCTACCCCTTCCCCTTTAACCCCTTTATTTGGTAATCCGGCATTCCCTCCTGGGATCCCAGCAAACTCATTTAGACTGTAGCGTGAACAGAGGGATTCTCAAGATTAACCAACTGTTTGAAGGTTCGGAAGTTATGAGTTTTCGCTCTGTTCAGGCCAAATGGGTCTTACCTAACAGCGAGATTTGGAAATACCTGCAAATTAAACATTTGGTACCGCTACCCTAGCCAGCTTTCTAAAATGTATCCAGGCGTCCCTAACACATGTTGGAGATGCTAGATAGAGCCGGGAACCCCTTTACATATCTGGTGGGAATGCACATCTCTCAGACCTTTTTGGGATAAAGTAATTGAAATGGCAAGTATTATTCTTCATGAGGATTTGCCTTCTTGCCTTAGTTTTTGGTTGTTGAACCTCACTTGGAAACCCTATGCTTACTTAAAAAATAGCTATTACGTTATATATTGAGTGCTTCCAAAGCCATGATCCCTGTTCACTGGAAGTCCAGGGTGGACCCCTCCATATCTGAGTGGTGTACACGTCTAAACCACTACATGGCTATGGATGATTTGATTTTGCCATACTCAGACAGGGGTTTAAATGTCACTGCGACTTGGCATTCTTGGTTGCAATATAAGGAGTCGGATCACTATAAGACGCTCAGTCGGGACTAAGGAAAACAAGAAACAGGCCTTGGTCCACTAAGTAGATAGTCGGACGTATTAGGTTTGCTATCTGGCCTGAGGCTTTTCTGTTTTTCTTTGCTTTTCCTTAATTTTCCTTTTTTTTTCCTGTCTTATCATTCTGATGTAATTGTTTATGATAAAGGTTTTATAGGAAAATGTGACCATATTTTGTATTATCTTAAGCAAAATTGATATATCAAATGTTGATTCTTTTGCTATGTTTTCAATTGAAATATTTCTGTGCGAGAGATCTAACGTTTGTATTTTGTTATGGTCTTCAATAAAAAATATAATGCGTAAAAACAGAAAGAAGGAGGGGGCGCTGTGAGCACAAGTTATACCAAAGTGATTCTTGGAGTTCGCTGTTTTAAAAGTTTTGATGAAAGGAAATTCAACAGCTTTTTGATTGATCTACTCCAATTCATCCTCTATAGAAATAATTTCACCTTCAACAATAAATTCTATCTCCAAACTAGGGGCACAGCAATGGGATCAACTTGTGCTCACAGCGCCCCCCTCCTCAGTGCACAGTGGCGCTGCAGAAAGATTTTTTCCCTAAGGCCATGCTCAATTAGTCCATGCCCCTTTCCTCTGGGCCACCTCTCTACGGCAATGCTCTTTGCCCCTGATATGTGCTGTATAAAGTCTACAAGTAGCAATCTTTCTATACCTTCAGTTGGTGGTCTATACTGCCGGCTCCAGGCTTGTGTCCGGCTGTTCTGATGGTAAAATCCGTTTGCAGGTGCAGCTTCACCAGTGCTCTTCTATATCTATAGCTGGAGAGTTATACTGCATAATTATTTTGTATCATCAATGCAGCCATTGGATTCACAGTGTCTCACATTTGGCAGTGACACCTAGATAACAGTGGTACAGCGGGATCGGTACCCCTTCATCATCATACGCAACAAATCAGAATTGCCATGGCCCTTCCCCATGATGCCACGCCCTTTTTCGGGGGCACGTCTTATGTCCCTATTTGAAAAAAAAGGGGGGCTGGGGCGCCAATGCTCTTTCTGGCACAGGGCACTAAAAAGTCTAGTTACGGCTCTGTAGCTGGCACTTTCCCCCTACTTTGTACAATATACCAAAATGGGAATATCTTCGCCTAAAGAGAAATTTGACAAACCGACTTTTCAGGCAAGAAGTTAAGAACTTGCAATTAGATTACATAACAGATGTTACAGCAATCAGTCTATTAAGAAAGCAGGACATGAAGTAACTAAGATTAATAGGGACACTCTGATTTATTTATTTTTTAAAAACCATACCAAGAGACCTGAACCCAATAAAATAATAAGAGTAGCAAGATTTGAAACAAAAAATACAAAACACTGGTCAATCCTTCTTGATGTGTTAAATACTTAGAAACAACAAGTCATGCTGTACATAACGCGGGAGCTCCTTGTGACTCAACGGTGCTGAGCATTTTTTTGTGCAACTTTTTACTTTCAAATGTGTCTTATCCGCAGAGTGATGTGAATAGGCCGCACAAGCAGCTTCTGCTGATTAAGATGATATGTGACATTCCTATATTCTGTGTGTGTCTGCGAGTGTATCTGCATACGAAACGCTACGTTACAGTGTAACTGCCGCTGACACTGTAACATAGCATTTTGCATGCAGATACACCAGCAGTCACACAAAGAATAGTTATGTTGCATATCAGAAGCTGCTTGTGCTACCTATTCACATTGCTGTGCGAATAAGACACATTTGAAGGTAAAAAGTTGCACAAAAAGATGCTCGGTGCTACAAAGTCACGCCACTGTATGGCGGGACTAGAAGGGCTGTTTAACGCGTAAGGAGGCTAGATGTATGAGGACACACTTGTAGATTTAAAAACACCATTACTATTTGTGACTTCATCAACTGTAACGTAATAGGAGTTATCTACTGCCTACAATGTGACTACCATTTTATATATATTGGGATGACAACAAGGGCCTTCAAAAAATTTATCTTAGAGCATACTAGTAACATCAGAAATGTCCATAGAGAGACCGCAAAGATGAAAAAAAATTACCTCTGTGGCGAGATATTCTTACAAAAACATAATAGTGGTCTGGAAATAGAATGGGCATAAGAGGAGGTGACCTAAATAATGGCTTGTTAAGGTAAGAAAATGAATGGATCTTCACACTAGGAGCCCTGACACCACAGGAACTGAATGAGTACAATAGCTATAGCCCTTTTCTCAGTACCACATATATTCGCCTCGAAACAAAACATCGACAACTAATAACAAAATTCATCTGAACAAAACATAGATATACGCAATAATATGAACTACCTCTCATTTATCTAATAAATGTAATACTGATATTGATATCTCCCTTTCATGTGACTCAATCTATCATTACCACTACTATTTAGATTACACACAGATTTCTTTCTCCATACATATCTACACCCATCACACTTCTATAATATAGAAGATTCACTTAAACACGGACATAAAAACACCTTTTCCGGGCCACCGGGACATCAGGTAAGTTCCCGCTGGGCCGGTCCCATTCCCCACTCTGCTGGGCCAACTCACCCTGCCTATCAGCCTGGCCTGAGTTATGCATCTGCCTGGCCGGTTTCCGCACTTCCTGGTCCTCATCGGCTCCCGGCTAGCGGGCATTTCCAGGTGCCGTTAGCCGGGAGCAATGGGATAGGGTTGCAACTGCTGCTCCTTTGTTTTAGCAAAGAGTGCTTATCCTGCACTCAGCATCCGGCACCTCCGTTCAGCGTGCTGACAAGCAGGCATCAGCAGCGTACAGAAGCATCTCCCCTTTGGTGCTTGGCAGTGGCAGTGGACACACTATAAGGCAGCAGCAAAGTCGAGCCAGCTGTGTATGGCATTTAGCCGTTTCATACTCACCATCACAGGATGCCTGCCAGTCTGACCAGGTATATAGCTGCTGGTCCCTGTTACTAGCGCTGCTTTTGTGAGACTTCTGGGGGTTTAATCACTTGCAGCAGTGTGGTGTTAACAGCGTGATGAATGCAGGTTTTTATGTGTAAATAGTCTTCAGGATAAAAATGAAGACGATCATTTGACGTAATAATAATTTTTTTTTATTGCAATATATTTGATTTTCTATGTTTACTGTATTTGAACTGTCCTCCTAATTTTTTGGTTTATTTGCAGCCAGCAACCCAACCACACTTATTGTATATTGCCTAAAATGTAGTGTGTGGGTGGAGACGAAGTGTTATACACTAAAACCCTCCGCCCCATTAAATACACTCCCCACATTACCTCCCAGCCCCTAGATGCAGTATCCCCATCGACCCAGGGATATACACTCTTCCCCCCTGTCCCTTCCTCCCCGGCCACAGGGTCATACACTGCAAATGCCCTAGCCCACGGCCCCAGGGACATACACACCCCACGCAACCTCTGACCTTCTAGACACGGTTCCCATTGGCTCAGGGACATACAATATACACCCTACCACCACCACCCTCCCCATACACTAGCCGCTCGACAACCCCTCTCCGGAGAAGCTGAATTGCTCACATTGCTCAGATGGATGATCTGCCCCTACCGTAGGGCTGGTGAAAGTTTCAATTATGTGACTGATGGTGGCAACTAAAGATGCACAAAGCATGATCTGTAGACACTGAAATAAAGCGGATGTACACCAGGGAAGGGCTGTGTAGCGGCATTAGCGTAAAGTCACAGACACAACTGCAGAATATAACGCAAGGAAGACCGCAACTGCGTCCTACACAGAATCAGGCCCTATGAGGACGGTCACACCCACTCAACAGGCCTCGACCCCCATTAGGGCTGCTTCCATAAATTCCCCAGGCTGGTTTTCCATCCCAATCCACCCCTGCTTATGGTATCTTTTTTTAACCCCATTTATGTTTTTTATACTAGTTTAAAAATGATTATGTACTCTTAGATATTAACACAATCACTTTGTTATAGTTAACAAACCAGATTAAGCATCTAACTTATTTTACTGAGCAATCACTTATTTTAAACAATTCACATTCACTAGTATTGCCCCAAATAGTCACTGACTAACTTATTTTCAGTACATAAATCACATATACTTAAAATGAATGGGTAATTTTAACTGATAAAATCAAAATATATGAATACATCTGTTTATACATAATGTATTTTATTTATCAGTTACACTTTTAATTTATATACTTCATATCACCATGTAAAGTGTCAGACTATACAAGTGTTGGATATACAACACACCCCCATGAAGATAAAATTGTGGGGGTGCCCAGTCACTTACAAGACATGAGTGGTCCATAATACACACCTCTGAAGGACGTGATAGTGGCAATATCCTTTTATTATACAGTAGGTAGAGATTACAACGTAAAATATATAAATGCTCATTTGTTCCATGGTAAGTCAGCGATTACTGTATTCTATGTCAATCTCACTAATAACTCTGGACCATGTGATACACATCCCCGTAACATAAATTCAGGGGAATGTCCTCTGCAGCAATATTCAGGGATACTGACGTAACACAGTCCCGCCTAATATTTAAAGGGCTACCTAGAGATTGGCTATAACATACAGAAGTCTACAATATAACTCTCCTCATTGGTCCACACTACTCTCTTTAGCGGGGTAACCCAGAAGTCTCTCTAACCTACTTCCTCGTGAAAAGCCCCACAGGTGAAACGTGCATTGGAACCCCACAGGTGACCCCTTTTTGCGTAGAATGAGACACCCATACTCATAGGCATTCGCACAGGGGGTACCTGGTGTGCACAGGCACACTCTAATGTACAGCACCCTCCCACACACACGCCTGCAGTGATCGCCGCCAATTAATGTCCCCCCAACGGCACCCGGTCAGGACTGATTACTAGCCGGGTTAATAATGGGCACAGTTGTTCTGCCTCCCAGTGTCTTCTTTAACCAATGTATGCTTGAGGTCATGCTGACGCCATGCCGCACGCCCGCCAGCCAGCTCTTTTCCCCGTGCCAGGCAATGAGTATTACACATTCAGTGGTACACTGGCACTTGCTTGGCAAGCGGCAGGCATTGACTCTGGCAGCAGCTGTCAGCAGTAGTGTGCGCTGTGTTAGGCTCTCATTGTAAGTAAACTGCTGCAGCCTGCAGGGCAAAGAGGGGGGAGCCGGAGAGTGCCAGGCAGGAGGAATATATAAGTAAAAATAATACAATACATTGCCTATAGCTGTTTCCATATTTTAACATATAGTAAACATTAAATATAGTATATATATATATATATATATATATATATATATATATATATATATATAAAAGGCACTAATCCACGGCACTCACCATTCCTAGATTAGGGGTGCAACATGGTATGTTATAATTCTGAGCAATAGAGTAGGGACTTGCAGTAAAGTGGGGTCCCGTGACGGGGGCTGCAAGCTTAAATGCATTGATCAATTCATGAACCAAAACCCCACTGTTTATTATTATTATTATTATTATTATTGTTAGTTGTTATGGTGAGTGCAGAGCCCCTGTGATTTATATATATATATATATATATATATATATATTGTATAAAAAATATGTTTAATATATGTTAAAATATGTAAGTTTTTTATAACCATATCACCCTCCTAAAAATTTATTGAATTATTTTTACATATTTATACATTAGATTATTTATACATGCTTTAGCCTCCACATTTTTCATGCTATTTTGTACTTCCTGAAGACGGGGTGGGGTGAAGGGGGGCCTGCGGTTTGATGACTGTAAGGTAATGCTAGACTGGTTTTAGACACCCCCAAAAGCAGAGGTAGAATTGTTTTTCCAGTGCTGCACACCCTAATGTAATGTGCTGTGCACGCCTATGGAGACACCCCTGCACCAAATTATACATGGCTTCATGAAAACTGAATCTATGTAGGGTAATATGGACATATTTTGGCACACAATACCGGAGTAATAAAAAATTATGGCAGATTATGCTTAATCCTAAAACTCTAAAACATTTTATATGTACTGTTCCTTAAGACCTATACATTAATATTTTGTTACCCTAATTAGGGAATTTTTATATCTCACTATCACTGATTTGTGACATTTCTACATGCTGATTAAACTGGGTAAACTATTTTTAAGACCAATTGCACATTATTGAATTTCTTTACTATTTTGCTACATTATATATGATTTTTAAATAGTTTTTTTCTAAAGAAATTAATTGTATAAGAGAAATACACAAATCATATGAATGTTAGATTGTTAATAGACAGAGGCTACTTAGTGCTTGGTAACAATTATATTGCAAGATATCAATGAAATTATTCAACTGTATCCTGTACCTTTTTGTCTCCTTTCCTATCAGCAACAATATCTACACTCTCATTGACTTTCCGATGCCTTCTGGTACACAGCCAAAAATAGAATTGAACAACTGATGCCTATTGCTGATATTACATTTGGTTTTAAAGGATAAACTCTGAGTAGAGATCTCTCACTCTCCATTCACTACTATTTAGCAAACGGTGAGAAGCAGAATTAAGAAACAGACTTTCTTCATTACTTGTTCTTAGTCCATTTAGAAAAATATCCTATAGTTTAATAAAAGGTACTGTAAGTTTTATCAATATTAAAATAATAGTTATTTTTCTCTGTCCCACTTATTTCTTACTATTTGGTTACTCTGAAGGAGCACCACCACTACTAAAAACTATTATAGGACATATCAGTCCAACTACTACATATTAGTGGTCTTCTCACCAATTTTACACACAATGAGCCCTGTTTTCATTCTGACCATGTTGCCACTCTCATGTTGACTTTCCGAATGTTGACATTATAGGCTCAATCCAACTAACTCCTCCTGCATGCGAGGAGGCGAGTTGCAATGCATGTAAACGCCAGCAACTGCATCGGAATACATGCCTCCTGCAGCCCCATCTCACCACAGATTTGTGGATTTTAGCACACAGCCCTACGGGGCTGCAAACAGAAATCTGGAGGTACTATGCGTTAAGTGCAGCATAAAGCATAGACGTGGGCAATTGGATTGAGCCCTATGACTGTCGAAATATCATTCCACACCCATATAAATAAACTGTATACATTTTGATTTGTTCAGAGAATATTTAATATAAGTAAATAATAGCAAAGTTTTTTACTTGATATTGCTTGGCCTTTTAATTCCAATGTGCCACTAAATATAGCACTTAGTCGTCATTTCCATGAGACAGGCTTCTCCCAGGTATACAGTAATAGACACTCCTAGTTACAAAATATGGGTCACTGATGGTTAGGCAGCTAGACAGCGAGTTAGGAATTGTGGCATACAAAGGATGAAGCAGCAGATCATGGCCAATTAGAGAATAGATGCTTTTTAAAATGTTAATAAGAGGGCTGAAGCAAATTATAAAGTCTGATGCACTTGGATTAATTAAAGGATAGTTCCACTTAATAAATACTGTATATATCAATGGCTGTGTATTACTTAGCAGAGTAATATATGTGAAATAATTTACATATTTGTAATAAACTAAAATGTTTTTATATTTATTTTGTAAATACAAACAGAAACTAAACTAATAGCTAATACTAGCACACATAGTGTGTAATTTTAGTAACTTTCTAAACAGTCATCTATTTTTTTTAATTGCTTGGTAAACTATATTGCCTATGGCTGTTTCCAAAATTTCCATAGCTGGGAACATGGGACAGAAAATAAACCAGTTGAACAGTGGCTGTGTTCACAAGTTGTGGGATGGGTAGATTTTGTTCCCGTCCACCCTTTCTGAAGACCCACATTTAAAAGCCCAGTTTAAATTAATACTGAAGCTAGCAAGAAGTTCTCCACTCTTCACTACTAAGCAATAAAAATATATCTAAAATTTAGTATTTTCATCTTTATTTGAACAAATCACAAAGTATTAGTTTTAACAGTACTATATAAAATGTAGTTTAATAAGTAATTAAATGGAACTAGTTAATACTTTTACTTCAGTTGGCAGTCTAGTTGTCATTGAAACATACATGCCAGTTCCAATGGATGCACACTTGTACTTACAATTAAAAGTCCAGAAAAACATGCATACACACTATTACAATCTACCATTTCGATCTGTGATCCTCATCTCGAATCCATCTGCTGAAAAGGTAGTAACTGCAGGAGCAACAGCAGAAGTATTGGACAGAAGCTCGGTAGTGCATAGACACTTCCAGGTTTGTCCGACATTGTACCAATGCATTTGATGAATGTTACAAACTTCCTAAAACTAGATATTCAGATACATTGTCCTCTTCTGATAAAACATGATCGTACTATAGGTTATAGGTGTATACGCACTCTTAAGATATCTCAAGAATAGGTCAGGAATTGGAAGATCTGTCAGACAGTTGCATAGGTGTGAACCTAGCTTTACACTAACAACTAGGAAAGCATGTGGATGATGATAAATTATATTTGAGAAGAATAATTAACACAGGCATAATATGGGGCTACTCCGATGTGTCTAATTATGAGATCTATTAGCTGGAAACCATTATACAGAAATGTTCCAAATACTAGATATAAATATTACTGAATATTTAACTGCAGTTGCTTGGACAAATAGGTGAACACAAAGGCACGATCATATAGTGCTTTCCACTACAGTTACTATATAGGGGTGCTAATAAACAGAAAGAGGAAGTGTGGGGGGAAAACAGGTGTATATTTAAATGTAAAATAGTGAAAATAAAAACATTGGGATGGCTTTGTAAAGCAATAGATAGGAAACATGGAGGAAATAATGGAAATTTGACTGTGTTTTTATACATATTTACTTAGTACATAGACCCAAGGAATCTGGGAAATAGTTTCAATACTTGTATTTTATTACTTGAGTACCACATATGACGCAAACATGTAGGATGTGCTTACCCAGTGCGTTTCGTGATGGTTCCTAGTGTCATTGGCTGCTTTATTTGCACCAGTGGCAGTACCACAGTTAAACTGGGGAGCGGTGAAAGGCGTGGGTTTCCTGGGTTGTTATTGGTGAAATTATTATAATTGTCTTGACTGTTAAGTTTACCTGTGGACATCAAAACAAAGAAATGTCAATAATCTGCAATTTATTAGATAAATGTATGTAGACTTACATGGATAAACAGTAATTTACAAAAACATTTTTTCATTTCTCTAAAGACAAATTTTAGAAAACAAAAATATCACCAATAACTAAATATTATAGATGGAATACACTTTATTCACCATAGCTGATGGTAAAACGTATTCTCTGCCATTTACCATTATTCACTGCCATAAAATCTATGTGTATTTGGAAAACATGTGAAAGTGCGGTAAACTAGAGGACCAATAATTAGTTCCCACAGGCAATGACTATACAATATAACTATTTTCGCCCTGAGAAGAATCCCTGTGATCCAATCAGTGCCAGGCATGCTGTGGCGCAAGATAGGCTGTTAGAGGAGCAGGTATCAGGATAACCTAAGTAAAAAAATATTTCCTCCTTGTTACAGTTTACAAGTTAATACATAGAGTGCATAGTTAGCAAGTAAATATATAAGGTGCAGAGTTAGCACGCCCCTATTTTCTGGAATGCTCGGTGTCATCACCCCCAAATACCAATCATGCTGTGGCTTTGGGGCACTGCGACCGATGTTGCAGAAACAGATCTGGACATGCGTAATGTGGGTATTGCACAGATCTGCAAACGCTGGAGATGTACGTAAATATCATATTTATGTACACCTCTGAATTAGGCCCAATATGTCCACTTACTATTCTATACTAACCATATACATCTATGATTTGGGGGGAGATGTACTAAGCTCTGGAAAGTGATAAACTATCAGCCACTCAGCTCCTGTCATCTTACAGGCTGTGTTTGAAAAATTACAGTTAAGGCACACATCAACTAGACGATTAAATTGAACGATTGAACGATATCGTTATCATTCAATAATCATTTAAAAATCTATTACAGATTGTTAAAAAAAAGTCTAAAACGACCACCGATGCGCGCTTCCACTGGTCGTTTAGACATCTATCATCGGACAAATATGTTACACAACCTGACGATAACATCAGGTTCAACATGTTTGCAGATGATTGATGACCCTACACTGAATGACTGCTCGTTCAGTGTAGGCACATCACAGACTGACAAACGACTGCACGATTACAATGTCGTAATCGTGCAGACGTTTGCCTGTCTTCTAGTGGATGTGTGCCTTTAGGAGCTGATTGGATGGTAGTTTATAATTTTTGAGAGCTTAGGCCCTCATTCAGAGCCGTACGCTCTGAGCAGAGCGCACGCTCTGAATGAGGGCCGGGCTCCATTTTCATGGAGCGTCCTCCTGGACGCTCGTATAGCTGTGGGTCACCACCCACAGGCTATACGAGCGTGCATTGTGATGGTCGCGATGGTCGAGACCATCGCGACCATCGAATTTGCGAGCCGGAGCCTGCGGTTGAGGTTTTCAACCGCAAGCTCCGGAGTGATTTTGGCTCTATCAGAGCCAAAATCACTCCCACTGACATCACTAGTGATGTCAGTGGGCCGGCTTTTGACGGGAGGCGTTCCCGTGGGAACGCCCCCGTCAGGGAGGCACGCCCCTGGCACGCCCACCAAAGGGGGCGTGCTGTCAATCAACATTGACAGCACGCCCCCTTTGATCGGACACAACGAGCGAAGGACTTTCCTTCGCTCGTCGCGTCTGGCGCATGCGCACGACGGAGCTCCCTCCGTCGTGCGCATGCTCAGTCCATAACATCGACCCACTTGCGAGCGGACAGCCGCTCGCGAGTGGGTCTGAATCAGGCCCTTAGTACATCTGTGGCTGCCCCTTGATGTTGATGGGTTGTTGTTTTTTTTACACAAACAATAGTTTCCTTATTGAGACAGTAATTCCTCTATATGTGAATCTTGAGATGATGAAGTGTTACATACTTACACAACATAAGCCCCGCTATAGTGGAAGCCACTTGTACTGAATATGCTCAGTGTTATTTTATGAGTGATTCCATTCAAAGAAAGTATATGTAGATAAAAACAAAATAGCATAAGTATATATTATATATGTAACCATATATATGGTTTCATTTCATACTCAGCTAGCCTATGATGTTTTTCTAGCCTCACATGGATGAGACAAACTTAATATCAACAGAAGGTTTTATAATATATAAAACAAAGCATGGAGGTAAAATATGGAACTAAACAATAAAGAGCTATATCTGACCCAATATTTCATTAAAAAAATGCAAACATTAAAAAGGATTATTTCAATATTTAAATGCCATTAAGAAAAAAAAAATCTGTTTTACAAACAAAGTAACAGTGTTTAACCTTTGAACATTAAACATGGATGCTGTCTTTCTGAAGAACTATTGCTCTCTCAATTGTTAGGCACTCACGACCTTTCAGTCCCCAGACAGAAGAGGAAATGAGCTACAAATTACACAGGCTAGAGGAAAAGAAAAGCACGGAAAAGAAAGAAACAAGGAAAAAAGCGGAAAGAAAAAGGACTGAATGAGCCTGTTTGTAATAAAATCATAGTACTTTAAATTGTCAAAAAATAGTGAGTTAAGGAGTTTAGATCATTAACTTGTTTTTGGGTTTTCAATAATGCTGAAAGATGTTGTCTTTTGTCTTTAATCAAAGAGGAGCCATATTGGGAATTAAGTTCCTAAATAACCAATGCATTCTTCAGTACATATTACAGAAATCCCAGGCCTAATCCGCACAATCCAGGCTTCAAGAGGGTTCTTAAAATTTCAAAACAACTACACCCCCAGTGCAGCCACCTTTTTATAAGGAAGAATAACAGCATAGAAATGGGAATTCTCACAGGAAGCTGCCTGAAATACCATAATGGTACTTGAAATAGAAAGAAAGCAGCCAAACGAAAAAGACAGGAAAGCTCTCTTAATGAATTTGGGACTTCTAGAAAAAAAATGCTTCTGTGCTATAAAAAAAAAGTTTTATTGAATGTACAATTAATGAATTGCAAACATGTAATACATATTTATATATTGCATATATAAATGAAATAGCCAGGGTGCAAGCGTACAAACAGATTGACAGAGGAGGTGAGGTCGGAGTACAGAGTTTAGGCGTGCGAGGAAGACAAGTGATCCACGAGAAAAATGTTGTAGCAGCATAATTACTATTTAAATACCTGTGTGATAGCATACATTACTTACATTTAAGTATGTGTAACTCTTAGGAAAACACACATAAAGTGTCTAAATTCTCAAGTAAAACTTTAACTATTTTAATAATGATGGCATGTTGGAGCTACACTTATTTGTTAATGATTTAGGTACAGGTGAAAGTTGAATAGTTTTCACGCACTTGTCTGCAGTTCTTGTAAAGGATTCATTTGTCCTAGAACCCTGAGAGCAAAAGTAAATAGCAAGTGCTGCACATGAGAGAATACAGCCTACAGAAATTCTTTACAAATTACAACAATTCTGCAATTACTTGTATAACCAGAGGATGATTGCAGGTAATTGCGATGGTTACAATGTTATTATAATGTAGTACAGGAAATCACAGGGAATTTGCTAGCCCACGGAAAGTTTAATTCAGGTAAAAAGAGTTTTTATGTTTGCAGAAAAGCAGGTTATGAGTACAGTGGATAATGTGTGTCTATTTGCCAGGTGTACAGAAGTTTGGGAGCAATAGATACAAATCACTGTAGTTGACATTTCTACTTCCCTAAGCAAACTCTTACCAAGAAGGGATTGGATTACCATAGTACATAACATAACTGCCGTGGAATTTCATGGTAATTTGGTCTTTTTCTGTGCCAATTATATGTATTGTATTAAAGTTCTAATAATAAGATGCCAACTGAAATGGCACAGGCATCAGTGCTAATATATTACACTGTGGTAAATATATTGACTACTAATTAAATGCTTTGTTTTTAAATAATACCCAAGACACTACTTACTTATTCAACACTGATCTTTTAAATGCCCATGTTTGAATATTACTTTATAAGTATAATTATTAAAAGGGCAGAGAAAAATACTGAAGAACTCTATGGTGTCCATATTTTTTTCTTAACTTTCCAATAACATAACTGAGAATCGGATGACTTGTAAACATTGGTTGGAATCTACTATGAAAGTGTCTAGTGAGAGTCCTGCCATGTATAGTGAATAACACAAATATCAGACAATGCCTCCTTACCACTACTACATTTTTCCCATTTTTTTGGCAATGTTAAGGTATACGGTTTCCACTTTTGAATTATCTTTCCTGGTCAGATAAAAATACCTTTTTCAGTTTTTAATTTTTTTACTGTGGTTAGTTTTGTCAGCACTCCTGTTCTGTAATTACCACAGTGGTTTCAAACAAAAATGTGCCAGGGAATGTTTCCTGGAAAACCAGGACAAAAACTGGAAGAAACCAGGAGATCTGAAATACGTGAGCAGGGATCTGCAAATGATCCCGATGCAGATAAGCGCTGTAGGATTGTGGGGATAATGTGTAAGAGTTGTTCGGCTATCTGTAGTGCACAAGAGAGGAAGTAATGATTAGTGTGTCAGGGGACAGTTACTGCAGAAAAAGCAGGGTTAATAGTGGACTTACAAGACAAGGGAGGTCCAAAGTACATGGAAGGGGAGGCGGCTTCGAAGGATAAAAGGCTGATGCACGGAACCATCATTCTCTTATACAAGAAATTTTTTCCTCCCTCTCCCCCCTACTAATACAATAAGTCTGTGCTTTGGCAGTTGTGGTGTGGGGAACGCAATTGCAAACTAAATCTTAATGACGGTACAATGCGAATCATGTGGTGCGAGGATGATATGTCCTTGGGGGGCCGTGTAGTGATTTGGTATTTGGCTCGTCTCCCTAACAGCGGGCAGGGGGCACCTATGTTGATGTGTGACACCTATATCGGTGTATGCAGCAGTGCTGCGGTGATTGTCACGGCCCCCATTGATATTGGAGATCGAGAAGGCTCCTCTCAAAATGAAGGTTGGCGGTGCATAAGTCTAGATACGGAATTTGCACTGCATAGTGAGGGAGGAGTTTGCGGACCACGATCAGTGGGATTGGAAGAACCCAATCCGTGGGTAGGATTACCCACTCGGTTAGCCAAATTTGAGTAGTACAGTTTGCAATTGCTTTTCCTTGGCCACTAACTTTATGGAAGTGATAAATAAAATTAGGACCTTCTTCCTGCCAGATATGGTGTGTAGCGTTTTTATTCTTAAAACACAGTAGAAAATGCACCAGCGCTTCACATACACTATTAAGGCTGCAAAAAAACTACATAGGAGAAGTCTCTATTCCTCCAAATAAAAGTCACACGAATATATAGAGATATAGTTCTTGCGCCACTAGAAAAAGTCACCAAATATTCCTCTGTAAAATATAAGGAATATGTCCGATGATATCAGTCACCAACGTTTCTTGCACAATATTACTGTCTCAAATCTTCTTATGGCCCAGGATAACACTTTAATGAATATTCCAAAGATCATGTAAACGAGAAGAAAATAAAAATTTCTGTATGGTGAAGTACGTTTAGACAAACTTTATTTCCACATCAACATATAAAAACACAATCCAAGGATAGGGTAAAGATTAGCCGTGTACCGTATTATAGTGGTGTTGTCTCCTAGCACCCAAGCAAGCATAAGATGGTAAAACTCCACTACGTCTCCCGGGAATGAACACACCAACGCGTTTCGACTCACCAATAATCAGAGTCTCCCTGAGGAAGACTCTGATTATTGGTGAGTCGAAACGCGTTGGTATGTTACTGGTACCGTGGGGGGATATCTCCAAGACTGAAGCAAGTCCACGAGTCATTCCCGGGAGACGTAGTGGAGTTTTACCATCTTATGCTTGCTTGGGTGCTAGGAGACTACACCACTATAATACGGTACACGGCTAATCTTTACCCTATCCTTGGATTGTGTTTTTATATGTTGATGTGGAAATAAAGTTTGTCTAAACGTACTTCACCATACAGAAATTTTTATTTTCTTCTCGTTTACATGATCTTTGGAATATTCATTAAAGTGTTATCCTGGGCCATAAGAAGATTTGAGACAGTAATATTGTGCAAGAAACGTTGGTGACTGATATCATCGGACCTATTTCTTATATTTTACAGAGGAATATTTGGTGACTTTTTCTAGTGGCGCAAGAACTATATCTCTATATATTCGAGCGTCTTTATTCTATTTGGTATTAAGAGGTAATGACGAAGGGAATCTATAGATTGCTAACAAATTACACAAACAAACGAAAGCCATCATACTTAAGCGGCTTAGTGTGAAAGTGGATACACTGCACTTAACAGAGTTCTGCTTTTCATTCAAATGCCATCTAGGCACGGTACACTGGGTGTGGGGATCACAGTCCTCCAAGTGTCCTGGAGCCTCTGAGAAACACACAAACCCTGTAAGACCTATTTAGGGCTAACCCCACAACACACCTGTATTCTCAGTAGTGCCCTGGGCAGCACAGACGGTGTAATGGTTAGCATTACTGCCTGACAGCACTGAGGTCATGGGTTCGCTTCCCACTACGGCCCTGTTTGGAGTTTGTATATTCTCCCTGTGCTTGCGTGGGTTTCCTCCGGGTACTCTGGTTTCCTCCCACACTCCAAAAATATACTGGTAAGTTAATTGGCTCCCCGCAAAATTGACCATAGTGTGTATGTGTGTGCGCATGTGATAGGGAACATAGATTGTAAGCTCAACTGGGGCAGGTACAGATGAGAATGGTAAGAAATTCTCTGTAAAGCGCTGCGGAATATGTGTGCGCTATATAAATAACTGGTAATAAATAGTGTCAGTTAGCAGTACTGTGTAGTTTGTGCACACCGGGGGATGAACTATTCCAGAGAGGAGTTGGGGTACAGCATACACAGCATCAAGCACATGTACAGCCACTCCAGCATCCTCTAAGGGACAGCACAATGCACCTAACTCCAGGCTGGCAGCCCACAACTGTGTGGGGTAAATGCAAATACCTCCCGAATTTGGGGTGAACGTGTGGATCGCAGGACTGTCCCACCTGAACAAGTACGGTTTTGAGGTATGAATTTTTACGTTGAATTAAATCTGTCGTAGAGGGTCTATTTTGCCAACATAAACCACAAGAGCAACTACACAGAGTTTAGTCAGCATACAATCACTATTATGAAAAGTTTCCTGAATTTACGTATACCATATATATATATATATATATATATATATATATATTACATTTTAAATACTGCTTTTTAATAAGTAGCTCTGGAAGTAGATTTTGTTGGTAATAATAGCATCTAACATGCAAAGAAATTAATTTTAATCATATTTATCTTTAATTTTTATTATTCTGGATTATTAATAATGAAAATCATGTGCCTGTAAAAATGGACAGTTGGCAAATTTGCAAGCTGCAAAAGTGTACCATCGGAGTAGTGACTTTGATCGTGTGCACTGGGCCTCGTCGGATACACAACGGTCGGACACCCCTTGTTATGGCCCTGATGTATGTGTACTGTACGTCAAGACAGATATGAAGGAACACAAAGCAACTACGTCACTAGCTTTATAAGAAAAAACACCCCAACTAAGTGCTAAACATAAAACAAAGATGATGGCTTATTTTTCTTTAACATTATTTTAGTGTTCATATGGATTTTTTTCACGGTATTAATAGAAGGACCTCACACTGAATCATCACTGTCACTAAAAAATATAAAATCAAAATGGAAAGGCTGACCGGCCCACATGCTCTCCCAAATTATAAAGCCAATACTCATCTTGACAGATGTTCTTTCTCACCCCATGTGGATCTCAATCAACAAAAGTTTTTCATAAGACACCCGGGCATCATAATATAAAACCTCAATAATCACACTGACCACCCGAAAAAAGATTCTTCTGTCTTTCTGTTCTTCATAAGACTCATTCAGCATAACTGTCCTCAATGAAAACTTGAAAATAAAGAGGCAAGGAGGCCAGTCAGCATTATACAGAAAAGTTTGTGACTTGTGGTTCTCTTGGTATTGGTCTATTGGTCTCAAAATGCCAAGACATGCTGTTCCACAATAGCTAGAGGACACCAGGTTACCTGTGATGTATACAGCACACCCTTGATACAAATAAGTTTTAACTTTTCTAAAATACCATACTGTCAGTCCCCAAAAGCCCCAAAAATGTTTATTAGCACATTAGACAGATCTGCTGCACCAAGAAAATGGCTGATGCAAAACATAGAATAGTGGGGACGGCTGCTCTCACAAAAGTACGCATGGATTTCACATAATTGGAATCGGCCGCAATGGAGACCATGCAATTCTTAATCATGCACAAATTGCTTGAAATTAAGTGTACTCTACATTATCCACTATAAATCTAATCCAACAGCAAAATATTTTGTAAGTAAAAATTTAAAAGAACATAAATTTTTCATCCAGTATATGGTGTAAAATTGTGAATAATTCATATATCATCTTGTAACAACTGAAGTGAACGGAAATAAAGTGATATGCTTGACTGTAGTCATTCTAAATAAAACAACACTATTTTATTATTATATTATGTTATATATGAAAGTAGTAAGAATAATACAATATTGCCCTAGTGTTATCCAACTGTTTCTATAACACTGATCAGTTTCTCAAGTATATATCAGGGGTTTACAATATGGTACATTACTGGGGCATCATGTGTGGTGTTTGGTTCCTTCTTATAATGTGGTGCTAGATGTAAAGCACATGAAATAAAATAGAAAGTGATTTGAACACAATCCTGGACCGTCACTGAGGTTTTATACATTCATATTTAATAGAAAAAGTGTCATAATTACATTCATTTCTTTCACTAGTACACATTAGTGATGAACAGAAGTACAGTGACACTTTCTCACTCTAAATTTTGTTGTTATTATTTCACAGAGGGACTTGGGAATAGAATTGACATTTTACCTTTACAAGAAAATGCATTTCAACTTTCACCTCGCTCTTCATTTTGATCCCAATAACTGCTGCCACTCTTTGACATTGGTTGTCTGTAATGGTATGGAAAATGTCTCGTAATAAAGATATATCTTAATGGTGGTCTCTAAACTGGATGGACAAGGTACTCAGGAAATACATTCTGTTAAAAGGTTTATTAGACATAAATGATGGTCTTTTTTTCCAGAGACTCTTTTCCAGCGTCTGCTATGGTTAGATAACCCCTGTGGGGAGCTCTGATTGTTCTTCGCCTATTGATTCAAAGAGCGATCAATACATAGACAGCAATCCCACATCCCTCTGACAGCAAACCTCACCCAAAGCAAATTAAGCATTACAACTTGCAGGCTTTACACCAGCAGCTTTAAGTTTGCTCTCTACCCTACGGTTAGACTAATATAATTTGGAGTACAATGTGACATATTGTCTAAGAGAAAAGTGGTCAGTTGCAGATGTTGCAAGCTTTAGTCATGCAACATAAATGTTCTCATAAGATGGAACATAGAGCTCTTGAAAAACCTATTAGCTGTGCAAAAATGAAGAATAACATTTACTATAAAAGGATCTAAGAAAAAAACAACTTCTCAACTGAATCTCAAGTTGCTCCAGAGCTTGAAAAATCATTAAACCCGCATAGGTGTAGGCTTTATATCCCCCCACCAAAACAGTTGCATTCTGCTGGATCGACAAGGACGCCTCAATGCAAGAATCCCAAGAGAAGTGTACCCGTCAGCAAGCCCTGCTTTTACGCGTAATGTATTTCCTCTATACCATTTCCGTTTTTCGGGGTTTCATTTGTGAAAGTGGAACTTCTTATTACTGATGCAATTAGTTTTAGTAGAAATGATTGTTATGTTTATAATAAAATAATCATGAGAGAAAATGATAATATTTTTGAGGGAAATGCCACTTGAACACCAGTCTGAAAGTATACTAATAACATCTATCTCTGTGATAGAGCCATTTTTTTTAAAGCTAGCATATAAACCAATACCGTTATGAACACCTTTAGGGACAAATTTACTAAGCATTGGTTTTGCTAAATCTCCCCTGATTTACTAAGGCAAAACTGCCATAAAACTACTAGTTTAGAAGATGCCACTAATCACGGTGCGTCATGTCAGGAATGGAAACCAACAGATTTATCAAGTGGCGGTTAACAAACAATTCAGAAAACAGGTTGCTGAGCAATACACTTAGAAGTATATATATCATTTATCGGGAATTGGTTCCAATAATTTCTTACTGCCGCATCTGTGGATGGCGTACGCTATCAGGGAAAAGTACTGGAAAAGTAAATTTTCCCAGAACTTGGTACATTTCACAAATTAGCAGCCACCAGCTGCTTTAGCGAATGGAAAAGGAGTGACCGCAGCAGATTTCAGCCCCCTTCCTTAAACCCTCAGGGTACTTAGTTTTTGCGAGTATCTTCTCAAAATGGCTATTTTCAGGAGGATTTCCCACAATTTATCTTTGATAAATAGGACCTTATAATGAGGGTAATAATTAGGTGTTGAATAAGGAGGTCGACAACATTAATAATTCTCTTATGGGGGAAAATATTTTATTAATATACTAGGGGACAAAGTATTGTATCATTTTATTAAGAGAGGAGAGAGTCCGTCTGCAGCCTCCATACGGCCCCACCACCCATCCCTGTCTCTCGTTGACAGATTCCTCAAAAGATTCTGGCCATGAGCCATAGTCTACTGTGCATGTGCTGATCTCCGGGTTATTGCTGCAGGTGGAATTGTCCCAA
The DNA here is from genome assembly GCA_031769625.1 of Taudactylus pleione. Lineage (NCBI taxonomy): Eukaryota > Metazoa > Chordata > Amphibia > Anura > Myobatrachidae > Taudactylus > Taudactylus pleione. The sequence continues at coordinate 3,684,763 of JAUIMM010000396.1, forward strand.
TTATTTCTGTATGCAGATCTCTGGAAACATGGTGCCTGCAGGTTGGGTACGGGATGCCGGCGCTCAAGATCCTGGCGGTCAGAATCCTGACTAGGTTAGTATGCTGACGCTCCCAGGTAAGTATGCCTAACCTAATTCCTAACCTATCCTCCCCAGTACCTAAACCAAACTCCTCCTAGTGCCTAAACCTAACCTCACCCCCTGCAGCCTATACCTAACCTTCTCCCTAGTGCCTAACCCTAACCTCTTACCCCAACCCAAGTACTTACCTTCAGGATTCCGGCGGTCGGGATGCTGGCGCCGGTATTCTGACAAGTGTCGGGATTCCGGCATCGGCATTCTGGCTGCTGGAATCCCAGCGGTCGACATTCTGACCGCATCCCGTGCCTCCACCATGTTTCCAGTGATATCTGTTGCGCCAATGGAGAGGTAACTATTGTGAATGGGTGCAGGGTGTGCCCACCATGGACCCAGGTGCCCTGCACCCATTATAAAGTATACCCATGTAGTTATAGTAAAGTGAAAATATTAATTTACAATTTTTACGCTGGTTTATGTTGTGTTTGTTTTTCAGGGGTTTTGGCCAAACTACCAGCAGTTTGGCCATTTGTAAACAGATTGACATAGACATCGATTTTCAAGTCCCCAACAAAGCTGGTAAACAGTAAACTTAGCACTAAGGCCTGTATTCAATTAGAAGCGAAAAGCCGTGATCCACAAAAAAGTATCACCGATTGCGACTTTTCGCCAGGCGGAAACTTTTCTCCGTATTCAATTGCAAACACTTTTCGCTTACGAGAAAACGCAATGCAATGTAATAGGCGGAAAAGATTCGCCTCTGAGTAGGTGGAGAAAAAAAAGTTCAGAATCGCTACCTTGGGATGCAAAGGTGGGGAAACCACTCTGCACCCTTTGGACAACCCACCAAAGGATAACTGCGTAAAAAAAAAAAAACATAAAAAAAGTGAGGAACAGCACAAAAAAGCACTTTGAAAATGGGGGCGAAAAAGTGCAAAGTGGGGGTACAAACTTAAAAACTAGCGAAATAGACTTTTGGGGGTCTGCAAGTATGGGTGAGGTGTTTTTTTGATTGCAGGTGTTTGAATAAGGTGCGTTTTTTTATAACTTCACTTTAGCGACTTTTGAATATGCTTGCACCCATTTTCAAATTTGACAGGACTACTTATTTTCTCCAAAAAAACCCTGCTTAATGCTATTCTTCACCACTTGTGCAAAGACGCTAATTAGAGGCAATTATACCACCTTAAGTACCCCAAACAGTTTAATTAGGGCTAATCGGGCACTACTACATTGATCCCCAATGTTTCTGCATCTTTTTGGGGGGGTTCAGGCTGATTTCCCCGAAACTGACACCACTTTTAGCCAGTCCTGACTTCACGTGTCTTCGTTTTCTTGTCTTTTGGAATTGAATAGGGCGAATCGCGGGTATGCGCATGATAAGTTTCCGTGGCTAAAATACGCGATGTAGGCGAAAAGTCCGGCAGGCAAAACTGTATGGTGTATGCGAAACTAATTGAATACGGGCCTCGTCTATTCAGTTGCCTCATAACATGCACCTATATCTTGCAGATATATTCCAACCGAGCAGACGAGATGTCGGCAGTCGATATACTGAAGCCGCTATCTCTGCACGAATCAGGATACCGGTGTCAGAATCCTGACAGCCGGCAACCCGACCATAAGAAAATGAAGGCAGGTAAGTATGAGCCGCAGCAGGGGGGGGGGGTAAGTTTAGGTACATCCTGGGGGGTCTTAAGGTGAGGCACTCCCCAGGGAGGGAGAGGGGGGGTTAGCGTTAGGCACCACTGAGGGGAGGTTAGGGTTAGGCACCCCCACGGCCGTTTAGGTTTAGGGTGCGGGAAGCGGGGGTTAGGTATAGGCTCCCCCAGGGGGACTTAGGGTTAGGCATCACCCCCGGAGTTTTAGAGTTGGGGGAGGGGAGGGTTAAGATACTTACCTTCCTTTGTCAGGATCTCCTCCTGTCGGACTTCCACGGTCGGGATTTAAACAGCCGCCGGTATTTCAATCCCATTCCGTTACATCCTATGTGCATCTCTCCTTTTTTTATTGCCAATATTTGAAACCTTATATATGAATACGTTATACCTGTACTTACATAAAATAAATATTTTTTATTTTAAATCTATAGATAAAACCCTACAATATTATAGGCCTGATTCAGAGACGGTCATAATGCTAATGTTTATCCAATTGAGTGTATCAGTAATCTGCGCATGCTTAAGAGTAGCACAGCACATGCGTCAAGTTTCATTACCTTTGTGTCTCGCGGTGAGAATATATTCACAAAGTGATTGCAGGGACTGTCTGCAGGAGGCAATGGGGGTGGGGGGGTTGCGACCCAAAGCAGGCGGGTCGTGACCGTTTTCACGGCGTATTTCAGCCTGCGTCTGGGATCCCATACGCAGTAAAAATAACTTTGGTGTTTCAGTTACGGTGGCCACTTTGCACAACTGTAGGGTTTCTCAGAACTCCTATAATCAACTGATCTGCAACCGATGCTGAGTCTTTGTACGCAGACAGTTGGCTTTGCGAAGATGCCACCGAATTTCAATACAACTCCCGGCGGCTGCGACATATGCATATTTTTGCAGCTACAAATTTGCAACAATGGCGGAGTTAGCGTACATCTCTGAATCCTGCCCTATATGTAGCTTTCTAATAAGAAGAGCAGCTAGCAAAATGATAATGGCTCAAATTGTCATGGATGCAAAGCAAAAAGAGACAGCAAGAGACAAGTTGCGGCATAGACCATCAATTCACTCCTATCTGTAACCATGGCGAAACACAATACTTAGGCAGGTAACGTACAGTACACGTAGCAACTCTGAAATGAATAATAGTTCTTGTATCTCTCATTTGCTTGTCTATAATGCATTTCCCAAAAAGAAGAACAAAGATACAAATAAAAGGAGAACAGAAGATTACTGATGTAATGTCTCCTGTTTAAAGGAAATGGAGAAATTCATGGGTAACATGATGAATATGCACTGTGGTCCATTCATAGTATCGCCGATTTGCTACAAATGGATGGCTGAAGATGAAAGAGAACTTGTACAAGGAGAAAGTGAATGGGTTGACTTGGCAAGGTTGGAACTGCTACATTAAGTGTGCAGGAAGTTAGTTTATTCCCAAAGAGGCACTGTTAACATCCCTGCTCCCTGCTGAAGAAAGAGAAAGCATGAAAGGTAGTTGACAAAATGTCATCCCACCAGACTGGACACAAATATAAATTAAAGGTGTCATTTTAAGAAAGAAAAAAAAACTAGCAAGATTTATGCTTTCGTTTTACAAAGCTGGATATTTGTAGGAAATGAATAAGTTAATATTGAGAATGTGGATCTGTCCTTGCATCTAATCATCAGTTAAAATGGAATCTGCAAAGGTGTGCATTCAAGACTGCTGAGCACAGTCGTCTGATCTCATGAGGGGATGTTATGCAGCCAAGACATTTGGAAGCATCTACATAGGCTGGAGACGGTTTCACTTTGGACTTTAACTTCTTTTTTTAACCTTTTCATTTACTTGTTGTATCAGAAATACTGGCAAATACTTTTACTCACATATTATCAACGCTGCAGTTTTTTTTAACCTTTTGAAAAGAGTGAATATTTGATTACCTGCTGACTGTGAGCAGACTAATTTTATCCACTAATCATAAAGTGCACTCTATTTGTAAGGAATACACAGATATTAGATAATAAGAGCAAACTGATACAAAATAAAGCTCTGCTGTGAAACAGTACAATCTGAGACACAAGTGGGCTCATTACTGCAGCTGCGTCTTTTACCAATGCTAGTTTCAGCCTTTCCTGTGTGTACTAGTGTGCGCTGGAATATGCATGCCCTGAGATGCCCACTTACAGTGCCAGTGCACGCTGCAACACCACCGGTGGTTCTGGATACTCCACCATCGCCTGCACCATCAGTACTTGCACCAGTCCTATGGTAAATGCTCCATCTGACCATGGCCTCCGGCTGTGGCTCTGTGTCTGAGAATGCAGCAGCTTTCACTGACACTCCCATATCTTTGCTTCAGGCCACCTCCCAGTCACCACGCAGGAATGTCAATGGTTTTATCTTGAGAATTTTGATACCAACGGTCCCATACTCAGCAGTACATTCGTGCATACACTCAGGGTAACACATGTATTGTAGTGGTCTTCAGAATATTTTGCGCATGCGCAGTAGCAAATAATCTCTGAACATCGGGATTGCATGCACTTAGCATGCATCTATAAATCAGGCCCAAGGTGTGAGCGGTGTGGAGGAAAGCTGCTTGAAACTGGTTCATTGGTCCTGAGTGATGTATAAGTCATGGATCTCCACTAAAAGTCAACTGTTTAACATCCACTCTGGATCTATTTGGTGTTTTCTATTTTTTATTAAGTTTACAACTTTCTTTAGAATGCACAGGATGCCCATCTCCCCAAGTGATTTACCAGAGAAACTTAACGTTCAAGTACTTGCAATTAACAGCAAGCACATCTTGAAAAATGCACTCTAATTTAGAAAATGCCACTCAGTCCATTCTGATTTCATCTCTTGTCAAGTTAATAACTGCACCATTGAGTTTGCATAGGAAAATCTGGGACATACAGCCCTGTTCTTTGGGCCACCACTTAACTGTAATGAGCCAACAGCCCTGCTGCTCTGCCCACCCTGCACTAGGAGCTATATACAAGTGTGCCATAAGGAGCTGCTCCATATTTCCCCCTCTAACAGCATTGGTGTGATTTGTGACCCTGTCCTCTCAGCTCCCATACTGCAGCAGTTGGGCATTTAATTTGGAAAACAACAACAACTAGCAACAATGTATGTGTGTGTGTTTGTTGGGCATCAGATGGGCAGTTTGTTGGGGTTGGCAGTTGGCATACAAATCATTTGGATACTAATAAGCATAATAACAAAAATACATAATAACACAATGGGAGTATAAGTAGAAGTACAAAAACTTCCTATACAAATACACATGTGCAAATTCCAGAAGTGGAATGGACAATCTTAATAAGAATACAATATAATCATACCGATGATACATTGAGGAGACAAAGGGTGTGAAAACATGAGACACTGGTGTGAATAGAGCCCTGCTCATGAGAGCTTACAATCTAGACGGAGGGAGAAAGCAGAGACAGTATGAGCAAATCACAAATTAATAGACATGGTGACGGGAGCAAGTAGAAGGAGTGGTCAAGGTGAAGTCAGGGGGTAGCGTGAGGTAGGCAATAGTGAAGGTGGATTTTGAGAGAGGGCAGACTGGGGTAGAGTCTGGTTGGGCAAGATAGAAAGTTCCTTAGATGAGGAGCAGCACTGGAAAGGCTTGGAGGATGTAGTGCGAGTTGGTTACTAGAGCAGAGGAGAGGCAAAGATCAGATCTGAGGAATATCATGTGACAAGTAAGAAGGGCAAGCATTGGTCATGGTTGTGAGGGTTAGCACTTGAACTGAATTCTGGAGTAATGCAGAGCTACTGATGGGATTTCCAGAGCGTTGCAGGTGATAAGGAGTAGTGGGAGAGGATTGCCTTGTCGCTGTATTCTAAGGTCAAATTGATGGGAAGGCCAGCTAGGAGGAGATTGCAGTAGTCAAGGTGGGATATATTGATAGAATGTACCATGAATTTAGTTACTTCATGTGTGAAAAAGGAGATAATTCTGGCAAAGTTACCAAGGAGGAAATTAAAAATCTGTGAGGGGGACTGGATGTGTGGAGTGAGGCTGAAGGTGAAGTTAATGATGAATTCAAGGCAGTGGGCATGGAGAATAGGGAAAAGCATGATGTTGCAAACTATGAGCAATATGATAGTGACATTATTAGGGAGAAAGATCAGCAAAGAAGACACTGAAAGAGTGATCATAGAATACAAAGGTAGTAGGTTTATTAGGAGAGGACAGGGGCCAAATGGGAGAAGAGAAATGAGAAAGGAGTTAGAGAAAGTGGCAAGGTAAATAGATGATTTACTGAAAAAAATAAAAGCATGTTTGAAGTCAGAGGGGAAGATACCAGTGAACAGAGATATGTTGAAAAAGTGAGCTAAGGGCCTAATTCAGCAGTGCAGATGCGCATGTGCAGAATAGGTGTGCGAGCCCGCACGTAAACTGGCAGCAGACCGTCAGTGATTGACAGTCTGCTGCCCTTTGGGGGGGTGTTGATGGCCTCTGTTTCCTGAAACAGAGGTGTGTCGCCGCCGCTGGGGGGGCGGGGGGGGAGGGAAGAGGCCAGGATCTCTGTCGGCTGACTCAGATTTCCTGGCCTCTTCCTCACAGGTGCGACGACCGGCTGCGTGGTGCCATGGGTCACCTTAGCCGGCTGATGTTCCGCAGAGTATCCGATGCTTCGTTGGACAACACAGCTCGTATACGTAATGCAGCAGGAGGCCTGATGAGTCCTGCTGCTTGCGAGCAGCTTAGCTATTCCGTCTGAAGCTGAATCAGCCCTTAAGTGCAGACAAGCAAGGTTGAGAGAGAAGAGGAAGATAGAAGAGTTAAGACTTCAGATGTGCATACAGGAGGGAAATAATTGAAAGCAATGTCCCCTACGTGGCAAAGATGGCAGCCATCTTTAAAAAAACAATGTAGGTGCAGGGCCCCAATTTCAAATGTTTTAGCGGCACCCAGTGTTTAAATAAAATGTCCTTTTTAATTATATTATGTGCCGCAGCCCTGGGTCTCCTCCAGCAGCTGCAGACTGTGTCCAAGTGCCATATACTGAGGGATCGGGAAAGTCGGCTCCCAGTGAGGTCGATGCAGGGCTAGGAACAGCACACCAAGGGTTACAGCAGGTCACTCCGTGCCAGCTGCTTACCACGGCTAGGCAACAAAGTGTAAAATGAGCCACTGTAGTCTGGACATAGCCCCAGGGTGCAGGGCTGTGTGTGCTGACTGCTGGGGACAGGTAGATTATCTTCCAGCATCCCAGCACTACAGAACACCTGGGCTGCACGCAGGGGGACAGGGAAAGCCAGCTCCCCACCCTCCCAGCACTGAGAGACGACAGTAAGGAGAGCCCGCAGTCTGACTGGGTCCAGTGGCTGCGGCGCACAGTTAACCCCCAGTAAGCTGCACCGTGGGAAGTGTAAAGGTAAAGCTGCTGCAGCCAGGGCATGGTCCCAGACTGCAGGACTGAGTACCCTACGCTGGGGACTGGGAGCTTAGTTCCCAGCATTCCAGCACTGCGGAGCTGTGTCAACAAAGCCCAGCGCTAAGGTACAGAGGAGTGACCACTCCCCAGTGTCCATCAGGGAAAATGTTAAAGGTGAGCAGGGCTTGTGCATCCCAAGCACATGCACTTAACTTGATTGGGTAAAAACCAGAGGCTGGACTTACCCCCTTAGAATTGTGTGTTGGATTAGGATAAAAGGAGGCCTGCAAGCCTTGTTTTGTGTATATCCTCTGACTCTGAGAAAGGATATACACAAAAGGTCTGTACTTCCGATGAATACCTGCATACTGTGGAGGAATTTTTCAAGACATTGAGCAATAAACATCTTGCCTTTAAGAAGACACATCTACTTGTTTCCTGTGACCACCCGAATAGCGCAAAATGCTATTCTGTTCTCCAGCTATTCTGGATTCAGCCCAGTGCCTCCAAGCTAAAGTCCTCTTCCAGCTACTCTGCAGAGAATGGTCTATGGTGAAGGACCAGTGGAAGTTAGCCAACACTATCAGGAAGTGTTACAACAGCGTGCCCACACATACCCAGAAGTAAGCGGTTCCAGGTGCCGACGTTGGAGCCTGAGAGAAGTGGTTCCAGGCGCCAGTGTTGACCCTGGGTGGAAGTTAAGTGGTTTTAAGTGCCAAATGTAGGAGTTTGGTGGCGGAGTATTACCCGTCCACGGCGCAGTGGCTGCAGTCAGTAACAGGCAGTTAATGACAGTAAGAGAAATAGCGAATACCCCAAAATCCAGTAGGATCAAAAATAATCTGTGATCGCTTGGTGAGGAGAGGTCATCCAGTCACAGCTAATTTATGGTTGCAGCCTATGGAGGTGCAAGTAGAAATCAGCTACAGTAATGGGTTGATATGCATGCACCTAACTGAATCTGCCCCATAATGGCTGTACTATATAATATACAGCTTATGTTATAATGGGGAATATTCAACACGGCCTTGACTGACCACTGTTAATTAGGTATCCAACTCATTAGGAGTTGCGGACACCAAACTACCAGAGCAATTGGCAAGCGTTACCACTGCTACTTTTGCATCTAAAGCAGTGACAAATGTTTAAACTGCCGGTTTTCACAATTTGAATAATATGAATAAAATAATTGTGAGTTTTGATGTACTTGCTTATAATACCATCACTTAATCATAATACGTGTGTATTATATTAAATAACAGAACTTGAAATTGTTCAAGTTATAGGTCACTTCTGTCGAAGCTGGATTATTGGCTGAGACAAGATCAGTTTAAAATTGAATCGCAGCGACACCATCTTGCGACTGGCCGCAAGACGCCATTTTGCGAATGGCCGCCTAAGTGCCATTTTAGATAAACTCACACTTTAGTACATGTGGCGATAATACTATTAGCATCATGCGATTGCATCTGTGACCATCGCCATAAGTTACGGTGATTCACCAAAAGCCCATTTCATGACTTTACGTAGTTTGGGTGCTCTGGATAAAGTGTATATTATTATAATTCCCCTAAAGGATATATTGCATTAGCTAAACAGAGCAAATGGCCACGTGACAACTAGCCTGTGTAGACAAGCTTCCTGAATATAATGTCTGCTCTCACTCCAGGTGGCCCTGCTTGAATACACACTTCCTGCAATAAAATACCTTCAAGCCAAGAGTGTTATCTTAGGTTTGGGTCTTGTGGGCTAATTAGCATCTACACAAGAGTCTGGGAGAACAAAGGACTTTACTTTTGAGCCTGGGAAGGGTGGGGGCTGCTGAGAGAGGGGGGCGTGTGGAACTATAAGGCTCAGCATTCCACACTGCTAGGTGTTCTTAGTTTAAGTGAGATCTAAGTGCACCATTTCTCATACACACATTAATACGCACAATTGCGCTGGTAACTAATCGCATATTAGCGAATGCATAAGATCCTATATGAAAACGCTGTTCATTAGCTTTATGCGCACGCATCTGCTCCAAGTTAACTAGCATCTTTACATCAAACCCCGCATACTCACACATTACAAATTCACATACAAGGTTCCATAAGCTTTAAGGTATAAGATTTAAGTTTGTGCATTTAGTATAAATGCTGTGAAATAAAGATTATTTGGTAACTAAGGTTTTATACATGCTAAGTAAGCAGTGTTTGGTTTTGTACTGATGCGTACTCTTTCAACAGAATTCCGGTATTATCGGTGTGAAGATCGCATCATGCATTCTCAACTTATGGACCGCAGAGACTTCAAGCAACAAAATGTATATTATATGAACAACTGTTAGAATGTTGCATGGGGTGGGAAACCAGAGACCTTCAGTTGTTGGAGGCTGGGTTGTGTCTATTTGAATCAGCCTGTTAAATGCTCTGTAACAGATGCATCCCCCTTGAGGACCAATGGCATCAGCAACAAACTTCTCTATTGTGTTGTCTATTTCTGGGGGGTATAAATATGTGTGCTCCAACACTGGGTCTTAGTCTTCATGCTGAATGCTGATTGACGGAGGGTTTCTTGCTGATGCCAAACATCCAGTCCGGAAGCGCTGCGTATGTATACTGTACTTGGGTCTGTATAATTCCTTTGCGCCAAATTGTGTATGGATCAATAGCGTATAACTGACTGTACTTTTACTTGAATAATACTTTGTGCTTCGGAACCACACGTTCCAAGTCTGGAGTCTTTATTTACTGTATAAACTGCGTACGCAAATTAGCGTCATCCTTAGAAGGTATAGGCAGGATATTAGAAGGTATAGGAAGGAGTATATAGAGGTTCTAATCCAGTATCGTTACTTCTTACTTGCAGTTTTTTTTATGGGACAGAAAGTATAAAATGTGAAATACAATGATTGACCTATGCAAAAAAAATGAAGCAACATTTTTCTTTTAAATCATAGTTATTCAATGTATTGCTATTTTTTTTTGTAAGTGTATCAGTTTATTATGCTAAAGCACAACTGCCGGAGCTCTGACCCTCTATTCTGACCTCTCTTCACGACAGGGCCCAGTGTAATCTGTAATCTAAAGAGTCGGAAGAGGAAACAGCATCTTGCTGGTGAGAAGCTGTGCCCTCTCACCCCTGGAATGTGACTGGGAGCAATGCTGTCTTATGTAAGTCTGTGAGATTAAAAGTTGAGAACAGACTATCCAATGAAAAAAAATGCAACTCATTAGTGCTGAGCAAGCACTTTAATGGGACAGTTAGCGTCCATAAAAATAACATCACACGGTCTAAGGAACACTGGCAGGGGGAGTCAAACCGGAAAGAAAACAGTTTTTATTTTTCTTCTCACAATCCTCAATTGGGATACATCTTGTGAAGCATTTGCAGATGCTTTTAATCTAAACCTGACTTTTGAACTAGTATAGAGAGACAATAGTTTAATAATTTATGAATAAAAGTATAAAAAATGGCAGAGAAGAGATCACCATTACTCGATGTGATCCTCTCACTGGTGCAGTGTGAGAATTCAACACACTTAGGGACATTAGTAAAAGTAGCTATATTAGTAGAGACACTTTAAATAAAATGCTGTACATAATCACTATTTTTAATTAATATTTTCACACAAATTGAACAAAAAGCACTTGTTAGAAGACGGACCCTGATGTAAGCCCGTCCCCATAGGCAAACGCAGGGGGGGGGTTTCCGTCTGCCTGGAAACCCCCCTCCCCAGCCCACACCATGACCACAATAGAAATAGTAATGTAATAGAATTTTACTAGTGCTGCATGTTCTTCTCAGTATCACAAATGAAATAAATAGCACCACCTGTGGATCTTTTAACATGTATCAGCCAGTAATAAATAACCTGTGCACCAATTAGGGGATCTGGAAAATATTCACTGTTAGGGATGTGCTGCTATAGAGCCCAATATGTACATATATGTCCAGGGCAGTGCTAGGTTATTCTGCTGCTGCTCCCCCAGACTCCCCGACTTGCTCTAATACTCTGGAATGGAGCCCACATCTAAAATAAAAACATTCAGCTCAGGCAGGATGGCCTACATCTAATGGCTTACTGAGATCACTGGTCCTGTATATGCTGGAATTATGACACTCAATACACTTTGTGTGACGCATATTAAAGCTGGTTAAGTGCTAATTCTGCCCTCTTCATGGACTGGCCACACTCACTCTAAAATCAGGCATTTGGAAACCCCCCTCTAGAAATCCTGAGTTTGCCACTGGTCCCAGAGCCTGAAGCAGAGTGGTAGCTTACTCCCTGGTTCAGCGTCTCTGCACCCACTGTGTATGTCCATAGGTTAAGGCTATCGCCACCTTGAGAAGGAGCTAGTGGCAAAGACCACTACAGAATGCTTGGTAGATCTGAATGCATAGCAGCCCACATAGAAACATAGCCACTCACATAGAAACCTATGGGGGCTGCTTTGCGGTCGGAAATGGAGGGATTGCGGGATATATCGTAGTTATCTGCTGCGGTACATCCTGCTTAAATCCTTAATATTTATGGCTATACCACAAATATTATTTGAAAAATAGGCCCTACTGTAACATTTTGCTGTATTCTATAGAAAATGCTCTGCACATGTGTAAGAAATGTGTTGCAAAAATTCTGTAGACTGGAAACTTTGCATAGTTCCCAGTATTTCAAAATGAAAAATAAACCCCTTCCATGATTCAAAACCAGGCTCAATTCATCAGCGGCGTCACTTACTTACGTGACAACCGGTGCGGCCGGTGGGAATTCTTGCACTCTGCGAAGCCAAGCCCCCTTATGTGTGCCAATCTTGGGGCGTGACACCGTTCTCGGCAAACGGTGGGCTTACCCAGTGCTCTGGCAGCCCACAGCCCCTCCCTCTCTTGTGGCTAGTGCTCGGTGACACCAAAATAGCAGAGCAGCTCTTCTATATGGTGTCACCCTCTCAGATGGTGTCACCCAGTGTGGACAACACACCTCTAGTGACACCAGTGCAAATCATGCTTATGGGGTCAGGAAACCATACCCATTTTGGGTCTGTGAGTGAATACATTTCCCCCAAAATAGGGACTGCTGGGAGGTGTGGGAGGCTCTGAAGGATAATTTACTATTATTTTCAATAAAAAAATCATATTGCTTTAAATCATGACCAGTATACTTCATTCTTATTCTACTTTTTATAGACAAACTTGCAACTCTATTTAATTTGTTTTTAATTTATATCCATTTTTTATATTTTGCAACTTTTTAACAATTTTTATCATTAAAAGTTATCTTTAACTCTACTCAATATTAACAAATTCATGATTTTGTAAACTATTTAGGATAGCTAATTTGTTTTTCTAGAATGAGCACATCAATTGCAGGTTGAAAGTGATTAGAAATCACAACAATAAGTTGAGGTTTGGATCTTTCTATAATGCAGACCACCGCCGTGCCTGAAGTCTACTAATCTGAACTAGATGATATGTCAGTATGCATAATACATCATTTGTACTGTATGCTATTTAAAGACACATTCATTTCACAATATATAGTCTAAAGCATGGAAAACTAAATGTTGAACTACATGGAGAAAATCTTGTATTTCTGCAGAAAGTACTAGTATTCCCATAGCAATCCTTTCTGATTATAGTAAGGGTGCTTTCAGGCAATTCTTCAGCACCTTTTGGATATGAGAAGTGTAAAATATGCATTTCCTTCAGATGGGAATAGAAAATTGATTTTAAGAGCTCCAGAAAGCCTCTCCTATAGATGTCAAAACAACCAGCTCAGCACTTTGTAGATAAAACACACTGTACATGCAGACTGGCTTCATTGTTCTAGTTTATGTCCTTAGTTTGTGGTTAGTAACAACAGTTATTAAGCTTGTTCTTTCACTTTTGTTCCAAGGTTATAGTAGCATGAGCTAACTTTAGCACAGTGGTTCCCAAACTTTTTGGAATCACGGCACCCTAGAGAACCAGCATTGTTTTTACGGCACCACTAAGCCGAAAGTTTATTATTGAGAAATTCAGAGAAAATTAAGTAAACTAGTAAAGTGAAGTAAATTGTGCTTACCTGTCATCCTTAGGGTGAGTTATGTGGTGGTGGAAAGGTTTGCGCTTCTTTTTGTCCACATATTTACATTTACATTGACCATAAATAATTCGATTTGGTGCTGGACCACCAACCAGAGGCACACCTGCAAGTGTCTTGAGGCACCCCAGGGAGCCACGACGTACAGTTTGGGAACCACTGCTTTAGCATAAGTAACTAATAGCTTGATCATACAATTCACATGATATATTTGTGAGAATGTGATCGAAAATAGAGAAATAACTCTGTGTTGGTAAAATGACAAAAGCAATGATGACACTACAGCAGAGACTTACATATTTAGGGAACTAGCTGAAGTACCCGGCGTTGCCCGGGTTTAAATCTTCAAGTTATTAAGTTTTATTATGTGATGTTGTCCAAATCCAGAACAGGCTCCCTGGATCAAAGTACTGCCCAGCACACTCCGCCATGAGGTCCGACTCCACTAGGCATCTCAGACCATTTGCCATCCCTCTGTGAAGTTTCATCTAAATCCATCCAGTGGAAGGCCCAGAACAAGCTCCCGGGTCAAAGTTCTGCACAGCATAAACCAATGAAAGGTCCGACTGGGACCTCAATCGCCTAATATGTCTTCTGGGATCCTGTTATGTTCTGGGTTGTTTGTGGACCCGGGGTGGTAGCAGGAGCGATGACAGAAGCGGGTTTGAATATAAAACTAAGTTTTTTAATACATGCTTGAGTAGACATAAAATATGGCAGTAAATAAAAGTCCAGGTATATATAAACGTACACTAGAGTTCTGTGGTGGGAGTAATGGGTTAATGTCCAAGTAGAAACAATTAGAACTGTCCAGGTGTGCAGGTAGTGAGACTGGAATAATCAACCAGGTATGCAGGTAGTGATGCAGGAAATAATAAGCCAGGTATGCAGGTAGTGAACTAAGGCAAATGAGCAGGATGTCAGCAGGCTCAGGGTACTCAGGTATGGGCAAGGGTGGTGGAGGAAGCGGGGTAGTCCAGCGGAAGCTAGGAGCTGACAGGCAGAGTGGCAGACAGCAATACACAGGAACAGGATAAGCACAGAGAACTCCCTCTCAGCTAGGCTGAGATACACGTTGCACTGGCAAAGAAGGAAGGCACTGAACCTTCCTAAATACTGGCCGGAGGGAACATGTGACTCACCAGGATTGGCCAGCCGCATCACATGGCCAGAAGGCAAAATGGCGGCGCCCATGCCAAATGGAACGGAGACGCCGCCAGGCCTTACCAGCGCAGAGTGACAAGAGGCCCGCACAACAACGCGCACAGCCAAAGCCCCCCGCCAGACACCAGCTCCGCCACCAGACAGCCCGTCGCCCACAATGACCTCACAGGTAACACCCGCCTAGCGCCATGCTGAAATACCCTGGCCGTGACAGATCCAATGTTACCACTCTGCAAAGTTTTCGGCCAGTGGAAAACTCCGAACAGGCTCTCCGAATTCGAAAAGGTCCCATAAGTCAAACTTCTGCCCGGCGCACTCAGCGTGAGGTCCAACCGAGACCCCAACCACTCCATTAGGCATCCCAGACCAATTGCCACCCCTCTGTGAAGTTTTCATCCAAATCCATTCAGTGGAAGGCCCAGAACAGGCTCCCCAGGTCAAAGTTCTGCCCAGCGTCCCCGCGTAAAAGTTCTGCCCTGTGTACACCAACGGAAGGTGGGACCGGGACTTCACCCCCCTAGTATGTCTTCTGGGATCAAATGTTACCACTCTGAAGTTTTCGTCCAAATCCATCCAGTGGAAGGCTCAGAACAGGCCCCCCGGGTCAAAGCTCTGCCCAGCGTACAGCAACGGGAGGTCCGACCGGGACCCAAAAAACCTGGCCAGCATCCAACTGGACCGTCTTGCGTTGTTTTCATCCCAATCAGTGTAGGGGTGCCCGAATGCATAACTGGACAAACCAATTCATTTTATATATAAGATTAGCGGCTATCACATGGTTCCACTGAAGTATATAATTTTTTTTTTTACAATAAAAACAATAAATACAAAAAAAACTATTTTTACGAGAATTTATGATGGAAAACTCAAATGTAATTACAGCAGTGTCTAACTGGTTTTGGTTGGACATGGCCCATATTTTATTCATCAGAAGTATGTAGAGATTACTGTCTCTTAGTAGCTGCTACCTCTTCACATATTCTCCATATCTCTAAGCTGAATAAGCTGTACAAAAGTAGACACGATACCTCGTACACAAAAACATGGTATCATGACTTTAGGTAGCCATTGAGAAAGATCAGAGACACATGATAGTGAAACCTCCAACAAACAAATGCATAAATATGACTGCTTTATTGCGCATTGTCTCAAATGTATACTGTATGCGGTGATGTACCAGCTTCATAAAAATAGTACAAGTTCTGTGTGATTTACTGTACTAGCATAGTACATAGGAGACTCAGTAGCACATTAAAAACCAGGACTAGGACAAGAGCTAAGTAGAAGAAGCAGTGCCCTTAGTTGCAAATAAATATATAAATAAAGTCTTATGCAGTTCTAGCATAATCACTTTCAACTGCTACTAGACATATTTGGTGCTCCTGGGACACAGAGGGGGTCATTCAGACCCGCTCACGAGCGCAGGACGCTCGCAAGCGGGTCGATGTTGCCCCACTGCGCATGCGCACGACGGAGGGAGCACCGTCGTGCGCATGCGCGAGACCCGGATAGCGACGGGCTCTTCGTCGCTCCGGGTCTCGCACCAAAGGGGGCGTGCTGTCGATGTTGATTGACAGCGCGCCCCCTTTGGTGGGCGTGCCGGGGGCGTGGCTGCCAGACGGAGGCGTTCCCATGGGAACGCCTACCGTCTGAAGCCGGCCCCACTGACATCACTAGTGATGTCAGTGGGAGTGATTTTGGCTCTGATAAGAGCCAAAATCACTCCAGGGCTTGCGGCAGCGAGACCCTACCACAGGGTCTCCGTCGCAAGCCCGATGGTCGTGATGGTCTTGACCATCGCGACCATCATCATGGATGCTCGCATAAGCTGTGGGTGGTAACCCACAGCTATGCGAGCATCCATAAGGCCGCTCCATTTTCAGGGAGGAGGGCCCTGATTCAGAGCGAGCGCTCTGGTCAGAGCGTTCGGCTCTGAACCAGGCCCAGAGCACCATAAAGCAAAAGCCATGCAACTTTAGTATGCACATATCACTTGGTGACTGGATGTGGGTACAGAGGAACAGCTTGAAATGTTTGCATTGGATGGTCACTACAGTAATAATGTAATTTTAAAGTTCTGACAACTATCACTTTACTACCATCTGTATTAAAACAGGTAATTTTCAGGGATCATTGAGGTTGAGGAGATGGGTCAACATGATCCTTTTTGACACAGGTCCCAGATTTTGTCATGTATGGCTACGAGGAGATGGTAAGCAGAAAGAGGTGTTTCCGCTCTAACACCATGTAGAGTAATCAGTAAATTTCCAACATTATATGAAGCAACAATATATGAGTACTACGTCCCTTATTAGGGGGCAAAGGAAATTCCACTGGTGTTGGTGGTGCACCCAGAGTCAGTAGGTATGTCTAAGTAATTGTACAATTACTTAGGCTATGAGGAGTTGCTAAGATCTATACTACGTTTGTAAAAATAATGTCGGTTCCGGAAAAAATTCTGGTGGAATGAGCTAGGCCAGAGGTTCCCAAACTTGGTCCTCAAGACACCTTAACGGTCCAGGTTTTAAGGATTACCATGCTAGGGCACAGGTGACTTAATTAGTACCTCAGTCTTTTGATTTAAATATCTGTGTTCAACCATGGATATCCGTATAACCTGGACCATAGGTGCCTTGAGCACCGAGTTTGGGAACCTCTGAGCTAGGTAAAACTTCCTCTCCTATACCACTATAAGTACTAGAATGCTCCTTATCTCGTCCCTTCCAGGACCTTGAGAACATGACACCAAGAACAGGAAGTTATTTTGTAAGAATATGTAACGACATGGGAGGGAGATACTAACAAAAGTTAATGGTAACTAACTAATAACAGTGCAAAAACATTCAAATATCTTAATTCAACATATGGGAACATTTCAAGGTAAATCTTAGGCAATATTATCTTAATTTGTAACAACTTGCATATTCTGTGCATATAATATGTAAACATGTAATAAAGTTATATCAGCATAACATACTCTGGAAAGTAACACAATTCACTATGTATGCTCTCATGAATAATTGTACTTATTGTGTGAACAAAATTTGGACATAAAATTAATTTGGACATAAAATTAATTTCAGCAAGCTACTCTGATAAAAACATTAAACAATGTTCTGTAACAAAATCAAAAGCATATCCCCAAAAAATGATTGACACAAAATAAATTGCTCACACTAATGTAATAATATAATAAAGCATAGGTTTGAAACAAAATAATATTTGAAGCCATCAATTTAGTTGTGTCAAATAAATGCAATAATATAGAAATTATTTTGTAACTTTGTTTATTTTTGTAATACAAAGTAATCTGGTATATCTATACACAGTCTAAAATAAAGTCCCTAGTAGGTGTCTATATGTTTGTTCGGGCTAATCTCGAGAACCATTCGATGGATTTTTAAGCAGTTTTCACTATTCTATAGAGCATTTGTTGAGGAAGGTTAAGGTGTATGAAACATTAATGTATGACAAAAGGGAGCCGAGCAGTGATGATTTATATGAAGCTGACGCTGCCTAAACCGTTAAGGATATATCGAAACAATGAACCTTGGGCCTAATTCAGCAAGAATCGTTGATGCGATCGCGGCTGCAATTGCACACGCAGTTCTGCTGTGAAAGTATGCAAATAATAGCAATCACAAAGCACTTGTTCGGACAACATGCAGATGCCCACTTCCCCTCTTGCACATTCAAACATCAGTAACATCAAAGTACATCAGAGCCACTCGCACATTTAAGGCATGTCTGACCCTACCACTAAATTGCAGTGAGAGCTGAAGCTGCGTATGTCATCGCAGTGGCTAATTAATGCACGCCCCTGCAACGGTGTTCAAATGCACTGGCACGCCTGCATTTCTCCGACCACCTCCCAGTCACCACCCCCAAACGGTATTTCCTGTCAATCACTCTGTGATGTGTCTGCGTACTCACTGCGATCGCAGTCTCGATCGCAGTGAGGCATTCGCACACACGTAGGCTTTAGCAGTTGCGAGCCTTGCTGAATCAGGCCCTTTATTTTATACCATGTAGAGATTGATACGTATTATACGGTTTCTCCAGAAAAATTGATGTAAGCCCAGTTTACCGATAAAAAATCGTAGTTTATTATTTTTTTTTCTACCGTTCCTATATCATTTATGTGAAGAACGATTCTTTAATTTGAAACGAGTCCAATTCCCGGTAAGAGTCTGCTTTGGCGTGACAATTAATACAGCACAGGGACAGACATTTAACATGGCTGGAGTTGACCTAACTGGGGACTGTTTCTCTCATGGACAACTTTACGTGGCCCTTTTGTGTGTCATGTCAAAACTAAATCTTTGCATATTGACTTCAGGAGGAAAAGTGACTACTGTCATCTACAAGGCAATCTTATAATACCTCAGTTAAAGAAGACTCTTGATGTAAATTCAAAATTGCTCCCGTGCGAGCAGGGGCGGGTCGCTAGTTATATAAGCAAATTTAAGTCAGTCAAAACAAGCACTTTGCTAGTAGCAGCATACTTGCCTACCTTTAATTTTCTCTCCTGGGAAAAGCCCAGGGAGGAGAAGCAGGTGGGCGGTGATGGGGGCGGGGCCTGATGTTTCATGTCATTAAGCCCCACCTCTAGCAGGAAATTACTGTGAATAGCGCATATTTAAATTAGGGATTTGCAGGCTCGGTTTTACTCGGTTCTTATCGCCACTTTACCGCAAATTCGGATTTATTATATTGGCTATCCAAAACACATGATAGGCAATAGCCAATAAAATGCCGTTTAGAGATCCGAGTAAATCCGAGTAAAACCGAACCCGCTCACCCCTAATTTAAATAGAATTGCGTGATTACGCCGCACCCCCTACTCAGGGACCCCCGATCTCCTTTAAAATTGTCCCCAATCTGTCCACTTCACTAGGCGGGAAAAGTGCCTACTCTACCAGGGGTGCGGGGGGTTACCCGAAAAATCGTGAGCCTTCCACGACTTCCGGAAGAGTAGGCATGTATGAGTAGCATTGACATACAAAAGCTATCATTTTCTGTGTATCAAATTTATTTCTGCAAAATAGATTCAATGTACAGTATAGTTACTCCCACCATCCCAACTGCAAGGACTTTTTTTTCCAATTGTTAGGAATGCAAGAAGATGTATCCCGAACTCCTATCTCTGTTTGTCTTCAGGACAGTTCCAATTTGCAGCTGTGTTTTTAGGGGAGGGGAGGATCATGGATGTCCTAACATTTCAGAAGTACTAGGCATGCCCCCGGGAAAAGTGATCACACATCCCATTCGATGTGGCCATGTTACCCCTTTATTCTATATGACAATACTCAAATGTTGGGAGGCATGGTGAAATAAATAAAAAAGACCTGAAGGTTAAAACAATGGTAATTCAGGGCGATCACTAGAGGTACAGTATGCAAGCTTTCCAGTCATGGCTCCCATTTTGAGACATCACAAGTGTGTGTGGGGGAAGGTGGGGGGGGGGGGTTAAGCCATTCTTGCCTGCCCTCCCGATTTGTCCAGGAGCCTCTGAAAATCAAGTGCAGCTCCCGGCCCCCCGGAAAGGCAGGCAAGCTCCCGACCCCTCCGCTTCCTCCCCCCCCACTCCCAGTAACAAGAGAAACCCCCGCAGCTAGTATGGCACTGCAAATTCTAATTTCTAGTATATAATGCTCCAGTTACTCTATACTACAGTTGTTTTGCTTTTAATGTTGTAAGTTGCAGCAGCAGATTCTTTTTAGAACTACTACTGTACTGTACTGCCAAGTCAACCATGTAAGATGTGACAAATAAATACACATGCAGTGTACATTATACACTATATATATATGTACACACAGGGCCTGATTCAGACCTGCTTGCAAGCGGGTTGACGGTGGCCCAGTGCGCAGTGCCCAGTGAGACCTTCACTCGCTCCAGGGCTCGCAGCAAAATGGGGCGGCTGTCGATGTTGATCGACAGCACGCCCCGTTTTGTAGGCGGATGGGGGGCGGCTGAACAAACGGAGGCGTTCCCGAAGGAATGCCTGCCGTTTGTGGGCAGCCCTACTGACATCACTCGAGCTGGAATTTCACTCGGCATTGCGAGTGCTGAGATTCTACCTTAGGGTCTCCTTGCAATGCCGATGGTCACGATAATCGCGACCATCTCCTGCCTGCTCGCACTAGCTGTGGGTTGGTACCCACAGCTTAGCGAGCGGACAGGAAAAAAAAACCTCCCCGTCCTGATTCAGGGCGTGCGGTCACAAATAGCGAGCAGCTCTGAACCAGGCCCACAGTATTTATATAAAAGAAATATATGTATGGAGAGAGAGTACAGTTATGTGATATATAATTTACAGCAATCATGAACTTTTATTTTACTTTACAATCTGAGAAACAATACTTGGCTAATTTATGCACGCCCATGAAATAGGGTTCAAACAAACAGACATGCCTGTGTTTTTCTGACCACCCCGTTACCACCTCAAAACGCTGACAGCCTGTCGCTCACTTTGCAATAGATTACTCTGTGCATCCGTAATCGCAATGCGATTGCTGCACACGCACAGTGTGGCTTATACGCATGCACAATGGAAAACAATCGCTCCAACAGCATTGCGTAAATCTCTGAATCAGGAATACTGGTTCTTTGGTTCAAAGGTTATTTCACAAAACTATTAGTTGAGCAGAAAATTTATTTCGTAGCATCAAACCTGTTCAATAACTGCAAAAACTGGGTTTTAATGAATATGGGTTAATGTTTATTACAAAATTTCTAATTCATAGATTATTGTGTAGACAAGCGGTGGCCAACCTGTGGCTCTTGAGCCACAAGCAGCTTTTCCGTTGTTCTGATGCGGCTTCCCTGACTGACACTGACTGCCTCCTCTGATAGGTGCACAGCTGTTCAGAGGAAGCTCATCCTTTGTTGCAGCAGTCTGTCCTGCTCCAGAAGCATGTATGGGTGATGTGGTGATGTGATGCTGCAAACAGGAGGCGGAGCTCAACTTGTGACTGAACCTGCAGCGATGAGGAGGACGTGGTCGCAGACGCCAAAGCCTACCTACATGACACAGACAGTGGATGTGGCTTTTTCAATGTACTGTATTTTATGTGGATGTCCCTTTTTCAGTATATTATTTGTATTTGTGTATGTGGCTTTTCAGTGTATTTTATGTGGATGTCAATTTTTCAGTGTATTATTTGTGTATGTGGCTTTTTCAGTGTATTTTATGTGGAACTGGCTTGTTTCAGTGTATTTTATGTGGATCTGTTTTTTCCAATGCTTTTTATATTGTTCTGGCTTTTTCTTTCCCTTTAATAGTTACCTCCATGGTTGTGTGCATGCAGAGGCATAACTCGGGTATTTGGAGCCCAGGGCAAATAAAACAAATGAAGCTCCCCCCCTCTGTGCGTGCGCCAAAGGCGGAAAATGGGCGTGGTCACAAGGGGCGTGGTCATTTAAAAACAGGGCGTGTCAACATGACACCCATTTCTCATCACTCTGAACATTCATGCACCTTAATGTAGAGCCCCTTATACAGTCCCCCGTATATAATGCCCCAGTAGTGCCCCTTATACAGTAACCCCAGTATGCAATGTCCCCAACAGTGGTCCCCCTTATGCAGGTCCCCAGTAGTGATCGCCCTTATGCAGTGCCCCATGTAGTATTCCCCATTATGCAGTGCCCCATGTAGTGGTCCCCCTTATGCAGGCCTCTAGCAGTGTCCTCAGTAGTGGTCCCCCTTATGCAGGCCCCCAGCAGTGCCCCTTATACAGTGCTTCCAGTAGTGGTCCCCCTTATGCAGGCCCACAGAAGTGATCCCCCTGTCGAAACCGAATAATTGGGTAAGACAGAATCTGTTTGGCAATCAGGAAAACCTGCACGACGCCATCTTGTGAATGGCAGCAAGACTCCATTTTAGAAAAGAAAGCTTACACAAGCGCCATTTTGTCAAAAAATACATAGTATACAATCCACAGTGCAAAATTGATAAAAGTAGCAATTTTGCTACTCACAACGCAAAGTTGCTAAAAAGTAGCACGAACAGCTTTTTAACAATCTTCCCCTAACACCTACCGACGGTGTTTAGCAGACATAAAATAACTTTGCAACACATTAAAATCACCACAGACTTATATTTGAGCAGTAGCAAAGTAGTGGTGTTTTCCCTGCATTCACATTAACACATACATGATGTAGCAAAAAGTAGCAAATTAGTGGTGTTTTCCCTGCACTTCATGTTAAACATAGGACAACGCAAAATAGCGATTTAGACGCACAGCCAGCTTTTTAGTGACCTTTCCCAAACCCATACTGGCATGCTCACACACATACACAGAAGCCTTTCCAACTTAGTGCTGGTCGCTAAGTGCCCCACAGACCCTCAAACGCACAACGCAATTTAGTGTCATTTCTCCCTGCATACACATTTAAAAGCAATGGTCCCGCAGCGCAAAAGGAATGATTATTACTTGGTTTAATCGCAATGTCAGCATATAAAGAAATGAATGTTTTCTGTAACTATGGCTTAGCAAATGACAATTGGACCGTATTTGGTGCCGTACTGATCTACTCTGTTCCCACAGCGTTCCGGTGGCATCAGTGAGAAGAACAGAACATGCGGCTATGAAATACGAATGTTAGAGAGAATAACTTCTTGAATTGTTGTATGCCATAGTTACATTAGATTTATTATGCAGCGGGAAGGTGAACACAATCAGGCTGTTATAGGCTGGGTTGTCTCTTTGCACTGACCTATGAATTGTACCGTAATGGAAGAAGCAAGAAGAGGAACCAATGAGAACCTGCCAACGTATTCTATTGTATTGCTTATCCCAGTACGGGTATATATGTGAGTGCTCTGAAACAAGATGCCAGTCTGCGGTGTTCCTATTATGCTGTTCGACGGAGGTCTCATTATTGATGCCGGTATCTGGTCCCAGAGCGCACGTGTATGTATTGACTGTACCTTATGACCTAATGTTTGTACAATTTATTTTGCGCTCATTGTTAGATCATAGCGTGGTAACATCTGTACTTTTACCTGAATAATAATCTTTAGTGCGTTGGACCGCTATTCAACTATTAAACACAGCACTAATTAGCGACATCTTGTGGTTTTAGAAGGTATAGGCAGGTTTTGTCTTAGAGGTTCTAGGCAGGTGAATCTTAGAGGTTTATAGGCAGGAATGTAATACAGGTTTATTTACGATTCAACACCCCTTATGCAGTACCCCATGTAGTGGTCCCCCAATGCAGTGCCCCCAGTAGTAGTCCCCCCAGTAGAGGTCCCCTCCAGCAGTGCCCCCAGTAGTAGCAGTCCCTCCAGTAGTGCCCCCAGTAGAAGACACCCTAGCAGTGCAACAGTAGAGGTCCCACTCAATAGTGCCCCCAGTAGTAGTACACCCCCCTGATGCAGTGCCCCCAGTAGAGGTACCCTCCAGTAGTGCCCCCAGTAGTAGTCCCGGTCCCGTCCCCGACAAACACACAAGTAAATAAAAGAAAAAAATACCATTACCTGAATCCATGCTCCGGCTCCCGCCGCCGTCCACACATCATGACGTCTCTCCCATTACCCACTGCATGAGCCGGAAGACGGGAGCTCATGAGTGAGCTCCAGCCCGGCTCTTGCAGTGGGCGCTGCAGCAGTCAATGAGAGTCTGTCTGACTCTCATTGGCTGCTGATTAACACACACATCACTGCCGCAGTGGCGGCGGTGTGTGTGTAAACACACAGCCTGAGCCCGCCTCCCACCCTCCGCCTGGCGCTATTGGATAAGAGCTCAGGGGGAGGGAAGGGGGGTCGGGTGTGCAGCACAGGAACGGCGCTGGGCGCAGGGAAGCATAGCGCCGGTCCTGTGTAAATGTACAGCCCTGACCACACTCACTGCGGTCGGCACTACACTGGGTAACTAGGACGGGCCGGTACCGTGGCCGGTGGTACCGTCCCACGGCGCCCAGGGCACGTGCCCCTACCCTAGTTACGCCATTGTGTGCATGCGCTTTTACATGCTCCTACAAACATTATACCAGCTAGGCCATGCCCCTTTTGCACGTACATCTTTGGCGTGCGCATGATCTCGGCTCTCTGACATACCTACAGATATTTTTGGGCTCTTTGCCTCTAACTAGTTGGCCAACCCTGGTCTAGACTCTAGCACAGTGGTTCCCAAACTGTGCGTCGTGGCACCCTGGGGTGCCTCGGGACACTTGCAGGGGTGCCTCAGGTTGGTGGTCCAGCACCAAATCAAATTAGTTATGGTCAATGTAATGTAAATATGTGGACAAAAAGAAGCACAAACCTGTTCACCACTATATAACCAAACCTAAGGATGACAGGTAAGCACAATTTACTCCACTGTACTATTTCACTAAATTTTCTTCTGAATTTCTCAATAACAAAGTTTTGGCTTAGGGGTGCCGTGAAAACATTGCTTATACTCTAGGGTGCCGTGATTCAAAAAAGTTTGGGAACCACTGCTCTAGCACAATAACCATGTGCAGATTTCTTTAACTATGTAGAATAAATGACCGATTGATAAACTCTACTGCATCTTAAGAATGTCATCTTTGGTCATGAAAGATAACATTTTGCCTCGTTCTGAGATTCAAACTTGGCGGGAATAGCCAGTCTTCAGAGAGATAAGTATAATTAAATGGGTGAAGGTTGTGCAGTGTGGGCCCCCCTGGAGCCAGGGGCCCGGTGTGCACAGCACACCATACATCCATTTTAGATATGCCAATGTCTCAACTCTAGTAGCAACACACATTAAGGCTTTCAGGATTAAAGCAGGTGATTGATGAGGTGTGGCATACAAGGCTAGTGACTCAAGGTTTAGAATTAGAGAAGTGCAGATGGGCCAGAACCTGCTCTACTGTACATAAGCTCTGAACCAGGGCAAGTATTAATTTAAAAAACTTGCCACTTTGTACATTGTACATTTGCTTACACCTAAATGACCTTGACATCCTACAGTACATTTGAGCTTGTTTTTATAAAACTTTTTACCTTCCTCATGTAAAATGTCAATTGTAACACCATATATCCTAATCGTCTGCAGAATATTTTGTTGAAGGTGCAAATAGCTGTTATTACCCCAAGTCTAACACTCACAAATCTGCAAACTATTTAAAAAGTCTGTAACCCATGAAATTTGTATAGGAGTGCTCTGATATTAAATACCATAGTCAATGAACATACATCCTCCAACATGATATATATATATATATATATATATATATATATATATATATATATATACACACAGTATATATATTTATGGACAGCCCAACTCCCTCCCTACACTGGTGGCAACATCCAAAAGTAGTACAAAGTACTAAGGGCCTAGGTATAATTATATAATATTACAGTGTTACTACAATGCAACTGTATCTTTTTACTGTTGGTTTTGCAGATATCCAAACACCATTCAACCATGTTATTTTCTGCTTTTTTAGTTTTTGGCTGCATGAACTGCACTTAATATGTGTTGTTAAAACATGGATATTAACATGTATACTCAGTGCAAACAGTGATGTTCGGGTGACAGAGAAATAACAATAAGTACATGGGCGGCACATTTCAGGAACAAGACTTCACAGTCATCAATGAAACAGTACTTAACACTTATGTTAGTTGAAGAGCAAGGAAATTTATGAGAAGATCGCCCTCTGCAGACCATTTGTTGTGTTACATGAAACCTCAAGAAAGATATTCACAAATTTATCCTTACTTTTTATTTCTATAGTCTGTGCATTTCAGGCAATGTTACAATTTGTTTTAATTTCAACAGTGCTTTATAATTGTGGCTAATTTCCAAAACGCCACCAAATAATAAAGCAATACAGAGTTGTACATAATCATAAAATGCAGCAAAAGATAATATAAGTTATACTGAACTTTAGAAGGGAGTCATTAACAATGAGCAGATACATCAAAAAAATTAGGGGGAGCGTGCAGTTGTAATGCCATTGTGGTTTGCACCAGATTTGAAATGCCGTAATTAGTTCTACGCATTTGCTTTGCTGTTGTGCAAATGATTAGATTGGATAATTGACAGACGGAAAAGGCACATACTATGGGGGGTATCCTATTAGCCCCGAACATCGTTCAGGTGCTAATGGATAGCCACGATCTGCGAAAATTATAGGATAGTTCTCCCGAAAACACACAGGTCCCGTGATAAGTTCGCGGACCTATGTGTTTTCGCCATTAGTTGGTGAAAAAATGCCACTTATCGCGGATTATTTTCGGGACACATAAAAATATCCCCGATAGCTGCCGGCACTTCGGGACTAATTGGATATCCCTGTCGCGATGAATCAGCAGTGCTACTTTAGTGATGCTAATTGAATACCCCCTATGGTGCAGACAAAGTATTCAGACAAACTAGCAGGTTACGCTTAACTACCCTATATCTACTTTGCTGCTTTCCTAATATTCTCCCCCTATCACTGCAGATATCCAGTGCTCCAGCCATTATGGAGGCAGAATAAAAGTATATTGCCTACGGCAATATGTAAGAATGTAAGAAACATACTTAAAAGACTAAAAATGAGATAACAGGATCATAAAGAAAATACAGCCTCTCTAAATACATGGCGTGATTAGGTGCACGGAAAATGCTTCTGGGCTCTGCGCTGGACCAGAAGCGGTCATTTAAAGCCTGCTTCCAAAGCTAGCAACAGTGGGCATCATTGAAGATTGTTATACGTCACATTAAGGTTTAATGTCACAGAACGTAAGTAAATGTGGCTCGCAGTTTGAACGGTCATTTATTACTTCAATAGTTTTTGTGACTTTAAATGTTTAATCTAGACTTTATATGTTCCTATAATTCT
The DNA here is from genome assembly GCA_031769625.1 of Taudactylus pleione. Lineage (NCBI taxonomy): Eukaryota > Metazoa > Chordata > Amphibia > Anura > Myobatrachidae > Taudactylus > Taudactylus pleione. The sequence continues at coordinate 3,711,919 of JAUIMM010000396.1, forward strand.
CACTTTTTATATACTTTATTATTAGGACTCATAAGCATATGATTTTATAAATGCAAATAGTACCCATTATCTAAGCCCTATACATTTAACTTTTGGTGGAATCAAGACATTAGTCAAATTTCAAATTCACCAGGAAATAATTGTTATTTAATACACAGATAATTTGAAGTTCATACTGTATACGTACTTGTTTTTAGGGCAGCTGGAGTATGTGTGTTAACATTCAGACAACCAAAAATGAATCTGTGAGTTTTAACATAAGGATCAATGACTGAATAGTTAAAAATATCTAATTAGCACAGCAATTAAACAGCACTGAAACACATCGCCAGTAACTCCACATGCCAATCTAACTGATGGAATCCCCAGCTATTAAATGTACTGAAGTTAGAAGATTCCAATGGTCATAAACGTGGAAGCATTGAAATCGCAATGTTCAAAACAAACATCACTAACGATATTTTTATCACCATGAATAGGCCCCTTTGAATCTTCACAATGAAAATGGTCATCCAATGTTTCGATTTAAAAATAAACATCAGGTGCAGTGAGCCATTATTGTGAATTAAAACTGCTAATGCCATGCATGGGAATGCCAAGAATTGAATAGGACCATAGATGCATGAAAACCTTCCATATACTCTTACTACAACTTCAATTAATGAGCCTATCGTGCAGTAATTTCACGTAGCACGGCTATGCGCGCTCCCGCTTAACGCTCACTTCAATTGTAAAAAGTGGTTGCGCTATAATATTCTATTATGCTAGCCGCGTTAAGGGAAACAATGGGGAAATCAGCCTGTACCCCAAAAAAGTGCAAACTAACATTGAATAACAGTATAGAAGTAGATTAGTGGCCAAAAGTAAAGTAATTGGGGCTCTTAAAAGGTGTAAAATTATCTTTGCATTATTTTAATAATATTGAATAATAGAAAGCAAGTGTTATTCATCAAATTAAATGTTCTAGATTAATTTGGGGTACATAATGTGCCTGTAAGTATTGTCAATTTAAGCCAGTTTTAAAACTGTGTTTAAAAAAATGCCTGTAACTCCTATCTGCAGGCCTAAAAACACCCGGCCCATCAATACAGGGTTAGGTGTTCATGTGGAGGGGAGGTTAGTTTTAGGCTGTGGGGAGGGAGGCTTAGGGTTAGGGTACTATACTACCTTCATCTGTGGGCATTGTGACCCAGTCAGGATACCGGCGTCGGGATGCTGACCGCCGGGATCCCAAGCACCGGCATCCCGTACCCAGCCCGACAGGATGGGCTGGTTGCATTATAGCAGTGAAACCCGTGTTAGTATGGTGGACTGAATTCCCTAGGGGATTTTCTATAATGTATTTAAATGGCAAACATAAACATACTGTAGTTAATTGCTCTGGGGGCATTTGTTTAAATAAAACACTATTTCATGGTGTTTGTATATTTTAAACATTATTTCTTTTATGGTGACAATAAAGGTCCAAATAAGCTCTGATTACAAAGCATGGTTACATTTACAATCAGTATCATAACCGAGCAGTTTATGGAGAGGGATCAGAAGATGCCTCTGTGGCAATACTCTCTCCAAAGGAATAGAGTTACAGAAAAAATAGAGTTACAGAGGTCAGGGTTAGGCACCACCGTGGGGGGGGGGGTTAGGTACTAAGGGGGGAGGGTTAGGTTTAGGCACTAACAGGGAGGGTTAGGGTGCGGGGAGGGTTAAGATTAGGGTGCAAGAAGATAGGGATAGGGGGAGAAGGGTTAACATACTTACCCAACCCGTCGGCATTCCCAGCATCGGGGTGCCGCTGTCTGCATTTTGACAGCTGGCATTCCGACTGCCGAGATATCATACCCAACCCTCTTTAGTTTGCCTATCTATTAAGTTAGGGAAATCTTAAATTGTAAGGACACTTAGACCATGTGGAATCTGTTGTTTCCACACGTTCACCTTTAACAGACCCCAAAAACTTAAAACTGCCTCTTACTGTGACGTCTCCCGTGCTCTGCAGGTATATAAATCCATCATTACACACAAAGCAGTTCTTTAGAACAAGATCGCAAATTTGTTATTCTCACTATGGTGCTTCAGCAACACTTCGCTCCCAACATGACATGACTACCTGGGGTGAAATAAAGAGCATTTTAAAAATATTCAAATAGTTTTTAGATAGATCTTCATTTTGTTAATATGTGTTTTTACTTTTTGTCATTTGTGTAAACAGCACAAATTGTGCAAATACAGGTTGTCTCTCCCATATCCAAAATGCTTGGGACCAGGGGTATTATTGGATATCGGAATATTCCATATTATGGATTATTTTCATACCATAATGAAATATCTTGGGGATGGGACCCAAATCTAAACACAGAATGCATTTATGTATTATATACACCTTATACACACAGCCTGCAGGTCCTTTTATACAATACTTTCAATAATTTTGTGGTTCGAACAAAGTTTGTGTATATGTAAATCATTATGGTGACCAGTTTGAAGAATTTCAGGAGCAAGTATTACAATATACATGTCCAATGTAAGGAAGGTCATATAAAAATACACATCCTTGTATAGACGCACAGAGCTCCTTACCACTGTGACGATAATCTTAATGGGAAATCTTGCGTTAATAGGGGAAAACCGTAAAATATTCTTGGCTGACAATAATGAAACTTAGCTTACTTTCATGATGCAGACTTTAAATATAAAAAAATAGCTGTATAGAGAAAACCATGCCATATCTTCAACAGGCTTTAGGGAGTTCACAGCTTTCCCGTAAAAACAATATGAAATGGAAAAAGAGCAGGAAAAGTCACTGATGAATATGCAAAGCAAAAGGAAGCTGTTTGTGTCAAGTGAAATAATTTATTGTTTTGTTATATATTTTTTGACAAGAACAGTAAAATGGTTTTAACAGAATATTGGAGAGCTACCAAAAGTATCACACAGAGTGAAAATCAATGAGCTTCACAGATTTTACTTCTGTAAGTGATTTCCATAGATATTTCTAAACCCAGTTCCCACCCAGGGATACTTTCATGTAATAAAAGAGTTACATATGACCAATTGCAGAAAGATTTAGAATATAAAATCCATACAATAGAGGACCAACATAAGAGACAAACATAAAAAATAATTAACTAACAGGAATAAAGATGGAAGTCCAGCAATAGATTGTCAAGCAATGGGAAGCTTGCAATCACCTATTTAAGACCAACAGTGGCAGTACAAGTACCGTCACTGTACTCCCATCACCATCATCATCTAGGGCAGGGTTGGGGAACCTCAAGCCAGGGGGCCGTATAAGGCCCCCGGAATCATTTGGTCTGGCCCTCTGAGCTTTTTTCTGCTAGCCTCATCTGGCTAACAGACTGCCCAGAATGGCACCTTGCACCCAGTATCTATGCACTAGTGCCGCCTGGAGCGATCTTAGGATGCTTCAGACGGTCACACCGCTGCCCATACAGCTCCCCGTAGCTTCCTCAGGATGCTCCGGGCATTGCTGTAATCACCGGCAATTGTGGCCCTGCCCCTGTGTGACATCACATGAAGAGCATGTGGCCTGCACCGGGCCCGCAAATAATGTTATATACAGTATATCAAAATGGCCCTCGGCAGAAATAGGTTCCCCACCCCTGATCTAGGGTTACCACCAATCCAGGACAATCTAGAAATCACGAGACCTGTCCGGAATTCAGAGGCTGCCTAAGCATGTGTTGGCATATCATCAGCTTTCGGCACTAAATATGCCATTTATCACAGTATTTAGTTAATTTATCAAAAGGAGTAATAATTCCATGCTTAACTGCCCCACCCCCTCCCTCCCTTGGGGATTCCACTCATCCGGGATTCCTCCATACAGTCTGGAAATCAGCAGTGCTGCCCGCAGCCTGGAAGCTTGCTAGTGCCAGACTGGTGGTGTCTGGTTAATCCAGCATTATGAGCAAAAGAGGGATATGAGGCATATAAAGGAGCATGAGAGAGCTCTGGGCTGGCAAATAAGGGAAGGGGGGAAGGGCTTGAAGGCATATAAAAGGGCATGAATGGGCTTTGAGGCATATAAAGGTGCATGAAGGGGCTTCTTTATTAATGTGACGCCCGTCAGAATGCCGACACCACCACCCCGAAGAGATGAAGATAACAAGGTCGGCATCCCGAACACCGGCATCCCGATGGTAAGTATGCATGTTAGGGTTATGCTGGGAATGGAGAGGTTAGGTTTAGGAACCTCCCGGGGTGGGTTAGGGTTAGACACCACCTGGGGAGAATTAGGTTTAGGTACCAACGGGGGAGGGTTAGGGTGGGAGAGGGGAAGTGTTAGGCTACTTTCTGGCCCGTCGGGATCCTGAACATGGGATGCCGCTGCAGCTCCCCCAATAAAATCCACCATTCCTCTGTGAGCCCCCAGCTCCGGGCCCAACTTAACAACAGTGGTTCCTGCCTTTCTCTTGTGCCTGCTATAATAAAAAGCAGAAATGGCTTCCCATTGCAAGCACTTTCTGCAAATCACACTTCAGACAGTTCCCCCTCCCTGAGACTGCCATTAGCAGATAGAGAGCTTCCAATGGGAAGTTTGTTCTGCTTTTATTATAGCAGCCCTATTCGGCTTCTAGAGGCTGCAGCTGATGCTGTTTTTACTGCACATGAACAAGACGTGTGGTTTTTTTTCCCTGTACCTTTTTCGTACATGTGCAATGGATAGGGGCTGGACCACAGCCGCGAAGAGGGGATGCTGCAGCCCCAGGCATTTACTTAGGTAATAATCGCCACTGGTTGTAACCCTACTGTGGTTTTAGCCACGTACTCTGGCCATGCCCTTTATCTGGGAACTTGAAAATAAAAAATGTGTATCCTTATCACCATTTATGGATTATTATATTGGGGATAGGTAATATAAAAAAATATTTAGTAGCTGTTGAAAAATAAATAAAAATTCTTCCTAATTTCTTTAAAAAAAAATTTTTTTTGGGGGGGGGGGGGGGGGGGATAAAACAAGTATTTTTTATTGCTTTCCAAGATACTAAAACAAGCGATAAAACATTTTTCTTCCTATTACAGATATGTCCTTACACATCTTTGCTGCAGTCATGCTAAAACACTCTTCTCTGCGCACCAGGGACCTGATTCAGACCCACTTGCTGCCTCAGGCAGCTCGCAGGGTCTGTGGCCGTTTTTTTTTGTGTCCAGTCCGCTCGCAAAGCTGTGGGTGTCCCCCCACAGCTTGTGTGAGCGGGCTGGAGACTGTCGCGATTATCGCGACCATCGGGCTGGAGACGAGACCCTGGGGTAGGGTCTCGGCTGCCGCAAGCCCGAGTGCACTCCCTGCTCTAATAGAGCAGGAAGTCCACTACTGACATCAGTAGTGCGCAGTGGCCAAACATCGAGCCACTTGCGAGCACTGTGTGCTCACGCGTGGCTCTGAATCAGGCCCCAGGTCCCGTGAGACTCTGCTAGCACCGGGCACATATTTACGTCTTTCCTAGATGAAAATGCATTTAAGTCGTACTGCTATGCAATTAGGACAAGCCATCAGACTGTGCTGATTAATTTGATATGCGACACTTGTATATCTGTGTGTGACTGAGTCTCTGAATCTGTATACGAAGTGCTACAAATTAGCGGCAGCAGCTTTTTTCATTCCAAGTTACGCTGAGGTTCATATACAGACTCCGGTGCACACAGATATACAAGTGACACATATCAAATTAATCAGAACATTCTGTTGGTGTGTACTAGCCGCAGCACATTTTCGGCAAAAAAAGGTACCCAACACTAGCAGTGTCACAGGACCTGGAGGGTCACTCATGCCAGGCAAAAAATTCTTGCTGCGATAACAAATAATAAAAAGAATTTCCTTTTATCGTGCTATATTGATAAATAGGCTCCTGTAAGACAACTACAAGAGCTTTGCAAGTTGTTTTAGTACACATTTTACATACTCTGAGTAATACAGGAATCAGAATGTATGACCGCCGGACCTCAGCCTGGCGGATGAAATCCCGACTGAGGCGAGTAACTACCCTAACCCTCCCCTCTCCCACCCTTACCCCCTTTAGGGGTGTTGAACCCTAACCTCCCCCCTAGTGCCTAACCATAACCTCCCCCCAGGGGTGCCTAACCCTAACCCTCCCTCCCCGCACCCTAAAGCTAACCCTCCCGGGGGGTGCCTTATCCTAACCTCCCCCAGTGGTACCTGACCCTATCCCCCCTTTCCCCTAACCTAACCCTAACCCTCCCGGGGGGTGCCTAATCCTGTCCCCCCGGGAGCCCCTAAACCTAACCCTCCGCCTTCCCCCCCGCGGCTATGAGCTCCCGACGCCTGGCTTACCTACGTTCGGTATGCCGGGCATCGGGATAATGATAGGAATCGGTATTTAGACGCCTATCATTAGTCCTATGCCGGGATTTTACTGTCGGGTAGCCGGAGGTCGGCATTTCGACCATCGGCTTCCTGACTACATCCCAGTAATACATTGTATCACTGTTGCCAGTTTGTGTTGTAAAGATTAATATTTTGGCTACAGACCAAATCCCACTGAATGGATGCTTAAACTACAGTACATCCCTGTGCGTATTAAGGTAACAAAAGATTCTAGAGATAATATTAGAATAGAAATATTGTTATACTTCCAGTTGGTTGTAATTGTTAAATAAGCAAATATGTACTGTGCATGCCCCAAAAAATGCTTACGCCGATGGGCCATATTCAATTCTGAGCGAAAAGCCGTTTTCGTCCATTTTTTGGAGACAATTTCACCTGAAAATTTTTCTCTGTATTCAATTCCAGTCCGTTTTCGCCGAAGCCAAAAGTCAATGCACTGAAAGAGGCAATACTTTTTCTCCACAGAATGGCAGGAGAAAAAAAGTGCAAAATCTATATTTTGGGGTGCAGATGTTGGGAAATCACCCAAAACCCTTTGTACACCCCCCCAAAAAAAAGAATTCATCCCAAAAAAAAGGGGAAAAAAAATCCCGGAACACCCCAAAAAACGCCTTAGAAATTTGGTCCGAAAATAAAAAAAGTGGGGGGACTACTTCAAAACTAGCTAAAAAAGCTTCTGGGGTGCTCTAAGAAGGGGCCACATGTTTTTGGGATTGCAGGTGCTTGTATTACGGAGGAAATTCAATCTTTCTAAAAATTCACTTTAGAGACATAAAAATTTGATTGGACCACTTATTTTCTACAAAAAAACACTGCTTTATGCCATTCTGCAACACTTTTGCCTAGACACTAATAGCAAGCAATTACCACCACTTATGGTACACCTAATTGAACTAACTAGTTCAATTAGGGCTAATGCTAAACTACCATAATCATTTCCAAAGCCAGCCCATCTTTTCTGGGGTACAGAGTGATTCCCCAATTTATCCTGCACTTTTTGCCTGGTTCACATTCGCCGGGTCCCATTTTTGCCTATTTGGGAATTTAATACAGAGTAAATCGGGAGCACGCATGAAAAGTTTTCACCTCCAAAACAGGAGAAGGCGTCGAAAAGTTGGGTAGGTGGAACTTTGAAAGCAGATAAATGCAGCAATGTACAGAGACATCCTGTATGAAAACCTGCTCCAGAGCGCTCTTGACCTCAGACTGGGGCGACGATTCATCTTTCAACGGGACAACGACCCTAAACACACGTTCAAGATATCAAAGGAGTGACTTCAGGACAACTCTGTGAATGTCCTTGAGTGGCTCAGCCAGAGCCCAGACTTGAATCCGATTGAATATCTCTGGAGAGATCTGAAAATGGCTGTGCACCGACGCTTCCCATCCAACCTGATGGAGCTTGAGAGATGCTGCAAAGAGGAATGGACTAAACTGCCCAAAGATAGGTGTGCCAAGCTTGTAGCATCATATTCAAAAAGACTTGGAGGCTGTAATTGCTGCCAAAGGTGCATCAACAAAGTAATGAGCAAAGGCTGTGAATACTTATGTACGTGTGATTTCTTAGTTTTTTTTTTTATTAAATTTGCAAAAATCTCAAAAAAAAACTTTTTACACGTTGTCATTATGGGGTATTGTTTGTAGAATTATGAGGACAAAAAATAATTATTCCATTTTGGAATAAGGCTATAACAAAAAAATGTTGAAAAAGTGAAGCATTGTGAATACTTTCCGGATGCACTGTACACACTAATGATGATGACGATAGGCCGCTCCTGATAGACTGATAAAAAAATATATTCCTGCACATATTACCTTAATGGATGTACCTAGCATCTTTCCGCGAGAGGATTATCGTTCAGTGTACCAACATTTTCTTCAATTTTGCATCTTAGCCGCGTCACAGATGTACCAGAGATGGTAGCCTGCAATATACTCACACATCAACTTGTATAACACATGTGCAAAGTTGCAGATGAGGCACAATGGAACATGGCGGGAAAAAAAGCTGTGGCCGCTCATATCAGAACCCTTTCTACTCAGATTCAGACTCGCACACAGATTTACTGCAGGCTCCAGTGGTCAGTGTATGCTGGCAAAGTAGTACCGCCAGTTGTAGTTCTTTTAATTATGTGAATAAAATACACATTTTGATCGAAAAAGCAGCTTGGCGTGGCCGATTTACGTGGAGCCTAGCACAGTGTATGAGGACACATCTGTAAGTACATCTAATGGTCCCTGACATAAAACTGACACATATCCAGGGGCGGATTGGCCATTACTTTTGCGAGAATAATCCCGGTGGGCCGATTGGTTGTGGGGCCGCTTTTCAATTGTGGCCCCGCCCCCCGACTCGCGTCACCCGGCCCCTGTACAATGTGTGTTAGACACAGGCAGCCCGGCTGCCAGGCTGCTGCTGAGCTTCTCTCGCGAGAAGAGAGGCCAGCCTATTAAAGCTCCACCCACCCAGCTTGCCTGCAGTCGGAGACGGCGTCATCGAGGGAAGAAGGGTGTAGAAGTGGTGCTAGTCCACGGGTGAGTGACAGACAACTTTTTTTTAATTGCAAGGATGGAGGGCGGAGGCGTGACTACAGTGATGTGTGGGGAAGCTACATGCCTCCGCCCGCTGCAGTCAGTGACTGATGCTGCTCACAGGCTGTCAGTCAGAGTGTGTGATAAGATTGCGCGGCTGGCTCTGTGTAAATTCTGTCAGTGTGCCACCCGGTGTCTGTTTCGCCCGCCAGTGCCCGCCCCTTACTCACTGCTGGAAAGTCTCTGTCACATCCCCGCGGCAGAGTCCAGCATTCTACCTCAGCCGCTGCCGCCTGCCCTTCTGCCCGCCAGCCAGTGTGTGGCTGTGTGCTCGGCCGGCCCCTGCCAGATTCAGTGAAAGGAGTAACAGACAGGACAGCCTCTCATACTGCTCGGGTGACTGAGTCTGCGTGTCCGCGATTTATTTATTTCCATGGGGCCACTTTCGGGATTTTTTTCTAGGGCTGCTTTAAATTCCCAATCCGCCCCTGCACATATCCTACTAGTGCAGAGCTGGATGGATCTTAAAATGCATCGGAGTATATGGATATAAATGCACTATTTCATAAGTGATTATTTAGAGCTTTTAATTGGCCACATGTACAGTATGTCAGACTCACCATCAGCTAATTCAATGTCAGAGGCAGTGGGAAACCACAGGTAATTGTAAAATGTTATTTAGTATATTTTAGGTTCTGTAATTTATGGGAAAAAAGTCCCAAGCATATTACAGACCTTATACCAGCATTGGCAAGGTTTTAGGAATGTTTGGGCCAAAATACATAGGAGACACGATTAGGGAGGTAGCATTTTAAAGCTTTATACCAGACATCTTGGCTGTCAATCTACAATATTTAAAAGACACAATAGCAAACTGAAGAGCCTAATATGGTTGATTACTAATAAATATGACTTACTCTGGTCCAGATAAGAAAAGGCCTTAAAATGGATAAAGTAGTAAGTTTTGTCATGGTATGGGAAATGCCTATTGATATTACTTCAGCATGGTTTTTATGGTTTGACCTTATGATTGCAAGAAGTCTGTTGACTTTTATACCTCAGTAGGCACGGACAGTTTTCAAGTTGAACATGCATTCAGAAATTAATTGCAGGCACCCCAAACCATATTGTTTCTGAGAATTACAAAAAGTATAATGTATCAGTCACTAATTATCTCACTGAACAGATATTGCAAACCTCTTAAGCCGGTACACATTACACAATGTGTGAACGCGACCAACCGACCCACGATGCGACGAACAGTATATTGAACGTTCGTTTTGACACCGCACGATCTGGTGAATGACCGCACGATATGTCATTCACCATCCACATCAACAAGAATGGGGTCACTCAACAAACTGACAGATTCAGAAGCATGTAGGCTGGATCTGTTGATACGATGAATGACCCTGGCGGGAGCGCACATGGTTGCTCATAGTGGGTACGCACTTGCTGAGGTGCATGATATGTAGGGCCGATCTGCTGGATCGGGCAACATATCGTCTAGTGTGTGCCCACCATAAGCTAAACGAAAACATTTGCCAAGTGTCAGTGGATATGCTACAGAACTGAAAACTAGTATCCATGGTTGTCTACGTTTTTTTTTTTATCAGATACTAGTCAAAAAAAAAAGCAATTGTAGACCATAAATGAAGCACTGCAAAACGCTTGTCTTGTTTCTCCACATAAATAGGCCCATTACCTACCCCATGCATTGTAAGGGACACCATCACAGAGCTCAGGGATGGACTATAGCTGTTTGCGATGTAGGGTTGAGAGAAGCTTAATTTAATACTGCATTGTAAAGCAAGTGTACAGTAAGACTGAACAACAAAATTTACTTTCATACTTCATCAAATGTTGATTTGTGAAATTACAGTAACAGTAGGCGTCATTTAAAAAACAGCAGGATTTTATTTACAAAGGTCTTCTTTCACAAAGTTACCTTTATACAGTACTTATGTCATTTTTGCTCAAAATTGAACCCAAATTATTTTTGCAGCTAATCCTCTCACTTAGTGACATTAATACACTCGAAAGAGCTAAACTGCAAAGATTAAGATAATTTATTTCTGATAACCTTTGAAATGCTCATGGAAAGAAGCACAGTACTGGCTAGGAAAAAATGTAATGGCAGGTACACACCCGGTAGACATATCTGCCGACCCAGGGATCTGTAGTTTGAGCGGCCTATTGGTAAGACAATACACACGTAACAATCTCCTGCTTGATGTGTCTGCGCTGACATCACAACCCAGTTAAGCTGTCAGTCAACGGCGGTCCTCTGCAGAAAGCATACAGGGAGTCGGCCGCACCACACAGCCAGATGCACTGATATATCTGCACAATATATCGGTACCAGCTGTGCTGCAGGACAGGTGCGATATGTCTGTGAACGACGTCTGCCACACACATATTGTCTGTACACAACCGCTGATGCACTATGCGATATGATTGTACAACATTTCGCATAGTGTGTACCCAGCCTAAGGCTTTGTGGTAATTTGGTTTTCAATTATCAATCAGCAATAAGTTAATGTGGGTCTCAATGGGAGTTGAGGCCGATTTTAGTTTGCAGCTTCAGACTAGGTGAAAGGTAGAGAAACTCCTTATTTTAATGTAAAAATCATAGGACACAGGGCCTGATTCAGAGATGTACGCTAATCCGATGATTATTGTACAACTCTGATGTTGAGGGGTCTGCGCCTTTGCAGAACAGGTTCTGCGATCATGCTCGCAGACCTCCCCAAGCCGCAGCATGATTGACAGTCTGCAGTGTTTGGGGGACAGAGCAGAGGAATGCCTGGTCACTGTTCCTGGAAACAAGGAGTGCCTCCCCCATTTTCCAGGTTGGATGAGGCCCGGATCTGCGATGGCGAATGAAGATTCCTGGCCTCCTAAGTGACCAGCACCCGGTCAGGCTTCGGGAAGCTTCAGCTCCTGCAGCCAGACCAAAGGAGCAGCCATCGCGACGATCGATTGCAATGGTGGTCCCAGCCTGCGACGTTGGTCACAGTACTGGGATCACAAATGCAGCAAGGGGGTGTCTGACACCTCCTTCAGCATTTGCATCTGATACAGAGGGAATTGGCAGCCGCTTGTGTGCAGCTCTGCAAATCTGGCCATCTCTGAATCAAATAATATATAGATACTTAAGACAGATGTGGATCTGTTCAATTCAAGGGAGGGAGGATTAATAGTAGTCCCTTCGGGCATTAATAGGAGGTCGGCTGAGGAGTCATAGAGGCAGTTGGGTTCCTTGGCATAAGTCAAAGTGCTGGAATTTAACCAGGAGCAGCAACAGCAACGCATTTCGGCTTTGGCCTTTATCAAGCTGGATCCACCATTTATCCAGGGGAGTTGAGGCACTATATCGAACTGAGCAAGGTAGCAGCACACAAATTAACAAGTGTTGCATATTAAATTAATCAGTGCAGTCTCGTGAAGAGGTTTTGTGACATCGTGATGCGTCTAAGATGCACATAAGAGTGAAAAAGACATAAAATATGCTACACCGCTCAGGGCAGCTCACTTGCGCCAGGCATCTTGTGCCGCATGTCATATGGAGGTTGCAGAATGTCTTTATTCCTTAAGTATGAAGAAACATATCCAATTCGTGCTCAATGACCTTCAGAATTGGCAAAACTCCCCTTTGGTCATGCTAACCTCCTCAAAATTATCAGCTTATCCAAATATTGCCGATAGTTCTTTCTCAAAAAAATGAACAACCGCTTAATCGAGAATTTTACTCCTTCATATGACATCGTGGTCGGCCCAGGACAATAATAATAATAATTGTATTTATATAGCGCTTTTCTCCCACAGGACTCAAAGTCGCTTTACAGATCAGCCTCCTAAAGCTCCAATTTAATTTCCCTAAAGAAAAAAATTTACATCTTTGCCAGTGTTCTTTGTGTGATTAGAGACTGGTTTTATTCCACACACGTCTATACATCTACCGCCATAGACCAATAATTCATTCCTTATTTAAATCTCATTTCTTTCTTGCATACTCACAAATCAGTATTGCCATAAGATGTGTTGGAAAACCCTCCTTAAATGTCTTGCCGGATTACATGGAAATCGGTTTGTAAAAAACCAGGCCTTAATAGCTATCACTCTTTACTTTTGATGCAGAACCATGAATTCCAAGATGGAATAGTTTCTTATCCTGGGTACACACTTAAGCGACGGATCAGTCAGCAGACTGAAAGGCCAATTTTTAAGTTATACACACTTACCATCGGCTGCTCAGTTGTGATGTCAGTGTTGGCGGTCCCCTGCAGCGAGTGTACGGGAGCTACACACATGCATATGCACTGATATATCTTTTAGTTATATCGGCATCGGCTGTACTGCAGGGCCTACCTGATAGGTCTGTGATCTCCGTCTAAGATCCCTGGTGAGTGTTTCTAGGCGGTGACCACTACAGGCGAGTGAGGTGGTGGAAACCTATGGTCTAACTCCCACACATTATTTTGCTATTCATCAGGGTCTACACTATCTGTAGTGCATAATTTTTCATGCTGTAAGTCTAATAACTTAGATAATATGCTCTGTACCCCCTTGTAAGGCGGCAGTCTCATCTCTAACATTATAAACTCCTATGCTCCACTTTCATTATGCTTCAGTACACTCTGGCTCGTCTCATTGTTTGGTCACCTTCCCCCACCTTTCTCTAGATTCGATCCTTAATACATTGTCCTATTCCTGTGAAGTCCTAACTGCTAGTTCTTCTCGTGAGATGTTTTGAAATAATTTCCATAGAGGTCATCTATCCCTACAATGTTGTTTCACTATTGGTCTTGCAGATTCCAATTCCTGTTTGAAATGTGGACAGCAGGATGCGTCATTCATCCACTGCATGTGGGATTGTCCCACCATTAAACAATCTTGGTGACAGGTGCAGCTCTATGATTCTACTCGCCTACTCAACTATGTCCCACTATTTATGGACCTGACTGTATATACAATGATAAGAATAGATAATATCAGCGCTCAGTTTCACAAATGAAAAATCAAAGAAGAGCTACCTGCATGAGAAGGGTTTGCCAAAAACAACCCTTCGTAATAGCAACACAATCTTTGAACATGCGGCGCCCGCCTAGATTTCATATATGTACAGTCAGGTGCATAAATATTGGGACATTGACAGAATTTTCATATTTTGGCCTCTATTCACCACCACAATGGCTTTGAAATGAAACAAACAAGATGTGCTTTAACTGCAGACTTTCAGATTTAATTTGAGGGTAATTACATCCAAATCAGGTGAACGGTGTAGGAATTACAACAGTTTCTATATTTGCCTCCCACTTTTTAAGGGGCCAAAAGTAATGGGACAAACTAAACAATCCCAAATCTAACTTTCACTTTTTAATACTTTGTTGCAAATCCTTTGCAGGCAATTACAGCCTGAGGTCTGGAATGCATAGACATCACCAGACGCTGGGTTTCATCCCTGGTGATGCTCTACCAGGCCTCTACTGCAAATGTCTTCAGTTCCTGCTTGTTCTTGGGGCATTTTCCCTTCAGTTTTGTCTTCATCAAGTGAAATGCATGCTCAATCGGATTCAGGTCAGGGGATTGACTTGGCCATTGCATAACATTTCACTTTTTAGCCTTAAAAAACTGTTTGGTTGCTTTTGCAGTATGCTTCGGGTCATTGTCCATCTGCACTGTGAAGCGCCGTCCAATGAGTTCTGAAGCATTTGACTGAATATGAGCATATAATATTGCCCGAAACACTTCAGAATTCATTCTGCTGCTTTTGTCAGCAGTCACATCATCAATAAATACAAGGGAACCAGTTCCATTGGCAGCCATACATGCCCACACCATGACACTACCACCACCACCATGCTTCACTGATGAGGTGGTATGTTTTGGATCATGAGAAGTTCTTTTCCTTCTCCATACTCTTCTCTTCCCAACACTCTGATACAAGTTGATCTTTGTCTCATCTGTCCATAGGATGTTGTTCCAGAACTGTAATGGCTTTTTTAGATGTTGTTTGGCAAACTCTAATCTGGTTTTCCTGTTTTTGTGGCTCACCAATGGTTTACATCTTGTGGTGAACCTTCTATATTCACTCGTGTGAAGTCTTCTCTTGATTGTTGACTTTGATACATATACACATACCTCCTGGAGAGTGTTCTTGATTTGGCCAACTGTTGTGAAGGGGTTTTTCTTCACCAGGGAAATAATTCTTCTGTCATCCACCACAGTTGTTTTCCATGGTCTTCCGGGTCTTTTGGTGTTGCTGAGTTCTCCGATGCATTCTTTCTTTTTAAGAATATTCCAAACAGTTGATTTGGCCACACCTAATGTTTTTGCTATCTCTCTGATGGGTTTGTTTTGATTTTTCAGCCTAATGATGGCTTGCTTCACTGATAGTGACAGCTCTTTGGATCTCATATTGAGAGTCGACAGCAACTGATTCCAAATGCAAATGTCACACCTAGAATCAACTCCAGACCTTTTACCTGCTTAATTGATATTGAAATAACGAGGGACTAGCCCACACCTGTCCATGAAATAGCTTTTGAGTTGATAGTCCCATTACTTTTGGCCCCTTAAAAAGTGGGAGGCACATATAGAAACCGTTGTAATTCCTACACTGTTCACTTGATTTGGATGTAATTACCCTCAAATTAAATCTGAAAGTCTGCAGTTAAAGCACATCTTGTTTGTATCATTTCAAAGCCATTGTGGTGGTGAATAGAGGCCAAAATATGAAAGTTCTGTCAATGTCCCAATATTTATGCACCTGACTGTATATATACGACGTATGTGCTACTTGTGATTCAATAAACTACAAATTGTCGTAAATTGAATCAACCTTCAGAATAACTCCTTAATCCTCCTCCAAACTCAGCGTAACTGGACAGGAGGAGAGACCAGCAGAGACGGAGTTAATGGGTGAGTGAATTCCTACCACCTCTCTGCACAACATAGGGTGTGATTGGAAAGTGGTACTGTCCTTATCCTTAAATATTAAAGGTGCTGGTTGTATGGAGTGGAATTCTGGAGGAGGTTGTAGATGTGGACCCTGTGTGTGAAACACCTGAAGGAATTGTTTTTTTATTACATCATATTGTTGGATAGACATTAAGATGGTGTTTTGGATATATTCAAATTCTACATGCATATATACAAAAGCAAGAAATATACAAGCAAAAAAAAAAAAGAAACCATACGCACAAGACAAGAAAAAAAGAGAAAAATGGAAAATAGGATAAGACTGAGCCATAAGTTAAGTACTGAATAATAATACAGGTAAGAGGACAAAGCATGGTCAGTTAGCAAACAAGGAAATAAATCAGGTCTTGTGTCTGCTTCACAAACTGGCTATATACTGTAATATTACAATTGATTGCAATGTGTGGCTTGAAAATGACAGGTATTTCTTAGACTAAGGTGTAAATTTACTAAGATGGGAATTCTATTAAGAAGTGATGTTGCCCATAGCATCCAATAAGATTCCAGGTATTCCAGGTATTATCTTCTATAAGGTGCTAGATAAATGAGAAGTAGAAACTGACTGGTTGCTATGGGCAACATCACTTCTTAAATAGAACTCCCATCATAGTAATTTACCCCTAATTGTGTTTAAATGAAACTAATTCCTGGCTTTTTGTATTATTCTCACTTTTAGGTAATAAATAAGCTACCTATCAAGCTAATAAAAAAAAAAAAAGTCACTCCTGACTAGCCAGTTAAATTCCCTAAACAATGGTACATAATATGTGCTTGTAGCTTAATGCAAGCTGACTTGAATTGCTGTCAAAGTACAAAAAAACATGTCTGGCTAGTAATGCAAAACTTTTGGCTACCACTGTACCATCTATAGACAATCAGGTGATAGAGAGTGTGCTAGTCTCTCACTCTCAGTAAACCATACCAACCGACTTTTCAAAAAGCAGGACCGTAGGAAGAAAGGGGTGGGGGTGTATTAGCTTGAAGACTCTGGGCTCCAGGAAGTAGGGGTTGCCTCAAGGTGCTCTCAGTTGAATTTTTCACACTTTATGTTGCCTGTTTACTACATACTTGCTACCCCTCCCTGATTGTCAGGGAGACTCCCCTAAATAGTAGTAGTCTCCCTGACTCCCTGAAGAGTCTAGCAATCTCCCTGATTGCATCTTACCCCATACTTGCCTACTCCCCCGGAAGTCGCGGGAGGCTCATGATTTTTCGGGTAACCCCCCGCACCCCCAGAAGAGTAGGCAGATCTCCCGCATCCTGTCCACTGTATATACAATGTGATCATCAGCATAATTTCCCTACATTGGATATCAGGCTAAAAGATCTGGCTGCACTCATTTTCTGAAAAGTATCAGTGTGTTTTCATCAACACATAGATCTTGCTAACTGCTTTGGGGCCAGAGCCGTAACTAGACTGTTTGGTGCCCTGTGCCAGAGAGAGCATTGGCGCCCCCCCCCCATTTTTTATTTAGGGACATAAGACAGTGCAACCGAAAAGGGCCATGGCCTCATGGGAAAGGGCCAGGGAGGAGATAGGGGAGGCCAGGAGATGGTGGGGATAAAAGAAGAGGAAGCTACAAGTGAGAATGATAATAAACAGGAAAATTGACAGGCCCGAACAGCGCCCCCTGCCCTGCGGTGCCCTGTGCCATGGTCACTGGTCGCACTACACTAGTTATGGCCCTGTTTGGGGCTTATTACATTTTTATGTAAATCAATTTTATGACACGCCTCTCAGATGTAGCAGTACACGTCCACTGTACCGCAGCACTCATAGGTGTTGCTTTCACAACCTATCTGAAATGCTTTTTAAAAAGTAGGCAAGTATGTCTATTATGACATTTTGTGTATGCTGAACATGACTGATTACATGCCACTGCCTGTGCACCAAGTTATACAGCAAGTTGCTGTGCTTTGTTATGGCCATACAGCACTAACACCGAGATGCCTTATCAGCTGCTTTCAAAGTACTTCTGTCTACTCAAACCAGTTGCACATGATATGTCTAGCGCACAATTATTAGATAATGTAGTAATGTAATGAATATTTAAAAATACACATATATGAAAGCTGAAATAAAATCAATTTTGCCTACTCTCCCAGGACCTGTGGGAGGATCATGATTTATCGCGGAACCCCCCCCCCCGCCCCCCCGGAAAAGTAGGCACTTCTCCCGCATCCCGCACACTTCCTAGTGAAGTGGGCAGAATGGGGAGAATTTTTAAATATGCGGGATACCCAGTATATTTACTGTGAGGGTGCAGGGTGGCTTAATGCTGCAAATAGTCTGGCCCCGCCCCCCATCACCGCCCACCTGCATTTCCTCTCCGGGCAACTTCCGGAGAGGAAAATGTAAATGTCGGTAAGTATAAATATAATAAGGACCAAAGGGCCTGATTCAGAATTGTACGCTATGCCAATGTTTTCTCAGTTGAGCGATTATCAGCTATCTGAGCATGCGTCTGAGTTGCACGGCGCATGCGTCAAGGTACATTGCTGTAGTCGCTT
The DNA here is from genome assembly GCA_031769625.1 of Taudactylus pleione. NCBI lineage: Eukaryota > Metazoa > Chordata > Amphibia > Anura > Myobatrachidae > Taudactylus > Taudactylus pleione. The sequence goes on from JAUIMM010000396.1 coordinate 3,730,313, forward strand.
GCAGTGACTATTTACTTGCCGTGTGATTGACAGTCAGGTAGTGTTTGTGTAAGGTAATGGGGAGAGGTGTCAAAGAATGCAGGAGTGTTGCAACCGTTTTTGGGTCATTCTGCTGCTGTTTTGTATGCAGATGCTTAGATTTGCAAAGCCACAGTGGGAGTCTCAATACATTCCTCAATGTCTGCAACATTTACTACTGTGTACACAGATGCAGCAGCGGCAGAGGCATTAGCGAACAACTTTGAATCAGGCCCAATGTCTTCTTACTATCATGAGATTACTACAATTGCTTAAGGAAGGTAGAAGGAACACAATACTGTGAGAGGTTCATGGAGGGCAGTTTACATAGACATTGCTTTCAGCTCCTTTTCACACCTCTGCAACCTGACTCCAGGGACGGACTGGTGCTGCTAAGCCGTCCTGCAGCGTGGTTTTGTCTCAAAAGAGGTGTGGCTACGCCTCACAGGGTGTGCCGTGAGTCACAGGGTGTGGCCTCGCGGAAAGCACCCGTCTATCCCCAGCCCAGCAGAGTGCGGGGAGGCAGAGCTGCTTGGCTGGGGTTTGACGCCGGCCCGGCCCATCTTGCCATCGGCCCTTCTGGCAATTGCCAGAATTGCCAGATGGCAAAACAAAACAGTATGTAACCTAGAACAGTGTGGAACTGATTAGTTCAAGGCACCCTGCTGCAGTATAAAAAAGAAGTATGCCAACCTCATTAAAACACATGCTGTGCTGGTGTGTCTCAGTCAAAACACAACAAGTATATATATAAATAACTATAGTTTACTAAAACCCCCCAAAAAAATAATGACATATGAGAATAAGAATAGTAGATTATCACATGCTGTAGATAATTAGTAGCAACTTGATGAGTTCATATGCAACCTCGAGTCATTGATTACACAATATTGCAGCAACGTTCTATCGGATACACAATTAAAATCCTAAGAGTATCAAAGTGCTGGATACAATAAACAGGAGCAGCAGCAACGCGTTTCGGCAATGGCCTTTATCAAGCTGAAAGTTCAGCTTGATAAAGGCCATTGCCGAAACACATTGCTGCTGCTACTGTTTATTGTATCCAGCACTATGATTTAAACAAACACTTGAGGTACTTACATTACTTCAGCCTGCTCTTTGTCCGAAGGAAGAGGAGCCATTCACCCCATACAGACTTGGTTGCGGCTGAAGCTGAAACAGCGCCTGCAATATTGGAGTCATCCGATCAATGGACCTTATCTGCAGTGGATGCGGCTCACGTCACTACCCCCATCTTCCATCTCGGGGAGCCGAGACACTGCACGGAGTATCATGGATCGGCTGCGGTCCACTGGGCAGTGACAAGTGCCGTATATTGGGACCCGGACAAGAGTTATTACTCAGCTGAGTGAACTCTCTCTTGAAATGAACACAGAGTAAGTTACCTCTATTGGGCTAGATGCTATCTGCCCTATATTGTTTACAGCCGGATTGATACTTTCCAGCTAACCACTACTGACATATCCATTGTGATCCATGACTTTGTCAATTAGCTGGACCAAAGCTACAGTTATTATCTAGGCTGTTAACCAGTTATTATATCGGACTATTTTTTTCATGCAGTGGATTAAGGAAAATTGACTGTCTACGGTATTTATTTATATAACCGCTTTATTGGATGTGTTTGCTAACATTATAGATACTCTTAGAATTTTGTGTATCCGATAGAACATTGCTGCAATATTGTGTAATCAATGATAATGTGTTGCATATGAACTCATCAAGCTGCTACTAATTATCTACAGCATGAGATAATCTACGTCAATATTTAATTTTTGGAGTTTTAATAAACTATAGTTATTTATATACTTGCTGTGTTTTGACTGAGACACACCTGCGCAGTATACTTTTGTGTATTCTAGAAGTGCCAGATGGGCAGTCCGTCCCTGCCTGACTCATATCAAAATCACAGACTGCAACATTGTTTGAATGCATTTACAGTTGCATAGAGACCTTTGTTTTGAATATATTTTGTATCCTTTCATTACCTATTTCATTTATTTTTCCATTACATGTTCATTCCTGTCCACACTGTGCTTCTATAGCCCACCTTTTGAACAGTTCATTTGCCGAGAAACTAAACAAAAAAAATACATACTGCATGTAATGCTGGCTACACACTTGGTAATATATCGCTCGCTCTATTGATAAGCGATATATTGCGAGTGCATTGGAGTGGACACCCACTATCAGGTCAGCCCTGCAGCATATCAGATCCCATCTGGCTATGTGTACTGGCAACCCACAGACTGCCCGTTCACTTGCTACAGGGGATCGCCGACACTGACAACTGAACTGGTCAGCAAAATTTGAAATACCCGCCCAGTTGTGGTGTCAGCCCAGACACATTGAGCAGCTGATTGGTAAGTGTGTACAGCTTACAAATTGGCAGCTCTGACGGCCAATTTGTCTGTCAACTGATCCTTCGTCAAAGTGTGTACCCAGTTTAAGTATGCAGTACTGCATTCGCAAATCATGAAGGGCTGGCTATTTTAAGGCTTACCATTGCCACAATTCTGTTCACTTCTTAATATAATAATTCATTTCTTGATCGCATTACTACTGTGACTAGATTTGCCTTAAGGAACAGCACTCATATGGCACTTAAAAAGTACATCCGTTCTTCTAAGAGGTCAACAATTAACTACTCTCATACCATTATTTCTTATCGCCCATACTTCATTTCTATGGAAAAACATTTATTCGTACAAATCCACTGGAAAAAGTTTTCTTTTTTAATAAATGCATAGATGTCCACCTCATACTTGCCTACTTTTGAAAAAGCATTTCAGGGAGATTGTAAAAACAGCACCTATGAGCATGGCGGTAATGTGGACGTTTACTGCTACATCTGAGAGGCGTGTCATAAACTGACTTATTACAGCCAAATGGAAACGAGTCCCAAAGATGTTGGCAAGAACTACTTGTAGATGAAAGCACACTGATACTTTTCAGGGCTTGCTCATGTATTATGTTTTACAAGTGGTTCCATATAAGTGGCCACAAGAAACATTATATGAAAATGCATGTAGCCATAGGGATAATTGTGCCTTATAACCAATAGAGGGAAATGGCATGGATTATAACATTTGAATGTATGCATCTCTGATTTATTTTATTTTTTCCGAAGTACATATTGGGGTAAGGTGCAATCAAGGAGATTGCTAGACTCTTCAGGGAGTCAGGGAGATTACTACTATTTCAGGGAGTCTCCCTGACAATCAGGGAGCGTTGGCAAGTGTGGACCTTTGCTTCCAATTTAAAACTTCAATCATCATTCTGCAAATGTATCAGGAGCAGAACTATGGGAGACAATGGAGACGCCTGCCACCGGGCTCCAGCTCGGAAGGGGGCACCTCCTCCATTGTCCCAACATATTCAGCCCACTTAGGGCTGCAACTATGTACCCATAGTGTACCGTCACAGCCGCCCAATACATGGCACCTCTTTCCGGCACCTGAGAAGCCACCATACACTAGTGGAGAGCTCCATGTCAGACCATCACCTAATGCCTTCGTCTATCTGTAGCCTGTCTGCATGCGAATTGCTACATTACAGTGTCAGTGGCTGTGACGGGGGGCACCAAATTATAATTTGCCTCCGGGCGTCTGGGTGAACTTACGCCACTGAGATGTATCAATCAATATACAAGAAAACAGTTATTAGATCAGAATAAAATGAAGAACCAGTAACAAGAGGCACTACGTTATATTATTATAATCATCCAATATGTATATGGCGTAGACCACAGTCAGAGTTATATGTTGCGATGACTCTGCACATTTAAAGTCTGTGCCTCTTAATTTAAGCTGATGGATATGGTTGTAAAGTATTTAGAAACATTGCTCGCAGGTTGAAATGAGGTTTCAGATCCTAGCATAATGTGTATTATACGCCCTCTAATGCTTATACTGATAATGGAATGTTTGACCACATGCAAAATACTTCAAGACAGGTGAGCTGCACATCTTTTACTGTGATTACTGCTGTAAACAAAGGATAACGTGTAGTTGTTTTCTGTGACAGTCACCGATACAGGGATTATACAGGGCCCTGACCATGTGAGTTTACAAACTAAATTAGAAATATAAAACATAATTGGCCTGATTCGGGAGGTGGACATAGACCTTACTTGCCTACTCTGCCGGAAGTTTGCAGTTACCCTGCTGGCTGTGACAACCACTATTAAAAGATAGCGCAGATAGGAATATTGATTCTATGTTGGAAACAATCTTTATAGTTGCAGGTGTCTGGGTAAGCTGCTGAAAGTTGGGCAGGTCAGATGGAGGTAGAAATCAAGTCTGAATTACCAAAAGCAGAGATGTTATCCCTCACAGATAAGGCCTTCGGACAAACATGAAGCACTACGGAAAAAATCCTCTCAGGGGAGCCTGCGATTGTGGCCCATCTGCTGTTATCCTCAGATTTTATTTTATTTTTTTTTGGAGGGGGGGGGGGGTTACAGACCAAGGGCAGGGGCGTAGGGAGGGAGGTTCCACCGGAGCGCCTTTGTTGTCAGAGGGCGCCCTGAACCCTGAAGTCAGACTCCAGAAGCAGCTGTCAAGCAGCTGACAGCAGCCTGCCAGGTGCTGTGGAGACAGAGCAGCAGCAGCGTCCTGTCCTGCCTTCCTGCTGCTCTAGTGAGAGACTCCGTGGTCAGAGGAGCTTGTGCTGAGCCCTGATTGGTGGAGCTCAGCAAATGTTCATCTATATATATAAATAGCAGTTATATTATATAGCATACACTTGGATGGAGCACACTCGTGCTTCGGGCATCCTGGCAACATAATACACCTCTGACCAATAGTTATATGACAGAACTAGCAGGCCCCTCCCTATTCCCAGAGAACAAAGGACGGGATTTTATTTAAATATGTTTTTGGTCCAGGAGCCATAGTGCTCATTAAGGCCAATCCTAAATCTAGAGCTTTGAATCTTTAAGATCTGTCATTCACGGAATGGATGCGGGGGATTTTATAGTTTATATACTGTAGATATAAAAGAGTCTCCCAGGGTGTGTCACTACTCCCACCTATAGTACTATAGTAGCTAGACAATTTGAGCAAGAGCCGGTCCTATTGTGATCTGGGATTTAATCCTAGTTTCTAAGAATGCCAGCGTCATAAATTGGGCGCAGTAGTTCACATTCAACTTTTCAAGGCAAGTTGTCAGCAGAGCAGCTTTGAGCTCTGGAGCTCTTTCAGGGTGAAGGGGAGTCCAGTCATCCTTTGGCTGTAGTAAGAGCTCTAAAGATTTATGCTGAGAGGACTAAAGGAATTCATCATAGAGGTAGTCTGTGTTGTCTGATTTTTGGAGAAGAAGCTGGCCAGCCTCTAAGCAGACTATCACGGGGATTACAGAGGTAATCTGTTTTCTGGTTCCAGAAAGTTTGATGGCTCATTCTGTTAGGTCAGTGGGGACTTCATGGGCGGCTATGCAAGGGGCCTCTGTTGAACAGCTCTGAAAAACAGCGACCTGGTCTTTTATGTATTCTTTCACGAAATGTTACAAATTTGATACTGTCACAGCGCGGCCGAACCCAGCACCCACTTACTGGGTCCGGCAGCGCTGGGGTCTCGGACGGCATTAAACAGCAGACAGGGAGTCCCCGGCGCCCACTGCTTGTGTTCCAGCTCCTCCTCTCTTCCTCCTATGGCGGCAGCAAATGCAGACGGCCATGGCTCCCCAAGGGGTGTGCGCTCTGGCCTGCAAGAAGATTTAAAGGCACAGGCGCACCAAACGTGACATCACGTTTGGCACAGGAATTGAACTCCACCCTATAAAATGGAGTCTATGGGCACTAGGCGGTTGCCAGAGTATAGAGGCTGTTACCTTACTCCAGTATTCCTCAATCCTTGACTGCTTCCATTGTTCCTGACCTCTGCTTCGTTCCTGACCTGTTTCTACCTTATCCTTGGTACTGTATTGTTCGTCTGGTTCCGAAACAGCTAATCGACCATGCTAGTACTTCAGATGGGATGTAGTTGGCATCCCGGCGTGTGGGATGCCGATGGTCTTAATACCGGCGCCGAAATCCCGACAGGTCGGGATCCCGGCAAAAGTATCCCGACCGGCTGTATCCCAAAGGTAAGTATCAGAGTGCAGGGGGAGGGTAGCGTTAGCTAGCGGGGTTAGGTTTAGGCACTAGGGAGGGTTAGGATTAGGGTGCAGGGAGGGGGAGGTTAGGCTTAGGCACTAGGGGGGAGGTTAGGTTTAGGCACCGGGGAGGGGGTGTTTGGTTTAGGGTGCGGGGAGGGGGAGGTTAGGTTTAGGCACTAGGGGGGAGGGTTAGGCACCAGGAAGGGTGGGTTAGGGTTAGGGTAGGGATTAGAAAACTAATCACTGTTGAGTCCTATGGGTGTCGGGATGCCGCTGTCAGTATTCTGACTAGCGGCATCCCGACAGCTGGGATATCATACCCAACCCCTTTAGACTATGTATTCCGTACACCAGCACCTGTACTAAGCAGCCAAGTCTGAGGGCCACGACCTTGCAGGGTGCCTGGTGAATACCACCAACATATTAGACTCTGCACCTCAGTACTGCATCTCATGAATCCCGAAGTTCAGGCTAGCATCCATTATCCATACGTGACTTTGGGACAGATACTTTTGCATCTAGGGATACTAATTTTAGGTGGAAAGTGCTTCTCTCTGCCCAGGAGAGGCCCCACCCTTAGGGACTATTTTGAGACATCCCCAGCATATTCCCCAGGAAGTAGGAGAAATCAGGATATCTTACTCACTATAAAATCTATGATTCCATGGGGGACACTGAATGCTTTCCTTTATGCTTCTTATTGTTTGCGGTATGTTTGGTTGTTCTTTATTTATTTTAGGACAAGTATTTCTCTCCTCTTCTGCCTCCTCCTCCTCATTTACTCTGTCTTTTCTTTGGACTTTGTGGGTAAAAAACTGTCCATACAGGGTTTTGAGGAAGAGGAGCCTGAGTTTTAGTGTGGAGTTTAAAAGTTCCCAAGCTCCCATTAACCCCAGCGTATCCAGCACCACACATGGAATTGGAGAAAGGAAATTTCAGGGATTATACAGGGTACACATGTTCCACAACACTTTACAGAGAATATTTGCCCATTCACATCAGTCCGTGCCCCAGTGGAGTTTACAATCTATTTGCCCATTCATATCAGTCCGTGCCCCAGTGGAGTTTACAATCTATATTCCCTACCACATGTACATACAGATGTTTCCTTATACATCTAGCCTCAAGACACCATGCAGCACAACTTGCCTGGCATGAGTGAGCCACCAGGTCCCGTGCTACTCTACTAGCGTCAGGCATCTTTTTTTGCTGAAAATGAGACTAGGACGCACCAGCAGACTATGCTGATTTATTTAGTATGTGACACTTGTATAGCTGTGTGCAACTGAGTCTGTATATAAGCCAAGACGGAACTTGGAATGAAAAAAAGGTGTCTGCTACATTGTAGCACTTTGTATACAGAGTCAGTTGCATATACAAGTATCACATATCAAATTAATCAGCACAGTCTCTTGGTGCATCCTAGTTGCATCACATTGCAACTTTGGGCCATATTCAATTAAGAGTGAAAAGTCCATTATCGGCAATAATTTAGCGCCAATAACGTCATTTTCGCCATTTTCACTTATCCCCATACTCAGTTTCAAAGACTTTTCGTATGTGCGAAAAGTCTTTGTAAAAAAAAGGGGATACGTTTTCACCACTGCATAGGTGGCGAAAAAAGTGCAGAATTGGGGTTTTGGGGTGCAGAATTAAAAAAAAAGTATACTGCAGCCTTTGGAATGTCTCCTTAAAGTAAACGGTGTTAAAAAAAAAAAAAAATAAGCATAGGACACCCCAAAAAAAGTGGTTTCATTTTGGGGGCAAAAAAAATAATTGGGGTCAAACTTAAAAACAAGCGAAATTGACTCAGGGGGGGGGGGTCCCCAAGTATGCGTCAGGTGTTTTCTAGAATGCAGGTGGTTGCGGCAGGTGTTTTTTGAAGACTTTTTAGAAATCACTTTAGGGACTTAAAAATATGCTTGCACCCATTTTCATGTACTGCAAATTTGATGGGTCTAGTTATTTTGTCTAAAAAAAAGAAGCTAAGTACTATTCATCATCACTTCGTCAAATGCGCATTAATGCACCTGCCACGGCTGTTTAAAAACCCCAATTACCTTCAGCAGGCCAAATTGGGGGTATCCATAGTGATCCCAATGTCAGACCATCTTTTGGGGGGTGACAGGCTGATTTCCCCAAAAGTGACAGGACTTCTCAATACTTACCTTTTCGCCGGGACCCGTTTTCGCTGATTCCTAATTGAATACAGGGATAAGCGGGCACGTGCCCGATACTTTATCCCTTAAAAAAATTGTGATAATGGTGAAAAGTACAACCTCGGCTTTTCACTTCAAATTGAATATGGCCCTTAAAAGCATTTTCAGCAAGAAATAAAGATGCAAAAAAGATGCCTGGCACGTCCAGAGTCTCACAGAACCTGGGGCTTTTTAGCGCGACTGCAGCAAAGATGCATAAAGACACATCTGTATGCACACACACGTTAGTTTTTCATCTGAATACAACTAACCTACCAGAATGTTTTTAGTTTGTGAGAGGAAAACGGAGTACCCGTAGAAAACCCATGCAAACATGGGGAGAGCATACAAAATCCACAGAGTTCTGATCTTGGTGTGAATCAAATCCAAGACCTCAGTGATGCGAGGTAGTAATGCTAACCATTACACCAACCAAGCTGCCCATGGGTTGGGCAGCATGCAATTATTAAGTCAGTAAAATAGTGAGAGCAGTAGGATCAAGAGTTGGTGTAAGCTGGCAAGACCAATACACCATCCGGCTTATAAGCAAATCAGTAGTTTTAGGTTTATTGGTATTTTTGTGATCCATTCTTGAAAAAAAAAAATATATATATATAACTGGATAGTGAGGGTTTTATGTAATCTACTTTCTCACCCCTCGGCACAAGTATTAGTTGAATCTCACATCATAAGATGCTACAAAAGTTTGCAAATGCACAGGATAAATTTTATTACTGCTAATATATCCGACCGCATTACAATTACATGTTGCCTAATAAGCTGCATTGAGTGCTACAGGTGTAAGATGAAGCAACTAGTGATCTTCTGTTATATGTATAATTAAAATAGCAGGGGTAGGTCTTATTGCTTCCTTGCTGATAACAGACATAAACACTGCACTGTTACGGGGCCCATGTGTGTAACTACCATAGGTGACACCCTTGATGGGGCCCATACATTGACAATCAATAGGCCAATTCTAAGTTTTGCCGATGATTGTGTAAAAAAAAAAAAAATAGCAAAATCCGTCAAGTTGGAAATCCTTTGATACGCCAATTCCGACTCAAAAATTATCAAAATCGGTGAATTAAGGATTTCTATCATGTTAGATCTTGCACAAAATCTGGGTTTTGGGAATTGGATTCGGGTTCAGGCAACTGATGTATGGGCTACTTAACTATCTTTATGCAATATATACACCTTGCCCAGAAATAATTTATAACTTCATAAGTGTTATCCAGATACCAGGAATTAATCAATTATATGGCTTTTTTTTTTACAACTGCTTCTTGACACAGAAAGACATATTATGACACAAACATTTCATAATTAAAAAACAGGAAATGTCCCAAAACTACATTTATTTTAGGACAATAATTAACTCCAGCACTGCAGATAATATACAGAATCTCCATTCTAACATTAATTGCACCATTGCAAATAGCCTGAATGGTGTCACACATTACAGAGGTTGTGATTTTCTTATGTTGTGATTTCCAACACTACAGCTGATGGAATATTATCATAAGATAGACTGTTCTTAAGCTGGGTACACATTTATCGATGTGTACCCAGCCGACCTGTCGTGCGACGGGACCCGGTGGGGATCCTGGCATCGGCAAGTGCATACATACTAGCCAATGTCGGGAGCCATGCTGCCCTCGCTGACAATGTCGGGAGTGCACATCGTCGGCGACATTGAGTGTACACACTAGATGATATTGCCGACATGTCGTCCAATCCGGTAGTGTGTACCCGGTTTTAGGAATTTGATACAAACATGAATACAATTTGTTTGATGACATTATCTTGAAAAATGCTACAATTAATTTAATTATAGGAAATGTTTTTACTTGAAGATACTCATTAAGTAAATAATGCATTGGTAACCAGGGCTACAGCTGAAATGCCAGTGTTTTCCTTCTGACCAGCTTATCAACGACATTGAAATGTCCTAATGGAAAGCTATTTTAGTAACTTTTTCGTCTGATGCTTGTTCAAAAACCAGTGGGTGTGAAAGGAGGAGCACGGAAATTCACTACAATAATTCAACGATAGTAAAAGCTTATGAAAGGTCACTGTCCTTGCTTTGAAATTGCCAACAACACGCTTTGGGCACAGTGCTGAATGACAAACATACACCCCTGGGTGGATTACACGATAACATAACCCAAACAAAATGATATCTTGCCATGTGGGACAAAGGAAATGTCTCCTTAGCAAGACAGGGCTAACAGCTTCCTATATTTCGTTCTAAGCTTTGCCAGGAATTAAATACATTCTTACCCCCAATGAGAACCCACCCTGATAAAATAAAGACTTTACATTGCACATATAAACAAGAATAGAATGCATAATGTAATTATGAAAGTAAGTAGATGTAAGTAACTCAAAGGGCATTTACAAGTACCAACTGCAATACAAAATAAACATATAGGGCAGGATGTTCGACAGTAAGAGACACTATTGCCTTAAAATAGCCATGTGCTGCATTCCGACAAAACACATTCATAGCACAATTGAAATATCTTCTCCAGCAGATGAGTTCAACAGCTTTAATCCATGTATAAGTTCATCCTGTGCATCCAAAAGTTTAGATTCCAGATAACATAGGTCATAGAGTAGCACATCACAGCAAGGAAACAAAATAGCGGCATTTTTAAATGTCAATATTTGCCTCATTAGCAATAGTAATATACATTTTATTTAATTTGCTTTACATGCTTTGTTTGTTACTTTTTTCTAAGAGAAAACTATAGTGGATGCAGGGGGTAATATTGCTATGAGGCTCGACTCCCCTGGCATCAGTGCCAAACTGTGCTGTTGAAAAGAGAAAGGAACAGTCTACAAACTGCATGATACTACAGTATTCAATACAGTGTAATGAATAACTAGACCGTGGTGAGTAGTTTGTAGACTATGCCTTTCCACCAGATAGCTGGGTGTTATACGTATTACCGCCGGCAGCCCAACAAACGAGGAAATCCTGATCGTCCTAAAGGTAAGTATCAACTAACCTAAACCCCCTAACCCTAACCCTCCTTAGGGGTGCCTAACCCTAACCTCCCCCCCCTGTACCTAACCCCCCCTCTAAGTGCCTAAACCTAACCCCCCTTCCCCGCTGCCTAAACCTAAGTCCCCCCGGGAGGTGCCTAACCCTAACCTTACCCCGGGGATGCCTAACCCTAACCCACCCTCCCCCTAGCCTACCCCTAACCTCCCGGGGGGGGGTGCCTAACCCTAAATCCCCCCGGGAGCCCTAATCCTAACCCTCCCCCCCCTGCTGCTGTCCGCTGAGGCGCCCGGCATCACTTCGATCGGGATGATGGGCGTCAGTCTCCCGGCATCGGTAAAATGACAGGCGTCTAGACTTAGACGCCTGTCATTCAACCCTCGCCGGGATTAAGCAGTCTGGAAGCCGGCGGGCGGCATTTAGACCGTCGGCTTCCAGAATACATCCCATATAGCTGCCTTGCAGTGGATTTTATTGCACAGAGCACAAGGGAAAGAAGAAAGTGTTTAAGGTGAAGAAGTGCTGTAAGCAGGCAGTCACCAGTGTGAATTGGGGGCACTATGTGGCATAATATGACCTGAGGGCATCGTGAACTGGGAAGCACCATGTAGCATAATGCGAACTGGGGGCAGCATGTAGCATAATGTGAACTGGAGGAGAATGTAGCATTATGTGAACTGGGGGCAGGGTGTAGCATAATCTGAACTGGGGGCAACGTGTAGCATAATCTGAATAGGGGGCAGCATGTAGCATAAGCCAATCTGAGGGCAATGCATGGCATAATGTGAACTGGGGGCACCACAACACTGTATAATATAAACTGGAGGCACTGTGTGGCATAATGTAATTTGGGGCACTGCATGTGGCATAGTATATACTGATGGCATTATGGCATAATATGAATTGTAGTAGTAGTTACAAAGTTCTAGTTACGTCGCAGGAAAAAGTAACCCCACATTTTTTTATTGTAACAGTTTTTATAAATGTTACACACTGTATAGGCAGACAAAGAAGTGATCAGAGTTCCAGATCAGCAAGTGATAACATATATCAAATACAAAAAAAGTGAAAGATAATCTTCAAAATGTAGTGTGTACTCCCTAACAAAATGTCAGTATCACCAAATTTTGAGTATTTTGAGCTGAAATGGCTATTTGCACTGTAAGACAATCCCCTACGTTCACATGATGGTAGTGCCAGGAAGTGTGACTTTGAATACAAAGTAAAAGATTAAGGAATTTGCTCTAATGACAGCCAGCATTATAGTTGTGGCAAACAAACTAAAATGCAAAATTGCCATGTTCAATGCACCTCTAAAGGTGGTCATACACTGTCAGATAAAATTCACCATCGGGCAGACAGGTCTTATGTGCTGAAAACATACAATATCCTTGAAATATACTGTCAAATAATTGGTGTGTCTGCTGGTGAGTATTTTGCTGACAATATCCAAGCTATTGCACTTTGGCCCTGATTCAGACCCGCTCACTGCTGCAGGCAGCTCGCAGGGTCTGTGGGCATTTTTTTTTCTCCAGGCCGCTCGCAAAGCTGTGGGTGTCCACCCAAAGCTTGTGCAAGCGGCCTGGAGACAGTAGTGATTATCGTGACCATCGGGCTTGCGACGAGACCCTGCGGTAGGGTCTCAGCTGCCGCAAACACGAGTGGACTCCCTGCTCTAGTAGAGCAGGAAGTCCACTACTGACATCACGACTGATGTCAGTAGGTGCGCCCTCAAACGCCAGGCGTCCCTATCGGAATGCCTGCTTTTGCCCAACCACCCCCCCTACAAGCCTACAAAATGGGGCGAGCTGTCACTCACCATCGACAACCGCCCCGTCTTGTAGTGAGCCCTGCAGCGACTGAAGTTCAGACGCACGTCGGGCTCGCGCATGCGCACACTGGACGCAGCGCATGTGCAGGGCCCAAACATCGATTTGCTTGCAAGCGGCCCTGAATTAGGCCCTTTGTTCGCAGCGGCTGTGCAATAATATACTAATGCCGCTGGAGGCATTTTGTATAAATAGACGCCTCCTGTTGGTTTTTGTGATCCCCTGCGGTGTGTCCCCATCGGATCACTTGCATGAATATCAGCCATCTGAGTGACCCTCAGTTTATTGGGGATGGCTGTGAAATTCGTGCTTCTGGGGCCAGTGAAACTGCGTTGGAAGAAGCAGACACTGGACTCGGCGCGGCTTGAAAACGTGGCCGACACTATCACCCTTCTTGCAAGAGCAGAGTCCCCTCAAAAAATGATGTGACCCCTGAGTAGTTATTCTCTGGTGACCATGTCCCTTTACTGCAGAAATCATTTTAAAGTACAGGGATGGGGGAATATTTCCCCGCTTTCTAATAATGTGCCCCGTGCCCCCTTAGTAGTATTGTACACCCTATATTATAGAAAGTGTTAGGACATCCAGAATGGAGAATTGGTATTAGGGATGTGCAGGCTCGGATAGGTTCGAGTTTGCACGTGGAGTTCGGATTTTTCCCTCCAAAAAAACGGAACTCAGAACGAGGCAAAACGTCATCTTACATGGACGAACATCATCATTCCTGGTCTTTTGTCCAGGAATGATGATGTTCGTCCATGTAAGATGACGTTTTGCCTCGTTCTGAGTTTCGTTTTTTTGGAGGGAAAAATCCGAACTCCACGTGCAAACTCGAACCTATCCGAGCCTGCACATCCCTAATTGGTATACGCATGTACAACAGCCCTCAGGACATAGACTAGTTGTCGTTGCTGTAAAACAAATTGACATTTGAAATCTAGCAGCTATATCACCAGGAATCACTCTGGAACAGCATATTTGACCATTAGATTTGGGCCAAAATATTTCTCGGCTGTAATTAGAAAAAAAAAATTTGCTTTTAGTTAACTATCTTCAAATTTTAAAAAATAAGCACTAATGATATTTTCACGGAAGTTATAGTCTTTTTAAAAAAAAAAAAAAGTATACATTGTGTGGGAACAGCATAAATAATTGCCGAAACTAATGTCAAAATGTGACTAGCCCAAAAAATAGGCTCAGCAGCAAAGGGGTTAAATTGATTTAATATTGCTTTTAAAATACATATGTAATTTTTTAATCCATGAAGCTAGATATTAATTTTCAATCAAATATGTATAATATATATATAATGCTTGCAACCAGAAACAAAAATGGACATATTGCCTGTAAATGCCAGTGACCTACAACTATTGGAGACAGACACCTCTGGTATATGTTATGTGTTTCAGTGTGGTACATGCAAAAATGGATGCATGCTCTGTAGATACAGTTTACGGAAAGATTTATTATAGAGAAAAATAAACTGCTATTTCTCTGGATTAAGCAAACTCAAATAGTCACAGGCCGTTTGGTACATATTTAATGTAAAATTTACTTAAAACTTCAAAAACATTTAGGAATTTTAAAAAAGCAATAATCTCCTGTAACATCCCCTGACAAAGAACAGACAGAATGGGATGAAAGGTGCACTCTGGTACTTCCGTCCTGAGACCTCTGTGATATCAGACACACTACAATGACCACATCTGTTGTACTAATTATTTACAGACTAGGTCTGTTTCAGGCATACTGCATCCCGCATTAAATTCCATATTTGTAATACAAACTACTGACAATATGCAACATAAAACACAAAATAAACACACATGTATTCTGTATCCTGTCTAGATCCACACAGTTTGACTTTGTCCCATAAAGATAAACAGATCACAGCTTTGACCTTTAAGGACATATATGAAAATATGACCTTGTGATTCTTTATTGTGTATATATACATTTACACTACATGTTTAAGACACAAAATGATGACTGAAAATAAGCCAAGAAAATTATCTGTACTTTGATAAACAATTGACATATAAGATACTGTGTATGTAACTCATTTTTAAGTGTGAAAAAAGCTGTGCAATTACCAATATTGAGCACCAGGAGTGAGTAGAATATAAAATCCCAACGTCACAATTGCTTGTTTTAACATACTTTTTGCCCTAATTTTTCAAAAGTTCCAGTATACATATTGGAAGAATATAATGCTCCAATTAATGTTCATTTGTTAATAGGCAAACTACAGTTGACAAGTTCTTTGGCTTAGTGTGGTTGATCTACAGTACTTCCTCTTAAAAAGCACCTATTAATACTGACTATTGGGTTTTAATATATAACAATCTCTGTGTGTTACAAAGCTGCGTAATATCGGAATGTGTTTATGATAAAGTACATTTGTCCAGTATGTCGTCCATTCTATTTTCATGCTCATAGCTTACACCACATGTTATCAAACTCGGTCCTCAGGACCCCAAACAGTGCATGTTTTCCAGATCTCCTCACAGACTCGCAATTGAAATAATTAGCTCCACCTGTGGATCTTTTAAAGTGAGTCATTGAGTAATAAGTACACCGTGCAGCTGCTAGGTGACCTGGAAAATGTAAACTGTTTGGGGTCCTGAGGACAGAGTTTGAGAACCACTAGCTTACACGATTGTCAGAAAAAAGGAGCATAACAGTTCAGTAGTACTCTTGAAAAGCATACTTAGGCCTAAGATTATATTGGTTAGTGATTGGCATGCTGGCTTGTCTGTAACAGAAATGCATACTTGCCTACTTTTGAAAAAGCAGTTCAGGGAGATTGTGAAAATAGTAGCATCACTGGGGTTGGTGTCATCCAGTGCAGCACTCTGGAAGGAGCGTATACGCAAAAGAGGGTGTGACCTCATGCCCTAGACACCACGCCCCTTGGTGACATGTCACAGAGTCATGTCTCTGTACCGTTTTTTCACCATGATTTAAGTATATTATATATTTTTCTATTTTTTCTCAAGGAAGTGCCTCCTGTGTTTTGTATTTTCCTTGTGAGTTGCTATATCTCATATTCGGGATACATTGTATTGATATATATATATATATGACAAATTGGTTGACTGCAGAGCGACTAGTTTGCTACAGTGCACCAATAATATAAGTGAGACACATATCAATACTATTGTCAACTATATAGACCCATAGTGTGAGTCAAAGAAATAAAAAATAATAAAGTAAAAATAAAATATATAAATACAATTAATAAAATATACAATCAACCCTTTATCAAAGGATTAGAACAAATAGATGCTACTAGTTATGAAAGCACTAACTGATGAGGTAATTACCAAGGTTGAATATGATTTTTTATTACCTTTTATATTTCATATAGTACACAGGATGTGTTGTTTTATGATGTAATTGATTTCTTTGATAAAGAGTACTGTATCATATAAATCTGATCTACAATATTGTACTATTTTTCTGTGTCTCCCCATACCTATGTGGTTATGATACATGAGTTGGGAAGGACATTTGTTTCAGATAACTAACAGGATTTGGAAAGGAATCATCCCACATTACAGAATACTGTGGAAAACTCCTTGCTAAACGGACTTTGATTGAACTATATTTATGGTGATTATATGATTTCATTGTGTTTACTGGAAGAGCGCTGTTAGGTGGTGTTAATTTCTATCCCATTGCATTAATGATTATTAAGTTACACACGTTAACACACTCCACTATCTTACATTGGCACCGTACCCACTTATTTTTTCTTTATATATATTGTTATAGAAGCACTGGTAAAGTGGTCAATGGCAGGTACATTTGTCTTAGGTTTTTGGCATATGTGTTCTAAAAAACCCCAGGAGAAGTCTGTTTTGTAAGCAGACCAGAGTATCGGCTTTTGGAGAAGCCGGTTTGGGTCCTGGGGGTGTGGATGTGAGGAGAGGGAGGTCTCCATCCACAGGCCACTCCAGGTTTTGGGCCTTTCAGCCTGGTAACAGTCTCATTAGGGCTTGCAGCTGGAAATGGTTAATATAAGCATGGTTTGTTTGTGGCTGAGTGTCTCACACCTGGGAGAGCATGCAGACTAGCCTGTTCAGAGACACTTGGTAATGATCCTTGTAAATACTGTGCGCGTGTTTTGTTGAAGGTGAGGGCAATAGGTCCTACCGTTCTTATAGAGAGGGAATCTGCTGTGTAGCTAGTGCACAGCCGGGCTAGGACTTATATTTATGTTTTGTTTATGTTTATATTCATTTGGCACAATAAAGACTGGTGCCGACCAGTTTGTAAGAGAACCCCTGACTTGTATCCTGTCTCTACGGCTATGTGTGTGTAAAGAGGGGTCCATCTACCCCAGGAGAGGGACCCCTATCCCGACTGTGTCACTATATATATATATATATATATATATATTTACACACACACATTGTATGTGTGTGTATATATATTGCAACATGGGTTATTGAAATGAGGATTCCAGACAGGCAGGTATTTTCGGTAAAGCAGTGGCTTTTTAATAGCAGCAAACACTGCACCTTCGCATACGCGAGTTTAAGCCTACACACATACAGGCACATAACATAAAATAAATAAACAAACATAAAAGTCTCAACACTCCTTGTGCTAATTAGTCAGCAGTGGCTTGCAGCCACAATTTCGGGCATGCTTGGAGATCAGCTGCCACCCTATATATAGGGAGTGTCACCTGTCGTCTAGTGCCCTATACCACATTTTATATATATATATATATATATATATATATAGACACACACACACACACACACACATATAT
Organism: Taudactylus pleione; assembly: GCA_031769625.1. Lineage (NCBI taxonomy): Eukaryota > Metazoa > Chordata > Amphibia > Anura > Myobatrachidae > Taudactylus > Taudactylus pleione. The sequence goes on from JAUIMM010000396.1 coordinate 3,748,274, forward strand.
ATATAATATATATATATATATATTATATATATATATATATATATAATATATATATATATATATTATATATATTATATAAGTTTGCTCCTCTTTTTCCAACATGGACCTGGAAAGGGCATCAGCTTTGATATTCAAAGATCCTGGGGCGATATTTAAAGACTAAGTCGAAACGGGAGAAAAAGAGCGCCCAGCGGGCCTGGCGAGAATTCAAGCAATGAGCCGATTTCAGGTATAGGAGATTTTTGTGATCAGTGTAAATGATTATTGTGTGTTCCGCTCCCTCTAACAAGTATCTCCATTCTTCTAGAGCCAACTTATTGGTCAACAGTTCCTGATCCCCGATGGAGTAGTTCTTCTCGGCAGGAGAGAATCTCTGCGAAAAGAACCCACAGGACACGAGCTTCCCATCCGGAGACATCTGAGACAAGACTGCTCCCACTCCGTACACAGATGCAGCCACCTCTAAGACAAAGGGTTTCTCAATGTCAGGTTGTAAAAGAATTGGTGCAGAGAAGGCTTGCTTGAGAGTATGAAATGCTGAAAAAGCTTCTGGAGATTAATCAGTCAGATTGGCTCCCTTTCGGGTCATAGCTGTGATGGGCGCCACAATGGTGGAAAAAGACCTGATAAATTTCCTGTAATAGTTTGTGAAGCCTAAGAATCTCTGAATAGCCTTCAACAAGGTGGGCAAGACCCAATCCTGGATAGCCTTGAGTTTCTCAGTATCCATCTGCAATTCTGAACCGGAGATCACATAGAAATGCTATGGTAGGGACTTCGAAAACACACTTTGATAATTTCCCAAAGAGATGGTTAGCACGCAATCGGAACAACACTTTCCTCACATGTTGTCGGTGGGTACTGAGGGCCTGATTCAGAGGCGCTTGCAAAAAGCGAGCGCTCGCTCTGAATCAGGGTGGGCGCAGGTTTCTTTAGATGCGGCCTCCTATTGCGAGCGGCCAGGATGATGGTCGCGATGGTCAAGACCATCAGGCTTGCGACGAGACCCTTGTGGTAGGGTCTCGTGGCCGCAAGCCCCAGAGAGCTTCTTGCTCTAATAAAGCCGGAAGCTCTCACTGACATCACCGGTGATGTCAGTGGGGCCGCCCACAAACGGCAGGCGTTCGCTTGGGAACGCCTCCGTTTGTGAAGCCACCCCCCAGCCACGCCTACAAAACATGGCGAGCTGTCAATCAACATCGACAGCCGCTATGCGCTTGCGAGCAGGTCTGAATCAGGCCCACAGGTCACTAGAAAAGATGAGAATATCATCCAGGTAGACAATTACAAATTGGTATAGAATGTCCCAGAAGATCCCGGGTGTTGAACGCGGTTTTCCATTCATCCCCTTCACACATCCTTATCAAATTATAAGCTCCTCTAAGGTCTAACTTAGAAAAGATACGGGCGTCTTTAACCCGGTCGAAGAGTTCCGTGATGAGAGGCAAAGGATATGTATTCTTAATGTTGATATCGTTAAGACCTTGATAAAAACCCAGCACCTACGGGAGAAGAAGAAGGCCGGATACATCCCTTCTGTAGATTCTCTTGAATATATTGGAACATGGATTGGATCTCTGGAATTGACAGATTGTATGTACGGCCCCTGGGAGGCACTTTCTCGGGCATCAGATCAATAGGACAATCCCAAGGCCGAGGAGGTGGCAGTTTATAGGCCGCTTGTTCTGAAAATACATCAGCGAAGTCCAGATACTGACGGGGAATATCATTAGAAAGATGAGCCTTGGTGTCCGCAACTCGAACCACTCGGTCCAGGCATTGCTGATGACAATGGGAGCTCCAAGACAGAATCTGAGCAGTAGACCAGTCGATATGAGGATTGTGCTGATGTAGCCATGGCAGTTCAAGAACTACTTCCTGGGTGGTGGCTGGGATGACTAGGAACTCTGAGCCTGATTCAGACGCGCTTGCTCTGACAGAGCGATCGCTCTGAATCAGGGCCGGGGTTTTTTTTTTTAGAACGGCCTCCTGGCCACTCGCATAGCTGTGTGTGACCACCCACAGCTACAGCGAGCGGCCATGATGATGGTCGCGATGGTCAAGACCATCGGGCTTGCGACGAGACCCTTGTGGTAGGGTCTCGTGGCCGTAAGCCCCAGAGCCGGAATCTCTCCTCTGACATCACTCGTGATGTCAGTGGGGCCGCCCCCAAATGACAGGCGTTCTCCTGGAAACGCCTCCGTATTGGGCAGCCAACCCCCCTGCCCCCCCACCAAAGGGGGCGAGCTGTCACTCAACATCGACAGCTCACCCCCTTTGTTGTGAGACCCGGTGCACGACGGACACAGCTCTGTCGTGCGCAAGCGCTCTGGGCCACCATTGATCCAGTTGCGAGCGCTCAGCGCTTGCGACCGGGTCTGGATCAGGCCCTCTATCTGTTTTAAGTGCAGGGCTCCGATTTTCATTCTGAGGACTTTGGTTGTATGGGTGATGATCCCGTTATCGATCCGTGTCACGTTGACCGCAGATAAACTGGGACAGCTAATTGCTGAACAATGGATGAAGAAATGAAACTGCCGGCAGCACCGGAGTCAATTAGGGTGGCAAACTCTAGAAAGTGGGACTTGATATGCTCGGTGTAGACAGGAATTGATCAATTTTGATTCGGGAAGGTTGCAGCAAGAACCCTAGTCTGATCTCCCCCTTGCAGAATATTCAGGAAATGTTCTGGGGACGCACAATAGTGGCATAAATTCTGTCGCCGTCTACGCAGTTTTTCCTCCCCCATTAATTTGGCCCATTTCACCTGCATCGGTTCTTCATTGACGGAAGTAGAAGTGCGAGGCTGAGGTAGTGGACGAGCCCTGAAATGGTCACTTCGGCTCTTTTCGATACCACGTTCACGTATACGCAGATCGATCTTGACACTGAGGGATATCAGATCTTCCAGGTTGTCTGGTAGATCCCGAGCGACCAATTCATCCTTGAGCCTATCTGAGATACCATTCCAGTAGACGGATTTCAAAGCTTTGTTATTCCACTGTAGCTCGGCTGCTACTGTCTGGAGCTGGACGACATATTGCCCAACAGGACGAAACCCTTGTTTTAATCGGAGAATGTCGAAAGAGGCTGAGACCAACCTGCCCGGTTCGTCGAATATCCTCTTGAAGGAGTGAAAAAAGTCTTGGTAATCCGAAACTAGCGGGTCATTTCTCTCCCATAGTGGAGATACCCAATCCAATGCTGCCTCAGTCAAAAGAGAGATAATATATGCAACTTTAGCTCTGGGAGAGGGAAAGTTCTGTGGGAGAAGTTCAAAGTGCACCTCGCATGTGTATGTGTGCAATATATATTTAGGTATGTGATTGTACATACATGTATGTATGTTTGCTTTGGAGTGCTGTGTATGTGCGTGAAATGTGTATGTGGTGGGGTATGTATGTGCAATATATATATATATATATATATATATATATACACACACTGCAAATATCAGTAGGGTAAAACTGCATTTATGTTCATTCTTTATAACAGAGCATTTGGCATTTAGTTGCCCACTGAGTAACAAACGTATCCATCCTCTATCATACCTAGGATCAGTCCAAACCACTTATTTACAATAAATGTTTTGCAGATGTGTCCACATACATCTATCCTCTGTACGCTACAAGTCGCGCTACACATAACGCGGAAGCTCCGAGCATCTTTTTGTGCGCCTTATTACCTTCAAATGCTTATTCTCACAGTGATGCGAATAGTTATCACAGGCAGCTTCTGTTGATTAAAATGATATGCAGCATGCCTATGTTCTGTGTGCGACTGCGGGTGTATCTGTATGTGAAACGCTACATTACAGTGTTTCAGCTGCTGACACTGTAAAGTAGCATTTTGCATGCACATACACCCGCAGTCGCACACCGAATATAGGCATGCTGCATATAATTTTAATCAGCAGAAGCTGCCTGTGCATCCTATTCGCGAATAAGACACATTTGACGGTAAAAATTTGCACGAAAAGATGCCCGGCGCTACCAGGTCATGCCACGGCATAGTGTGACTAGTAGGGCGGTAAGGAGGCTAGATGTATGAGGACACATCTGTATGAACACTTACTTCTTCAGGTAGAAGATCAGTTTCACCATAGAAATGAATGATGCGTACAGCTCATGAAAACAGATTTTTGCATACATAAGTAAAATTAAAAATAGTTTTTTTTTCTGCTGACTGGTGTGAAAAAAAGATTCCAGATGCACTTCTAACAACTACAAAATATGTTCAGCAAAGTGAATGCCCACCCATGTGGAATCTGTAGCCACAGCAATAGCACTCACCATGTAATGGAGAACCAGATGGACTGCTGGACAAACCTGGCACAGGACTGCATCGGCCTCCTTGCTTTGAAGTCAGCTCTTGTTCAATCTCCTCCAAGCCAGCACTTTTCTGAAAGCGACTCATGCGGTTTACCACACGGGGAGACATATGTGTGCGGACACAAGGCTGACCACCATAAGGGTTTATTGGGAATACGTGGGAAGTGCCACGGAGAGTGCTCACCACCACCCATCGGCAGTCATGGCTGAAGCAAATGTCCTGCACCTAAAAATAAACAGCCAACAGTTAATATATTAAATGAAATACAAATTGAGTAAACTACTTGTATAATTATGCATAAAGTACACAGGGCCTTATTCAGACCCTGAGCTGAGCGCTCGCAACCGGGTTGATGTTTGCTCACTGGGCATGCACACGTCAGAGCCGGCTCCAAGGTGCGCATGTGCGAGACCCGGCTAGCAACGGGCGCTCCGTCGCTTCGTGTCTCGCACCAAAGGGGTCGAGCTGTCGATGGTGATTGACAGCTCGACCCGTTTGGGAGGCGGGCAGGCGGGGTGGCCGGCCAAACGGAGGCGTTCCCGTCGGAACGCTTGCCGTTTGGGGGTGGGCCCACTGACATCAGCATTGATGTCAATGGGGAGCTTCCTGCTCGATCAGAGCAGGAAGCTCCCTGGGGCTTGCGCTAGCTGAGACCCAACCTTAGGGTCACGTCGCAAGCCCCGATGGTCGCGATGGTCCTGACCAGCGCGACCATCAACCTGGTCGCTCGCTAGAGCTGTGGGTGGTAACCCACAGCTTAGCTAGCGACCAGGAGGCTGCACTTCACACCACAAGCGGCCGCCCTCATTCACAGCGACCGCTTCTACCTAGCGATCGACTCTGTATGAGGGCCACAGTCATTTTGGCTAAGACCTATATTTTTCTTTATTTTTATCACAATTGTAATTGACATTATTCGTATACATAAATTACAATCAAGGGTGCATTACTCGTCATGGAAAAATAACCACATAACAGATACAACAGGCAAGCAAGAGTCTAGAGCAGGGGATGTTGTGTTATCCCAAAACATTAGTTTATTTAAACTCTGTATCAATATAGATGTCTACAAGTGTGACCAACCATTATCGATATGAAGCAAACCTCCCATGAATGAAGATCTGAAGTAGACCATTTATACTGTAAGTTGAGTATTGCTGCACCAATAGACTGTGGGCTTGATTCAGCAAAGATCGCTATTGTGATCGCAGCTGCGATTACGCACGCAGTTCAACTGTGATAGTATGCTAATTCATTGTGATCGCTATGCTGCCGCAGCACCACATAAGAACGTCAACTTTACCTTACACACATCCGTGATGTTTAGCAAGACTTGAAAACATCGGTACAATCGACTACCATCGCTGCCTGACCTTACTCAGAAATTGCTAACTTCAGCGCACACTATGAGGCCTCAGGCTGCATATGGCACAGCAGTGGATAATTTGTGCACGCCCATGTAACGGTGTTGAAACGCACTGACACGCCTGCGTATCGCCGACAACCCCCCAATCACCACCCACAAACGGCACTTCCTGTCATTCTGCGATGGGTCTGCATAGTCACTGCAATTGCAGTCCTGATAGCAGTCACCAGTTCGTGAACGCGTAGTGCGATGCATACGGATGTGCAGTACGCAACAATTGGACGATTTCGCGTGTATTAGCACCTGCAATTCAAGCTGCATCAGGCCCTGTTTTTCTACCTCTGTTTTGTTCTTTGATAATAAACTGCCGTTTGTTTATATAGCCTTATAAATCTGGTTATGCATATCTTTACTCAATTATGTGTTATTTCTTCACCGATAACCGTGTGTGATACATATTCCACTGGGAACAATCAATAATTTTCATTTTGAGTCTACAAATAAATGCTTATTGCAGAGTAGTGCGTACTTACCTACTTTAAAGATGGTCCCGTCCAGCAGATCCAGGAAAATAGTGACATTGTGAAATTACTGTACGTATTTTGCAGCATCAGGCATCATGGGGAAATGATGATGCAAGTCACTGGGAATTGCTTCATTATGCACCTGGACTGCCCACTTTACTGGGGAAGGGGTTTCCCGAACATCATGGTAGTAGGATAGTTCAGTGTAATGTATAGCACAGAAGTAATTGTGGCCAATATATAACATGTTTCTACTTTGCAACATACAGTATCTTTACTTGAAGAAAAAGGAGAACTTAACTTGCTCAGTTGGATCAGTGATGTGACTCTCCAAGCAATCACCTGCTCTTTCCTGCCAGGTTTGTTTGCTGATATGTTATTACAGGTAGGTATAATACTTGGATGAAATGTATTGTTTTAAAGATTTTCTGAGATTAAAGCTATTGTAGAAGATTAAAGTACAAGAAGTTTATCTGGTTTCCTATCACTGAATTAAATCCTCTATGTATTGAACTTTATAAAAGCCCTTTCTCCAGTTTTTTCGTCTAAGAAAGGGCTTTCTCAGCTTCTATCGATTTAACAAAAGGCTGCATTGGTGATAACCTATATTGCCCCTCTTGCAGTTGTCCTCATAGACAGCCATGGACAAGACAGCTGTACACCATATAACAAGCAGTGTAAAGCATAGTATTTTTTTGCATCTAGTTAATGCTATCTCTGTATAGCATTAGCCAAGGCCCGCAATGGGGGACCAGCAAAGCTTGTGAGGCTTTGCTGGATTCTCTCAGAATCAAATCTCTATGTGCATGTGTGGCCAACGAATATTACTGGAACCCTTTGCCAACATCGTCATACTGTGTTGTACAGTGTCCTGCAAATTGCTGCGCCAGAATGTGTCACATAGCAGGGAAAACAATTTGGGAGAACTAGTGTTAGACCCCCTAAAAGAAGTGCAAAGCTACAAACGAGGTATGATCATATACAGCTTGCCAACACAACCCATCCATATCTACCCATCACCTCCCCTCGCAACTGTATGCTCAAAATCATTGAAATTTATTTACAAAGAAGTTATATTAAAGAACCAGCAACAGGTACTACATATTATACCCGATAATTATAATTACTTATCGCCACTATAAGTAATTATAATAAGAAATGATGTAACGCCCAGATGCATTAAGAAACACATGAAGGAACAGGAGGGATAACTTCACTTTCTGCTACCGGACCCCTGGTGCACTACTGCACATGTGTGGTCATCAGACTGTCATATCTCACAATATAGCAGCCCCCATAGAAACCTATAACCTATGAGGGTTGCTATTGTGACTGGAAATGGGTGACCTGCAGCAGATATCTCCGATATCTGCTGCAGAATCCACGTCATGCATCCTTGGGATATTTACATTTTGCAAATAGCCATCGAAAACAGACATGATCGATGTATATGCCCCAAAAACATTTTAAAATACATCACCATATTGCTGTAATAGAAATTATACAAAGTCTTATCTTTCTTTATTTTGCAGAATTACTATACAAAATTTATATTGCTCTTCCACAGCCTTATAAGTCTATTTATGTATTATTTCTGAAGACAAAGAAAATAAATTGCTTAAATGTTTACAATAACCAAAACCATCACCCACAGTGGTGACAAATATTGAAAACTAAACATGGACATCTTAACTAGTAACTGAAATATGTATGGAAATGTACTCACTAACTGTGTCTGCCAGACTTTGTTAACACAAAGCATATATCTGTAAGCAACTGCCGACAGATTGGCCATGTGATCACTAATGGTAAAGCCCTGCAAACCTGACACGTCTGTTCACAAGTGTAGATGGTCCGTCTCTAGCTATTATTCTTCCTAAATCACTAAAATTAGCTATTCTAATGCAGTCTGTATATCCCACCTTTTACATTTGATTTGTTAATTATCTGTGCCTGCCTGGGATGGAAATGTGAGGGTATCAGTATATATATATATATATATATATATATATATATATATATATATATATATATATATATATATGGCGGCACTCAGCGGTCTATATGTCAGACAATAAATGAAAAGCACTCCAGTGCTATAAGCAACGTTTCGGGCTTTAATCTTCCGTCGTCAGCCTACAAAACATTCACGTATGTGGGTGCGTGCCTGGGGTGGGTGCCATGAAAGTGATATTAAAAAAAAACAAACAAAAACAAAATCCTTTACAAGATTTGAAAAAATGTCTTACATAAAGAAAAAAATAGCATTCTCTTACAATTGGTACAATAAGAATTAATTTATGGATTTAACCAATGATGAATCCACAGGAATGAGCATTTCAAACTTAATATGTAACATATTCCTAATGCTGCACAAGAGGAATGTGTACATAACACTTAGAATCTGATAAATTAGCTGTTTACACAAACCTCTTGTGTAACCTTGTATGCATGAATCCCTGGAGCAGGAATATATGCACAGGCCAAAAATGGAATAAGTACACATGGGCACCCAGCTGTTTATAGAGGGGTGTAGGATAAGGTTCGTTTCTACTCAGCAGTGATACAGTATTTCCAGAAAAATATTTTACAGGTGTAAGAAGTGTAAGAAACATAAATAATCTAGTGCTAATACATCTTGCAATTAGTAATGCTTCTTAAATGTGCTGTGTTAGGTGAAACAGTCCTGATTAGAGCCGGTTATTTAACTGAAATGTGTCAGGTGCAGTGTCCACATAACATTAGTGGACACCTCAATGCAGAGAAGTATTTAGGGGATGGAGTTTAGGGGGCAGCCTTCAAAAAATCTATAGCTGTCCCATTTACCTATGTAAAACCACATAGGTAAAATACATTTTGTGTAGTTAAACTTATCTACTAATGCCTACTTGTACAATTTTGGATCCTCCATGAACTCCCCCTCCCCTCCAACCTCCTATGACAAATTGTGCCAACTTACCATTTGGGACTAGGCAATCAAACCACCAGCTACTTAAATAGGGAAGTGGGTGGAATGTGGGAGGGTTCCATGCTACCACAAGATGCAGGGGGAACTCCCCAAAAATAGGTAGTCTCCAAAGCATTCCAGGGCAGAAGGTAAATATGAACTAACAGATAGTATGAACAAATGTATAACAAGGCAGCTAAAGTGTCAAATCTGCATGTAATTATAAGAAATAACAATTGTTTCTAAAAATTACACACTCTCTCATTTTGGTTTAATTTTATTAATTGTTCACTTTTTGGGTAATAATGTGCATATCTTTATGAATAGACAAAGAAATTTGTATGATTGGAGAATTAACAATCTAATTTGCAAGTGTGTGCCAGATGTAATGCTAAAATGAAAATGTACTGACATTACATAAATGCCCCTATGTACTAAAGGAAATAGAGAAAAACACAAGTTTTCACTGGAGAAAGAGCTTCTCTCCAATTAACAAGCCCGTCATCCTGCATTGACTTTCGCCGGGACTCTCTGGCCAAGGCTTCCCCATGCAAAGGACAAGTACCACCGGCTATTCTATACATGTCTGCTGGGCTTTTTAACATGGACCCAGCTAAAAAACAAAAGACAGCAAGCTTTAGTCTTGGAATCAATTAACAGAAATCTCTGTTTTAGAACTCACTATCTACAAACACATTACTTGTTAATCCATGTTATATTTTCAATTGGGATGTTAGGAAATTATGCTTCCTACTCATGGTGATAGGTAGTAAGCTGTAAAAAAAAAATACTATTCACAGCTCTAAATGCAACTATTAAAGAACTACCTATTGTAAGATCATTGATGCAGAAATACATTTTCTTATGTGTTACACAGGTGCTATAGGAAACAATGTTTGCAATCAAGTCATATTTTCCCTTTCAGCTATGACTGGAGTCTGTTATGTGAGAACTGATAAGATCAGCTAAATTCAGCAAATGTGGCATGCGTGGTTCTCTATGTGCTGAAAAGTTTGATATCTCTGTGACTTAGTAAATATGAACTTGCTAGTTTGCTCAGGTCCTAGCGATAAGGCTTGCTTTAATGTTTTACCTCTACTTGTCAGCAGCACATGGCAGTGCATAGTTTATCTTATTTTATATTTGCTAAAGCTTTCAGGGGTCAGTTATAGCCACAAGTTTTTTTGGTCCAAAACAAGCAAAATGTCATAAGTAGATGCGAGATAATAGAACATTTTGGGCATGAGCCTTGGAGTGCTGTCATCATCACGTATTTGCTCTGTGTACAGATAATGTTAGGTGCTGGCTAATTTTTGGCTGTGTGTTTATATAACAAGATCAAAAAGAACTGTAAAGCAAGTGACCAGTAACCCACTTTTATCTATGACCAGTTCTAACTTGTCTTCCCAGTTTGTACACTGAACATCCTGTTTACCTGCAGTCCTAAGACAAACAGTCTCAGTTCACTTAATTGTTTCCAGTTTTTACAGATCATCCTCTCCTCGTTATAACATTTGCATGGAATGTCACTTATCTACACGGACTTACATTCTGTAATTTTCTGGGATAATTTAAGTGGATCTCTGAAGTAATAGTGCAAAACAAAAAAGATGGATAAATAGATAAATAGAGCACTGTAGATAAATATACCATAATATGTGCTTTAGGTGATAGAACCAAATGTCTATATACAGTCAGGTCCATAAATATTGGGACATTGACAGAATTTTCATATTTTGGCCTCTATTCACCACCACAATGGCTTTGAAATGAAACAAACAAGATGTGCTTTAACTGCAGACTTTCAGATTTAATTTGAGAGTAATTACATCCAAATCAGGTGAACGGTGTAGGAATTACAACGGTTTCTATATGTGCCTCCCACTTTTTAAGGGGCCAAAAGTAATGGGACAAACTAAACAATCCCAAATCTAACTTTCACTTTTTAATACTTTGTTGCAAATCCTTTGCAGGCAATTACAGCCTGAAGTCTGGAACGCATAGACATCACCAGACGCTGGGTTTCATCCCTGGTGATGTTCTGCCAGGCCTCTACTGCAAATGTCTTCAGTTCCTGCTTGTTCTTGGGGCATTTTCCCTTCAGTTTTGTCTTCATCAAGTGAAATGCATGCTCAATTAGATTCATGTCAGGGAATTGACTTGGCCATTGCATAACATTCCACTTTTTAGCCTTAAAAAACTGTTTGGTTGCTTTTGCAGTATGCTTAGGGTCATTATCCATCTGCACTGTGAAGCGCTGTCCAATGAGTTCTGAAGCATTTGACTGAATATGAGCATATAATATTGCCCGAAACACTTCAGAATTCATTATGCTGCTTTTGTCAGCAGTCACATCATCAATAAATACAAGGGAATCAGGCCTTCATTCAGAGACGGCCGTACGGTCTACGACCGCATGGCCGCCTCGATGTTTGTCAAGTGCGCATGCGCACGAGGGAGCCGGCTCCTGCGTGCGCATGCGTGAGACCCGCTACGACCGACAGCGCCGGTCGTAGCGGGTCTCTTTCCAAAGGGGGCGAGCTGTCGATGTTGATTGACAGCTCGCCCCGTTTGGAAGGCGGGCCGGGGGGGTGGCAGCCCAAACGGAGGCGTACAAATGGGAACGCCTACAGTTTGGGGGAGGCCCCACTGACATCACTAGTGATGTCAGTGGAGAGCTTCCTGCTCTTACAGAGCCAGAAGCTCTCCGGGGCTTACGACAAGTGAGACCCTACCCTAGGGTCTCGTCGTAAGCCCCGATGGTCGCGATGGTCTCTGACCATCGCGACCATCACCCTAGCGGTCGTTAGAGCTGTGGGTGTAAACAACCGAAACAGAGGCGGGCAGTCGGGATGCAAGCGGCCGCCCAGTTTCTGAGCAACCGCTTGCATCCTCCGACCGCCTCTGAATGAGGCCCCCAGTTCCATTGGCAGCCATACATGCCCACCATACATGTTTTGATTTCTCAGCCTAATGATGCCTTGCTTCACTGACAGTGACAGCTCTTTGGATCTCATATTAAGAGTTGACAGCACCTGATTCCAAATGCAAATGTCACACCTAGAATCAACTCCAAACCTTTTACCTGCTTAATTGATAATGAAATAACGAGGGAATAGCCCACACCTGTCCATGAAATAGCTTTTGAGTTGATAGTCCCATTATTTTGGCCCCTTAAAAAGTGGGAGGCACATATTGAAACTGTTGTAATTCCTACACTGTCCACCCGATTTGGATGTAATTACCCTCAAATTAAATCTGAAAGTCTGCAGTTAAAGCACATCTTGTTTGTTTCATTTCAAAACCATTGTGGTGGTGAATAGAGGCCAAAATCTGAAAATTCTGTCAATGTCCCAATATTTATGGACCTGACTGTATATCAGAGGTTCCCAAACGCGGTCCTCAAGGCAACCCAACAGTTCAAGTTTTAGAGATATCAATGTTTGATCACGGGTGGTTAAATCAAATTGATTGAGGTACTAATGAATTCACCTGTGGTCAAGCATGGATATCCTTAAAACCTGGACTGTTAGGGTGCCTTGAGGACAGAGGGCCTAATTCAGACTCGCTCGCTCGCGCTGAGCGCTCGCAAGCGGGTCGATGGTGCCCTAATGCGCATGCGCACGATGGAGGGAGCTCAGCATTTACAACAGGTCTGAGCAGCAGCAAACACTGCAAGTCCCTTTGTACACAGAGAGCTCTCATGCTGTGTATGCAATCACAGTGGCTAATTTATGCACGCCCATGAAACGGTGTTCAAACAGACAGACACACTTCTGTTTTTATGGCCAACCCCCCCCTCCCGTCACCACCCTCAAACGCTGAAAGCCTATCACTCACTTTGCGATTAATTCCTCTGTGCGTCCGTGATTGATTGGGATCAAAGCGCACGCACAGTGCGGCTTAGACACATGCGCAATGGCAAACAATCGCTTGATCTGCGTCCATCGCCATTGTGTCTGCTACTCAATCAGGCACTATGCTTGCAAGGGTACTCTCCACATAATCGGGAGGCTGTCTGTAATGAGTATATCAATACAATGTTGTGGGCTAAGCATCTGGGCAGATGTGCAATTAGGAGTTTTATGCAGTCGAGAGTCCATGAAAATTGTCTGGCTATGTAGGTCCGGATGTAGTCAGCATCCTGGCGTGCAGAATGTTGGCGGCCTAAATACCGGCGCCATACTCCCATAAGCATCGGGATGTCGGCTCCAGAATCCCGACCACCGACATTCAGAATGTAAATATCGGGGGTTAGGGGAGAGTTTCAAATTCTTGCACTCATCGGTAGTAACAGGCTTAAATTACATAAATGTATGACCTTGTAAAAAAGTTCTGATTGACAAAGGTTGAAGCAAAGAATTGAGCAAGATAGTATGACATTTTAAAGAGGATTGCAATTTCAGATAAAAAGATAGCACACATATCTATTTCTTCATCTAAGAAGGACCAATGAATCTAGGATCAAATTTGAATGAAGGGACCCTTAGATGGGAATTCAGATAGCCGCAGGTTATCCACGCCGGCCAATCAGTTAAACCACAGAAATGCACTCTCTGGGGTTTAACATGCAGAAAAAAAACATTGATTTTGCACTCTCGTATGTGTAATCAATGGAACAATGCGTGTTTACCGTGCAGGGAAAATGTTACTTAATTGAGTAGCATTTCCCCACATGGCGTGATCAATTAGATTCGGGGCATAATCTGGGGAGAGAGAAGCACATTACTGGTCGCCGATGCCCTAGACACGCCCTGCTCCCCACCCCACCCCTGTGAGGATTGCCATAGTGCCCAGGGCAAGTGCCCTGCTCTCCCGGTTCTAGATATTCCACTGGTCCCCACTCACCCCGCTGTCTGCCCTACCCCTGTCGCGGGATGTAACTGGTCTCAATACCAACATTCGAATCCCGACAAGGGAGTTAAGATAGGTGTCGAAATACCAACGCCCATCTTAATCCCGACGCCGGATTGTCTGACCGAACAAGGTAAGTCTGCGGCGCCCTTAACGTTAGCCCGTGAAGGGGGGAGGGTTAGGTTTAGTGACCATAGCGGGGTTAGTTTAGGTTATGGGGGGGAGGTTAGCGTTAGGCACCCCCAGGGGGAAGTTAGGGTTAGGCACCCCCCTGGGAGGGTCAGGTTTAGGGGAGGGTCAGGTTTAGGGGCGGGTTAGGCACTCCCCGGGGGGGGGGGGGGGGGATGTTAGGAATAGGCACCGGGGGGGTTAGGGGGGGAGGTAGGGATAGAGGATCTCATTCACAGTCGGTTGTTGTGGCCGCTCGGTAGTAAGGGAAAAGGGGACGGATATGTAAATGAAGTGCTCTCAAGTTGCGTCGTTAAGATGGGATCGTTAGCTGGACGAGCGAGGGGAGGATGCGGCCATAAGACTACAAACACGCCCCCTTCTCGTTCGCAATACACGTCATCTCCAGGCATATAAGGATTAATGGAGACCATCGGGAACCATCGGAGTTGGTCGTAGAGGTTATGGTTGACCATGCCCTCTCTTAAGCACTACGATCTAGTCAGTGTAAAAACCTCCCATGTCACATGTGCCATGACACTACTTAGTTAATTATGCACTCCCATAAAACGCTGTTTGCATAGTCAGACACGCCTGCATTCGGATCTCCACTCCCCCGTTCACAAGTACCTTCATCTGTTACCACCCACAAACGCCTCATCCTGTCACTCAAACTAACGAGCTGGCTGTGTTCAACAGTGCCAGATTAAGGTCCACAAGGACCTGGAGCTGAAATTTATGAAGGGCCTATTGTAACCTGCTGCAAGAGGTGTGTTCAGCACTGCGGTTGGCGATGCAGTCTAAATACCGACGGCCAGGATGCCGTCTGTTGAAATCCCGGCATCGGAAACCTGACCCGGGACTAAACATAGACGGCTAAATCTCTCAGCCGGCCTACATACAGACGACGGAATCACTGCAGTTGGGATATTGACCGCATCCCCATGCTTGTGCTGTGTATTATACTGTGTATGCCCTGGACTGATATCAAGGGCTATTATATAATAGACCCTTAATTTAGGGGGAAAAAGGTCTGTATCTTAAATAGTAAGTCACACAATGTAAACTACTGGTAGTTGACCTTTCAATCCTCTACTACTACTGTGTGTGTGTGTGTATATATATTTTAGTGGTAGTCAAACCTGGCATCACACACACATATATATGATAGATATACTGTACATAATTGTAGATATGTGTGTGTATAATTATTGATACAGTAGAGATAGATATTGATATAGATATATATATATACACAAATAATCATAGATAAATAGATAGATGAAAGGTTAGTGTACACCATGTTTTTTTTTCTTACTATTCAAATATACAGTATAATAAAATCTAAATATTCAATATATAAAAACAAAACACACATTAGATATTCTAAAACTGCCTTTATCATTGTACCCTTAGGTGACAGTTGATGGTAGCCAAGTATAGGAGCTCCCTGGAATCATCCGTGTCGTGATGAGCAGGCAGACACTGCCCACTGAGCCATGCTCCTGCCCTGACGCCCCCCTTCCTGGTGTGATCCCCCACAGGGGGGAGGGGCTAGGTATCGGATGGCTACTCACAGCCTGCTGGGGGAGTTGCTTGTGCCCCACGGTCGAGGGGTCATTGGACGGCCATTTGAGAAAGGCACTCGCAGACTGTTGGGGGAGGGTACTCGTGTCCTGTGGGCGGGGCATCGAATGGCCACTTGAGACAGCCACTCGCAGCCTGCTGGGGGAGGAGGGTGCTCGCGTCCCGCGGTCAGGGCATCGGACGGCCACTTGCAGTCTGCTGGGGGTAGGGGGTGTTAGCGTCCCACAGTCGAGGGGGGCGAGGCATCAAACGGCCACATGCAGCCTGCTGTAGCAGCTAACAATAAACCTGGCTACAGCAGCACAGATACCATGGGCCTATTTTGACAGGGGGCCTGGAGCTGTAGCTCCGTACGCCCAATTGTTAATCCAGCCCTGGTGTTCAAGGAGAGAGCAATTTCTGATCGTAACAGCTAGTTTGCGCACGCGCATTGCGAATTTTACGCATGCGCAGTTTAGCAAACATCGGCTGCGACCGACTCTGAATGAGGTCCAGAGAACTTACATTGATTTTTGCTATATCGGTAATCAATATATATCAGACTATCGATGATTTAGCGACTTTGATTTTCCCAGTACCTGCTTCTCTGAGCAGCTGCTAGGTACACAATGGGGGACACTGAGAGGTCCCTCTGCTAGTGGTGGCTACTGGAAGATTATCTTCTGGCACTGTGCATTTCTGACAGGTCTCATAGTTTGCGATCATGTCAGTTAACGCACAGTTTGGCGTGGCCGCAGACGATGTGACCAGGCAAGTGGTTAAGAATGTCATAGTTGACATCCTAGTCCATATGGGGTGTGATGGGTAGCTGGAGCCACTTCATCACGGGCTATTTCTAGAGTTTCTCATCAGGAGAAGTGAATGTAGAAAACGGAGAGAAAAGTTGTAGCAGAGAGGTGGAAAGTTGTTTGAGTAGACTTGGTAGAGTTCAATAACTGGGAGCTTGAAGTAATGGAGGGATTAAATGGTCACTACTCTTAAAACAGATAATCAATCATAAAAAATGCTACATACTGTACATTGTAAAACAGAAGGAATGCTTATGTAAATGTTACCAAAACATTACAGAATTTATGGGTGTCCATCTTATGTAGGTTAAGGCAGGGCCAGATTAACAATGGGGCAGATGGAGCTACAGCTCCAGGCCTCCAAATAATAATAGGCCCATCAACATGACAGAATGATTACCAGCTGCCTAACTTGCCATAAATTTTAAGTATTTAAATAGTTTTTATAGTCCCCCCAACCCCCACAAAAAAAAACAAAATTATGCAATTTTTCTATTTCTATGTAGTTAGGGAGACATTGTGCTCATACTGTAGTTTAGGGGGTGTATACACCAAGGTGACTCTGACCACAGTCACACAGCACCGTTCATAGCTCTTCCCCTTCTCAGTATAGGCCCTTGAACATTTTCAGCTCCAGGCCCATGTGGGCCTTAATCCGGCCCTGGGTTAAGGCAAGCTATAGCGCTCATCGGAATTGTGATTAAAAATACATTTGAAATATGTTTATGGAAGGGTGCAATAGATATATTTTTCTTTTGTACCTTAACATTGTATAGATTAAAATAATTAACACCATATTTAAGTCTTTGTAAAAAAAAGTATATATTTGACAACAGAGCCAAAAAGGTTGTCTCAAAAATATATTTAAAAAAAACACTGAAATGTTAATTATGCCTTTAGTATATGCCATAAGAGCGTCATTAGTAGTAAATGTTTTTCATGAATTAAAGGATACTACAAGGGGTAAAGTACCTCATAGCAACCAAGCAGAATCTGCCAAGGCTGGAGGTGTGTAGCTAATGCTGCACCTGGCTGAAGATTGGCCAATCCAATGCCACATTAGTTGTACACTTTGCATACATAGATCATAATGCTATGACCACCATGGTACTCCTGCACCTCTTCCTGTGACTGTTTGCTCTATGGATGGACAGGTCCTCTTTTAACATTTCTAAGCTAATAAAAGACTATAGAACAATTTGTTTACTTCCTGGTTCAGCCAAGAGAGCTACAGATAGGCAGAGAGCTAAATTTATTAACCGAATGCCAAGACGTGTTCTGTAACTCCTCCTATAGTCCCCTCTACTCAATTACTACTGTGAGGGGGCAGTGTCAGTGATTAGCATACACTCCATCTAGTTGGATTAAACAATATGCTAAACAGTCTGGTTAGCATGTTAATTGCCTGGTGACCTTATTTAGACTCTCCTGGGTGAATGAGAAGGATATCCTCTTTAAATCAAATTTAAGTCTGAAAATTATAAAAAAAAATGACACAATGATATTAGTTGTAAACAGTTATGTGCAGCTTGTAAACAACAGTTTTAACTCTCAATACACCCTGTACCAATGGACAGGTTTGCGCAATATTTTCCTTCTTGTATGTGGCACAGCAGCCAAGTCACTGAAATGACACATGATATCAACTGGTTAGTGTTTTATCACTGATCTGGAAAACAATATTTAATAGTTTAGTCAATACTGTGTGTTTAATCACAGGATTTAGTCGGCATCACAGCGCACACAATGCCGGCGGTCAGAATCCCACCCAGCTCCAGAATCCTGACGGCTGCGATTCCAACGATGAGTTTTAGGGTTAGGCACTAGGGGGAGGCTTAGGGTCAGGCTGCGGGGAAGGGGGGGGAGGGTTTAGACTTCTGGAAAGGTGGGTTAGGTTAAGAGGTAGGGTTAGATTACTTACATGCATGTTCGAATTAGGCTGCCGGGATTCTGACCGGCGGCATTATAAGTGCTAGGTTCGCGTACCCAACCCTTTATCCAATATGTACAGCGCTACAGAACCCTTGTGGTGCCATTTAAGTAACAGTTATACAAATAACAGAATACGAAATAACATTTTTTTTATCATGTAAATAACCTAACCTTTATCATGTAAATAACCTCACCTTTATCATGTAAATAATTTGTTGATTAGTGTTTAACAATCTTGTCAACAACGAAGATTTAAAAACACATTTGTTTAGAGAATCTATTACGATAGGCACTATCCCTCCAAATTCAGCTAGAGCTCCATCACAAGGAACAATACTAGAAAAAAAACACATTCAATAGCTATTTTACACCAAACAAGAAAACCAACAATGGTGCTGAGCAAATGGGAAAATCGTTTCATTGACTTAACTGGTCTTTTCTGATTACATTTGTTTCCAATTTTTAAGATTTAGAGGACCCTTATTCTCTGCGGTCGGGAGTCTGTTGCAAGCCCAGTACTGTAGTGTGCATCTGCAGAGCAACCCCTCAGACTTCCAGTCCTTGTATTAGCTCCAAGCTAGGTCATTTACCGTTTATTTTATGGACAGAACTGCTGGCCTCTAAATTAATAGTAAACTGTTATAAAGCTGCAATTTCATTCTCGTTTCCTCCTAGTTCTCACAAAACATCTTTCTTCTGTCAATGTATATACCCTTATTTCAGTATTTTAAAAATACTAGCAAAACAAAAACATACAACAGATACAAGCAATGTTACAATTATTTGAACTATCATCCTTATTATTTTATGGAAATATGTACAATTTCACAGATTTCCTGTCAACTGATGAAGAATAAAAAAAACCTATGAGATCTCCTTTTCCAAACTGGCATACTTGCTTTAGTATCATGTGTGTATCAAGGACAGTGGAATCTGATTTACAAAAATGAATGGAATGTCCTCTTGACGTATTGATGTTATCAGTACAAAAACAAAGGTTTAATAAGCAGAATAAGTATTTATTGCCCGCATTGTTGAACATTTTCAACTGAAATATGGTTTCATAACAGCTTAAAATAAACACAATATTATTAAATCATTTTATTTTCATTTAAAGTGGACCAAGCAGCTCAGATCAATGCCACACTAATATTAAGATAATACAGTAGTCTTCTGCTTGCCATCTGATTAATACTGGCATTGGCAATGTACAGTATGTGCAATCATCGGTTAGTTACAAAATACTCGACCCTGGAAAACTGATGCACCCTATCTCACACAAGTGCGGCCTGCCCCGATTCATTTTCATAGAAGACCGACAGTAAAATAATGTGATTGATCCCTAATCACTCTCAACATAAAACTTCCACACCCATCTCATCTCCAGCACACTCCACACCCGGGCTGAGAAAGATAATTAAGTAAGACCAGGGAATACGTCCTGCAACTGTTAAATTTGTTTAAATTTGAACATTTTATAGCAGTAATCTTCAAAGCCAAATATTTCATGTCATTATTTTGAATAATGAATTATTACAACTACTTTTAGCTGTTTGCATGACAATTTTGTATTGATTTGCTACTCTGCAGGAAATGCATACTACAAAAGCAATCACAGATGTTATAGTTGAAAGTATCAAAAACTATATCGACTGTGCCTTGTTGCCTTGCCCCTGGACTGGTGCAACATCAAAAAATTCTTGTTCTACAAATATTAAATATCTATGGCTTAAAAAATGTCATTATAACACAATGTTATTTATAGGTTAGGGCTCCCATACAGTTACTCGCCAGACTTTAGTAACAATAGGGGACGGAGAAGGATGGTTTACTTCTATCCATGAACAGAGTCTTCCTGGAGTACAATATAAGAAATATAATACATTTTCTTGGGAACCACCTATTTTGGGGTCCCAAAGCAATAGCATACTAAGATGGGAATCAATTAGCAGCAGTAATTTACCAAGGGTGAAAAAGATGGTAGCCTCAGACTTTAACACTCGAGGCTATTCAATTAGAGACCCTATTTCTTTCCCTGTAAATTACTGTGTTGAAGCGAGTTTACCCATAGAACCCGGGATAAGTTCCTGGACCTATGGGTTAACATGGTAGCGGCATTAGCAAACAGGCTATTTAACGTGGAAGCTCAGGCTTGGAAAAAAATCCTGGTTAACTGCAGACTGCGGGCTGCCTTTGGTCTAATTGAATAGCCCCACTGCATCCATTAGTTGGATTCCCCACCTATGCATCAGTGATATAGAAAATTGATCCTGCTAAGTACTTTTGGAAAGGGATATTGATTACTATTTGAAAACTACAACAGCACTACCAAATATATTTACAGCCAAATGGCAATCAAACATAGGTACTTTTAAATCAGCTTTAATGCCAGCTTTGTCAGCTTTAATTACAATATTTTATAAGACTCTTTTACCCCCTGGAGTTACGTCTGTTTAATATTCATTCTCCGTGCCCTTTGACCCTACTGATTAATTACATTGGAGTAACTCTAACAGATTCAGGCAACAAGGAAACACGTGAACTATAACGTTACTATTGATGAGTGAATGGTAACAATTGCATGAGGGAACTGATCAGGGTCAGAATGTTGGCCCCATTTCCAGAAGTCAAGTTACAAGCCGAGACTGAGTGGGGGGATGACCTGTGATGTTGAAAGGGACCAAATTACAGTAAATTTAGCAGGGGAGTTGGTGAGAATATATGTAATATGTTTTCACACATGGACAAATCAAACTTTCCAGAAGTGAGAGATTGTGCATTTTGTAGCGTTTAAGACAAGGGTGTGCAAAAAGCAGTCCACAAGCTATTATTAAACTACAAATCCCAGCATGCCTTGCAACAGTTTCAGCATGGCGATATAGCAAAACTGTGACAGGGCATGCTGGGATGTGTAGTTCTACAACAGCTGGGTGGCCTATTGCTCACCACTAGTTTAAGAGGTGCCAGATTAACCTTTGAGTATATTTAAGTACATCAGGAGGCTGTCTGAACAAATTTGATGACAAATCCAGCATGCAGATTTTAATGACTTTACCCTACCTTTAGACTGGGGTGAGCGGATGTTCCCACTTAACATCCTCACTGTTTCCAACACAAACTGAATGGATTCTGAAATATTCTAAATAATTTAGCGTGAACCATGTACCATCTGTAATACACCAACATAATTCAATCGGGGCATATGCCCCTTATGAAATTTACTATAAAAGTATTTTAAATGGGGAAACGGACAGTGACCCGAGCTCAGCATTTGGTATAACTCCTATATATCCAGAAAAGAGAGAAAACCATATTTTCCAGATAGAGCACATCCTGGGGAAAAGGCTAGTATATTCCTAAAATGAGAATAGTGTTGGGACTGGGGAAAGCAAGGTGAAGCTACACATGCTTTGGTCTCAATTTTGGAGTAAGGAAATTATAGCAAGGAGAAAGCCAGTTTCATCCAGAGCTCAATATTCTCACATTCTTAGGGTGTGCCATAAACGCAGTAAGCCAAGTGAGTGGTTGTAAAGTACATTCTTAAATTTGGAATTCCCAAGCCCCTCTGCTTTGAGGACCAATGAAGTAGCCATATTCATACATTTGATTGCCTTCCAAACTAGATACATTTAGGGATTTCAGGGCCGATTCATAATATCATGCAAGTTATCTGAAATTGCACTAGCACTGCCCGTATGCCGAATTGTACAGATTTATGCAAGTGCACCATCTCTATCCATACAATTGTTTGTAAAGTAAACATCCTTATCTGTGCACAATCACAGTACACAATCCCTATCCTTGGTGCAAGAGATCCGTCTGATCTCTCCATACACACAACTCAATAAAGCCAACTATTCCAGTTACATGTCCCCCATTAACTTAGCCAACGTGCAAACTCCCTATTATACGCCCCTTCACCCGGAAGGGGAGATGTGACTGATTTGTTTATATCTCTCTAGCACCCATAGATATGTACGCTAGCCTACGGACCATTGCAAAAAAAACACAAAAAAGCAAGTTTTATCCACAAAATGAGACTGCATGCAACTCTGCTCCAGCCCCATTGCTGTTTAAGGGCATACATAGGAACATCACCAGGTGAGTTAAAAACACTTGTCTCTGTAGGATAATTATTTTCATGGCAAGTCCAAGTTAGCAGATGAAACGCAATTTCCAGTTGTGAAGGTCCGCTGCTAAGGTCTTAAAGAGAGCCATCTAATTCGCATCATGCAGGGGTTCATACTGATTCCTTAGAAGTTAGCAGTAATGCTACTTTTAATTTATGGCATGAGATTAATGGCCTTAATCTAATTTTTTTTTTTAATTAATTTTGAAGTTGAAGACCTCCCCAAGGAGGCTCATCTTTCATAAAATAAATATTTTTCATATATTCACTATAGTGATCAGAACATTATCTGCATAAAGGGCTTTCATGGGTAAACCTTTATGCTGAAAATGTCAGGATTGCATCTAGTCCTAGAGTGCCTTTATCATTAGAGGCAAGATGAGACGTCATTGCTCAGGACAGTGGCAGAGGGGTTGTGATATGTGTACTAGTAGGGAAGACTACTAACAATGCAAACAGAATACATACTGTATATGCTTGCCAAAATTGACACTATAATACTTCTGCTAAATAATAAGTGTTTCTAAAAATACAGTGAAAACCAAAGTGAACAACTGAGACTCAAGATATATATTTGATTGGATTTGCAAATTTCGATATTCCACCATGAATTGATCCAAATGTAATAAGTATATGATAATGTAAACTATATAGTAAGCCTGTAATGGTAAATTATTACAGGTTGAGTCTCCCATATCCAAAATGTTTGGAAGCAGGGGTATTTTGTATATCGGAATATGCCGTATTTTGGAATATTTGTATACCATAATGATATATCCTGGGAATGTGACCCAAATCAAAACACAGAATGCATTTATGTGTTATATACACCGTATACACACAGCCTGCAGATAATTGTATATAACATTTTCAATAATGTTGTGGCTCAAACAAAGTTTGTGTACATACATGAAATTAATTTATGTTTCATATACACCTTATACACAGAAGGTAATTGTATACAATATTATTTGGATATGGGAGACTCAACCTGTATTACAAAACTAGAGCTACTGTATCCCTGCAAAGTTATCACCTGTGGGATGTAAATTAGAAAATGTCTTCTTTTGGGGGTTCTTCATATTCTAGAATATAAAATACAGTATTCTCACAATAGTGCTAATGTAAAATTTACACTACATAAAAAAATCAGTACTTTAAGTATCATCTTTAAGGATTACTTTAAGGATCATCTTTTGTTATTGTTTCTGCTCTCTACAAGTCAGAAAACCTTTCATGTGCAACATATGAATGTGCTGCCACTTATAACAGGAAGAACTGAAGTCTCTGACAGAAAAACAACATAATGTTATAAGCAGGAAATCCCATTGCATAATGTCTATAGTTTTATGATCAAATAATCCACTATCCCAATTTTATATTTAAAAACAAGGATTTTTGTTCAACCCCCAACACTGGTCAAAAGATACAATTTTAAGCTGTATTACAGTAGCAGACTGTATTTTAAAAGCAATAAGAACTACAACATTGCCACCGCCAGGAGTATGCAGAAACAAATTTCAACTGTTTCTTTGCAAATGTTGCAAAATGCTGTCATTTGCTAATCCTAAAGGTGCACATCCACTAGGCGATAGTAATGTGCGATTGCACGATAACGACATCGTAACCCTGCAATCATTCACTAGCTCCCGCTAGTCGTTTCCGACATCAATCACCGGCCGAACATGCCGGTCAATCTCCCGATAATGATATTGGCCATGTTCGGGGATGAGGGAGCCTACACTGAACGACTAATTGTTCAGTGTAGGCACTTCAGGGGATGGGGAACGACGGTACGATTACGATGTTGTAATCGTACTGTCTTTCCCTACTCGCCAAATGGATGTGTACCTTAACACTACATAACAGACACTATAAAAATGTAAGTAAAATACAGAATTCCCCATTGAATGGAGTTCACATTTGAAGATGTATATAATTACAAAGAGCACAATAAGGGGCATATTCAAGTAGGTGCGGACCTCGCATCCATTTTGAATTATCGCGGATATGCATACTCCCAATACCCGCAAAAATTCAATGAAAAAAAATGGACACAAAATTATTTGCGGGGAAAATCCTGCGGGGGAAAGGGAGGGGGCATAGAACACCAGGCACTTACCGATGTGTCAGACCCCCTACTGTAGGTGCCAGGTTGAATTGTCAGTCCAAATGCGGAGGAGGATACTGGGAGGAGGGGGCTTCTGTAAGATGTAGTTTCTGTTGCTGACACCAAAACACATACACAAGGGTCACACGCACACACGTGACAGGGGTCTTGCACACATAAAGGGGGTCTCACACACACTTACAACACTCACACGATCTCACAAACACAGCTGCAGAAGACCAGCATGTCAGGGAAGCGAAGGAGGACAGCGCTGCAGAAGTTAAGTCATTATGGACTAATTAAGCTAATTGAAAACTTCCAACTGCTTATTTAGTCATTTTCCAAGGGCTTCAGAAGAAAGTCCAAACAATTTTTCCTAAAAATAATGATTTTAGGAAAAATTAGACTTGCCCTGAAGCTGAACAATCCACCCCCCCCCCATTAAAGTGTGTATATATATATATATATATATATATATATATCTCCCAATTTAATACAAGTATCTTATACCTGTGGGAAAAACTCTGCAGGTGCAGAATTTTTTGTAAACTCACGAAGAATTGAATATGCCCCTAAATGTACTGCAGTAATGTGAGGAAGGTTAGCTTGGCCAGCCAGGTAAGTCACACTCGAAAACTGCTAAATCATATAGTCAGTTCTTTTCAAATCTTTCAATATATCTTTGGTCAATAGCATAACTAATTCTTTTTAATTTCATTATAACCTATTGGTGAATTTATCATACTATTTTATAATTTTTTTATAAGGTGTCGTAAGGGTTCCATAGTGCCATACAAGTGGATAAAACTGTCAAAAGGATACATAAGTTTAGACTAATACAGACAATAGGGTGAATAAGCTAGTGAATAAACATTTTCAGGCTTAATACAGTTATCTTTAAATTTAGTGCATACAATCTAAAGGCACACATACACTAGACGATTAAATTGAGCGTTCAAAAATCATTTGCAGATTGTTTTAAAAAAATGTCTTAAACGACCAGCGATGCGCGCTCCCCCTGGTCGTTTAGACATCTATCATCGTACAAATATGTTGTACAACCTGACGATAACGTCAGGCAAGCGGGTCGATGGTGGACCAGTGCGCATGCACACGACGGCTCCGTCGTGCGCATGCGCGAGACCCGGATAGCGACGGGCAAACCGTCGCTCTGGGTCTCGTACCAAAGGGGGCATGGCTGCCCAGACGGAGGCGTTCCCATGGAGGCATTCCATCTGGGGCCAGGTCTCGTCGCAAGCCCGATGGTCGCGATGGTCTTGGCCATCGCGACCATCATCATGGCCGCTCGCTATAGCTGTGGGTGGGCACCCACAGCTATGCGAGCGG
The DNA here is from genome assembly GCA_031769625.1 of Taudactylus pleione. NCBI lineage: Eukaryota > Metazoa > Chordata > Amphibia > Anura > Myobatrachidae > Taudactylus > Taudactylus pleione. The sequence goes on from JAUIMM010000396.1 coordinate 3,774,358, forward strand.
CCGGGGTCAAAAAAACCAGAGGGCCGGCCCTGATTCAGAGCGAGAGGTCTGTCAGAGCGTCCGGCTCTGAATCAGGCCCTGTGTGCTGTGCACAATATTAGCTGGCTATAGGTGTACCTGTATGCTGTGCACAATCAAATCAGGGTGCAGGTGATGTTGGAAATGCATGCTGTGCACAATAGAAGCAGGCTGCAGGTAGTGTTGGAACTGTGGGCCTGATTCAGACCCACTTGCGAGCGCTCGCAAGCAGGTCGATGGTGCTCTAGTGCGTATGCACACGACGGAGGGAGCTCCGTTGTGCGCATGCGCGAGACCCGCATAGCGACGGCCAAGACGTCGCTATGGGTCTCGCACCAAAGGGGGCGTGCTGTCGATGGTGACAGCCCGCCCCCTTTGGTGGGCGTGCCGGGGGCGTGGCTGGCCAGACGGAGGCGTTCCCATGGGAACGCCTACCGTCTGGGGCCGGCCCCACTGACATCACTAGTGATGTCAGTGGGAGTGCTTTTGGCTCCGATAAGAGCCAAAAGCACTCCTGGGCTTGCGGCAGCGAGACCCTACCGCAGGGTCTCATCGCAAGCCCGATGGTCGCGATGGTCTTGACCATCGCGACCATCTTTTTGGCCGCTCGCATAAGCTGTGGGTGGTCACCCACAGCCATGCGAGTGGCCAGGAGGCCGCTCCAATTTTAGGTAGGATGGCCCTGATTCAGAGCGAGCGCTCTTGTCAGAGCGTCCGGCTCTGAATCAGGCCCTGTATGCTATGCACAATAAAAGCAGGCTGCAATGAGATATGCTGTGAAGCAATACTGGAACAGGTTGTCTGGATAGCACTGAAGCTGAATGCTGTGAAGCAATTACTGGAGTAGGTGTGCTGGAATACACTGAGGCAAATACTGGAGACTGATGACTGGAACAGATGCAAGATGCAAACAGAACCAGGGAACTTTATCTGTAGGGAGAGAAGTTGATCTGGCAATGAGTAGTCAGCACTTCCTGGTTTAAATGGTGTGCAGTAAGTGCTAATAGCTGGGCTGAACATGTAACTGCAGTTGCTTTAAACTGGTTAGCAGATCACATCCAGGAAAGCAACACCCATGGTTTAAAATGACGGAAACTGCTGGTAGTAGGATGCCAGTCATGTATTATGTCAGTAAGGTGATACTGCCAGAGACGGGAACAGAAACCTCGACCCCGATGTGTGACAGTAACCATTTGTTAGGAGTGGCCGCTGGACACTTATGGGTAAATTTACTAAAGTGTGAGAGTTTTAAGAAGTTTTAGAAGAGATGTTGCCCATAGCAACCAATCAGATCCTACTTAACATTTAACTAGCACCTTCTAGTAGATAATAGCTAGAATCTGATCAGTTGCTATGGGCAACATCTCTTCTAGAACTCACTTCTAAAAACTCTCACTTTAGTAAATTTACCCCTTAGGCTGTGGTTTTGCAGGGTACTACAGGTGGAATATACGTACCAATCCTGGAGTGGGTACATTGAAAGCATTGGCCTAGGTTCTCTCTAGGACTATAACCCTTTCAATCTATGAGGTACTGGAGATGACAATTTTTGATTCTGGAATCAAGGATGATTTTTTTTTTTGGGAGAGCCCTGCTTTTAAGAGTAGAACCGATTGAGAACCAGAGGTTTGTGGAGGGAAATGTGAAATGAATTGGGAATTCAGAGGTAGAGCAGCAACTACATCTAGTAGGAAATGGGATTGATGGTCTGAATGATCTACTGTAAGAGGGAGCGAATATCTTAGATAGTACCCGGAGTCGTAAATTGTGCATGGACAGCCAGACTTTGTTTTCAAGTTGCAGACTAGGAAAAACTCTACACTTTATCGCTGTGGACTTTGTAGTGTTGAGACGTCTTCACCTGAGACACCATAACCCACTACCAAGCTTCAGCAAACTTTTGAAAAGAAGGATTCTGAGGCTTGAACAGAGGCTGATGGCATGGGAGTAAATGTCGATACCTGAGAATACCATCCATAAACTGTATAGAACAAAGTGGATGCAGAGGATTTGTGATAATGATTATTATGTGCAAACTCTTCCCAGGGAAGATCTGACCAGTCACCCTTTGAAGATTAAATATATAGACATAGGCAGGTGTCCAGGTCCTAATTGATCCACTCCACCTGGCCATTAGCTGTGGATGATATACTGAAGTGTAGTTGATCTTAACTTGAAGATCTTTACGCAGAGAAAAACAGAATTTGGCCACAAACTGGACCCCGCATTCAGACACAATCTTGCTTGGGCACCCATGGAGGCAGAAGTCCTCTCTAATAAATAATTGTGCCAATACTGAGGCAAACGGAAGACCCCAAAGTGGAATAAAATGGGCCATATTGGAGAATTGGTCCACAATAACCCAGATGGTGGTATCCCATAGATATGTGGGTCCATGGGAAAACTCAGAAAGGGCAGGGGGATAAGTTGTCCTGTTGGGGGTTGTCTGGAGACTTTACACTGAGTGCACTTGGAGCAGGCTGCCACATGTCATGTTGGAGTGTGGACTAGCAGTAGTCCTGAAGATAAAGCTATGTATTTCAGATCCCAGCATGTCTGGTAAAATGGAAGCAGTAAGCCCATTGATCTAATTTCTTGTGGAATTTCTCAGGAACTAAAATTTTCCCCTGAAGAGTCGTGGAGACCTGAGTAACTGCTGCCACGGAATGAGGGTCCAAGATGGGATTTTGGCTGAAGGATTCTTGTCCTCAACCAAGGATCGTGAAAGGAAATCAGCCAAGTGATTCCTAGAACCAGGGCATAAAGATACTAAGAGGGGGAAGAATAGGGACCTCCTGGCTGGACGCTGTTTCATGCACTGGGCAGACTTGAGATAGACCAGATGTTTGTGGTCAGTGTAGATAGTAACTGGAAAACGTGCCCCTACCAAAAAATGCATCCATTATTGGAGAGCAAATTTCATTTAGAGTAGTTCTTCATTCCCAATAGCATAGTTTCTCTCAACTGGTTGGAACTTATGAGAGAAAAACCCACAAGTGTTAAGCTTGTCATTGTCATGCCCGAGGGTTGGTGTAGGTAGGACCAGGCATGGGAGGCTGAAGGGAAGATCAGAGATGTGTGAAGGAACTTGGGTGGCGTGAGCCAGAACTTCCTCATGTAATGATGTGAGGAGATAGAGATATGGCAGTAGATGATGGTCCCAAAGGCGAGGACAGAAATAGAATGTTTTTATTAAATAGCAGGTTGGAATGGAACTGAATATATAATACTGAATGAATAAGCAGAATCGGATTGAGACCGTTATAGATGATTTGAAGAAATTGATGGAATTGAATCTGATGTTAAAGAATCACTGAACTTGATCGGTTAGGACCGATGTTGATGAATTAAAGGATTGGATTGGTTTGGGACTGATGATGATGAACTGCAGTACTACATTGGTTTGGGACCAATGATGATGAGTTGCAGTACTGGGTCAGTCTGGAACCAATGATGATGAATTGCAGTACTGGGTCGGTTTGGAACCGATGATGGAAGTATCGGATGGGACTGATGGTTGGAGATATCGGCTGGGACCGATTGTTGTAGTTAGGAAAAAGTCTCAGGGGATAACCCAGACTGGAGCACAGATTGAATGGAGACTTGCAACCAGACTTAAAACTGGAATCACACGGACTGGAACCGTTCAGATACAGAGTACCTTCAGCTTCAGCAGAAGCGATGTTGTACTGGCAATGGAGGCCAGTCAGGAAATGGAATTTATAGGGGTGGATCCCAACGGATTGGATGTAGTGGCATAACTAGGGTATTTGGAGCCCAGGGCAAGATGAAAAATGGAGCCCAGGGCAAGATGAAAAATGGAGCTCTCCCTCCCTGTATGTGCGTGCCAAAAAAGTGGGTGTGCAAGTGAATTCTTAGTGTTTTTTTTTTTTACATTAAATTTGCAAGAATCTCAAAAAAATATTTTACACATTGTCTATATGGGGTATTGTGTGTAGAATTTTGAGGATAAAAATGAATTTATTCCATTTTGGAATAAGGCTATAACATAACAAAATGTGGAAAAAGTGAAGCGTTGCGAATACTTTCCGGATGCACTGTATATAACAGTCTGGTTTCTGAGGAGAGCAGGTAGAAACTCCTAAGCTAAACTTTCTGCCACCAGCTAGGAGCACATGTTTTCTGACCTTTTCGGACAGGACCAAGCCATGATATGCATGGCGTGAACAGTCTGGTTCCATGCAACTCTGCTAGGGTCCGGCGTCTTTTTTGGCCAAAAATGCATTTAAGTCACAATGCGATGTGACTAGGATGCACCAGAAGACTGTGCTGATTAATTTGATATGCTTATCTGTGTGCATGCGGATTAGAGATATAAAGCAGTAAAACTGTAACTAGCAATCCCCCAAAAGCATTACCCTCTTTAAATTTAAGGAGACAAAATAGGGGATCTAAGGCCACGTTACAGAGTACCTGGAATTGGTGTGACCCCTGTCTAATACTGTACCTTGGTGCATGGAGACAGAAGGACGCAGATCATCATTTATACATAATAGGTAGTATGATTAAAATAAGTAAAGTGTATAAATTGAGAAAACGTATGACCAAAGGCCCTATATCCGAAGACACGTTGGAGATGAAGCTATGACACCTGATCAAAGGCCTTTTCTGCACCAGGAGGGGGAGATAAGTCAATGTGAAAGCCATGATCATCAAAATTGAGTAGCAACCTCCACACTCATGGGAGGCAGTGTCTGATGGCTTCAGTCCTCAAAGATGGAGAAAATGTCCACAGGGGGCCAGAAACAGCCACATGTATTCAGCTGACTACACCATCCATCAGATGGAAAGTCTGGATTGGCAAGGATCAGGAGCTACTGGAAAGGGAGTACGCTTGAAAAGCCGTACAACAGGACAGGTCTCCGAGTGAATCTCAGCACAGGGAGCAGGGTCGGATGGCAATAACTCTTTCCGGTTTTATTCCAGACCCCCAAAGATGACAATAAGAGTGTTCTCAATTGTGTAAAGAGGTAAATGGAAGCAGATAGAAGACGAGAACAGGGAGCTTGGTAAAAATAAGACCACCTCGGATGGTCTGTCACCGGAAGTCTGTATGAGATTTCTTAATTTAGGTGATTTCTTCTGTGTGAGTCCATACCTCTACTAAAAGGTAAAAAGTCTCCTGAAATATGGAGGAAAAATGAAATGCATGCTATAAACTATGGGAGGGAAAAGCTAGCTATCTTTGTTAGTGGTTTTGATGGTTCAGAGCTCTCAAATTGGTATTGTACCACCTAAATCAGGACAGCTGGGAGTTATGCTAAAAACTGGACTCTAAAAGTCTGTAGAGAAATTTACCATTCTCGGGTGAGATCATTTTGGTTATTAGTGGTTTGTTACAGTAGATTAGGCTACAACAGTGGCCCCCAAACTTTCTTGAATCATAGCACAATATAGTACCAGCATTGTTTTCATGGCACCCCTAAGCAAAAGTTTGTAATTGAGAAAATAATGATTGCTTAAGTAACTTGTGCTTAGCTGTCATCCCAAGCTTCAGTTGTGTGATGGTGGACAGGGTTGCGTGTATGTTTGACCACATATTTTATGTTTTTGCCTCTTACATTGACCATAAATAATTTTATTTGGTGCTGGACCACCAACCTGAGGAACCCAGTTTGGGAATACTGGGCTGCAACATCAGTGGAAAATAAAATCTTACAGTATGTAACTGAATGCATGTGTTATTGTGTTTATTTGTAAAAATTTGTATTAGTGTATGAGCCTAACATTGTAATCTTGTAATGGCTGTGTACTTCTTCTAAATGTTATACACATCTATCTATAAAAATAAATTTTGTATAGCTAAAGAAATTAACAATTCAAGCAAATTATAACATATATTGAAAGAGAAATAGATATAAGTATGACAGTACAAGTACAGTGCAAAAGTCAAATAAAACAAGTGTATTCTATGCATAAAATTCCCATGTGGTAGAAAAAAGCTGTATAATTTCATTAGTCTCCAAACTGTGAATGTATTTCTCCATCACATGTAAAGGGCAAACACATCTATCATAAAATTATTTAAACACGATAGCAGGAATACTTAATTTACCAATAATAGCATTCCTCTGGCAATCACAGGCGCCAACTTTATGCTGCTGCGGAACTGGTTTAATATCTTGGGAGCAGTTTAGAAAGCTAATACTTCTCTTGTTGGTTAGATGTTTGTCTGCCTCACACTGATTCCAACTGTACTACTATGCGCTGCATTAAAAGCATGTCAGCAACACAGACAAATTTGTAAGCACTTTGCTGGATTTGAAACCTTTTTGGGTAAAGTTGTGATATGCAAGGTAATAAAGCATTTATGTGTCTTGCACCACAAATGATTTAATGCCAAATATATCTATTGGATTTACCCTATATGCACTCTTAACAGGAAAATTGTGAGATGAAGCTTTCTCACTAAGTCAGCGACCACAAAACCACTCTCTACTCAAATAATTAGGCATACATTCTCAATATTATTTTGTTTGTAAAATAGCTTAAAGCTCCAGGCATCCTTGAAATATAGAACCTTTAAAGCATTGCATTAGTTTAAAAAGCATGACAGCTTAATTGCACTACTACTTATTTGCTATACTATAATATATATTTTTCCATAAATTATCTGTTAAATGCATGGGGTTTTATTTATTAATATGACATTTAGGTGTTAATATGCACTGCAACACAGCAACTAACACATAATTAATTTTTTATCTGTCTAGTGTTAAGGTGCCTACACACTTAGCGATATTTTACACGATTTGCCCGATTCCGACGCATGGTGACAAAAAATCGTGTAAAATATGCCCAAATCGTGAGTGTCCACTCACGATCACGATGTCAATGTGCGTCCCCGCAGGTTGTATACTGCATCTTCAGATCTGCCGTGCTGTAGGGCAGATCTGACAATCTCAGTCACGATGCACTGGAATAGTTAGGAGGCACGATAGATCGTTTGGCACATTGGACATTGTCACATTGGACAGTTTTTAACACCAATTCGTGCCCACGACTGCTGGGGAGCTGCTGGGGAGAGTTCAGGGGGAAATCGGACATAATGTCAGATCGTGAGCACATAGCCAAGTTAGACAGTGAACTTAAGAACCATATTTGCACATTTTAATCCTCTCCTCCAGGAAGTCCAAGTAGGAAGCATGAGTTGTGATTTGCATCATCCAACCCTTCTTCTCACTGCTTAACATTGTGATTTGTGCCATCGAAACTCAGGCCTGCCCACTTCACTGAGGAAGTAAGCGAGATCTGGGAGGATGGACTACTGAAATTCTGAAGTCTCTCGGACAGTCCAGCAGAGTAGGCAAGTATGCTGCTTTATGATTTCATGCAGATTTTACACGTTTACGATACCAGTAAATGAGCCCTAGATTATTCACACAAAAAATAAGAGTTATGGTTTAACCTACTTTTGTTAACTCTTTTTCTTCGAGGTCCATAGGGTCTACAGAAAATACCATGGGGGGGTATGTGGTTGGAGTGATCCAAGCACCAAACAGCTAACAAGCTTTAGCTCCCCGCATGCACTGGGTCTTTCTCCATATACACCCCGTCCCCGGTTGCAGGCAGTTAGTTTGTTATCAAGCCCAAGCAGGAGAAGGCAAAAAAAGATGAGAAGGAAGGACCCTTGTACTCCAGAAACATTCTCTCTAAGAAGAGGGAATCATAGAAAATACAACAGAAAAGATTTCCCAATAACACCGGGTGCTTTAGGGTGGGTGCTCTGTGGACCCTATGGATCTCGATGAAAAAGAGTTAACAAAGGTATGTTATACCATAACTCTTATTTTCTTCTTCGGGGTCCATAGGGTCCACAGAAAACTCATTGGGGATGTCCAAAAGCAGTTCCCTTTAAGGGTGGGGACGCTCCTGTAATTCAGTTGAAATCCTCCGCCCAAGGAAAGCATAATGAGAGGCAAAAGTGTCAAATGCATAAACTTTGACAAAGGTGTGGATGGAAGACCACGTAGCTGCCTTGCATATTTGTTCAGCCAAGGCACCCCGACGAACCGCCCACAGATCACGTAGAATGTGCTGTTACCGTGTTTGGAACAACAAGATCAGCATGTGTGTATGCTTCAGAAATTGTCATCCGCATCCATCTGGCCAAAGTCACTTATGACAGCCATACAACACAAATAAAGAATCTGACTTTCTAAAGGAGTTGGTGCGATCTACATAGATACATAGTGCACAGACAATATCCAGCGACGCTTCACCAGCAGAAAGCTTGCAAAGCCGGAACTACAATTTCTTCATTCACATGAAAACGGAAGACCACCTTAGGAAGGTAACCCGCCCTAGTACAAAGAACAGCTCTATCCTGATGAAATATCAAAAAAGGAGAGCGAAAAGACAGGGCTGCGAAATCAGAGACCGTACGGGCAGAAGCGATAGCCAGAAGAAAAACTGTCTTCACTGTCAACCACTTTAGGTCTACTGATTTCAGGGGTTCGAATGGAGGAGCCTGCAAAGCCCTGAGAACCAATGTCAAATCCCACTGGGCTACTGGGGGGATAAAGGGAGACTGAACCCTCAGAACACCGTGAAAAAATATTCTAACATCAGGCAATCCTTCGCTGAAACCAAACTGAAAGTGCAGAAGCCTGAGACCCTGATCTAAACTAGCCTGAAGAAAAGAAAGCACTTGAGAGACCCTAAACACCTAAGGGTCACTGTGACACAGTTGGGATAGGGGTCCCTCTCTGAGGTTAGATGGAGTCCCTCTTTACACACAGCAGCCGTAGAAACAGGAGACAAGTCTGGGAATCTCGTACAAATTGGTCGGTGCCAGTCTTTATTGTGCCACACACAAAAGTATAATCAAAAGCATAAACATAAATCCTAGCCCGGCTGGGCACTAACTACACAGCAGATTCCCTTGCTATAACAATGGTAGGGCCTATTGCCCTCACCATCAAAAAAACATGTGTATAGTACTTACAGGGTTTTAACCAACTGTCTCTGAACAGGCTAGACTGCCAGCTCCCCCAGGTATGAGACACTCAGCCACAAACAAACCCAGCTTAAATCAGCCAGTTCCAGGTGGAAGCCCTAATGAGGCTGGGTTAGGGTTAGGCTTAATGAGGCTGCTACCAAGCTGAAGGCTTAGCCTTAGGGTGGCCTGTGGATGTAGCCCTCCCTCTCCTCACATCCACACCCCCAGGACCCATTTAGTCTTTTCACAGAAGCCGACATTACTAGTCTGCTTTCCTAACAGACTTCTCCTGGGGGTTTTAAAAGACATAAGACAGGAATCTGGGACAAATATAGAAGCCATTCTACACTTCTCCAGTGCTTCTATCACATACCCTCCCCCCTTTGTTTCAACCTGTGGACCGGAACAACTGCAGCCCCCAAACAGTGAACGCGTCACAAAGCGTCTGCATTGACCAGCTGGCTTCCTGGCCTATGTTCTACCATGAACCTAAAGGTCTGTATTGCCAAGAACCACCTCGTTATTCTCGCATTACTGTCTTTGTTCTCTGACATCCACTTCAAAGGGGCATGGTCAGTGATCAACCTGAACTTCCTTCCCACCAAATAGTACCTGAGAGTTTCTAAGGCCCATTTTATGCCCAATGCTTACTTCTCAACTGCAGCACAGTTTCTCTCATGTACATTTAATTTCCTGCTTAGGTAAAAAATATGGTGTTCCTCACCGTCCTTGCTCTGGGACAGGACCGCTCCTATACCTACTTCTGATGCATCGGTTTGCACCACAAACTCCCTGTCAAAATCAGGAGTCACCAGAATTTGTTGGGTACACAATGCTGCTTTTAAGGCCTGAAAAGCCTTCTCTGCTTCAGGACTCCATTCCACCATGACTTTCTGTTTGCCCTTGGTAAGGTCAGTTAGTGGGATTGCAATGTCGGCAAAATTGGGTATAAACCTCCTATAATACCCAGTAATCCCTAAGAAGGCTCTCACCTGCTTCTTATTCAAGGGTCTTGGCCAGTTTTGTTTTGCTTCAATTATATTAAGCTGTGGCTTTATCAAACCTCTGCCAATGGTGTACCCAAGATACTTTACTTCTTCCATCCCTAGATAACACTCTTTTGGGTTGGCTGTCAAACCTGCCCTACAAATGGAGTCCAACACTGCTTGTACTCTAGGCAAGTGAACCTGCCAATCAGGGCTATGAATGACTACATCATCCAGATAAGCAGCAGCATACTGTCTATGGGGCCTTAGAATCATATCCATCATTCTTTGAAAGGTCGCAGGTGCCCCATGTAACCCAAAGGGCAACGTCTTGTATTGAAACAACCCTTCTCGTGCTGAAAAAGCTGTCTTTTCTTTGGCATTCTCAGTTAATGGGACTTGCCAATACCCTTTGGTTAAGTCAAGTGTGGTTAAATATCTGGCTGTTACTAGCATTTCAATTAATTCATCCACCCTAGGCATTGGGTAGGCGTCGAATTTTGACACACTGTTCAATTCCAGGAAGTCACTGCAGAAACGCATACTCCCATCGGGCTTTGGAATAAGTACAATGGAGCTTGACCACTCACTATGCAATTCTTCAATGACACCCAATTCTAACATTTTTTTTATTTCTTTAGACACTGACTCCCATTGGGCTTCTGGTAACCTATAGGGCTTTAGGTTAACCTTAATCCCTGGGTCAGTGATTATATCATGTTTAATGACTGTGGTTTTCCCTGGAATGCCTGAAAACAAGACCCTATTTCGGATAAAAAATTCTTTAACTTCCTGCTGTTGAACGGCTGACAGGGTTTTTGCTACTGTCACTTTGGGAACCAAGGGCTCTGGTTTACTGGAGGGGCATGGTCGGCTGACAGAGTTGCTCTATCCTTCCAGGGTTTTATAAGATTTACATGGTATATCTGTTCTGGCTTTCTTTTCCCAGGCTGGTAAAGTTTGTAATTAACTTCCCCCACTTTTTCTACAATTTCAAAGGGTCCTTGCCACTTAGCTAAAAGTTTACTTTCTACTGTGGGAACCAATACCAACACTCTGTCCCCAGGAGTAAAGTTGCTTAAGCGAGCATTGCGGTTGCACACCCTCTGTTGTGCCTGTTCCAAGCGCTCTTACTATCGGCATCACATCAGCAATTCTTTCTTGCATTTGGGAAACATGCTCAATAACTGTTTTATACGGACTGGACTGCCCTCCCATGTCTCTTTGGCAATGTCCAGTAACCCCCTTGGATGTCTCCCGTACAACAAATCAAAAGTGGAAAACCCTGTGGAGGATTGGGAAACCTCTCTTATGGCCAACAGCAAATAAGGTAACAAGTAATCCCAATCTCTACCATCTTTGGCCACTACTTTTCTTAGCATGTGCTTTAAAGTTTTATTAAACCTCTCCACTAACCCATCGGTCTGGGGATGGTACACAGAGGTTCTTAATTGATCAATTTTAAACAGGCGGCACAACTCGTTCATGATTTTTTACATAAATGGGGTATCTTGCTCAGTCAGGATATCCTTAGGTATTCCCAACCTGCTATAGACATGGACTATTTCCCTAGCAATGGTCTTTGTTGACTTATTGCGCAATAGTATCGGGTACCAGGTAGAGTAATTCATTATCACTAGAATATATTGGTGGCCCCGGGCAGACTTCATTAATGGTCCAACCAAGTCCATAGCTATTCTTTCGAAGGGAACCTCAATAATAGGCAACAGGACAAGTGGACTTTTAAAATGTGGCCTTGGAGCATGATACTGACATTCAGGACAGGACGCACAATAGTCAGACACCTCTTTTTGGACCCCGGGCCAGAAAAACCTCTGCAAGATCCGCTCAGTGTTTTTTCTACCCCTGGGTGACCTGCCATTATATGACTATAAGCCAGGTCTAACACTGTTCTTCTGTATGCCTTGGGAATTCTTAATTGTTCCACAATGTTTTCCCCTTTTTTAGTCACTTGATACAAAAAATCCTGGCATACCGCCATATGAAGATACGACAACGGACTATCAGGGTCTATGGGTTTGCCATCAATTACTTTTACATTCTCCCTGGATTTTACTAGAGTAGGGTCATTCAACTGCTCCACGGCAAAGACCTCTCTCCTGACCTCAAGATCAGGCAGGCGGTCCATGGGCTCAACAACACTCCCCACCTCAGTGGGAGGCACACTGTCTGGTGAGCCACCATCACACTCAGGTTCGCCAACCATGCTAGAAAAAGGGAACATCACAGACTCTGAAGAAACTCCCCCTTCTACTGCATCAGTAACTCACTCAAATGGGTCAGGGTTGTCTACTTCTGGAACAAATCGGCTTTCCCACAACTTCCAGAAGTGGGCTAAGTCTCTCCCCAATATCGCATTATACATTATCATACATTAAGCCGTGTACCAAACCCACAGAGACTATCGCGGAACCACATGGTGTCTCGATGTTCACTTCTGCAGTAGTATAATACCTAGTGTCCCCAAGTATGCAGGACACATATGCCCGCATTCTCCACCAAATGTGACACAGTTGGGATAGGGGCCCCTCTCCGGGGGTAGATGGAGTCCCTCTTTACACACAGCAGCCGTAGAAACAGGAGACAAGTCTGGGAATCTCGTACAAACTGGTCGGCGCCAGTCTTTATTGTGCCACACACAAAAGTTTAAACAAAAGCATAAACATAAATCCTAGCCCAGCTGGGCATTAACTACACAGGAGATTCCCTTGCTATAACAATGGTAGGGCCTATTGCCCTCACCATCAAAAAAACACGTGTATAGTACTTACAGGGTTTTAACCAACTGTCTCTGAACAGGCTAGACTGCCAGCTCCCCCAGGTATGAGACACTCAGCCACAAACAAACCCAGCTTAAATCAGCCAGTTCCAGGTGGAAGCCCTAATGAGGCTGGGTTAGGGTTAGGCTTAATGAGGCTGCTACCAAGCTTAAAGGCCCAAGACCTGGAGTGGCCTGTGGATGGAGCCCTCCCTCTCCTTACATCCACACCCCCAGGACCCATTTCGGCTTTTCACAGAAGCCGACATTACTAGTCTGCTTTCCTAACAGACTTCTCTTGGGGGTTTTAAAAGACATAAGACTGGAATCTGGGACAATATAGAAGCCATTCCACACTTCTCCAGTGCTTCTTTCACAAGCAGCCTTTAAAAAAGAAAGCACTTGAGAGACCCTAAACACCTTAGGGTCACATTTTCTCAGTTCACAACACTGAAAATATGAGTGCCAAATTCTGTAATAAATGCGGGCAGAGGAAGGCTTCCGTGCCCTCAACATTGTCTGAATTACAGAATTGGAAAAAAGTTTTGACTTTAAGACGGAGGTCTCAAGAGCCATGCCGTAAAAGATAAATGAGGAAGATCTGGATACAGGCAGGGACCTTGTATGAACAGTTCCGGCCTTAGAGGAAGAGGCCACGGAGTAGCTATGGAGAGACTCTGTAGGTCGGTGAACCAATGGCGTCTGGGCCATGAGGTCTACTTCCGGAAGACCGCATCTGTCCACAAGGCTCTGAAATACCTGTGGATGAAGAGCCCACTCCCCAGCGTGTATATCCTGCCGACTTAGGAAGTCCACTTCCCAAATGAGGACTCCTGATATGAACACCGCCGATATCGCCAGAAGGTGACATTCTGCCCAGACCAGAATGTTTGACACTTCTGTCATGGCAGCCTGGCCAGAAGCTGGTAGGTTTGACTGCTGTGGTGACTCCATAAAAGAGTGACCACATAATCCATCTTGTATGAAATCCTGTGTGGCTAAAGCCCCTTTGCAGGCAACATGACACCAGCACAGGGGCTTCAGCCCCCTGTCTTTCAGTTTCTTTGGACATAACAATATCTCTAAAATTATACATAGTCTGAGTATAAAGGTGACAATTGTTTCACACCCAATAAATCCCACACACCTGCAGTAGAGAGTTAATGAGGAGAAACAGCAGTGATAGGTTATGACTGATAGTTATTCAGAAATAAAAAAAGGCAGCACAACACACAGCAGATTTCATAAGTCACATGCAATGCACACAGATATACAACTGATCTTCGACAAAGGCATGCTGTGCTGAAACGCGTTAGACCTACCAGGCCCAAGCTACACACAGCCACACCAGCTGTCACACATCGACGCTACGCGCCTACTCCGCACACCAATCTCCAGCTGAAACCAGAGCCAACACCGTGAAAGCCAAACCCGCATGCCCCTGGAGCTGGAAGTTAGGGCTTAGAGGAACGCTGAACATCACGTTCCCAGCCTGTCACCAGCACACAGTGAGCAATATGCGGATGCATGGGTGTGTGTCTACATCGACTAAGAGAGCTGCATGATTGCCCCCAAAGAAGGGTCCTGACCCACTGCCAAGACATCAAAAGTTATCTGCTATGGTAACTATCACCCCGCCCACACCACCGGCAAGGTGACGCTGCGTACCAGTACAATTGAGACGAACCACCGGTAAAACACCCACACTCATGATCCTACCTTGAGAAACCAGAAGGCACGGGCACCACAGCACAACGTCCCCGGTCCAACACCAGCACACCCAAGCGACAAGGACACAAGTGTCACAATCCTGGGTAGTTTTTACCTTTTGTGACCTACCTCTGCCAGCTGCTCCATGGATCTGTGTTTGTAATTCTCCTGGGACATCTGCTCTGGCTGAATCATGCTGGCTGTGACATCTCTGTGTGTGCAGACTGCTCTCCTTCCCACACTGATTAATCACCTGGACCCTGCTCTGTCTGTGAGCATTGCTAGTCTTAATTGAAATCACAGGTGTGGTCCTGATTCTCAAGGGCTGCAGAGATGATTACTCCCTCTGCATGTTGTGCCTTGCTCCACTCAGAATGCCACTGCCAGACCACCTGTCTGTGTCCACCAATCGCTGCCAGAATCTAGGTATATACATCCTCCTCTAATAGCACTCAGTGCTTGAACATCTCGTTACGTCCTGTGGTTTACAACTTGTGCTATAGCTGTACCTCTGAGTACCAGTGTGTCCCAGGCTCCTGCTGGTTCCTAGACCAGTGCTATCTGTAAGCCTGCTGCGTTCAGCTATCCACGCTACCAGCCTCTTACCTACGGCTCCCAGGCCACTCCAAGTAGCTTCCACGCTACCAGCTTCTCCACAAGGCTCCCAGGCCGCACCAAGTAGCTTTCACGCTACCATCTCTCACCTACGGCTCCCAAGCCGCTCCAAGTAGCTTCCACGCTACCAGCTTCTCCCACGGCTATCCAGCCGCTCCACGTAGCCATCCAGCTACCAGCGTCCACCCAAGGCTATCCAGCCGCTCCATGTAGCCACCCAGCTACCAGCGTCTACCCACAGCTACCCAGCCGCTCCACGTAGCCACCCAGCTATCAGCGTCCACCCACGGCTATCCAGCCGCTCCACGTAGCCACCCAGCTACCAGCGTCCACCCACGGTTATCCAGCCGCTCCACGTAGCCATCCAGCTACCAGCGTCTACCCACGGCTATCCGGACGCTCCACGTAGCCACCCAGCTACCAGTGTCTACCCACGGCTATCCGGCCGCTCCACGTAGCCACCCAGCTACCAGCATCCACTCACGGCTATCCAGCCGCTCCACGTAGCCACCCAGCTACCAGGATCCACCCACGGTTATCTAGCCACTCCACGTAGCCACCCAGCTACCAGCGTCTACCCACGGCTATCTGGCCGCTCCACGTAGCCACCCAGCTACCAGCATCCACCCACGGCTATCCAGATGCTCCACGTAGCCATCCAGCTACCAGCGTCTACCCACGGCTATCCAGCCGCTCCACGTAGCCACCCAGCTACCAGCATCTACCCACGGCTATCCAGCCGCTCCACGTAGCCACCCAGCTACCAGCGTCTACCCACGGCTATCCAGCCACTCCACGTAGCTACCCAGCTACCAGCATCTACCCACGGCAATCCGGCCGCTCAACGTCTACCCACGGCTTCCCAAGCCACAACAAGTAGCTTCCACGCTACCATCCATCTGCAAACCCATCTACTAGTAACCGGACCAGCTCAGTCAGCCTTCCTGCCGGTCCCAGTCCGGTTCCTCCAAGTCCACTCACCTCACGGCTCTTTAGCTGCACCAAGTAGCTTCCGTGCTACCATCCATCTACAAGCTCATCTACTGGTACCCCGACCAGCTCAGTCAGCTTACCTGCCGGTCCCAGTCCGGTCCCTCCAAGTTCTTCCTGGTCTCACTCCAACGTTTCAAGTTTCCAGTTCCAGACACTCATCACCAAAGGCAGTTCTCACTGCTACCCACTTCTTATATTAAAAGAGCTATTCATGTTACCCATGGTTCCAGTCCAGCCGGCCTCCAGTGATTCCAGTTCATCACCTGAGACAGGTAACTCACTAGCACCAACTGTGACAACGAGGCTCCAGCTGGACCCCGTCCCCACCAACCACACTTACTGGTAAGTGATAAAGTCTAAGCGGGATGCCGCTCTAGCACTGGAATACCCCGGACTGTGCATCCACGGAGCCAGCCAGGCTACCCCCACCTTAGAACTATTCAACCCCCCCCTCACCAACAGGGTATGGACTTTTCCCCTTGGACTGTAACGAGCCTCATACGGTTCTGAGCCCATCAGACACACCACCACACATCAGTATAGATTACCAAACACAGCCACCCCATCTCACGGGCTTCCCCCGTCTCCCCATCCGCTTGCCCCCCTTCCAACCCCCGTACACCCTCATCCCCCCTCCCCACCTTTCCCCCACCTATACCTGTGCAGCGCTACCCTTCCAAAACTTCAGATACAATTGAGATTTATATATATATATATATATATAACAATCCTGGGAAGCGGCACTGCTCAATATAAAAACAGATGCAATAGACAACAAATAGGTGCCCTCCAGAGGCTAAACCGAAAAAACGGGTAGTCCAAATGTAAGCTCCAATTGGCGGCACTCAAGAAAAAACGAGACTCGGTCGGATAAATAGACCAACGTTTCAATACTGACATAAACAGAATTTCCAAACAGCATTGGCCTATTATAAGCAGCGACCCACAACTGTCATCTGTACAAGGTAAACAAATTATGGCAGCCTATCAGAAAGGACGCAACCTGAAAGACTTTTTGGTAAAAAATTATGTCTCGGCGAAAACATCACAAATTTTCCATCAACACTTTTGGGCACCCATCGCCCTGGGTGTTTCAAATGTGTGAATTGTGCCACATGCACATATATGGTCTCTGGAGACTCTTTCTTTCATCCATTTTCAGGGAAGAAATTTAAGATACGTCAGCGAGTTTCTTGTACTACAAAGTTTGTCGTATATCTCATTGGCTGTCCATGCGGGAGACATTACGTAGGAAAAACTGAACGTATGTTCAAAGAGCGGATGGCTGTACACCGCTCTTCCATCAAATTGGCACTAGCATCTGGATCAAGCGACCAACCCGTCGCCCGACATTTCTGTGAGGCTAAGCACAATTTAGCTACTTTGAAATACCGCATCATTGAACATATTCCATCTCCTTTGAAGGGTGGCGACCGATCCTTAATGCTGTTGGATATTTCGCCTGGACACACTGGCCCCGAGGGGGTTATATGAAAATATGGGACTGTCTTGTTTCCTTTAGCTTCATTGATATATATGTTCCTATATGTAGTCCTCAGTAGAGGTTGCGCTAGTCGCTATTCTATTCAAATGGTCTCAGTTCGTCATTTTAAATTTAATTGACAGTTATATATATCTGTGTATCTTAGTTTGTAATTATTTTCTCTGCATTTATTTTTTAGAATATGTTGCAATTTACTCTGTTTAACATTGTTTGTTTGTCACCATGGTTATATTGTTGCCTTTCTTTTATTGGCAGCTCCTATTCACATGACTGTGGTCTCTGTCTCTCCGTGTCCCTGCACGGCGCATCCCAGTGACGTCATTTTCCAGCACCCGGGTCAACGGCGGGCGGAGACATGGACGGTCTTGCATCTATTTAGGTAAGCACTGTTGTTTGTTCATTCACTTGCACCCTGATGAAAATACCGCAATAGAGTACTGAAACGTTGGTCTATTTATCCGACTGAGTCTCTTTTTTCTTGAGTGCCGCCAATTGGAGTATATATATATATATATATATATATGCACTAAGCTCTTTAGTCAACTACCAATAGCCGCCAATAGGATATGGAGCAATAGGATATGGAGCTCTGTATGACCTGATCATCGCAGGAGAGGCATACAGGGAGACTGACCCAACCTCCTGAGCACACAGCCACCGAGAGCACCTGAGAGTGGTGTCTGGCTGACTCATATAGAGGGAGGCTGGCAGGAGCAACCAGGACGTGGAAAACACAAATCTGAATCAGCGTCTGGGTCGGGGGAGGGGCCGCCAGGGGAAAGCATACCTCCCCTCCCCTGGCTGTCAGGATCCCTCATGTCCCGGTGGTCTAGTGTTGGAGATAGTTTGCACATGGCTCCTAACAACAGCGTGTCCCGGCGAATCTCCACCGCCGGAGGCACGGACTTCCACATGGTTCTCCACGTCAGCGGCCGCGGGGAACCCTTTCCTGCATCCCCGATGTTTCCGGTTGCAGTCCTGGGATGGCTAAGCCCACCGAAACCACCAGTTCCATTACTGGTGTTGCGGCTCAGCGGGAGTAGACGGAGCGGTGACACGGGCGTCTAGCTGGACGCTTAGCTGCTTCAAGTTCTCCCCTCACTCAGCACGCGCCGCTGCTCAGAAGAAAAGAAAAAAATAAAACTTGTTTGGAACTGCTGCCACAGTCCCACTGTCAGTAAGGTGCCTTCTCACACCAAACAAAAAACTAACTGCCTGTAGCCGGGGGAAGGGTGTATATGGAGGAGGACCCAGTGCATCCAGGGAGCTAAAGCTTGTTAGCTGTTTGGTGCCTGGATAACTCCAACCACATACCCCCAAGGTATTTTCTGTGGACCCTAAAGAAGGAAAAAAAAATTTCTTACATAACTGCATTTTGTTAGATGACTTGGATCTGCCATAGTGTTTTCCAAATGGAAAACATGCCATGAAAAATCTAACATAATTGGCTATTGATGCAAAAACCTATCAGGAAAACATCTGATTCCACCAGTCCTAGACAAGTTAACACTAGGGGGTAAATTTACTAAGATTCGGGTTGGTCCAAGATTGCAATCTCGGGTGAAAATATAACTTTTTTGCTTATCAGGAATTTACTATTATTAAAATCGGGTGTTTTTTTTTTCATTTTTTTGGGTGAAATCGGGTGTGTAAATTCCGCAAATTCAGCCGTTTTTTTTTTAACTAGAAATGAATACACCATCGGCTCCAATCGGAAATACTTTTTATTTACTTCAGCCTAATTCGGGAATTTACCATTATTCGTTTTGCTCTATTCTGCCGTTTTTGCAGCCAAATCAGGGAGTCAATAGAAGTTGCAAATGCACCATCTCCTGAGCTGCGAGTTTCGATCAAACATACACAAATCAGAAAAAGGTGTAGAGCACCCCCTTAAATATAGAGGGAAAAAAGCGTAGGGGTCCCCGTGTATTTAAAACCAGCTCCGGACCCAAACTGACTGGGATGTAATGCCACAGCCAGGAAACCCTATCACCAGGGCCAAAGCATTAACACCCCAAGCCGGTCAGCCCAAGCCGGTACCCCCTCTCCCGAAACCCCAGGCTTGGGCTGAAGCCCGGGGCTCTTCCCCGCACCCCTGGGTGGTATATAGTTCAAAACAATTGTAATTTACAGTGTAACTACAGGTGCCAGCATGCCTGCCCTTTGGTACTTGTGTAACTACAAGTGTCAGCAGGTGGCTGGCACCCGTACCCCCACTGTTAATTAAATAGTTAAAAAACACAACACACACACACTTACAACTTTATTACATACCTACCTACCTCACTCACATATACTTACCTGCTGCCAGATGTTCACGTCCCCCTTCTCCATTTAGAATCCATTGGGAGAACCTGGAATAAAGATCCTATACTCACCTACATCCTCGCACCGCTCTCTGTAGCATCCCCGGACTTGGCAAAATAACAAAACGACTGACCCGATCCGGCGGAGAAGTATTGGTATGTGAGTTGTCATCGCGAATGACAGGTGCCACTCCTGGCTACTATGCTACTTTATTCATCTCTGAATTAGATCTGTTATCAGCAAATGCTGAAAGTTTGATCTTGGCAAAGCATACTGGAATTACCTGGAAAGACGGTTATGTTCTGTGTTACAGTTACACACATATCCATTATTTTATGATTTATTTTCATCTTTGTTACATTCTTTTCTAATGCTTCTATTTTTTACTGTGAGTGTAGTGGCACACTCTCATAATAACAGACTGCAGGAATATATGTATAAAAAGTTAAAAATAACAACATTATTAATACTAAAAGATTTATAATGGAATCGAGTCTAGTGCATATATACTAAATCTCCAATGCCATTAATTGAATCAAAAACATAATTCTTGCTTATATTGAGGGAGGTGAATGTAAACTGTCTGCTGCCCCTCCGCACCTCTTATGTGGGCAACATTCAGAGACCAGCAATCACTTTATAGATATTTCATGTTCTGTTACTGTGACCCCTAGGGCTACTTTAAGCCCCGCCTAGTTGCACATGCTATTAAAGTGAGTAGCCACTGCTGCTTTATCAATAAATATCATTTTTTGACAGTTACCAAAATACCACCAATACTTGTAAATAGCAGTGGGTACACAATGGGCCTGATTCAGCAAGGAACACATATGTGAATGCATGTGAATATGTGAATGCAATATGTGAATGCAATACTGATTATGCACGCAGTCTCACTGCGAATCTATGCTAATCCATTGCGATTGCAATGCAATCTCAGCACTACATACGGACGGGATGCAGTTATGTGACCGGTCAAAATACCGACGCCTGACATAATCCTGACGCCGGAAAGAAGAACGACGCGGGCCCGAACAAGGTAGGTACGGGCGCCCGTCCTCTTAATCGCGCGCGGGGGGGGGGTGTGCGTGTTAGGTTTAGGGGGCTCAGAGTTAGGCACCCGGGGGATTAGGCTAGGGAAAGGGGGGGTTAGGGTTAGGCGCCCCCCCGGGGGGAGGTTATAGTTAAGCACCCCCCAAGAGGGTTAGGTTTATGGTGCTGGGAGAGGGGGTTAGGTTTAGGCACCCCTAAAGGAGGGTTAGGGTTAGGGGGGGGAAAGGGGAGGGTTAGCTGTACTTACCTCCGCTGACAGGATTTCCTCCCTTTGGCCAGCCGCTGTCGGGATTTGAACCGGTGGCTATACAGCCGCCGGCAATACAATCCCATTCCATAAGGACGCCCACTTTATCTTACACACATCTGTAATGTTTAGCAGGACTGCAAAATCATTGGTACAACCGAGTACCATCGCAGCCTCATGCACACTTGCACAACGTCTTACCTTACTCAGAAATTGCAACCCTCGGCGTATGCAGTGAGACCTCAGGCTGCGCAGGGCATCGCAGTGGATAATTTATGCACACCCATTCAACGGCGTTCAAACGCACTGGCACGCCTGTGTTTGGCCGATCACCCTCTGTTACCACCCACAAATGGCACTTCTTGTCAATCACTCTCTGATGGGTTTGCGAAGCCACTGGGATAGCAATCCCGATCGCAGTGGACGACCGCTCACGCGCACTGCAATGCATATGCATGTGTATTAGAAACTGCGTTCCTTGGTGGCTCACACATTTTAAAAGACAACAGGTCGTGCTAATTATTTCATTTGTGACGCTGAGTGGATCTTAAAAACATGCAAATGTATTATTATATGCTATTTCAATTGTGGTCACTCATCATGGCGTGGGGTTTCCAGGCTACCGGAAACCCCATCCCCATACCCTGCGTTTGCCTATGACTGTACCTTATGAATTTGCCTGGAGAATGTGCAGGTCAGTCATCCGGCCACTTCCTGTTCATGGCCAATAGAGTTCATTATAAATATATCTGAAAGATATATATATATATAAATCTGACAGATTATTGTGCCCATGTGGCTTGATCTTGCGTTCCTGTTTTTATTTGTGACTGACAACACATGCGCTGACTCTTGGCTGTGTAAAGCTGGGTACACACTATGCAATATTTCGCTCAATCAGCCGACAAACGACATATGGCATAGTGCATCGGTGGGTGTGCACACTCGATATGTCTGTTAACGGCGTCGTTCACAGACATATCGTGTCGGTCCTGCAGCTCAACATATGCCGATATATCTAGCAGATATATTGGTGCATCTTGAGCTCTGTACGGCTGACCAGCCGATCACACAGTAGGTCGGCCACTATGTGAGTCATGCAGTGAGCTGTTTTATTTAAATGACTGTGATAAATGCCCCATAGTTCATGTGGTTGCTGCGGCATTGTTGCTGTCTGTGCGGCAGCTTTGGCTTCAGCGTGGGTCTGTGCAGCATAGTGGTGAGTGGACACTCCATGGCAGAGTTGCAGCATGGAGCAAGTACATGTACAGTATGTAGAGGAAAGAGCAGTGTGTTGATGAGAGAGCAATGCTGGGGCAGTATGTGGAGGGGGCTGCCAGTGCTTGTACAGCATGTGTAGGGGGTGACAATGCTGGAGCAACATGTGAACAGTGGCGGCATTGCTGAAGTAGTATGTAGAGGTGGTGGCAATGCTGGGGCATTATGTGGAAGGGGCTGACAGTGTGGGACAGTATGTGGAGGAGGGAGCAATGCTGGGCACTGGCAGAGGTGTAGCATGGAGCAAGCACATGTATGCAGAGGTAAGAGCAGTGTGTAGAGGAGAGAGCAATGCTGGGGCAGTATTTGGAAAGGGCTGGCAGTACTGGTGCAGTATGTGGAGGGTGGTGGCAATGCTGGGGCAGTATGTGGAGGAGGTGGCAGTGCTGGTGCAGAATGTGGAGGGTGTGGCAGTGCTGAATCAGTGTGTGGAGGTGGTGGCAATGCTGGGGCATTATGTGGAGGAGGTGGCAGTGCTGGTGCAGAATGTGAAGGGAGCGGCAATGCTGGGGCAGTATGTGGAGGGTGTGGCAGTGCTGAATCAGTATGTGGAGGTGGTGGCAATGCTGGGGCAGTATGTGGAGGGTGTGGCAGTGCTGAATCAGTATGTGGAGGTGGTGGCAATGCTGGGGCAGAATGTGGAGGGTGTGGCAGTGCTGAATCAGTATGTGGAGGTGGTGGCAATGCTGGGGCAGAATGTGGAGGGAGTGGCAGTGCTGAATCAGTATGTGGAGGTGGTGGCAATGCTGGGGCAGAATGTGGAGGGTGTGGCAGTGCTGAATCAGTATGTGGAGGGGGTGGCAATGCTGGGGCAGAATGTTGAGGGTCTGGCAGTGCTGAATCAGTATGTGGAGGGGGTGGCAATGCTGGGGCAGTATGTGAAGGGTGGTGGTAAAGGTGGGTCAGGGTGTTAGAAAGGGAGCAATGCTGGGGCAGTATGTGTAGGGTGGTGGTAGTGCTGGGTCAGGGTGTGGGAAAGGGAGCAATGCAGGAGCAGTATGAGGAGGAGGAGGAAGAAATGCTGGGGCAGTATGAGGAAGAAATGCTGGGGCAGTATGTGGAGGGTGGTGGTAAAGCTGGGTCAGGCTGTGGGAAAGGGAGCAATGCTGGGGCAGTATGTGGAGGGTGGTAGTAGTGCTGGGTCAGGGTGTGGGAAAGGGAGCAATGCTGGGGCAGTATGTGGAGAAGGAAGAAATGCTGGGGCAGTATGTGGAGGGTGGTGGCAGTGCTGGGGCAGTATGTGGAAGGGGTAGTAATGCTGGGGAAGTATGTGGAGGAGGGAGCAATGCTGGGGCAGTATGACCTGTGTTTGGAGCTCCCCACTGGGAGCTTCAGCTCTACATACTCCGCCCACGCTACATCCCTGTACAATGTTATGATATGGGAACTGTGGACATGATTCAGACCCGGACGCTATGCTGCACTCGCTCGCATTGAGCGATTTCTCGCAAACTGCGCATGTATATAATGTGCAATGCACATGCGCGAATGAGTCAGTGCGATGGGAAAGTGCTCGCCCGTAGCCCGCAGTCGGGACGCTATTTTGAGTGACAGATTGTGCCGTTTGTGGGTGGTAACAGGGGAAGGCGGTTGTTAACGGGGGTGTGGATGTGCGAACGCAGGCATGTCTGGCTATCAGAACGGCGTTTAATGGGTGTGCATAATTAGCAAAGTAGCGTCATTACACACGTGACTGGGTTGTATTTTAGCCTGAACTGCTCGAAATGTTGTTGTGGGAAAAGGCTACCACAAGCGCTGCGAACAGCTTTGATGGCTCTCGATGTTCCCGATTAATCCTGCAACTGCCGGAGATGACGTTTGTTGCGAGTGGCAAAGGGGCGTCTTTATGCAGGTGCAAGCGCAATAGTGCCACCGCTCGCTAATACAAGCAGTGCGAGCGCATTATTTAAATATCCGGCACCTTTTAGCCAGCGAGCGGCGCAAATAGCAACCGGGTCTGACTCAGGCCCTGTGTGTGGTACAACTTGTAGGACATGTTGGTATAAAATAGATTTACCCCACACTCCCCTCAAGGCACAGTGATGGGATACTTTGTAGCGTAAAAATATTACAATGTGGAGGCACTTCATGTCATAATATGTGGCAGTGTGATGGTAAATGTGAGGGGCATAATGTGTAGAGATAGGTAGTAAATAATGAGGATACACTGGGAGGTCATAATATGTGTTAGCAATGATGTTATAAATACAGAGTATATTTAGACCGATTGCCACAAGTTATTAAAGAAATTATTTGCAATAGCTTTGGGCATTGCAATAAAGTTGCCATTTGATAAATACATCATGTAAATAGACCACATAGAGGTGTGATAAAAGAAAATAATAATATTGATAAAATATAGATATACAGCATCTATTACATGTGTGTGTATAAAATATAACACTTTTTGGTGTGTGGTATCGCTCTGACATATGCACACCTTGGTGTGTGTTGTGACGTACAAGACTGAAGGCAGAGTGCTTTCAACCACCCAAGGCGTACATAAATCAGAGTGCAACTGCGCACCCAAGAGTGGTATCTATTACACGTCTGTGTGTGTGTGTGTGTGTGATGTATGTATGTATATATGTTTAACATACATATACTGTGTGTGTATATATATATATATATATATATATATATATATATATTAGGGATGTGCACGCTCGGATAGGTTCGAATTTTACCGCCAAGTTTGGATTTTTCCCGCCAAAAATCGGGTATCAGAAAGAGGCAAAACATCATCTTTCAAGGACAAACATCATCTTCCATGGACTTTTGTCCAGGAATGATGAGGTTTGTCCATGAAAGATGACGTTTTGCCTCTTTCTGAGATACACACACACACACATTTATATTAATTTATATACACACACACACACACACACACATGTACTCTTGGGTGTATTTCCCATTCCTGGGTGCTCCTTTGTAGGCCAGCCCACTATGTAAATTGCAGGAAGATTTGGCATTTTTCACAAAGACAATCTGCCAGTGTGTACAGAGTAAAATATTAATTGGCCAATATCCTCAGAACAAGAAGAGATATGGTAAGAACTTATGTTATCTCTGTTTCTACAAAGTCCATAGGGTCCACAGGGTTGACCTTGGGGTATAGCTGGATCTGGATCCACGGGCACCACGCAGTTAAAGCTTTTGCTGCTGCTCCCAGGATGCACTTGGGTCCATCCTCCTCTATACCCCGCCCCCGAGCCACAGGCATCTCAGTTGGTAAGCAGCCCAGGCCGGAGGAGGAGACTAAACAGAGAGAAGAAAGACTGGAACACACAAGAAACCATACTCACAGAAATGGGAGACGGAAAACCGGTGACACAGCCTATTTGAAGCCAGGTGCGTCAGGGCGGGCGCCCTGTGGACCCTATGGACTTCATAGAAACAGAGATAACAAAGGTAAGTTCTTACCATATCTCTTGTTTTCTACTTCAGGGTCCATAGGGGGTCCACAGGGTTGACCTTGTGGATGTCCCAAAGCAGTTCAACTAAGGGCGGGGATGCTCCTGTGCAGAAAGGAGAATCCTGCGCCCAAAGGATGCATCCTGATAGGCAAAGGTGTCAAACGCATAAAACCTCAAAAACGTCTGAATGGAAGACCAAGTGGCTGCCTTGCACAGCTGAACAGCGGAGGCACCACGTCTAGCAGCCCAAGAAGGACTCACAGCCCGAGTGGAATGAGCCTTAACAGAGGCTGGAACAGGTAAACGATCCTGTACATAAGCCTCCCTAATAACAGAACAGAGCCAACGGGCTAAGGATGGTTTGTTGGCAGGTCAACCCCTCTTATGAAAACCAAAGAGGACACACAAAGAATCGGACCTTCTAACAGAAGCAGTCCGATCAACATAAATTCTGAGAGCACGGACAACGTCCAACGAAGCCTCGCCAGCTGTAAGATCAGGGGACTGAAAAGCTTTCACCACCAGTTCCTGATTGATGTGGAACTTAGACACCACATTAGGCAAAAACTCAGGACAAGTGCAAAGCACTGCTCTGTCCTGGTGAAAAATTAAGAAGGGGAGACTACAGGAAAGTGCAAAGCACTGGAGGGTATCCGAGTTGGGGGAACTCGGATACCCTCCTGGCCGAAGCAATTGCCAGGGGAAACACATTCTTAAGTGTTAACCACTTGAGGTCAACCGACTCAAGAGGTTCAAAAGGAGGTCCCTGCAGGACCCGAAGAACCACCGCCAAGTCCCACGGAGCCACTGGAGGCACAAAAGGAGCCTGGATTCTAAGAACACCCTGGAAAAAGGTGTGAACATCAGGCAGTGTAGTGATTCTACGTTGGAACCACACAGACAGAGCCGATACATGAACCTTCAGGGAAGCAAGACGTAAGCCCAGGTCAAGACCTGACTGCAGAAATGCCAAAATCCTAGAAACCATGAACACTTGAGGATCAAAGTTTCTGGACTCACACCACTGAAAGTAAGTGTGCCACACTCTGTGGTAAATCCGTGCAGAGGCAAGTTTATGCACCCTCAGCATGGTACTGATGACAGAGCTTGAAAAGCTCCGGGAACTTAAGACGGCTGTCTCAAGAGCCACGCCGTCAAAGACAGCCGACCCAGATCTGGGTAAAGGCAAGGCCCCTGAGACAGCAGGTCCCGACGCTGAGGTAGAAGGAACTGGGCATCGACGGACAAGCTCCTGAGATTGGAGTACCAAGGACGTCTGGGCCACACTGGAGCCACCAGCAGAAACGTGCCCCCGTCCTGTTTGATTTTTCTTAGTACCCGAGGTAGCAGGGAGATCGGAGGGAACAGGTACGCTAGGTGAAATGTCCATTTCTCTGACAGCGCGTCCACCAGGCTTGCGCCTGCATCCCTTGTCCTTGAGCCGTACACGGGTAACTTGTAATTGTGACAGGAGGCCATCAGGTCCAACTCTGGCAGTCCCCATTTGTCCACGAGAAGTTGAAACACCTCTGGGTGAAGTATCCATTCTCCGGGATGCACGTCGTGACGGCTGAGGAAGTCTGCCTCCCAATTGAGGACTCCCGGGATGAAGACTGCCGAGATTGCTGGAAGGTGGCACTCCGCCCAAACCAGGATCTGAGACACCTCCGACATCGCAGCTCGACTGCGAGTTCCTCCCTGGCGATTGATGTACGCCACCGTGGTGGCATTGTCGGATTGCACCTGAACTGCCCTTCCATGAAGAGCGGTGCCTGACGACAGCAGAGCCCTGTATACGGCACGCAGTTCCAGCACGTTTATGGGAAGAACTGCCTCCTCCGCAGACCAACGGCCCTGAAGAGACAACGAGCCGATCACTGCCCCCCAACCCCGGAGACTGGCATCTGTTGTGAGCAGAACCCAGTCCGGGATCCAAAAGGGGCGACCCTCGATGAGATGAACTGGCTGAAGCCACCAAGCTAGAGACTGGCGCACTTCCGAGGACAAGACCAGTGTCTGGGATCGGATCCGGTGAAGTAACCCGTTCCATTCCGATAGAATCTGCCCCTGCAGGGGCCTGGAATGGAACTGGGCAAATTCCGCCATGTCGAATGCCGACACCATGGACCCGAGGACTCTCATGGCCGAGTGTACTGACACCCTGGCACTGCTCAGGCAACTGTGTATCCGCAGTTGTAGGGAGGATACCTTTTCCGGAGTCAGGAAAATCCTTTGCTGACGAGAATCCAGAAGGGCTCCTAAATGAACCATTCGTTGTGATGGGATCAGAGATGACTTCTTCCAATTTATCAACCACCCATGTGCCTGAAGACAAGCAATGGTCAGGTGTAGATGTCGAAGAAGTTCCTCCGGGGAGCTCGCCAACAGAAGAAGATCGTCCAGATACGGCAGCAGCCGTATACCCTGGCCCCGAAGGTGGGCGGCCATAATTGCTATCACCTTGGTGAACACCCTCGGAGCCGTGGAAAGGCCAAAAGTTAACGCCCGAAACTGGTAGTGATGTTTCAGGATAGCAAACCTCAGATACCGCTGGTGTGCCGGTGCTATGGGCATGTGGAGATAGGCGTCCCGGATATCCAGGGAGACTATGTAATCCCCGGGTTCCATCGCCAGGATGATGGAACGTAACGTTTCCATCCTGAACTTGGGAACTCTGAGGTATTTGTTCAGAGAGTTCAAATTCAGGATAGGGCGATGAGAACCATTGGGCTTCTGTACCAGAAACAGAGTAGAATAGTACCCCGTCCCGCGTTGAGACTGCGGAACGGAAACAATGACCCCTACTTGTAGCAAGGATTTTATAGCCACCTGAATCTGGGAAGCTTTGGACTTGTCCAGAGAAGGACTCGTGCAAAAAAAACTGGTGGGGCGGCCTGGCCCGAAAAGACATGGCGTACCCCTGAGAGACTACTTCTCGAACCCAGGCATCCGTGGTGGTATTGTGCCAACACTGGGCGAATTAGAGAAGTCGGCCTCCCACTCTGAGGTCCACCAGAGGGAGGCCCGTCCCATCAGGCACAGGTTTATTCTCCTGCTTGGAAGAAGGGCGCCGAGCACTCCAGGCTTGCTTCTTGGGTTTAGAGGCGGTCTTAGCCGCCGACCTCCTCGGGAAGGACTGACCTTTTGCCTTACCCTGAACCCGAAAGGAACGAAAGGCAGAGCTCCGGACCTTATCAGGCGCTTCTGCTGAAGGGAGGAAAGCCGACTTGGATTTAGCCAGGGTATCCACTATTTTGTCCAAGTCCGTACCAAATAGCAATTCTCCATTGAAAGGTAAGGCCTCCAGGCCTTTCTTTGAATAGGAGTCCGCTCTCCAGGACCTCAGCCATAAGGATCAGCGGGCAGACACTGCTGCAGCCGATACTCGAGAGGTCAGCAGACTAGCATCCAAAGAGGCTTCTCCAATGTAGGAAGCAGCGTCCCTCATCTGTCCTAACAACGCCATCTGGACATCCGGAGCGTCGTCCGGAAAGGTATCCTCTAATGCGTTGGCCCAACCCTCAATGGCCTTGGCCACCCAGGAGATGGCCATGGACGGTCTTTAAGCAAGTCTCAACTTTCCTGTCCGTGGGATCCTTCAGCGCAGGATATAGACGGTAATGGCAAAGTAGCACTCCTTATTAAACGGGTGACGTGGGAATCCACCGCCGGTGGAGTTTCCCATTTTTTACAATGTGCCTCAGGAAAAGGGTAATTAGAAGCCAACCGCTTCTGTGGTAGGAATCTCTTACTGGGCGCCTGCCACGCCACCGCCATATGATCCGTCAACTGATCAGACAGGGGAAACACCGCAGAAGCCACCTTAGTTTTTTTTAAACTAGGATACTTCGACTTAGGAGCTGGTGCCTCATCCTCTATTAGGAGAATGGCTCGCACCGCCCTAACCAGCGCTCGCACATTAATGGACGACTTGGTATCCACTTCCTGGACCGATGTGTCCGAGTCAGTGTCATCATGAACCTCCCCATCATCTGAGGACCCCTCGGAGTCCGATACATGCGCCGCCTGCGCCATTAGTGTGCGTTTTGATGCCCTAGGAGGCATGTCATTCTGTAACATTGACTGAAAAGCCGTAGACGTGGCTGCCAAATTTTGTACGGAGTTGGAGAGCACATCCACCCAGGATGGAGGAGCCGCCAAAGGGGCCTGGAAGGGCACCACAGACTGCTGCGTCACAGGGGAAGCCTGTATATACATAGGTCAACCCTGTGGACCCTCTATGGAACCTGAAGTAGAAAGATATATATTTTAATTGCAACAATGTTTGATCAGTGTGTATGAACGGAATCGGTATGAAATACCACCGGCCGCATGGCAGCGCCTGGCCGACAAAAGCAGAGTTCCCGGTAGCGGAAGCCCGACAGTGCTGGAAATCCCAATCATCGCTAAGGTAAGTATAAACTAGCCTAACCTAACCCCCTAACCCTCCTTAGGGGTACCTAACCCTAACCTCCCCCCCAAGTGCCTAACCATAATCCCCCCTCTAAGTGCCTAACCCTAATCCCCGCTGCCTAAGTACCCCGGAGGGGTGCCTAACCCTAAGTCCCCCCCGGGGTGCCTAACCCTAACCCTCCCTCCCCCTAGCCTAACCCGAACCCTCCCAGGGGGGTGCCTAACCCTAAGTCCCCCCCCGGGTGCCCTAAACCTAACCCTCCCCCGCGCAGCTATCCGCTCGCGGCGCCCGGCATCCCTTCAATCGGGATGCCGGGCGCCTGTCTCCCGGCGTCGGGAAAATGTAACGCGTCTACATCTAGACGCCCGGCATTTCACCCTCGCCGGGATATGACAGTCGGGAAGCTGGTTGTCGGTATTAAGGCAGCCAGTTTCCCGATTGTATACCGTATGAACAACCATAATCTGCAGATCGGTCAATCTGTAGCTAAAAATTTCAGGTGTGTGTCCAGCTTATAGCTAGGTACACACTGATAGATATCTATAGTGCATCGCCGGCTGTGTACAGCGGATATGTCTGTGAACGACGTCGTTCACAGTCATATCCGATATGCTGTGCAGCACAGCAGATGGCCGATATATCTGAAAGATATATCGGCCATCTGCTGGTGTGTACGGCCGACCTGCCGAGCGCCCGCATACATGGTGATGTACACAATGGTGATTGACTGCTCAACTGGGCGGGCGATTTAAATGCGCTGTCAAGCCCAGCACATCAGGCAGACGAATTGGTAAGTGTATAAAATTACCAATCGTCAGATAGGTTGGTAGTTCAACCTACTGTGTACCCAGCTTAAGATGACTCTCTCAGCTATGACATACCTGGTGCACGGGGTACGTAATTTGATTTAGACTGTTTTTACTACCTGGATGAAGACTTTCCAGAGATTTCTATCTAGTGCAGAAATGGGGAACCACAGGAATCATTTGGTCTGGATCTCTGAGCTTTTTTCTGCTAGCCTCATTTGGCTAGCAGGGTGCCTAGAATGGCGCCCTGCAGCCAAAATCTATGCAGCAGTGCTGCTAGGAGCGTCCCTACAGCTCCCTGAGCATTCTCAAGATGCTCCAGGCATTGCTGTAATCACCGGCGATTGTGGCCCCGCCCCTGTGTGACAGGGGTGTGGCCTGTACCAGGCCCTCGAATAAGGTTATATATATCAAAATGGCCATTGGCAGAAAAAAGGTTCCCGCCCCTGATCTAGTGTCATATGGAGAACTGCAGTTTACAAAAAGGAGAATCTTTGAAACATTATGTTATTAAAAATGTGTGTCTGTAGTTGTGTTAATAACACCCTCTCAGCTAAACCAGGCTATTCATTTTTTTCTTACCGTAAATCTGATATCAACAAGAGATTTTCCACTTTGATAATGAAGCACAATAAAACCCTATAAGCATATAACAGGTCAAATGAGAAGAATACATAATATCTAATCTATCTGCAAAACCACAATGAGGCCATAAGGTCAACTACATTGAAATTAAGTTAGGCTTAACATTTAACCAAAATAAAATAATCTTACAATAAGGGAGTCATCATGAAGTATTGATCCAAAATGGTTTGGCAGCCTAACATTGTCTCAACCATGCAATTAGACTGAAAAGTAATTTAATAACTTTAAAAGCAGCAGTTTAGCAAGATTGTCATTTTGTATGCATATATATATATATATATATATATATATATTATGTACATATATATATACACACACACACATCTATATATATATATATATATATATATATATATATACACACATCCATATATATACACACACACACATACATACACACTTTTTATATTTATATATATATATATATATATATATATACACACACACATACACACACATGCCCATTAGCCATAACATTAACACCACTAGGAGGTGAAGTGAATAACATTGATCATCTAGTCAAGGGGGTGAGATATATTAGGTCCAATGGTCCAATGAAGGACAACTGGTTAATCGCCTACAAGGTCCTGGGTGCCCTTGGTTCAATGATGCATATGTGGAGCAAAGGCTAGCCTGCCTGATCTTACAGTATATCACAGAAGAGGCACTGTAGCACAGATTACAGAGAAAATTAATGCTGGCTTCGCAGTTGGTAGTGTATGGGGCTATGTAGACTCAGACTGGGACAGAGTGCACATGCTGACTCCTGTCCACCAACGAAAGTGCCCACAATGGGCACGTGAGCATCAGAACTGGACCATGGCCTGGTCTGATTAATCTTTACATCATGTGGACTGCCGCGTGTGTGTACGTAGTTAACCTGAGTAAGAGATGGCAAAAGATGCACCATTGGAAGAAGGCAAGCTGGAAAAGGCAGTGTCAGAGGCATGTTCTGTTGGGAAAATTTGGGTCCTGGCATTTATGTGGATGTTACTTTGACACGTACCACCTACCTAAACATTGTTTGCCGACCAAATACATCCCTTCATGGAAACGGTATCCCCTGATGGCAGTGGCCTCTTTCAGCAGGACACGGTGCCCTGCCACACCAGAAAAATTGTTCAGGAATGGTCTGAAGAATATGACAAAGAGTTCAAAGTGTTGACTTGGCCTCCAAATTTCCCAGATCTCAATCTGATCGAGCATTTGTGGGATGTGCTGGAAAAAAAAGTCTAATCCACGTAGGCCCCACCTCGCAATTTACAGGACTTAAAGAATCTGCTGCTAATGTCTTGGTGCCAGATACCACAGGACAACTTCAGAGATCTTGTGGAGTCCATACCTCAATAGGTCAGAGTTGTTTTGGTGTCCCGAGGGGGAACCTACACAGTATTACGCAGCTGGTTTAAATGTTATGGCTGGCAGGTGTACATATCTATAGACTGTGCTGTTGAAAGATACATCTACTGTACATACATCTACATGATACCCTCCATGTGGACATAGAGGAATATGCAGAGTTAAGAATAAATCAAATAAAGGAGCAAAGAAGAAGCAATTTTCTCCTGAAACAAACTATGTTTTAAAGCAGGGGGTGCAAATGCATTCATTTATTTATTTATTGCATGCAGGTAAAATAAGGGCTGCTTTTAAATGTAGAGAACAAGTACTGGGCAGCTTTGTTTTCACACTGAAATTTAGAGTTAAGCTAGGCCATGCCCCTCACATCTCTCTGGATAATTTAACCCTGCCCCACCTGGAGTAAAACATGGTTTTGTCAAGGTGCAAATATGTTCCCTTTTTTTCACCATACATGAGTCTTAAGGGTAAATTTACTAAGATTCTCGTTGGTCCGAATGTGGCTGTACGGGAGTGTTGAGTCTTTTTTTCAAACTTGGGAATTTACTATTGCAAAAACGGGAGTATATCCCCTATCTTTAGAGTTAAACACGGACGAAATCACAGTTAAAATGCAGCCAAACATACAAATAGAAATACAACATCATCTCAACATGGCAGTACTTTCCCTAGACAGGAATACAACACGGGAATTTACCAAAAAATCGTGATTATAATCACAAGTGTAATACTAGCAATCTCGATGTCCAAATAGAAGTGTCAAATAAACCCCCTCCTGAGCAGCATGTCTAGCAGAAACATACACAGGTCAGTGTGTTCTGTGTATGTTTCTGCTTTGTTATTGTGAATGAAATGCTTAAATGTTTAAAAAAAAATGACGTGGGGTTCCCCTCCCTGGCCTCCTGACCCAGTCCTGGTTCTTAAAATACAGGGGTAGAGTAGGGTTCCCCTTTATTTTAAGAACCAGCACTTGGCTGCTGAGCCAGTCCTGGTTTTAAAAATAGGGGGAAAAAATGTGTAAGGATCCCCCCTATTTTTAAAATTAGCACCGGGCTCAAATCCGGCTGGTTGTAATGCCAGAGCCAGGAGACCCTTTCACCGGGTCTCCCCGGCCAAAGCATTAACACCCAAAGCCAGTCAGCCCAAGCCAGGGGGGCTCAGGGAAGATGGGGACCCCACCAATAAAGGGGGCCCCCCTCTCCCGAACATCCCAGGCCTAAGCTGAAGCCCCAGGCTCTTCCCCGCACCCCTGGAGCGGTGGGTACGAGGGTAATAGTAAGTAATAGTGTTGGAAATAGATTAAAACTAGTGTTTTTTACAGTGGAACTACAGGTGCCAACGTGCCTGCCGATTGGCACTTATGGAACTACAAGTGCCAGCAGGCGGCCGGCACTCGTACCCCCACTGTAAAAAAATAGTTAAAAAACACACACACACCTTTAAAATTTTATTACACACCTACCACACTCACACATACTTACCTACTACCAAATGTTTTGTCCCCTTCTCCATATAGAAATCTAATAGGAAACTTGTAAAAAAAAAAAATCCTATACTAACCTATGTCCTGGCGTAGATTCTGTCCTCTTCTCCAGTAGCATCCAATGGGTCTTGCAAAACGGAAAAAAAAAAAACGAGTGTCCCGTTCCAGCTCAAACAAGCATAGGTACAGTATATGATATGTGTTATGCACGGAATGACAGAAGATGCTACTCTTCTGAAATTCTCACGCGTTTTTTCCCCCGTTTTAAACACAGACAGGAACAATCAAATACACCATCGGAAAACACGATCCTGACAAACCAGGGAGCTAGGTAATACCCAATTTTTTATTTTTTTTTAACTCCCGATTTTAATGAATCCTATACGTGTTTAAAAATGGATCGACTCGGAACCAACACGAATCTTAGCAAATTTAACCCTTACAGTATGTACAGTATATTAAATGGTTATAATATCAAGTTAAATTATTTTAAACGCTTGTTTTCAATATATCTTAATTTAGAGTATACTGAATAAGAAAACAAACTGTGGTAGTGCATCCAGCATAAAAACAAGAACAACATTACTATGCAGTTGGACATTGCACAACATCACTGTATTTGAAACCTAGAAGCAGTGCATTTTCCTTCAAAGAATTAGAACTTACTTTAGCTTCAGTTTCTCCTCGATGCAATGTGTACAAGTGATGGACAGCACTTTGGGAAGAGGACCATGGGTGAGTGAGGATTTGAAATACATGGAAGTCATGCCCTTGTGTATCTGATGTCACAAGCAACATCCCTAAAAATACATGGGAGAGAATGATGGTTTATTAAACATTTATTATATTTTCAAATAAGTTTTTTATAATTATTAATGCGTGATACTGGGGAACGTTAGTGGAGCAAAATAACTGCTATGAATAGTCTACTTATTTATATACTGACCATTATTTATATAGTCCACACATATTATGCAGTGCTTTACAGAGAGTATTTAGTCATTCACATCAGTCCCTGCTTCAGTGTAGTTTACATCTAAATCTTCTAACACATGGAGACACATACATATTATGGTTAATTACAGATGTGTACTTCAGATGTGGTTTCACACATACAGATGTGCACACATACATCTATCATCCGTGCGCTACAAGTCGCACCACACATAACGCGGGAGCTCCGGGTGACTTGGTTGCGCCGAGTGTATTTTCATGCGACTTTTTACCTTCAAATGCATCTTATTCGCACAGCAATGTGAATAGCTAGCACAAGCAGCTTCTGCTGATTTAAATGATATGCAGTATGCCTATTGTGAGGTTCTGGTTTTGTTGTGGACCCGGGGTGGTGACAGGAGCAGACACAGAAGCAGATTTAAATGAAAATGTGGAACTTTTAATGAGCGACTTAGTAGACATGGATATGGCAAAAGAAATCGTCCAGGTATAGCACTGAAGTGTACTTGAGAACTGCAGTGAAGCAAATGGGAGAATGTCAACATAGTGACAGGCAGGAACAGTCCAGCATGCAGGTGTGGTGAGACTGAAATGAATTGCAGGCTGAAGTGAATTTGCAGGCTGAAGTGAGTCCAGCACAGTAACAGGCTAGGTAATGTTTCCAA
Organism: Taudactylus pleione; assembly: GCA_031769625.1. Classification (NCBI taxonomy): domain Eukaryota; kingdom Metazoa; phylum Chordata; class Amphibia; order Anura; family Myobatrachidae; genus Taudactylus; species Taudactylus pleione. The sequence goes on from JAUIMM010000396.1 coordinate 3,810,552, forward strand.
GGAGGCAGGTAACGAGCTCAGGAACTCTCTCTCTCTCATCTGCTGCTGAGAAACACGTTGCACTGGCAAAGAAAGAAGGTTCTGGACCTTCCTAAATACCAAGTGCCGCGCCATGACTGGCTGGAGAGAGCATATGACCCACCAGAATTGGACAACTGAATCACATGGCCGGAGAACGGAAGCACCGCCAGGCCTCACCAGCTAGAGTGACAATGTGCTCGCACAGAACCACACGCAGCCAATGCCCCTCGCCAAGCACCAGCGCCACTGCCAGACACCCCCCGCCACAGTGACCTCACAGGTATAACCCGTCGACCACCATGTCGCCCCCTTATGGGTGGTCTCAGGACACTCACCAGGATTCTCCGGACGGGCAACATGGAACTTCTTGATGAGTGCGGGAGCATGGATGTCTCGGGCATCGGTCCAACAGCGCTCTTCCGGACCGAACCCCTACCGTCTAACAGGTACTGCAAACGTCCTCTCCAAAGCCGAGAATCCAGCACCTGGGAGACCTCAAACTCCACGCCCTTTTCAGTCTGGATACGAGGGGAAACAGGAAGGACTCTGTGGAACTTGTTCAGTACCAGGGGTTTAAGTAGGGAAATATGAAAAGAGTTGGGTACTTTCAGATAAGGAGGCAACTGAAGGCGATAAGCCACTGGGTTGATGATTTCTATGATGGAGAAGGCCCCGATGAAACGTGGGGCAAACTTCATCGAAGGTACTCTAAGACGTAGGTTCAGGTGGACAACCAGACTTGGTCTCCAACTTGCTACGCCTTTTATCTGCCTGATGTTTGTAGCGGGAGGACGCTTTCTCCAAGTCAGCACGTACTTGAGTCTAAATAGAAGCAAATTTCCGTACAATGTCCTCTACGGCTGGTACATCGAAGTCAGGCAGACTTTGAAATTCAGGAACCTGAGGATGAAGACCATAGACAACTTGGAATGGATTTTGGTTTGTAGAAGAGTGGTAGGAGGCGTTATGTGCAAATTCAGTGGATGGCAGCAATTCAGACCAATTGTCTTGGGAAGATGACATAAAAATCCGCAGGAAGGTCTCAAGGTCTTGATTAACCCTCTCAGTAGATCCATTGCTTTGTGGGTGATAAGCCGTGGAAAAATTTAGTTTTACTTGAAAAACAGAACATAAGGCTCTCCAAAATCTGGCTACAAATTGAACACCACGGTCAGAGACTATTTCAGCACAAAGACCATGGAGACGGAATATGTGTTGAACGAACAGGTGAGCCAAGTCAGGAGCTGTAGGCAGTTTCTTTAGGGGTATATAGTGGAACATTTTAGAAAATCGGTCTACTACGACCCAGATGGTAGTGTAACCCTGAGGGTTCGTTAGATCCATTACGAAGTCCATGGAGAGATACTTCCATGGACGTGATGGAACAGGTAATGGCAACAACTCGCCAGCTGGAGCTTGATGTGAAGATTTATGCTGAGCACAAGAGTTACATGAAGAAATGAACTCCAATACGTCCGCCTTCATGGATGGCCACCAATAGCCTCTCTTTAAAATTCCAGAGTCTTTCGAGTACCTGAGTGGCCTGCAAAGCAAGAGGAATGAGCCCAGGTGAGGAGCTGCTTCCTTAACTCCGGTGCCACAAAAGTCTTCCCAGTAGGAGGCTGTAACTGTATGTTGGCAAAAACTCTTGACTCCAAGACAGGGAAATTACGTTGGGTCTCCGAATTGTCATTACAGAGGAGGGATCTGGACAGAGCGTCTACTTTTTGATTAAGGGCTCCGGACCGGAAGGTCAGAGTGAACTGGAACCGAGTGAAAAATATTGCCCATCGGGCCAGACGAGGGCTCACACACTGGATATTCTTGAGGAAGAGGAGGTTCCTATGGTCAGTGAAGACAGTGAAGGGAAACTTTGCTCCTTCCAGCAGGTATCTCCATTCTTTTAATGCCAATTTCACTGCCAAGAGTTCTTGTTCACCTATAGCATAATTTCTTTCGGCAGGAGAAAACCTTTTGGAGAAAAACCCACAGGGATGAACTCGATTGTCCTCATAACGCTGGGATATGACTGCTCCCACAGCTTCTGATGACGCATCCACTTCCAAAAGAAAAGGCCTATCCAGATCTGGTTGTCGTAGGACTGGAGCCGAAATAAAGGCTTGTTTTAGGAGCTGGGAGGCTGTTTCTGCCTCAGGTGACCATAGGGCAGGATTAGCGCCTTTGTGGGTCAGGGCTGTAATGAGAGCCAATAATGATGAAAATCCCTTGATAAAGCGTCTATAGTAGTTGGCGAACCCAAGCAGTCTCTGGATGGCTTTCAATGTTTGAAGTCAGGACCAATCCAAAATCGCCTGTACCTTCTTAGGGTCCATTCTAGACTAGAGCCAGAGATGACGTAATCAAGGAATGGCACACTGGGCACACCAAAGACACAAATCTCCAATTTGCAGCAAAGGTGATTAATCCTCAGACGGGATAATACGTCCTTCACATGTTCATGATGTTCCACTACAGAAGACGAAAAAATCAGTACATCGTCCAGATAGACAACAACCGAGACATATAACAAGTCCCGGAAAATATCATTTAACAAAGCCCTGAAACACAGCAGCGGCATTGCATAACCCAAAGGGCATCAAAAGGTATTCAAAATGTCCATCTCTTGTATTAAAGGCGGTCTTCCATTCATCACCAGCGTGAATATGGATGAGATTATAGGCCCCTCTCAGATCTAACTTTGAGAATATGATGGACCCCTTAACCCTGTCGAACAACTCTGTGATCAGTGGAAGCGGATACCGATTCTTGACTGTTATATCATTAAGGCCCCGGTAATCTATACAAGGCCTTAAGCCACCGTCCTTCTTGCCGACGAAAATGAACCCAGCTCCAGGCGTAGAGGTGGAGGGATGAATAAATCCTTTTGCAAGGTTGTCCTGGATGTATTTGGACATAGCTTGAGTCTCAGGCAAGGATAGAGGATAGGTGCAACCACGAGGTGGCATCTTGTCAGGCATCAGATCGATTGGACAATCCCATACTCTGTTAGGAGGTAGTTCGGAAAAAACATCACTGAACATCTGGTACTCCTTAGGAATAACTGGAGATATTAATGAAACGGTTTTCCTTACAGGTCGTATCTTGGGAAGACAGGATTTCTGACAGTCAGTCCCCCATGAAATTATTTGCATTGAACACCAGTCTATCCTGGGATTATGCTGGCGTAACCAAGGTAATACTAAAATTATTTCTTGAGAAGTCTCAGGTATCACAAAGAACTTTAAAGACTCGAAGTGGAGGGCTCCAATACGGACTAATACTGGTTGAGTTTCTTTGGTGACCTCTCCATTAGCTAAAGGCCGTCCATCTACAGAGGTCAGGAAAATTGCGTGATTGAGAGATGAACAAGGGATCTGTAGTTTATCAACTAAGCTGGAAGTCATGACATTTCGTCTGCTCCAGAATCTAGTAGAGCAGTAGCGAAGACAGGTTTAGACTTGAGATCTATAGCTAAGGTAATTTTGAATTCTTTAGTATTTGGGGACGGGCTCATAACTCCTAACTTGATGTCCCCAGGGTCAGTTAGGAACGGGCGTTTCCCGATTTACGGGAACAGGAGGCCACCAGGTGACCCGAATCTCCACAGTATAGGCAGAGGTTTTTTAGTATCCTTCTCTGATGTTCCTCTTTAAAGAGATGGGTTTGGTTCACCTGCATAGGCTCTTCTTCCATAGGGGAAGGGGGTGGATGGGTAGGTAAGGGAGGAGTGAATGAACTTTGCCGGTCAGTTCTGTGCTTTTCAGCCTGACGTTCCCTGAAGTGCGGGTCAAGCTTGTTACAGAGTGAGATCATGTCATTTAAATTAGTGGGAAGCTCACGGGTGAGTCGGTCCGAAAGTCCATGCCAAAAGGCTGAGGTAAGGGCTTCCTCATTCCACTTGAGCTCTGATGCCAAAATTTGAAACTGTACGGCATATTGGCTGACAGGACGGATTCCTTGTCTCAGGGTCATGATACTGGACGATGCTGACACAGTACATCCAGGTTCGTCGAAAATCCTACTGAATGATGACACAAAGCCTGCATAGTTATCCAGTGTATCTGAACGCTCCCAGAGTGGGGAGGCCCAATCCAAAGCCGAGCCGGACAACAAAGACACAATGTATGCCACTTTAGTTCTTGCAGTGGGAAAGTTATTAGGCTGTAGAGTGAAGTGAATATCACACTGATTCAGGAGGCCACAACAGAGCTTAGGATCGTCGTCAAATTTGCTTGGCACAGGAAGATGTATACGGGGAGATACCCTGTTCCCTGTATTACCAGCCACAGGAGTAAGTGTAGTTGCTGATACCCCAGGGGTGGATAACGAGGTTTGCAGATTATCTTGTCTTTTAGACATCTCCTGTAGAAACTGAGCCATTTGGTGCTGCATAGCTTCCAAGTTTTCTTAATGACCAGCAATACACCAGAATAAATCCACTCCTGACTCCTGGTCCGTGGCCGGATCCATGGGGCCAATGCAAACTGTGAGGTGCTGGTTTTGTTGTGGACCCTGGATGGTGACAGGAGCAGACACAGAAGCAGATTTAAATGAAAATGTGGAACTTTTAATGAGTGACTTAGTAGACATGGATATGGCAAAATAAATAGTCCAGGTATAGCACTGAAGTGCACTTGAGAACTGCAGTGAAGCAAATGGGAGAATGTCCATATAGTGACAGGCAGGAACAGTCCAGCATGCAGGTGTGGTGAGACTGAAATGAATTGCAGGCTGAAGTGAATTTGCAGGCTGAAGTGAGTCCAGCAGAGTGTAAGTGAAGGCAAGGTGCAGGGTGACTGGAGACTCAGGTAGAGGGAAGGTAAATGGAGGTTGCAGGGAAAGTCCAGCGGTTGGAGCAGGCAAGGTAACAGGCTAGGTAATGTTTCCAAGGAGGCAAGTAATGAGCTCAGGAACTCTCTCTCAGCTGCTGCTGAGAAACACGTTGCACTGGCAAAGAAGGAAGGCTATGGACCTTCCAAAGTACCAAGTGCCGTGTCATGACTGGCTGGAGAGAGCACATGACCCACCAGGATTGGACAACTGAATCACATTGCTGGAGGCAAGATGGCGGCGCCCATGCCGAGCGGAGAGGAAGCACCGCCAGGCCTCACCAGCCAGAGTGACAATGTGCCCGCACAGAACCACGCGCAGCCAATGCCCCTCGCCAAGCACCAGCGCCACAGCCAGACACCCCCCACCACAGTGACCTCACAGGTATTACCCGTCGACCACCATGCCGAGAAACCCTGGTCGTGACACCTAAATTCTGTGTGTGACTGCTGGTGTATCTGCATGCTAATCACTACATTACTGTGTTACAGCCACTGACACTGTAATGTAGCATTTCGCATGCAGATACACCCGATCATTTTAATCAGCAGAAGCTGCGTGTGCTATCTGCTCGCATCACTGTGCGAATAAGACGCATTTTGAGGTAAAAAGTCGCACAAAAGACGCTCGGCGCTACCAAGTCACAACACGGCATGGCACAACTAGAAATACTGTTTAATGCACAAGGAGATTAGATGTATGAGAATCATCTGTATTTCGCATTGCACAGGGAATATCAATCACATCAATATCTGGAAACCTGTTATTAAATGTAGAAATAAATTAATAACTTAGACAAAATGTGGAAATTCCACAGGATACAGTGAAAAAAGATTATGGGCCCCAATTAACAACGATGTATAACCCCTTTAGCACTCGCTAAAGGGGTTATGTCATCCTTTCAGTATTCAACAAACCAGCAGTAATCTAAGATTACCACTGTCTGTCACAGTATTGCTCTCGCTAACTTTAGATGGCGAGAGTGACATGATCCCCGTTGCAGGCAATAGGAACCCAGCAGAAGCATTTTCGGCTTCAGCAAAGCCATCCAGGCACTGCCGGCTGAAACATTCATGCACATACGCAGATTGTGATCACTGCGATTCTAAACGAAATACTGTATGTCACTGGTATTTAGGTTCATTGATAAATGGGGCCCTATATTTGGTTACTCATAACGAGAAAGGTACAAAAGAACGAATCAGCTACTGTGGACTTTTATAGTAATATACCTGCATATTTGGCAACCTAACCAAACAACAAAGACACTGAATTTATTTTACCACTTTGTCATCAATTGCTCCTTTGGTAATATTAGAATTTCCCCCCAAAATAAATCCTATTGTCTTCCTAACATTGTTATTTTGCTGTATGTGGAATATCTCAGAGTGCACTGCATAGTACTGTACATATGAACTGTCTGTTACCCTTGTAAGAAAATAATTTCAATTCTTTTAAGGGAATAACCCTTTTCCCTCCACAATATTAAATATAATTATGTTATTGGAGGATCTTAAAAAAAATTATATACTTGTATACTTATACTGATTGAACTAGTACATTTACAGCATAAATGTATATTTATCAATAATAATATTGATTTCCTTGGTAGTTTAACAATCTCTGAATGTATCTTTACACATACAAACAGAAATGTCATCAACTTTACAGATACAGTATGTAAGGAAATACTACAGAGATTACCCCTACTACCCCTCCCATAGAATGTGCTTTCCTTTTTTCAATCTTCCACACAGGAGGGAGGGGAAGGCATGCATATGTTTTATTTTAATTTACAACTTCCTATCATTCCCACGTACTGCATACCAAACAATAAATTGCTTTCAGGAAACTTACAGAGCCTATATACATAAAAGGAAAAAACGTGTACAGATGTACACTGCGGCTTCAGAGCTATTTATGCTGTATCAGAAGACTAAACCAAACTCTGGCTGGGCTGTAAACTAAACCCACGCCCCAATCGAGGTGCCAAGCCACAAAAAGCATGTGCGTCAACTGGGAATACAAGGAAAAGAAGGGCTTCTAATTATAGGCCCTGGAAGCGGAAGTCTAGAGTGATTAGGAGTTTAGGCGCTGCGGTATGTTTATCTGGGAGCTTCCTCTCTCTTTCTCTCCTGCTTACTTGCTCTTCCAGGCTGGATATGATAGATGAGGCTTGGCTTAGAAGGTGGGATTAAATCTGCTGGTGGCACAGAGAATTCTTTACTTGTAAATTGTTGCTGAGGTTGATTAAGAAGGCTGTAAGTCTTTTCAAATAGGCGTCAGATGGCTAGCCCAAAAGACCAAATTAAAGAGTGTAGCATACCATCTGGGTACCCACAAGGAATGTTGGAAAGCCATAATGGCAAGTGATGCTCACAAGATCCTATTTATAACACCTATCATGCCACATGTCTGAATATACCAGAAGCAGTCATGGTATTCCACCTACGCATTTATGCCAGCAAGACATAGAACACAGCCTATAATTCGGGTTTCCTTTAACAACACCTTCATCAAAGCAGAACAAAGATGACACTGTTACAAAACACACATTTCCACAAGAAGTAAAATAACTACTGGTTTGACTTTCATATTGTTTCTTCATGAGTTTTAGTTAACTCTAGCAATGGTACATTTGGCAATTCTGACTGTTTAGATAGCGAAATACTTGATGTTCTGTATTAAATACACATTATGCAACATGAAAATTGTTGCATAATGTTATTGCTCCTAGTCTTAGATCATAATATACCACCACTTCCCCTTGTCACATATTATGTTCCTAACATATATATCACAATTGCAAATTGCAGACAGCATGTTATGCTGGGAAACAGTCAGGAAGCCGATGGACGGAAATTCGCTCGCTCCGGGGCTTGCTACAAACGGGGCGCGGCTGTCGATGTTGATCGACAGCTCGCCACATTTTGTAGGCAGGTCGGGGGGATGGCTGGCCAAACGGAGGCATTCCCGAAGGAACGCCTGCCATTTGAGGGCGGCTCTACTGACATCACACGTGATTTCAGTAGTGAGCTTCCTGCTCTATTAGAGCAGGAAGCTCACTGGGGCTTGTGGCAGACGAGACCCTACCACAACACGACACGACCATCGCGACCATCACCTGGCTGTTCGCAAAAGCTGTGGGTCGTCACCCACATCTTAGCGAGCGGCCAGGAGGCCATTTTTTTTTTAAAAAGCGGCCGCCCTGACTCAGAGCGAGCGCTCGCTTTTTGCAAGCAGCTCTGAATCAGGGCCACAGTACCTTAGTTCTGTGCTGGATGACTAGATTCTGATGAGACTCATCAGTTTGTGAGTATGACTGTAGCTTTTGTGGAGGGGCAGTACAGATGTGTCCTCATACACTATTGCAGCAGTTGCGGCATAACAGCCCTTCTAGGTGTGCTAGATCCTGCACATCTCAATTGCGCATCTTTTTCGCTCGAATGCACGTCTTAGGCCCGTATTCAATTAGAGGTGAAAAGTCGGATAAGTTTCACCTGCCCGACTTTCCGCCTCCTCCGTCTGTGTCAGAGGCGAAAACTTTTCGTGCACGTCCCCACTGTTCGCCCTACTGTCAGCAGTGGGGAAATTAGTCTGTACCCCAAAAAAAGATGCAGTAACATAGGGAATCAGTGTAGAAGTGTACTATTACCCCTAATAAAAGTGTTTGGGGTACTTAAGTAGTTTAAATTGCATCTTATTAGCATCTTTGAAAAAGTGGTAAAGAATGGCATAAAGCAGTATTTTTTGGTGAAAATAAGTAGTCCAGTCAAATTTGGGGTACTTGAAAATGGGTGCTAGCATATTTCAAAGTGAACTTTAAAAAAAAAAAAAAAAACGCACCTGCTACATGCACCTGCAATCCCCAAAACACCTGACCATCCTTGCAGACCCCCAAGAAGTCTATGTCATTAGTTTTTATGCTTGTCCCCACACTTTTTACTTTTTCACCCCAAAAATGAAAGTACTTTTTTGGGGTGTTCTTCGGGTTTATTTTATTTTTTTTTGCCAGATTTGTCCTTTGGGGGACTGTCCCAAGGGTTCTGGGTCATTTCCCCATCTTTACACCCAAAAATAAAGATTTTGCACTTCTTTTCACCTGCTATTCATTGGAGAAACTTTTTCGCCTATTACATTGCATTTTGCTTCCGCTTAGGCGAATTCCACCTGGAATTGAATTTGGAGATAAGTTCCGAACAGGCGAAAAGCGTCAACAGGCGAAACTTTTTAGACGATTACGGCTTTTCACATCTAATTGAATACGGCCCTAAGTCGCAATGCGATGCAAGAAAACCACTTAACAAGACTGCACTGATCAATTTGATATGCAACACCTTTACATCCATGTGTGAATGAGTCTGAATTTGTATAGGAAGTGCTCCAATGCAACATCCGCTGCCTTTTTTAACGTCAACTTCTATTCTGCTTTATATGTGACTTTTTACATATTTAAAACTAATTCATTTGTGGTTAAAGTCACAGCCCAGAGTCTATGGCATAGATCAGGGGTCAGGGAACTTTTTTACTTTTTACCCCAAAATATATTTAGATACGCCGATATTACCTCCTTGATTTGAAAGGAAGGAAATCATATAGTAGTGCTCCCATAGTTATGCCCCTGTAGTAGTGCCCCCATATAATGCCCCTGTAGTAGTGCCACCATAGTCATGACGTCTCTCCCATAGTGAGCATGGAGAGTGCCGGAAGCTGGAATTCAGAAGAGAACTCCAGCCTCCAGCTAACGCGGCACTGCAGGGAAGGAGCTGGGCTCCCGCCGGTAATAATTTCTCAGTGGGCGTCCGGCTTAGAGCCTCCGTGCGGCACAGCCAGGCATGCATATGAATCATTCTATATTATAGAATGATTCATATGTATGCCCGGCTGTCCGTCCATTACCCCCAGGAATTTCATTTTTACCCCATGTGGGGTAATTAACCCCTGTTCCCTGACCACTGGCATAGATCGAGTGGTGTTTTGCTGCGTCTGCAGTGCTAATAAGATGCAAATTTCAAGAAAAAGTCACTACGTTACAACATTTGGCAGGGCTCATTCGCGCCAGGTGTATCATGCCGCATGGTGTATTGAGGCTAGGTGTATCAGGGTACATCTGTAGTTTTCGCAGCAATAAAAGGTTTTGCAAACACAAGCCATTTCTAGCAAAGTACCGCACAGATTAATTGGTGAGCCTCATTTTGTGCAGCAATGGTGTGAAGAGAGACGCATAGCCATTCCCACCACTCTGCAAAAGAACAATTATGATTAGCTCGTACAGTAGCTAGTGGTCTTCGAGTCTTGTCCTATACATTTGATGAGGCACATTTTCTGCCTCCATGTATCACTTCAGTGAAGGAGCACACTTCCAGACATGCTGCAAGCAATGTAATAAAAATTTCCACACACACACACACACACACACACACACACACACACACACACACACACACACAACTGGCAGGTGTAATGAACAGTATTTTAGAAGAAAACAGATACATTTATTTGTTTAATGCAATGGAGCTAAAGTGGTTGGAGGTTGGGCTTTGGTGTAACGTGTACATTTGTGCCCAATCTGTGGAGATTTTTCCAACTCTGTGCACACATCTAGATAACAGGTACAGTATGTTTTCTGAGGAGACAAAAGGTACGCACCTCAATGGCACTGTACATATCATATAATGGGCGGAATTCAATTGATTTCGCGGCCCGCATCTCCCGTCTAAAGTGACAGGAGATCGCGGGCCGCTATTCAATTGTGCCAGCGTTTCACGCTGATCGCACCCAAAGTGGTCGGGTTTAGCCGCGTAAAACGGCTAACCCCGACCAAAGTGCTGGGTGCGATCGCGAAAAGTGATGTTTGGGCGCCCAAACATGTCACTTTTCGCACATTTCAGCTCTCATCCCCCCCAGGGGCTGCGAGCTGAAATGTAGCGCTTGGCAGCTGATCGCGCCCGACAGGAGCAAGAATAGAATAGCTCCGTCAGGCGCGATAGGGGATGAAAATAATTGAATTCCGCCCAATGAGTGATACCTTTGCACAGAAGTTCTATTTAAGCAAGCTGGTAATGGAGTTCATAAAACATCCTTTTTAAAACAAAAGCTGTATAGTACATTTTGATAACTATATAAATACATAAACAAATACTGTATAGAGCAAGGACAAGAAATGTGAACTAAAAGAGACCTATATACCCTCAGAAGTCAAGTGAGGTAGAAGGGAGACAGGGATCAAAAGTTACAAAAAGACCTCAAGGGGGGTTTTCTTTAAATAGCAAGAGATGTCTTGGAAAAAATGAGCTACAGTAATATTTACTATGAAATACTTTAGCCGAAGTTTATGATATTTTGTAAACCTGCACAATAAAACTCTATTTAATCAGACTGAGGGCTCAATACAATTAGCCAGGATGATCTCGCAAGTGCGAGTCATCGCGGAAATAGCTGGACTTTACGGCAGCCCGAAATCGCACAAAAGTGCTCACAGCCCCATAGGGCTCCGAGCAAAATTGTGCGAATTTAGGCTCAGAGTCAGCTGCAAGGAGTGCGAGATGAGGTACCGTTGCCAGCGTTTCAACGCAGTGCAACAGCAACTCGCACCCTTCACGGCTAATTGGATTGACCCTTGAGTTTGTTCAGGCAAAATTGAAAATCTGCCAAAAAACAACCAATGAGGAGTTTTGGTGAGTTCACTGATCATTCAGAAAGTAGTATTTACAGCACTTTACAGTCTGGCTATTCAGTATGGTATGTTGATAACTTGGCACAGCACATATGTGACCAAGCTGACCACAATTCCAAATTAAGCAATGAAAGTAAACAACTAGGTTTAACAATGTGAGGGAAACTCAAAGGTAGGCACTACCATTTGGAAAAACTAGGGGGTTAGAGTGTAAGAGCATCTAAAAACATACCACCCTATTTCAGTGTCTTGATTGTCACCACTTTGCTCCTGCATTCTTACATGTGAAGTTCCCAACTGCTGCTCCTCCATGTTTGTGATGGGCTAAGATAGGAATTGGCTGATTATAGACTAGAACCACACTCCTAAAGATAGTAGATGCTGCCCTATACGGCTACACACTAACTTAAGGTCCCGAGAACCCACACATCAAGTTTAATAAGGCCACCCCCAGAAATGAGAGAAGAGAATATATATATATATATATATATATATATATATATATCCCAAAAAAATGTTGAAGGGGGAGGTTAGTTTACATATTTAGGAAAGTAAAAATAGAAATGCATCTTTCTTGCTCGGAAAAGATCAGAGTAGAAGCAAAGGTAATCAACAGATGTCACAGCTGCACACGAGTTTTCAGACTTGCTGAATAGGGGGAAATAGAATTTAAGGTATAAACCCCTTCAAGCTTGCAGGAGAGCAACTAAGATAATACATGAGAAAGGTGAAATTATTTTATATTTATATGATAAATAATTAAGTAAGTTAAGTTTTTGCTTTTCTAGAAAGGAAGCAGCTGAACAGATCAGAATAAAAGATGAAAGGCTTGCGATTCATTGGCTGTCCTGTCTAGTCCTCAGAAGAATGACGCCTTCCCCAAGGCTGGTATCTCTGTATACTATCAAGATAAGAAAATGATGGCAGGAATCTATAAACAACTGCTTTAAACATTCGGCTTCAAATGGAAAATGATATGTATAAGGAAAAAATTGTATATATTTTTGAGAACGGGGACTAGTAGTAAATGTATGGTTTGAATAACTGGCTTTGAATATGTCTGTGTTCCTTTAACTCATTGAGACCATTTTAAACTGTTGTCTCTGCTGGCAAAATAGATTCTGTAATAAAGTTAAACAGTTTAGAAAATAGCACAAATATAACAAGGCAGACAACAAATAGGACAGATTGAAAACAAAAAGTAAAGAGACAGAAATAATTTGTGTAATAAAACCTACATTTAAACAATTTGTGCTGATAATGAAATACATTTCAAACTTCAGTGAATTTTTGCAGCAATTTATGAAACATGTGTTTATACTTTTGTGAAAAGAAACACCAAAACATTTTATTTATAATTGTCCTCTCCAATCTCTTAAATGTTACACTGTTATACTGACATACTGTATATTCTTGATTGTAGCTCCAAAGAATTTTAATAGTAAAATATAGTGTTAGACACATTTATATTGCTGCAGTAATCTTTACTATTGCCGCATAGTAGTAAGTGGACCTCTAAATGTGCTATTTTCTTTCTATTATATTGTATATAGTATATACCTACATGACATCTGATTCATAGATGTACACAAACCAAATGGTTTGCGTACATCTCCAATGATGGGACATACAGCCATGGCCAAAAGTTTTGAGAATGACACAAGTACTGGTTTTCACAAAGTTTGCAGCTTCAGTGTTTTTAGACCTTTTTGTCAGATGTTACTATGATATACTGAAGTAAAATTACAAGCATTTCATAAGTGTCAAAGGCTTTTATTGACAATTACATTAAGTTTATGCAAAGAGTCAATATTTGCAGTGTTGACCCTTCTTTTTCAAGACCTCTGCAATTCGCCCTGGCATGCTGTCAATCAACTTCTGGGCCACATACTGACTGATGGCCTCCAATTCTTGCCTAATCAATGCTTGGAGTGTGTGTCAGAATTTGTGGGTTTTTGTTTGTCCACCCGCCTCTTGAGGATTGACCATAAGTTCTCAATGGGATTAAGGTCTGGGGAGCTTCCTGGCCATGGACCCAAAATTTTGATGTTTTGTTCCCTGAGCCACTTAGTTATCACTTTTGCCTTATGGCAAGGTGCTGCATCATGCTGGAAAAAGCATTGTTCGTCACCAAACTGTTCTTGGATGGTTGGGAGAAGTTGCTCTTGGAGGATATTTTGGTACCATTCTTTATTCATGTCTATGTTCTTAGGCAAAATTGTGAGTGATCCCCCTCCCTTGGCTGAGAAACAATTCCACACATGAATGGTCTCAGGATGCTTTACTGTTGGCATGACACAGGACAAAGACTTTTGGAGGATGACCTGGTGTCAAGAAGGGCAGCAAAGAAGCCACTTCTCACCAGGAAAAACATCAGGGACAGACTGATATTCTGCAAAAAGTACAGGGATTGGACTGCTGAGGACAGGGGTAAGTTATTTTCTCTGATGAATCCCCTTTCAGATTGTTTGGGGAATCTGGAAAAACGCTTGTTCAGAGAAGGAAAGGTGAGCGCTACCATCTGTCCTGTGTCATGCCAACAGTAAAGCATCCTGAGACCTATGAGCGCGGCGGTAAAGTGGACTGCACTGCTACATCTGAGAGGCGTGCCATAAAACTGACATACATCCAAATGTAAATGAGCCCCAAAGCAGTTAGTAAGATCTACTTGTTGATGAGAAACACATTGATGCTTTTTGGAAAATGCATATAGCCAAAGGGATCATTGTGCCTTATAACCAATGCAGGAAAGTTACACTAATGATCCAATTTGAATGTGTATATCCCTGTTTTCTTATTTATGTAACAGCTTCATAATGGGGGTAAGGTGCAATCAGGGGTCTTCAGGGAGTCAGGGAGATTGCTACTATTTCAGGGAGTCTCCCTGGCAATCAGGGAGAGTCGGCAAGTATGTGATGGGGTGAATGGGCATGTGCCGGAGCTGCAATGTTCATGTGCTTTCGTGCAGCTGCGGCTCTGGTCGCAGTGTCGGAGAAGTCGCAGCCTGATTGATATGCTGCAGCTGTTTGGGGACGTGGGAGGTTTGTGTCCCAGAAAACAGGGGCGTGTTGGCCTAGTTTTCTGGGCGTGTCAAGGCCAGGATCTGCATCTTCTCGATGCAGCTTCACTGGCCCTGGAAGAGTGAATTTCACAGCCATCCTGAGTGACATGAGATTACTCAGATGCCCGATATTAGTGCAAGTGATCCGATTGCTGCATCCTCGGAAGCATCTTGTATAGATAGATAGACGCCTCCTGCGGCAGTAGCATATATGACGCTAACAGCATACAACTCTGAATCAGGCCCATAATTCCTCATCCTGACCTTTATGGCTTAATATATTTAAAATAGCAAGAAAAGGGAAATTTGTAGGAGCGCTGCTTTGTGAAGGTAAAACAATACAATGTATAATAAACAGATATTTAATACCAATATACAATATAAAACAACAATATGGAATATTGAGCGCATGGGCTCTGTGCAGTGTGCAGACTGTCCTTGACTGAATGCTTGATAACAAAAGTGAAAATGGATATAAATGTCCTTTTTATAAGGAAACACTGTTCCAATCAGTGTTATTTGATCAGGTGTTATTTGAATATCAAATTTATAAACTTCATTAAAGCCTTCCAGCTCTCATCCTAACCCGCTACTCCAAGCTCCCTCCTCCCTGTCTACCCCATCTGTGTCATGCCTTTTTGTCTGCCCCTCTCCTTTAGAATGTAAGCTCTTGCGAGCAGGGCATCTACCCTCTTGTGCTTCTCCTTACTTTATATTCATCTACTTCTTACTCCCCACTAACACTTGATTGCTTATGCTCTGTTGCTTATTTGAGTGTTATGGTCACCAATGTCCATGGCCTCCATTGTATTTGTATTTTACTGTTAGTCACTTTTTTGGTTATGTACTTTGTAAGGCTCCGCGGAACACTTGTGGCGCCATACAAATAAACGATAATAATAATAACTTATAGTGTAGGAGTTTATAGCGCTAAAACATGGAACCGTTTAGACCAATTTAATTGGCTATACATCTGTAATTATTTTGTAATGTTGAGGAAATTTGAGATTTTGTTAGAGTGTGAAATACCCTGCTGACCACCATGAAGTAATCAATTTCCCATTTATCAAAGCCCAGCTGCTGTGTTAGAACCTATCATCTGTCTTTCTAAAGTCTAGCCGCCTGCTAAAGTCTTGAAATCAGTTGTTAACCCAACACTTAATGGCTTTCACCAACAAACTGACCAAAGAGGCCTGCTAACAGCACCAGGCTCATAAATTATTTCACTGCCTCACAATACTGTGCATGTCTTATGAAAGTAAAAGAAACACATAATAGTGCTCACATAACACAATAATTCATGCACCAGTAAATTACAAATAAAACTGAAATAAATAAAATGAACTCAGCAACATTAAATACTGTATCCATTTCAAACTAGAAAAAAATAGGTGTAGGAAATAGTTGATGACAATTTTTCAACTACTGTAATTTACTTTTCTGATTGTGTTAACAGATCTTTTAAATTAAAGTGAATTGTTATAATTTTTTGCCCTACTTATTAATATTATATTGTGGCAGGTTTACAATAATCAGTATCCTGATATAATTGTAACTGGATCCTACAGCACTGAACATTGACAAAATCCCTATCTCCTCTTTGGCCACCTGCTCTATTCAAATGTAAAAGTCTCTGCAGATGGAAAGAAAAAATACAATTTAAACTCTTTTACCTATTAACCCAGGACCACCACAAAATTTCAATAAACAGCATTTAAGTAACCAGAAGAATTTCATGTCTGTTAAAGGCACAGTGAAGCGTACAAAGGGGTACACAGATTAATCTGTTTTACTGCAGATCCAACATTAATTTCCCTGTTATTAATAGATGGAAAAGCACTCAGGTGGCCAAGGAAGGGTCATTACTTCAGATGTGGATGTGTCGCACTTCACAGCTCTTAGGTTGCTCAACTGGAAGAAGCAACACCTCTGAAAACATCAATTATTTACTAAATGTACTGCAACGTGCAGATATTTATTAAGTCAAAAATGTGTTTTTTTTTCTCACCTTTTGTTCTGCAATTACACAACTAATTGACTACACTTGTATATTAGCCTAATTTAAGAATCTATTAAAGCCCATGCATAGTTAACATGATCTATCGCTATTTTCTTAAGGTTGTCACATATTTTTTATATAAAACTGGCTGCACTGAATGTTTTAATGTGAAAGAATAATGATTAAACTACATACAGCTTATTACTGGTTAGTTCTCATTAAATATAATGTTTTTTCTGTTTTGATCTTGCATGATAAATTAGGACTTGTAAATTATTTTCATATAATGTTTAGAGGCACACAATAAAGGTTGTTGAACTATGTACTACAATTTGGTCAAACATTCACATAATAAGCTCCAACACTTACACATATACTAAAACGCATATGATTACTTTTCTGTAATAAATGCATAATAATCATAAGAGCCAGAATTGCAGAAGTGATGGGTGAAAAGCGGTAACACTGCCAACATTGTGGCTGCTGAAGTACAGAATGAATCGCTGAAAAAAGCATTCTACCTCAAAAGAAGTTTATTACACTGTTATACAGTGCCAATTATTATGTCTGGTACTTAACTAATTCATCCAAATAATAATTGTCAAACTTAAATTGCTGCTTGTATGTAATCCATACTGATTGAAGGATCAATACTCTTTGATAACAAAAAAAAAAAAAAAAGCATGTGTACTAAAATCAATGCATTAACACCCTTGGTTCACTGCCAGTCCTCATTACAATTCACTGATTAGACCATGGACTCATGAATGTGTGGATAGGCCACATAGGCCTAGTGCACCCAAATGAGTGAGGTGGCACGCTGCTTCTTGTTTATATCCCTTTATTCTGATGTGTGCACAGTAGAAAAATACAGCTAATCATTTATTTAGTGGAGGAATGTATGTATTTTCTCTATAAAGAAATGCTGTATGAAATATCAGGTAGCGGAGGCTGTAGCCATGCAGCTCAGTGGTCAAAAGCGTATTGGTTGAACAATTTTAAAGCACCCTATAACATATTGGAAGGTGAAAGTATACAGATAGTGGACAAAAACAGGATAACACTTGGGTACATGAGCACACACTCATGCATTTATTAAACAAATAACATCCCAGCATGATCAAGGTTATTTACTGCCATAGTAACCTGTAATTACGACTTGCATGGCTGAAAGAGAATAAAGTGCAGACCTCGGGGACTTTGCTAGAATGGTGGGGCACTATTCACGGGAGCTTCAGTGTCCCAGACAGGATATAGTTAGTAAACATACAATCAAGATGGTGGCTGCCAGAATCCCGAACCGCGGGCACAAGACTGGCTCCGGAATCCCAACAGGTGTAGAGATACTGACGTCGGAATCCCGACAGCCGGCAACCCGATAGTAAGTATAGCGGGTGCTGTTAGCCATGGGGGGGATGGTTAGGGTTAGGCACCACGGGGGGGTTAGGGTTAGGCTGCGGAAGGGAGGAGGTTAGGGTTAGGCTGAGGATAGGGCGGGTTAGGAACCACCGGGGGGGGGTTAGGTAAAAAAGGCGGAAGGTTAGGATTAGGCAGTAACCAGGAGGGTTAGGATCCGATGTGGGACGCTAACCTTAGGATACAGGAAAGGAGGGTTAGAGTTAGGGGGTGAAGGGGGGAGGGTTAGAGTACTTTCTGTTCCCCTGTCAGGATTCTCAGCATCGGAATGTCGCTGTCAGTCTTTTGACAGCCGGCATCCCAGGTGCCGGGATCCCATACCCAACCAATCCAAGACAGCTGCAATAATGTTTTTTGAGAAACAATATCTAGGTGATGTCAGCATGGAACTTTGAAGTGAAATAATCATCAGCAAAGGGTAATAGGGGGCAAAATAACATATTCCAAGGAGGTCATACACGTGCAAGACAAGACGCCGGAGCAAAATCAGTTAATTGCTACTTTCAACTTAGGACAAGAGCAGCCAGTGAATCAAAAATGTCTAGTGAGAACTCCACAGATCAGGATATCATACTGGTGCAAAGAGCCCAGCCCAGAGGTTCCCGAACTCAGGGCCTAATTCAGAACTGGGAATAATCTGGCACACAGCAGGTGAGGGTCACTAATTTAGCCACACAGCAATATATAGTAGGCTGTTATTCAATCCGGCCCATGGCAGATGCAAGCGGTAGTTACACTGGATGGAGACCCAATAAAACACGTTTGGCATTTAGCAGATGGGAGCCGCTGGAAGGGCTACAGTATACAGCGGAGTTGCTGACAGGAGTATCTAGTCTATGGCAGGTGAGAGCTGCATAGTTATTATTATGATACTCTGATATTACAAGTTGAGATTGCTGCAGACAGCGTGAGCCAAGGCTATGGACAGATGGGGGAAGCTGAGGCTATAGGGAGGCACAGGGGGGCAGTGCTAAGGTTATAGATAGACACGGAGGAGGGGCTGAGCTGTGGGCTATAGAGAGACATGGGGGTACAGGTAGGACTTATACTGTTGCCTCTTGGAGATCCTGACAAGAGGGGGAGGGCCCCCCTGTCTTAAGTGCCCCGGGCCCCCTGAGTGCTTAATACGGCCCTGGCTAGAATGAAGACCGCAGCTGCATTCGCAGGCTCTGCATGGAGGACAAGCAAGTTGGTATGCAGTGTGGATGCTGAGGCGTTGACAGGTGATAATACACGGCAGATGGAAAGCAGGTAACAATATACTTGCTGGCTGAGTGAAGTGGTTGGAGCAGGTCTGTATGCAGCGTGGAAGAGATGGTAAATACTTTAGCAAGGACACGATATCAGCCTACCCTCCAACATGACATTGTTATATACAGTATGCCTGTGAGTAATAAATGTATTTTTAAGTATACACACTTGACTCCATTAATTTAATAGAGTTAAGTCTGTGCAACCTGATTTTTTTCCTTAACTTCTAAAGATGTTTGAAGACTATTGAAAAATGCAATTTAATTTGGGCAGTCAATCATGACCATGATAGCAGTGCAGATTTAGAAACAGTGAGATCATGGAGCTTCATGGTGCAGCTAGGGCCAATAAACATAAAGGAGGCCAAACAGTTTACTTTGGAATGTCCTGCAATTAGGGACGTTTTAAGAGAGGAGGGGGCCCATGTGCAACCTCCGTTTGGGCCCCCTCCTCTCTGTCAGTGCAGTAGATTCTGGCTTCATGCCAGAATCTACAGTGTATGCGTGGGTCTCCGGGAAAATGGCCCCCACTCCTTTTTCCTGGGGACATCTTTCCTGCCATGCGCGAATCACCGTGAAAACGGCCGCCGCCATTTTCCCAGTGATTTTTTGCTGCTCTGCAGCGCCAGACCGGTGTTGCGGAGCAGCACACCGGAATCTGCGGAAAGGTAAGTATAATTAATTATGGGTGCAGGGTATGCGGTGTGTGACTCCTGGACCCATGGGCCCGTGTGCACCGCACACCTTGCACCCATTATAAGACGCCCCTGCCTGCATTGCTTGTATACAGATATGTCCTTTTGCATCTTTGCCGCTTGTGGGGCAAATCATGACACGCATGTGTTCACACCCGAGAATGCAGCATGCGGCATGGCGTACTGTGGCGCACACAGCCATGACTAATTGCATGGCATGAAGCGTGCTCGCATTTGCAGCGCAAACGGCAAGGATGCAAGAGGACACATCTGTACTTTGCAATGCTGGACACCACAATGAATATTGGGTCACCAATGAACTTTGGAACAACGCTTTATGAACGTACAAGTGGACAAACGTACTAAGTGGTATGTCGTACTATTCAAAGCAAAACACACAGCTTAGTAAGTTTGCCCCCTTTTCTCCTTGCATGACAAGTAAGACTACCACCAGCCACAAATATGCAGAACCACAAAGTCTCCTGCAGAATTGGTAATTTTAATGTTCATAAAGGCTTGGTGGCCCAAAGTTCAGTTAACATCTTGCGCCGCATGGCATATTGAGACTAGATGTATAAGCACACATCTTGGTAACTGAGGCAGAAGCATATGCACTTTATAAATGCAAGTAGTTGGTTACTGAGGGCCTGATTCAATGTTGTATGCTATGCTGATGTTCACGTGGTTCAGCGATTTTTTGATACTGCGCATGCACAAAACGCAGAAGAAAGTGTCACTGTGCACGTGCGAGCTGTATTTTTACACGGTATTTGCAGTGATTCAGTGATCACAAGGTCCTGAGCAGATCACTGCAATCCATGGGTGTTCCTGGGTGGAGTTGGAGAGGTGGCACAAAAGTGTTCACAAAAGGAGGCTGGACTGTGGTCATGTTATGGGAGTTACAAGGATGTGTCCATGATCGCAACTACCTTCCCAATCACAGAACTACAGTCTAAGAAGCCATTCGAGAAAGTTGGCCCAGAATCTGCACGGCCCAGAACTTACTCGAGGAGTTGATATGCGACCGATGTTGCGTCGATAGTGGTGTGTCCTCAACCCCTGGAGGATCTGCACACAGCACAGATAGGGGAAGTGGATGTAGCAATTCTATTTCAGATGAAAAGTCTGTTAGTATATTTTTGCACGTAAATTGCATAGGGGATTGCTGCTGCGAATTATATAACATATGGGATGTAGTCAGGAAGTCGGTGGTCGAAATGTCGACCGCTGGCTTCCCGACAGTGAAATCCTGGCATGGGACTAATGATAGGCGTCTAAATACCGACACCTATCATTAGCCCCAAGTCGAAATCCCGACATACCGTACATAGGTAAGTTGGGCGTCGGGAGCTCATAGCCGTGGGGGGAGGGGGAAGGTTAGGTTTAGGGACTCCCGGGGGGACTTGGGGTTAGGCACCCCCCCAGTAGGGTTAGGCTAGGGGAAGGGGGGGTTAGGGTCAGGCACCATCAAGGGGAGGTTAGGGTTAGGCACCCCTCTGGTAGGGTTAGGTTTAGGGTGCGGAGAGGGGGAGTTAGGTTTAGGCACCCCTGGGGGGAGATTATGGGTTAGGGTTAGGCACCCCTAAGGGAGGGTTAGGGTTGGGGGGGGAGAGGGGAGGGTTAAGATACTTACTTACCTTAGTCGGGATCTTCATCTGCTGGCCTTCCGGCATAGAGATTTCATCCGCCGGGCTTAGGTCCGGCGGTAATACATATCAATTCCTAACATACAACTCTGAATCAGGCCGCGAGTCAGATACAGATGCACTATGTAAATGCAGGTAGTTGGTAAGTGAAACAGAAGCTGGGAGCCACAGCAGCCTGTATACTGTTCTTTGGGAGAAAAGTGTTGTTCTGGCATTTAGCTAGACACTGGAGGAGGTTGAAATAGGTCGCTATTGGTTGAGCTGGTCATGTGAGCATAGCTGCTGGAATTCGGTGGGCAAATGCAGTCGTGAGAAAATTTAAGACCATGCTACGCTGTGCTAACTGACCGCAGGGTAAACGCCAGACACACATGCAGAAGTGCGAGTGCAAGTCTCAATGTGCCCATCCACTAGCAGACCTCAAAACGACTGCACAATTATGACATTGTAATTGTGCAGTCGTTTCTCAGTCTGTGATGTGCCTACACTGAACGAGCAGTCGTTCAGTGTAGGCACATCAATCATCTGCAGCTCGCATCGCTGGTCGTTTTAGACATTTTTGCAAACGATTTATAAACGATTGAACGATATCGTTATTGTTCAATTAAATTGTCTAGTGGATGGGCACCTTCAGGAATACCAAATGTGACCAGGAAGTAGGCGGGCACTAATTACCCGGGCCTGTAAGACACCATCAATGTACAATTAGGTTGTGAGATATAAGATTTTTCAAACTCATCTCTCAAGGAAAGGAGGGGCACAGGATGATACACTATCAGCAGTCAGGAAGCAAGCACCCACCAAATGACAGGAGTGTCCAAGATTTGTGGCAGGGCATTTGCTGTCATAGGGGCATATATAGGCCACAGGGAGGAGCCTGTGAGGTTAAACTAGTAACACTTAGACTGCACAATAAAGTAAATACTGGGGTTCCCAGAAGAGGGTTTCTTGTCTAAGCATACATATAGGGAAGACCTTGAAAGGAATATATAGGTTAAAAGCACCTGTTTACTCCATCAAATCCAAAGGGGAATAAGATGGCAAAACCATGCATTGGCATAGCTATTCTTTTTCTAGTCACTTCTATGGCAGAAGAAAATTGCATTAGATCAATGGGACCACTTGCTGTAATATCGCTTTAGATAAGTTCACACTGAAATAACCAAATAAATTTTTTATCCCAAACACTTTTCTTTTTTCTAAACTTTTTTGCTTATTGCTGTTGAAACAACCGCATGTAGAGTGTAGGCGCACAACAAAATCATTCCATATTGTATCCACGCACCCCCAGTACCGAGGTCCGTGCAATGGCTTGGTGGCCTTGGTTATCACCACATCTCAAACGTGAGTTTAGTTTATTGCAACAATGTTACTGACCTTTAAAAAATCGTAATGAGGTCTATTTAACATCTTTTGGAATTTTCCCTAATAACTAACGTCTTGTCACAATCTGGCTCTGGGGATCTTCAGTCGACGGACTGGTGTCACAACCTGGGCCGTGAGATTCCAGTCCGGGGGCTGGGAGTCGAGGGAACTAGGTGGGAAGGAGCAGATAAATGCTAGAGGGTGTTGGTAGTGACTGATACAGGGAACACTGAAGAGTATCGGTAGCACACAGGAGAATATCGGTGGTGATTGTTGCTAATAACACTGGAGAATATCGGTAAGAATATCACTGGAGAATGTCACATAGAGAACATCACATAGAGAACATCACTGGAGAATGTCACGTAGAGAATATCACTAGGGAATGTCTTGTAAATTATCGGTGAGAGCTAATGTTGAATATCCTGGAGAATATCGGTGGAAACCAATGTTAAATGTCCTGGAGAATATCGGTGAGAACCGATGTTGAATGTCCTGGGGAATATCGGTGAGATCCGATGTTGGTACAATTGTAAAATTATCAATAGTGACCGATGGTAGAGTATAACTGAAGAATGTCACTGGAGAATATCACGGAAGAAATTCACTGAAGAGTAACACTAGTGAATTGCACTGGTGATGATCTCTGAAGAGTAACACAGGAGATGATCTCTGAAGAGTAATGGAGCGTACACACGGTCAGATTTGTCAGACTTGTCAGATTTGTCAGATGAACGACTGAACGATTAAACGATTTGAACGATTTGGACGATTTGACCAAAGTTTTGAACGATTTGAACGATTGAACGATTTTTGACTGCATTAAAATGAATGGAATCGTCCAAGTCTGACTGCAAACCCATCAGATGTCAGATATCGTTATCTGACAAACAGGAACGCGCATCGTTGATCGTCCATCGTTCAGGCATGTCAGATATGAACGATTTTCCTTCAGATATGAACGACTGAACGATTTTTAAATCGTTATCGTCCATATCTGAAGAAAAAATCTGATCGTGTGTATGCACCATTACACTGGTGATTTGAACTGGTGATTATCACTAAAGAGAAACACTGTGGAATCAGTGGCATATCTATAATGGGTGCATTGTGTGCGGGGCACACGGGCCCCCGGGTCCAGGGGGGCCCCGCACCGCACACACTGCACCCATATTTTTTTTAAACTTACCTGTCTGAGGTCCCGCGTCGGATGTCACTGCTGCTCAGAACACCGGAAAAATGGACGCGGTGGCCCGGAGTCTACTAATGTTCTGGTGGCTGGCCAGCCACGTCAGTCGGCTGCCAGCCTCCAGGGAGAGAGGAGGGTGCCCCGCCTGAGGAGTGCACACGGGCCCCCTCCTCTCTTAAAACGCCCCTGTGTGGAATCACACTGAGAAATAGTACTGCAGACAATCACTAAAGAATATCACTGGAGATAGTTCTGCAGAATGTCACTGGAGAATATAACTGCAGAATGTCACTGAAGTATATCACTGGAGATCAGTACACAGAAATAGCACTGAAGTATAACACTGGAGATGGTCACTGGAAGTATTCAGCGTGGAGACTGGAACAATGCTTAGCAGCAAGCAGCTTCTAGGTGTAGTGAACAGTTGTTCAGGCAACTTCCTGTTTCTTGGAGTCCTGCTTTATACCCTAAGGTAGCTGTCCATTGGAAGAGAGAGTCAGCTGAGAACTGACAAGGCTAACATTGGATAAGGATCATATCAGGTGATACAGACAACATGGCTGCGCCCATGACCACCGTTGCGGGAACTCTGATATGGAGAATTACGTGGAAGTCACCTGGGACCCAGGGGAGAATACTTAAGTGTGTCACCACCGCCGTACCTTATGTCTGACCGCACTCGCTAGTAAGGGGAAGCCGGTGCCACGGTAACAGTCGATCCCAGGCTGAATCCTCACACGTCTCTTATCAGCATGGAAAATATGTTGTTTGGGCGTAATTTATCATTGTAATCACGAGTAAAAAGCACAAAAAAGAATCAGAAGGAGATCCCTCTTCATACTCTGAAAGCTCTTTGCATGAGAAAAAGCTGCACACCTCACCCGAATATGGCATTGTCACTGACTATTAGAGACATGCTCTGAAAAACAAAGCTTTTTGGAGCTTGTTAAATAGATTGGGTCAGCACTAGGGAAAGTTACGATGCAGACCGCAGTCCCCATTTTTCTCAATGAGGATTGCTGTGTGAACTGTTAATTTGCTTAATGCAAGAGATAATCTTGGATATCTCCTGTATTAGATGCTTCTTAATAGGCAGGTTACTTAAATCATGTAGAAACTACCATTGTTGCATGATTTGGGGGGAAACCAACAAAGCATTTGGATTCCATCTTATCAACTGGGCATATAAATGTACAAAATTAATAAATTACATTTGTAAGCATCTGCTTTATGGAGTTTATTGATCATCAGACCATCTTCCCTCCTGGCCTCACTACTGAAAACTCTCCTTATGTCAGCAGCTCTGTTATTGCAAGAGAAAAGTGTAGACAATGATGCTTATCAGTTGTGTGATTTACTAACTCCTCCGCTGAAACATACCTCAAATCTGTGACTGCTCCCTGAGTACCTCACACCACCCATATCGAGTCCTCTCCAGATCACTGCTCTCTGCCGCGCTGCGCTTTGCCAACATCATAAATGCTCCCATTAAAATATTTGTTTTAATTCTGACCTCAGAGTCACAGCTAATAAACAAGAAAGGCAACGGGAAAATTGGAAAACAAACTAGATGCAGCTGTTACGAGTGGACCTTTCACAATTGTTCTTAAAGAATCCTTTAAAACAGAGTTTTACAACCCACCCTATCTAATAAAAAATACACACATCACATAATGGAGGAGGGCCCAGCATTAGAGCTTTCATTAATTCTTACTAATAGTTTTTACTCATTTAGAGCTAAGAGTCAGTTCTAAAACCTTCAGATATAAAAATGACAAATTCAATATTCGAACATGAACCTTAAACATACACACCATCAGTATCACTTTAAAGGCTCATACACACTAGACAATGTGCTGTATGAACGATATAGGTGAAAGATTTCCCTTGAAGGACATACGATATTGGGTGTACACACTGATCTTTCAGTGAAGTCATCCTGCCACATCTCTGAACAGGCAATTCTTGACGATATCGTCAGATTGGCCTGCATGTACGGACGACAAAAGACATCGTTAATGACCGGGAGTGCACATCATTGGTTGTTCACTGCATACACACTGAACGATATGAACGACATATCATTGAACGATATCGTAATCATCCATAAAGTTCATAAAGATCGTCTAGTGTGTATGCAGCTTAAGTTATCAAATTATGAGGGAGATGACATCTAACAAATGGTGGATCTCTACTGTCTAGGAGCACACCAGCCTAAAGCTCATCTAATAAAATTTTACTCTTTAAAGTTAAACTAACAAATACAAGTATTATTATTATTACATTTTATTTATAGGGCACCACAAGTGGTCCGCAGCGCCGTACATACAGTACAGGGTGCACAGAAACTTACTTTACAATACAGTAACCAAAATATAAACAGAGCGCAAGTAACAATTAGAAACACAATTCTCCATACACAATACAGCTGGGAAGGTGAAGGCTTTCATTGAAGTGCTTGAGAAGAGGGCTGTGAGACAGTAGGGAGGAGGACCCTGCTCTTAGGAGCGTACAATCTAGGGGAGACAGACAGATGACATGAGACATGAGTGTGTAGATGGGGACCTGAGTGCAGGAAGTAGGCATGTTAGAGATGGCTGAGGCAGGAGGGAGAGCGACCTGGTGACACTGTTATGTGGTGGAAGGGTATGCTTTGATGAATAGGTGGGTTTTCAGTGCACGTTTTAAGATCTGCAAGGTCGGGGAGAGCCTGATCGAGCGAGGGATATGAGCATGAGATGAAGTAACCAGGGTGGAGAAGTAACAGTCATTGGCAGACCAGAGAAGGCAGGAAGGAGTATGTAAGGAGATGAGGTTGGAGATGTAGGGAGCAGTGGAGCTAGAAAGGGCCTTGTATGTGCAGGTGAGGAGTTTGAAGAGGATTCTGTAGGGGAATAGAAGCCAGTGTAGGTTTTGGCAGAGGGAGCAGCGGAAGTGGAACGGTGGGAAAGGAAGATAAGTCTAGCTGCAGCATTGAGAACAGATTCTAGGGGAGCAAGATGGCAACGTGGGAGGCCAGTGAGGAGAAGGTTGCAGTAGTCGAGCCAAGAAATGATTAGTGAATGAATAATCAGTTTGGTAGCATTCTGGGAGAGGAAAGGCCTAATGTGAGCGATGTTGCGCAGATGGAACCGACAGGATTGAGATTGAATGTGGGGGGTGAAGGAGAGGGTGGAGTCAAGGGTGACACCCAAGCAGCGAAGTTGAGTGACAGGGGAGATAATGGTGTAGTCAACAGTGATAGCAAGATTGGTTGGAGTGGAGACTCTATTAGGGGGAAAAATTATGAGTTCGGTTTTGTCCATGTTGAGCTTCAGAGAGCGCTTGGACATCCAGGAAGAGATGGCGGAGAGGCAGCTGGATACCTGAGAGAGGATAGAAGGGGAGAGTTCACGAGAGGAGAGATATAGTTGCATGTCATCGGCATAGAGGTGGTATTTGAGGCCGAAGTAGCTGATGAGTTCTCCTAGTGTAGAGGTGTACAGGGAGAAGAGCAGGGGGCCCAGGACAGAACCCTACAGGACGCCAACGGGAAGGGTGGAAGAGGGTGAGGTGGAGCCAGAGGCAGACACAGAAAAGGAGCGGTTGGTGAGGTAAGAGGTGAACCAGGCATGGACGGTGTTAGAGATGCCAAAGGTCTGAAGGGTGAGGAGGAAGAGGAGGAGGAGAGGATGATACAAGGTGTTGAATGCTGCAGAGAGATCCAGGAGAATAAGCAGAGTGAAGTGGCCCCTGGATTTAGCTGAAAGCAGGTCATTGGTGACTTTGGCCAGGGTAGTTTCAGTGTAGTGATGTGGGCGAAAGCCAGATTGGAGAGGATCAAGGATGGAGTTGTCAGAGAGATAGCTTGTGAGGTGGCTGTAGACAAGCCTCTCAAGTAGTTTGGAGGCGTAAGGGAGAAGAGAAATGGGGTGGTAGATGGCGGGTGAGGACGGGTCGAGGTTTGGTTTTTTAAGAATAGGGGCTGTATTCAATTGCAATTAGTTTCACGTACGAGATAAAGTTTCGCATGCCGAATTATTCACCTGCATTGCGCATTTTAGCCGCGGAAACTTATCGTGCGCGTACCCGCTATTTGCCCTATTCAATGTCAAAAGACGTGAAAACGGCGACACGCAAAGTCAGAACAGGCGAAAAGTGGTGCCAGAAACGGGGAAATCAGCCTGAACCCCCCAAACAGATGCAGAAACATTGGGGTTCAATGTAGTAGTGCCCAATTAGCCCTAATAAAACTGTTTGGTGTACTTAAGTATGCACAATTGCCTCTAATTAGTGTATTTGCACAAGTGGTGAAGAATGGCATAAAGCAGTATTTTTTGGAGAAAATAAGTACAGTAGTTCTGTCAAATTTGGGGTAATTGGGTGCAAGCATCTTTTTACTTCTCTAAAGTGTAGTTTTAATAAAAGTGAAATTCCTCCCTCATAAAAGCACCTGCAATCCCAAAAACAATTGACCCCTTCATAGAGCACCCCCAGAACCTTATTTAGCCAGTTTGCAAACTTTTCCTCCCCGTTTGTGCTTTTTCGCCCCAAAATTAAAACTACTTTTTTGGGGTGTTCTTAAGTTTTTTCATGGAATTTTGAGATGCAGTTGGCCTTTGGTGGGGCTGTTCCAAGGGTTCTGAGTGGTTTCCCCACCTTTGCACCCCAAAATAAAAAATGTGCACTTCTTTTCTCCTGCTATTCAGAGGCAAATCTTTTTCGCCTATTACATTGCATTGACTTTTCGCTTACGCGAAAAGCGGATGGAATTGAATACGGAGTTTCCGACAGGCGAAAAGTCGCAATTGGCGATACTTTTTTTGCGGATCTCGGCTTTTCGCTTCTAATCGAATATGGCCCTAGGTGTGATAGGAGCATGTTTGAATGATGACGGAAAGATGCCGGTGGAGAGAGATAAGTTGAAAAGGTGGGAGCAGGCGGTGGTGGAGAGGGAGTGTAAAAGGCAAGAAGGGAGGGGGTCAAGGGGGCAGGTGGAGGGGGGAAAGGACAAGATGAGGGAGTGGACCTTGTCACCCGTGGTGGGGCTGAAGGAGCACAAGGTGGGGTGGCTGGGAGGTGCGGATGGTGGGGGAGGTGAGGCAGCAGGGAGATTGAAGGATATAATGTGGCAGATTGCCTCAATTTTAGAAGAGAAGAAGGAGGAAAAGTCAAATGCAGTGAGGGAGGATGGGAGGGGTGGAGGCGAAGGAGAATGTTGAAAGTACCATAGAGGCGGCGGGGATTGGAGGACTGAGAGGAGATGAGTTACTAGAAGAAGGATTGCTTGGCGAGGGAGACGGCCAAGCTGTAGGAAGAGAGGATAATCTTGAAGTGAAGGAAGTCCGCCAGAGAGCGAGATTTCCTCCAGAGGAGCTCGCCGATGCATGAGCATTTTTGGAGAAACTGGGTCAGTTTGGAGTGCCAGGGTTAAAACTCACGGAGGGGGAAAGAGGAGATGGGGGCAACGGAGTCAAATGCAGAAGTGAGGGTGATGTTGTAGAAGGAGGCAAAAGAGTTAAAAAATATATATATTTCCCACTTCACAACAAAGTTTTTTTCCTGGGTGTCTGGGTGAATGGGTCTGGATGAAGAATGTTGATGTTACTGAACAGATATTTGATATTTAGGCATCATTATATAGTTCTAATAAATGTCAAGATTTTAGTGATTTGGAGCTCCTGTATATGCAAGACCAATGTGTTTTGCATGATAGCCAGCCTGAACTGTTATACACAGTCGAGTCACATTATTATGACCACCAGCTAATAGCCAAAGTAACCACCGTGTGCAGCACGGACAGCAGCTAGACGGGCTGGGAGTGACTCAATAAGGTGCTGGTAGGTTGGCACAGGTATCTGGAGCCATGCTGACTGCAGTGCATCCCACAGCGGTATGCATCCCGACTGTCAAATCCCGGCAAGTGTCTAATGACAGGCATCGAAATCCCGACGCCTGTCATTAGACCTACGCCGGGAACCCGCCACCCAGCTTACCGATCGAAGGTAAGCCAGGTGCCGGGCGCAGACAGCCGCGGGGGGGAGGATTAGGTTAGGGGCTCCCGGGGGGACTTAGGGTTAGCTACCCCCCCGGGAGGTTAGGGTTAGACTCGGGGAAGGGGGGGGAAGGGTTAGGCCCCTCCCGGGGGAGTTAAGGGTTAGGCACCCCCCAGGAAACTTAGGGTTAGGCTGCGGGGAAGGGGGGGGGTTAAGTTTAGGCACTTAGAGGGGGGTTAGGGTTAGGCACTTAGGGAGGACATTAGGGTTAGGCACCGCTAAGGAAGGGTTAGGGATAGGGGGGGAGGTTAGATTAGTAAATAGAAAAAATACTCACCTGTCGAGATCTTCACTGCTGGGCTTCCGCTGTCGGGATTTGAACCATCGGCCATGCGTGACTCATTGGAGAAGGCAACCTTTCGCCAATCAGAGGAGGTCCAATTCTGATAACGGCGTGAAAATTGAAGCCTTTTCCATCGATGCACCTTCATTAGCATAGGTGCAGTGACCATCCGTTTGCTTCGAAGCCCCATACTCAGGAGGGTTCGCTGTACTGTCATTTTAGACACACGTCTGGTGGCCAACAGGTTCATTTTGACGGTGAGCTGCTCCATTGTAGCGTGTCGGTCAGTCGTAGCGCACTGTCATAGCTGACGTTCACCTCTTACATCAATCGCATGTGGTGCTCCGCAGTTTCCATGACGGTTATTCGTAATGGTGCCATTTGTCCAGTCACGATACACCTTCACCACAGCAAAACGCGAACAGTTCACAAACTGCACTGTATCAGATATACTTACACCCATGGCCCAAAAGCCAATAATCATCCCTTTTTACAACTCTGATAAATCTCCCCTTTTACTCATGACAGCAACGAGTGACATGTGTGCAGATGGCCTATCGCACACCTTATATACCCACCAAGCCAGCGCATGGCACGTGACGTACTTCATGGGCTACGCGCTTCCGACTGTGTATATTGCATTATCCCAGTGGTTCTCAAACTCGGTCCTCAGGACCCCACACACTTCACGTTTTGCAGGTCACCCAGCTGGTGCACAGGTGTAGTCATTACTCACTGACACATTTTAAAAGGTCCACAGGTGGAGCTAATTATTTCACTTGCTTCAGTGTGGAGACATGGAAAACATGCACTGTTTGTGGTCCTGTGGACCGAGTTTGAGAACCTGTGCATTATCCAATAAGTTTGCCACAGGTTCTTTGAGCTAAAGAACTATATGATAATTATAAAAAAACATATTTTTACAGAACATTGAGAACGATATAAACACTATGTGTCCTATGTATAAAGGCAATTGTGAAGGAAAAAGCAGTGCATTGCTGCTCTTTTTCTCTATACTTGCTTTTGATTGGTCATCCAGTGGGGCAGCATGGCTGGAGAAGGAGGTGGGGCAGAGGAGGGGTGTGCATGCACTGTAATGTAATGATATTAATAATTTCCATGAGGCTTGGTGCACACATTCCTCCTGTCCTCCCTGCGGTGAAATCGTCCGTCAACTCTGCTCCAATTTTAATTAGAGCTGTGTTACATATACTACATAAATAGTATGTGTGGCGCTGCTCTAAGCCAGAAACAGAGGACTGTGATGCTATCTACATTATGTGCACCTATTATATTTTCATGCATTCCAGGGGGGAAAAAGCAGAATGGTGTGAAGAATACATTCCAGGGGGGAAAAAGCAGCTGAAAAACAAAAAAACATTAGATGTAATGCAATGCAGCATTCAACAAGTGCCTGCTACTGGTATACCAGGCAATCAATGTGTGGTTGAGGGGAGGTGGCTAAGGTACAGCCTAGAGCTTCACCCCCTGGGGGTGCGGTCAAAACTACATTCTGATTCATGTATCTGAAACTTTGGCAGATATATGTGGTGCTCCGGGGAGGAAGTTTAGGCACAGATAGGTTAGGTATAGATGGCACCTTGATTTAAGGACGGTAACTCCAGTAGACCTTCCTTTCTTCTGGCAACAACCTAATCGGCTTTTCCATGCCAGACTACAGCAGAGATACTGAAGTCCATAGACAATAAAATGACTCAACATGACAACCTTGATAAGCAGAAAAATCTGGCAAATTTACTAAAGGAAGTAAGAGTACATAGATCCAGGGATAGGGTATACAAGAAATAATTCACAGCATACAAATGACATGGGACATCACACAATAAAGAATGCATACCTCCCAACTGCCCAGCTTCTTGCGGGACAGTCCCACTATTGAGATACTGTCCCGCTGTCCCACCCGCTGGCTGCAGTGTCCCGCGGTGGGGGGAAGTGAATCTCACCATAGCGGGTGAATAGATGCCGTGCGCATGGCATCCGTTCACTATTCGGGGAGAGCCCTGGGGTCAGCCCAGCATCTCTGTGTATGCTGGTCTCGTCCCTGGACTGGTGTGAGGCCACGTCCCTTAACAGTGAGTCCACGACCACTTTTCAGGCGTGTAGCAGTCCCTAATCTAATTTTACAAAAGTTGGGAGGTATGAAGAATGCAGTGAATAAGAAGAAAGAAATGATCACTATACAAAGGACATACAATTCTGCACAAAATAAAATATTAATATGCACCAAATTCCTATCACCACCTCTCTAACATGACAGTTAGGAGCTGAGTGACTGGTCGGTTATGACTCTGCACTTTATCACTTTCCAGAGCTTTATACATCTGCCCCATTATTAGCAAGATGCAGTACAAACTTCTTGAGACGTCTCCCTTCTGTCTCAGTGCCAGTCAGCCTCCACAGATCATCCGCAGCCACAGAGCTGCTACACTAAACTGCACACTGCCTCTGTCATTCTCTTAACTCCAGAACTCGGCTGTGCCGTCAATGTCACACAAACACACAGCGGGTACTCAGTGGCCCTGTTCTCTGCTACACTTTAGCGACGTAGCTTGCCCCAATCTCTGCGTCAGACCTAAAGGCACTTCACATCTCCCCCCGTTCACCAGCTGCGCTACTTAGTGTTCTCTCCGTCTCATTGCACATGTGCAACCAACAAACCCCTATTCAACTGCCAGAACGTCTCTCATGCACTCCATAGTGCCTCCACTGTCAGGCCTCCGGTACTACAGGGCCCATAGGCTTTAATGATAAGCTGCGCTCAGGGATATAACATATGTAATTGTGAATCTTAGTACTCAAATAATATCATCCACTATCAGTATTTCATTATGTTTTAAAAGATAAGAGGGGATTTAGGAAAAATGAAATACATTAATAATTTCTAACATTTCATACAACTAGCGTAGACCTTTGTATAAAGTTAATCATTTTGATTATGTTTGGAGGCATTGCACACCTCAGCAGCTATGCATGGACATTTGCTAGTACCTACAGTAAATACAGCATAAATACACAAATAGAGGCATTTCATATAGGAAACCCAGAGACACTTATTGAGTATATCCACATATCACTCTCAAAAGAAGAGCAAATATGAAAGGAAAGAGGGACAGAGAGATTTGGGACCAAAAGAGGTCAGTCAGGAGGTATGCAATGTATCTGTATTGCTGAAGGATTTCTAATGTATTGCAAGAGCTAGGAAGCGGGCAGGAATGTGGGAGAAGTGCCTACTCTACCGGGGGTGCGGGTGGTTAACCTAAAAATTGGGAGCCTCCCGCGACTTCCGGGAGAGTAGGAATGTATGTCTTAAGGGCATTGGGGTTTATAGCGACTTAATCAACATAGAACACTTTGAAAATATAAATATATGTAATTGTTCCTAGAGTACGCATCTAAATAATAATAATAATAATAATAATAAAGAATAATAATAAGAAGGTCTATTCAAACAGCACTTTTCTCCAAAAGGTCTCAAAAGGTTTTACATTTTCAGGGAGAAAAAAACAATGCATAGAAGGCAGCCATCTTGGACAGAATTATAAATTCCCCAGATTGTTCATCCTATCAAAGAAAGAACCAGGGGGTATTACTAAAGGTCGATTTTAATCAATTTTGATCAATTTAAAATCGATGACAATCGATCAACATCGATGCTGTGTTTCTAGGGCTAAGTCACACATTTACTAATACTTAAACGTTATTGAAAATTGTCTGTTAGTAAATGTGTGATTTAGCCCCAGAAACACATCATTGATGTTGATCGATTTGATCAATTTTCAGCAATTTTAAAATCGACCTTAACTAAATATACCCCAAGGAAAGGGAGCCATCTTGGGAGCACTACATAGGTGACCATAATTTTTTGGGGAGCACGAAGTACAAAATCCAATATATGAACTACAAGATACCCACAGAATCATAATTTCCATGGTTTGCTTAGCTCACACATGAAAGTACCAGACGATGCAGCCCTCTTGGGGCCATTTGAGCGTAAGGGACAAAACGCATAGAGGAAATCGTGACGTAGAGACTCTCCACGTAATACTGAGATAAGCTTTTTTAAAGAGTTCTTATTGGAATTGTGATTTTATAAATTTTTT
This sequence comes from Taudactylus pleione, assembly GCA_031769625.1. NCBI lineage: Eukaryota > Metazoa > Chordata > Amphibia > Anura > Myobatrachidae > Taudactylus > Taudactylus pleione. The sequence continues at coordinate 3,845,139 of JAUIMM010000396.1, forward strand.
GTGTGGTGTGCGTAATAAATGTTTTAAATACTGCACCATGAGAGTATTGTATCTCTCTCCATGTCTATATGCTACCTAAACTAAAAAGTGGTATGGGACCTTGAGGGGCAAACACTATAAAAGGTCATTATAGAAAGCGGAGAAGTTCGTCGTGGAGACCGAGGATAAATTGGTTATATACCCATGTGGTACGCAAACATATATTATCATTACATGCTCCAGATAATTATAATACTATTACCGTGAAAACCGGCATTCTCCGACTTAACCACTTGCCGACTAAGCAAACAGCGCAGTGAATTGAATAGCTCCAGGAGCTCCCTCCCAAAGCCATTAAACATCGCGCTGAATTGAATCGCCCCCATAGAGTACAAGTCAACGTTTCTTGTTTGGGCTGCCCTGACGAAGGTCTCTTAAAAGACCAAAATGTCGACTTCTACCCTGTAATGTATATGTGAGTCGATAAATTAATTGTGATGACTAATTTTTCTTATTATTTGGGATTATGTATATATAACCTGTGCAGAGTGCTATTAAGTTCAGTGAGCACCCCAGTGGATGTGGAATAATTAATGTGAGTGTGCCGACCACACTTTCAAAAATATAAGTTAGATGCAGTGAATTGCAGTTTACTGCTCTGAACCAGAATTGCCGGAAAACCGAATATTGCTCAGCTGCCTTTCCTTGCTGAATAGGTCCAATAAAGATTTGCACAATAGAAATAACTAAACCTTGATGGTACATGGTGATCCTCTTTAAATTACATATGTTTGCACTGAGGATGGTGATAATGGGGGTACATTCATTTATTTAATTTTGTTTTAAATGACATAGTAGATTATAAATTTTTTCTATTGGTTTAAATGGTTTAGTGTTTTTTTTTTAATTAATAACAGTTTTGATTGAGTGAGATTTTGCCTAGGGTGCCTAGATACCTTGCACCTGTCCTGGGCTTAATGAGCATTCGACCCTCCACGGCCACACTCAATGCAAAAAAAGTATTATATATATATATATATATATATATATATATATATATATATATATTGTAAAGTTTTTGGGTGATATGAAATAATGAACAAATTGAAAATCTGTTTTATCATGTCCTTTTTCTCTAATACAATACTTATTTTAATTTCCTACAAACCAGAGCTCTATTTGCCCAAATTTATGTCCTCCAAAATGACTCATTTCACCTGCTACAAAAAGTCTACTAATTACTAAAACTAAGATAGATTTATTTGTTTAACATTAACTGATTAATACAGCCAGTACATCGTTACTGCAAATGGTGAATGGCCAACATTATACAGTATGCTTCCTTTGTTTGCCCATTAAGTGTTTGGACGTTGGCACATTTATTCTGACTGTGCCAAGATCACAAAATGCAATTCACATAAAAGGAGTTATCTACCAATTCTGTCTACAGAAACTTCACTCAATGACTTGACTATAGATATTCTTTTAGTAATATGCCAGTAGTAATAATCTTTATATAGCACATACTGTAGAATTGTATACGGTGTTGTACAAATTCTTTTTCGGCATTGTTCACCTGACTTTTTGAGATTACAGTGTAAAGTGATTTGTCCACTTTTGCAAGGAGCTAGCAAGTCTTGCAGTGTCATTTTTGTACAAATGGCAAATACCAGTGAGGCCTCTCCCTTTATCAGGGGAGTGAGTAGCTTTTCAAGGTAGCTGGCCCCTGCAGTTTAAGACAAGGGGGTGGGGTCTGATCCCAGACCCAGTGGCGTAACTAGGGTAGGGCGAGCGGGGTACGTGCCCTGGGCGCCATGGCAAGCCCTGCAGAGGGGGGGCGCTGCCGGCCAGGGCATCGTACCCGCACGCCCTCCCCCGCACCACCATTGTGTCCTGAGTTTGGTTTTTAACGAGCAGGCAAGTGTGCCTGCTAGCCTGCTGTTGGCTTGGCTGCCTGTAGGGGGAGCTGCAGCGGAGCCTCGCAGCCCCTCCTAGGCAGCCTTCCTACCAGCTCTATCCTCCCCTCCTCCTGATCTGCTGGAGTCCTGGACTAGAGCTGCCGTCAGAGTGTGTGTATATGTCAGTGTGTGTCAGAATGTGTGCGCGAAAATATATATATATATATGGCGTTCCCGCTAGGCTGTTTTAGCGGGGCGCGGCGCCCTGCCCTCCTTCTGGAGGGCAAAAAGCACCCTGCCCTCCAGGAGGAGGGCAAAAAGCGCCCTGCCCTAACAGCCTGCGGGAGCCGTTCTCACCTGCGGGACGCAGTGTTCCGCAGGTGGACAAACATGCGGTGACCCGGTCACCGCCGGAGAATAGACGCCGGGCGCATGCGCCCGACATCTATTCTCCCTTTCTGCAGCGCTTGGGGGCTGCCCGGCATGTCCGTAAGCGCCGGGCACGCCCCAAAGTATGACGAAAAGGGGACGCGTCTTATAGACACGCCCCCTTTTCATAACCACGCCCCCTTTTCGGCACAAGATTGTCCTCTCTAGCACCGGCGCCCTGCCTGCCGCCGGAGCTAGAGGGAACACTACATATATATATATATGTGTGTGTGTATATGTTAGTATGTATATTATTAGTGTGTGTGTGTATTTGTGTTAGTTTGTATCTATGGTAGTGTGTGTGTGTATCTATGGCAGTGTGTCATATATGTCTGTGTGTATGTGTGTGAGTTTGTCTGTGTGTTGAGAGACAATGCAGGGGGGATTTGATGGTGTGCTGAGAGATGACACAGGGGGGGAGGCGATGGTGTGGCTAAGAAAAGATGACACGGAGGGAGATGATGGTTTGGCTGAGATGATGCAGTGAGATGATGCAGTGAGATGATGCAGTGAGATGATGGTGTGGCTGAGAGATGCAGAGGGAAGGAAGTTACACAGGGGGAAGGATTCTGGTTGAACTGCTATCGTATGATGATTCTTAATATTAATAATTAATATTCCTACACAAACAGGCATCTTCCGGACAATGTCATTTACCGTCCCCCTGGCTCTCCCTCCAAATTCCTTGACAACTTCGCTTCCTGGCTCCCTCACTTTCTCTCCTCAGATCTTCCCTCCATTATCCTAGGTGATTTTAATATTCCTATTGACATTCACACAGAATCCTCTGCAGCTAAACTCCTTACCCTCACCTCTTCATTTTGTCTCGCCCAATGGACCTCCTCACCCTCCCATGTGAGTGGGCACTCACTTGACCTGGTCTTTACGCACCGTTGTGATATTTCTGATTACTCCAATTGCCCATTCCCCCTCTCTGACCATCACCTTCTCTCTTTTAACCTATCCCTCTCTCCTTGCCCTCCTCTAACTCCTAAGGCTACCATTACTAAGCGTAATATTGAGGCTATTGACACTGTTGCTTTTTCCTCCCTGCTGGACTCTCTTCTCTCCCCTATCATTTCTCTCTCCTGTCCTGAACAAGCTACTTCCCTGTACAATTCCTCCCTTGCTTCTGCTCTTGATTCTGTTGCTCCAGCAATAACCACTCACCCTCGCAGATCCACACCACAACCCTGGCATTCCAAATGCACCAGATACCTACAAAAGTGTTCAAGAATTGCGGAGCGTCAGTGGAGAAAGTCACGCTCTAAGGCTGACTTCCTCCATTTCAAATTTATTCTCTCCTCCTACAGTGCTTCCCTGTCTCTCTCCAAACAAACATATTTCAAGAACCTCATCTCCTCCCAGTCCTCAAACCCCCGGCGTCTCTTTGCCACTTTCAACTCCCTACTCTGCCCTTCCCCTCCTCGCCTTCCCTCCTCGCTCTCTGCCCTCGACTTTGCCACCTACTTTACATCTAAAATTGACTCCATACGTGAGGACATCATATCCCATCAGACCCTTAGCACTCCTCTCCCTCCTTGCCCTTACCACCCCTCCCCTTCTGTCTCACCAACTCTGACATCCTTCTCCCCTGCTTCTGGAGAGGAAGTCTTGGCCCTCATACGGTCCTCCCCTCCTTCCACCTCCCCTCTTGACCCTATCCCTTCCCGTCTCCTCTCCCACTTGTCTCCTTCTGCCTGTTCCCATCTGGCTCACCTCCTTAATCTTTCCCTATCATCTGGCACTGTCCCTTCTGCATTCAAACATGCTCTTGTCTCCCCCATTCTTAAAAAACCTACCCTTGATCCTAACATACTTTCAAACTATCGACCCATCTCTCTTCTCCCTTTTGCTTCCAAACTCCTTGAGCGTATTGTCTACAACCGCCTTACCACCTTTCTTTCCTCCCACTCCCTCCTTGACTCATTTCAATCTGGCTTCCGATCTCTCCACTCCACGGAAACTGCCCTCACGAAAGTCAGCAACGACCTCCTTGCTGCCAAATCCAAGGGCCACTACTCTCTGCTCATTCTCCTTGACCTCTCTGCTGCATTTGACACTGTAGACCACCCTCTCCTCCTGCAAATCCTTTACTCTCTCGGTTTACGTGAAACTGCCCTCTCCTGGCTTTCCTCCTACCTCTCTGATCGTTCCTTCGCTGTGTCCTCTCATGACTCCTCTTCCCCTCCACTTCCACTAAAGGTAGGAGTTCCCCAAGGTTCTGTTCTTGGACCTCTCCTTTTCTCCCTATATACATCCTCTTTAGGTGAACTCATTAACTCCTTTGACCTCCAATATCATCTCTATGCAGATGATACTCAAATTTACCTTTCCACCCCTGAGCTCACCCCTGAGCTCCTTACCCGTATCTCCAACTGTCTCTCTGCTGTCTCTTCGTGGATGTCCCAGCGCTTTCTTAAACTTAACATGTCTAAGACTGAGCTGATCATCTTCCCACCCTCTTCCACTACATCACTTTCCACAATTTCGTTATCTATTGATGGCACAACTATCTCCTCTAGCCCCAAAGTGCGCTGTCTTGGAGTTATCCTAGACTCCTCCCTCTCCTTTAAACCGCACATTCAGCACATCTCGCAGTCCTGCCGTTTTCACCTAAAAAATATCTCCAGGATTAGACCCTTCCTCACCCAGGATGCCACTAAAACCCTCATCCACTCACTGGTCATATCCAGATTGGACTACTGTAACCTTCTCCTAGCTGGCCTCCCAGTCTCTCACCTCTCTCCACTACAATCTGTTCTCAATGCTGCTGCTCGGCTCATCTTCCTCTCCAGACGTTCTATATCTGCTTCCCCTCTCCTTCAAGCCCTACACTGGCTCCCCTTCCCCTTCAGATGCCAATTCAAGGTTCTTACATTCACCTATAAAGCCCTCACCAAATCCTCTCCCGCATACATTTCTGACCTTCTCTCCCTTCACACTCCCACCCGCCCACTTCACTCAACTAATGCATGCCGCCTCTCTTGCCAACTGATTACTTCCTCCCACTCCCACATCCGAGATTTTGCCCGTGCTGCTCCCTACCTTTGGAATGCTCTCCCTCTCCCTATCAGACTCTCCACCTCTCTACAAATCTTCAAACGGGCTCTCAAGACCCACTACTTCATCAAGGCCTTCCAGCACTCCTCCTAACCCACCTCATGCTCTTTCCTTCCTATCTTCCCCTTCTGTGTCACGCCTGTCTGTCTGCCCCTCCCCTTAGAATGTAAGCTCTCATGAGCAGGGACCTCTTCCCTCATGTGCTTCTCTTTACATTTTCTTCTACTCTCTACTCCCCATTAGGGCACCTATCACGGGACCGCCAACTCCCGGCAGCTTATTGTGAGTGCTTTAATCACTATTTCAGCAATGTATATAAGTTGTGTCCTTGTCCTGCACTGTAATGTACTGTAAGTTACTTGTTTCTTGTTCACTTATTAGTTCTATGTACTATGTAAGGCGCTGCGGAACACTTGTGGCGCCATATAAATAAAGGATAATAATAATAATAATAATAATAATATTGAATACCGACTGAAGACGCCGTCGTCCCAGGGAGGATGTGTTTCTTCAGAGGTTCCACAGTGTGAGAAACTACCATATAGGTAAGGTGCGTATGGAATAGAAAAGAATGTTCCCAGACTGACAACAAATTGGTAGCGTGTCATGTTGGCCTGCCCCATTTTCAACAGCCACGCCCCTTTCATCATTTTGCCGCGCGCCTAAGGTGCGTTAAACTTGGTGGGGGGCTCCAGTCTTAAATTTGCCCTGGGCTCCGAAGACCCTAGTTACGCCACTGCCCAGACCTATGCTTCAGGCAATACGCATAGAAACGCACTAATTGTTTTGTATTATCTAAAGCTGTGTGGAGGACTTGGTAAAAGCAGGGACACTTGATCACAGGGAGCAAATAGTGCTTTCAATGCATGCACAGACCACAGTATTCTGTCCAGAAATCACCATTAAAATCAATAATACTCTAGACCTCAATCCCAATATCACAGCTACTGCTTGCAACATTTTATTTCTGGCAATGCGGACACATCAGGTTTGTCTCCTTTCCTTACATTAACGAGTTGCAGCAGCAGCAGCAGTTCACAAGACTCATTAGTGCAGAAAAATATTGTTGAAGACTTGGTGTAAGCAGCTCCAAAGTAGAAGAGTGATCCATCTGTCGGGGCTAACAGGAGAGCTGGCTCAGGAATGAGAAAGGCTGTATATATGTGTCAGATACTCATAGCCTCCTGCACTACTACATCGTTAAGAACAACTCTCCAGAAGAGATTATCAGTACATACAGTATGTGGGAACTGATGCACCATGCAAATGGGAGTGGTTTTGGAGGAGGAACCCCAGCCTATATAATAGTCTAACCACGGCACAAATATGGGTTGATTTTGTTGCAATAGGACTCAACCCTCCAAACTGTAATCTCTCTGCACATTTTAAATCTGCCCCACCTGCAGTGCAACATGGAAAAGGTGCACATTTGTTCCTTATTTTGCTTTACTCCCAAATCTGAATTATTTCCGTAGGCAGGGGCGTAACTAGGTATTTGGATGCCCCATAGCAAAATTTTGAAAGGGCCCCTCTGTACCACCCAATGGTGATAAATGTATATAACACAGCTGCACCCCTTGCACCTATGGTAGCTACGTCCATGTCCGTAGGATCTTAATGCTGTTGTAATGTTGATCCAAATTGTGTCCCTTAATAGATTTCCTAATGACAGTATTCGTCTGAACATTTAGGTGTAACTTTCAATACACCAGACTTGTCTTTTATATTAAAGGCTCAAAGGTGAAATGACCTCTGCACAAAAGACATTAAAGGAATACACGTTATTTAGAACAACGCTATGGCACACAAAGTCAAAGTTTATTGGTAGTGATGAACCACAAAAATGTCCTCAAATCAATTTTAGATTGCAACTTCACAAACTATTCCACCCTGTCATAAATGTAAAAAGTCAGTAAAAAAAAAGCATTAAAACAAATATATCAGAGGGGCCGCTATTACCATCAATAGCTCTCATTAGAGTAATGCACTAATTTACAGGCTTGGGGAAGTCCATAAAAACAGCAGAGAGCTGCATTACTAGGCTGTAACCTAAGAATACCATATAAAGGTCAGACTGAACAAGTTTCCCTGATCTCTTGACATTTACAAGGTGGTCCTCTGCCGGCACTCACAATGTCTGCCTTTTTATGTCTGCCCTGTGGAGGTAAGCTTCCCAAAGCAGCTATCATTGTGGGGGTCACATATTGGTACAAACCAATCTCACTATCCCAGTGGACCCTTTGAAGTTATAATAATCACAATGTTAAACGATGGCAGAAAGTAGTGCTCATTGTACTTACCATGCAATAGCACTCAAAAACTACAGATGTACATACATATAGTCTATAGGTACCAGTCTGAAAAAGTACCTATCTTGTGTACATTTATTACTACTATATATTTTTCTACTATGAGATGTGTTCAATTTGAGCCGAGCTGCGATACTTTTTCGCGGCCCGGACTTTTCGCCTACTTTTTTGCAGGCGGAAAAGTATCGCGCGCGTGCACGCTTTACCCCGTATTCAATTTGAAAGTAAGCGAAAACGAGACCCGGCGAAACTTGAACAGGCGGAAAGTACTGTCACATTTGGGGAAATCAGCCTGACACCCCCCAAAAGATGCTCTGACATGGGGGTTCACTATGATACCCCCCGATTTGGCTTGCTGAAGGTATTTGGTGTTTTTAAATGGGCTCAATAGCTGCTAAATAGCGTTTTTCTATACGTGGTGCAGAATAGTATTCTGGAGTATTTTTTCCAGAAAATAACTTATCCCACAAATTTGGGGTACTTGAAAATGGGGGCCAGCATATTTAAAAGTTGCTAAAGTGAAGTTGAAAAAAACGCGAAAAATCCACCTGCCACAAACACCTGCAATAAAAAAAAACACTTGAGGCATACTTGGGGACCCCCCCAGAGTCAAGTCCGCTAGTTTTTAACTTTGTACCCCAACGTTTTTTCTTTGCCCCCTTTTTCAAAGTCATTTTTTGGGGTGTCCTTAAGTGTTTTTTAAAAATGTTTTGACACAGATTACCTTTGGGGGACTGTCTGAAGGCTGCAGGGGGGTTCCCGCAACATTGCACCCTAAAACCCCAATTCTGCATTTTTTTTTTTCCGCCTGCTATTCAAAGGCAAAACTTTTTCGCCTATTACATTGCATTGACTTTCCGCCTAGGCGGAAAGTCTTTCAAATTGAATATGGAGGAAAATCAAAACAGGAGAAAATGACGACATCGGCGAAAAAGTATCGCGGATCTGGACTTTTCGCCTCAAATTAAATACGGGCCTATATCTGAAATATTGATCATACATGCTATTTAGAAATACATATTTTATTTCATAGTTATTTTGATAGAGAAAACAGCCTTCTATATCACTGGATCGTAAACTTCTGTAAAGGAAGATTGAACCATACTTGCCGACAATCAGCTCCAGCCTTTCGGGAGGGAGCTGATTGTCGGCTAACAGCGGGGGGCGGGGCCGGCCATTGGCTTCACATTGGGGGCGGAGCCAGGGCAGGGCCGAGCGATCGCGTCATCGTGGCTCTGCCCCCTCTTCACAATGCGGTTATTTTCTGGATTGCAAAGCAGGGGGTGGGGCCACGATGACGCGATTCAGCGCGAATTGCGTCACCGCCCCCCCACCCAACCCCCCGCTGTGGGGTTTCTAGATTTTTTTTTCAGGGGGGAGGTTGGGAGGGTCGAAGGCTTCCCGAAAATCGGGAGGCTCCCGGCCAAATCGGGAGGGTAGGCAAGCCTGGATTGAACAGGTTTTATACTGTTACCTATCTCAAAAAGGAAACACATTTTATGCTCTTTCTTCCACAAATATAAACATTACTGAAACTCAGCTCTGATGTTTTACCAATAGACATTGCTGTTTCAGTTTGTGCATATGTGCTGGGGGAGGTGATGGTTGCCGCTTGGCTATTGCCAGAGCCGTAACTAGACTTTTTGGTGCCCTGTGCCAGAAAGAGCATTGGCGCCCTCCCCCCCATTATTTTTCAAATAGAGACATAAGAAAGGCACCCGAACAAGGGCCATGGCCTCATGGGGAAGGGCCAGGGAAGAGATAGGGGAAGCCCGGAGCTGCTGGGGATAAAAGAAGATTAAGCTACAAGTGAGAATGATAATAAACAGAAAATTGACAGTCCCGGACAGTGCCCCCTGCCCTGCACTACCCTAGTTACGGCCCTGGTTATTGCAGCATATAACTGGGGAAGTTTTGTATTAAAGTTATTGGCCCTGGTTTTTACTATGAAAAGATCACCAAATAAGATATATTTAGATATGCTTTGGATCACAGCAAAATCTCAGTCATGGGGCTACTCACAGAACTGACATGGCAACTTATACCCCTTTCAGATCGCAAATTGAGAGTCGCACCCGGGATTTGTGCACGAGTCCATCCCGGGTGCGACCTGTCTGAGACGCCTTTCAGACTGGCGGATCGACTCAGCAATAATGCCGGGTCGATGACGCCATCAGCGTCACGTGATAAGCCGGAGCTTGGAAATTAGATCATGTCCAAGTGCCGGCTCTCCCTATGCAGTAAATGGGACCCAGGTCGCCTCAACCCAGGTTACACGTTCACACCGCAGCACGAGCCAGGCTGAACTCGTGTTCAACTTTGCTCATTACCCAGATTGAAATGCTCGAGCCGGGATATTTCAACCTGGCCCATTCACAATGTGCAGTAACCCGGGTTGTTGCACATTCATGTGCAATAACCCAGATTTACTTGATGGCAGTGTGAAAGGGTATATTAGTAAATTTCCTGATAATACAGTTACACAACCAAAATTATGTGGAATCCCTCCTAATTAGTATGATTTGCAAATTCAACTACACCCAATGCTAACAGGTGCTGTCACGACCTAGCTCTGGGGGAACTAGGGTGTGGACTAAGCAACAAGCAAAGAGGATGGATGTAAGTCTTTCTCATCAGCTAGATCCGGGTATTGGCGAGACCTGACCAAAGGCGCAGAGTCTAACTCACTGGGAGGTCTTCGCCAGTGACCCCTCCAATTGGGACATGGGCTTCGCAGCACCCAGCAAGCAGGTCCTGGCCCTCTGGTAAGGTACCCGGAAAATAGCTATTTGGAATATTGGTTAACAACAGTTATTATTGTTCTACAATGTCCTAAGTTTGGTAAACTCAACAATTAAAATATTTTGAAATTTGTGAAGCTTTCTTTTCAAGAGATATATTTGTTTCTATACCAAAAGGATTACTATATTGTATGAGCCAAAGTTAGGATTAAATAAATTAAACATTTTTTTATGTGAAATATTATCCTGAATACATTCTCCTAAAGAGGAGAAAACTACTGCAGCGATACATTTGCTTAAATCATCTCTGTGGATGTCCTATATCAGAATCTCCTTTTTACATTTTTTCCATACAGATCTAATTAAAAGTTACGTTTTAGACAATACAGTCTTAGAAAAGAGTGCACCAAAAAGGAGATTCTCTGCTCTAGTTGAACCATTCTTTTGGATGATTCAACACCCACTGTATAAGTATACTGTACTTTACAGTGGTGCACCAACAACTACCGATAGATTGGGTTTTTGAGTATAATCTCAATATATGAAAACTATGATGTTGGTCTTATATTGGTACTAAAATGAATGTCCCCTGTGCGGATTCAATACACCCCTCCCCAGCAAAAGAGCATTGAAGTGTATCACAGGAAATCAGTACGCAGGTTAGCACTGAAGTGTATCAAAGGGGAACAGTATGCAGGTTAGTACTGTAGTTTATCACAGGAGATCAGTATGCAGGATAGTACTGAAGTAAATCACTGGAGATCCAGACGCAGAATAGCAATGGAGTATATCACTAGTGATCAGCACACGGATTAGTACTGGAGAGCAGCACTGGAGATCCAGAAGCAGAATAGCACTGAAGTATAGTCATTTGTAGTAATACAGCGTGGAGCTTGGAACGATGCAACAGCAATCACTGGAAGTAGTGAAGTTGTTCAGGCAACTTCCTGTTCCTGGAGCCCGGCTATATACCCTTGGGTAGCTGTCCATTGGAGGAGAGAGTCAGCTGAGAGCTGTTAATGCTACCATTGGATGAGAGACCAGTCAGATGATACAGACAACATGGCTGCGTCCATGACCATGACCGTGGGAAGACTCTGCAATGGAACAACACATGGAAGTCTTAGCAGACCCTCGTCACAAGTCGCCATAACGTCTTGTTTGACATCAATACTCCAGGCAGCTCTCTCGCGCCTGTTGCTAGGAGACGAGGATGCCGGGCTGCTACTCCACGATGTCTTCCTACCTTACTGCTCCGTTACCTCCTCCCTGCACTGATTGGATCTTCTTCCTTTTTTACCTTCGCTAGTTCTCTGCTTTGATGCCGGTCATAGCGTTCAGTATGTAGCTTCTGGTTCCTGTGAATGAGTTCATGTTCCTGTATGTTCCAGCTCCTCGTGTTCAGCGTGCATCTCTACTGTCTCTGCTGCACTTCAGTGTCTATGTGCACTATCTGCTAGTAATACCATAGCAGTTCCTGCAGCACTGTAGCGCCTGTGTGGACTTTCAGCCAGTACTCCATAGCCGTCTCTGCCGCACTTAAGCGTCTGTGTGGACTATCCGCCAGTTACATCACGGCAGTCACTATCTGTGTGGATTATCGCTAATTACATCAGCAGCCTCTGCGCACTTCAGTGTCTATTCGAACTATCTGCTAATACACCACAGCAGTCCCTGATGCACTCCAGCGTCTGTGTACACTACCAATTATTTACATCACAGCAGTCTCTGCCGCACTCCAGCATCTGTGTGGACTCTCTGCTACACATCAGCCCTCAAGGCTGCTACCAGCCAAGTACACATCAGCCCTCAAGGCTGCTACCAGCCAAGTATACCTCAGCCCTCTAGGCTGCAACCGACCAAGTACACGACAGCCCCTCAAGGCTGCTGCTAGCCAAGTATATCTCAGCCCTCAAGGCTGCAGCCAGCCAAGAATACATCAGCCCTCAAGGCTGCATCCAATGAAGTACACATGAGCCCTCAAAGCTGCCACCAGCCCGATTTATATCAGTCCTCAAGGCTGCTACTTGGCCATCAGGCCACACTCCAGTCAAGTACACTCCAGTCCTCAACGCTTCTTTAATAATTGACTCCTCATCAATCATATTTTCTAAACTTCTTTATCAATTGACTCTTCCAAGCTTCTTTATAAATAGACTTCATATCAATCGATTCACACCTCTAATGATAATATTTCTTCCAGTGAATTCTCTCAGTGATTCATAAAAAGCCAGTGGAGAATGCTCAGCACGCCACCCGCCGCTGCACCTAGTGTCTGACCGCCCGAGAGATTAAGGGAAGCTGGCGCCGTGGTGAGTAGTGGCTGATCCCAGGCCGCATCCTGACAGGTGCAAGTATAGAGTGATGTAATCTCCATAGTCAAACATTAGCACCATAATCGTTCATACTGAAGAGTTCATTGACTTTCAACGTGGTCATAAAATACCAACTTTCCAACAAGTCAGTTTGTCAAATTTCTGCCCTGCTAGAGCTGTTTCAATCTGTGCTGTTATTGTGGAACAGAAATGTCTTAGAGCAGTGTTTTTTTAAATCACGGCACCCTAGAGTATCAGCATTTTATTCACAGAGCTCTAGGCCAAAAAACTCTTCTTGAGAAATTCTGTAAAAATTAATAAGTTAAGTGGTGGTGGACAGGGTTTTGCTTCTGTTTGTCCACATATTTTATGATTGGCAGCTGCTAGCTCTGGTTTTGCCTATTACATGGTCCATAAGTATTTTGATGTGGTCCTGGACCACCAACCTGTGGCACCCCTGCAAGTGCATGGCAGCACCCACATGGTGCCACGGCACCAAGTTTGGGTACCACTGCCTAAGAGCGATAACAGCTCTTTGCTAAAGCAAAAAAAAATCATCAGCCCTCGGTTACAATATTCACGAACAAGTTACAAAATGCTTTTGGAGCCAACATCCACACAAAAACTGTGACATTTTTGAGGTTCATGAATTGTGGTTATGTGGCCGAGCAACCACACTCACATCTCAGAACACCATGCTCAATTCCAAACTTCGAATGGATTTGCATAACAGAACACCTCAATTTAACTCAGGACCATTCTCTGGCGTGACGGATTATGCTCCTCCGTCTGGCAGTCTCACAAAAAAATCTGGGTTAGGCAGATGCCAGGAGAAAGCTTCCTGCCCAAATGCAAACTTAAAATTTTGGTGGTGGAAGAATAATGGTCTGTGTCTTGTTGTCATGGTTTGGCCTAACACTACATACAATCACATTATAGAGAATTGCGTGCCTCCAACTTTGTGGCAACAGTTTGTGTAAGGCCCTTTCGTGCTTTAGCATCATAATGCCCCTGGACACAAAGCGGGGGCCATTCAAAAAATATGTTTTTGAGTTTGAAGTGGAAGAAGTGGACTATGCTGCACAAAGCCCTGACCTCAGCCCTATCAAACTACTTTAGGATGAACTGGAACGCTGACTGTGTGCCCGGCCTTAAAACCCAACAACGGTGTTTGGCCTCACTAATGATCTTATGGCTGAATTTGTATTCCTGCAGCCATGTTTCAAAATCTAGTGTTACATTTTTCCAGAAGATTTGTTGTTATAGCAGCAAAAGGGGACCAAGATTCCCTTGATTTTGAAATACAGTAAGAAGTTCACCAAGCACAGATGTGCCCATATAATCTTACTTTCGAGCACTACAAGTCACATTAAACATAACGCATGAGCAGCATACGTCTCGGTAGCGCCAAGCTTCTTTTCGGGTATCTTTTACCTTCTAATGTTTAGGTTTGACGTGCCACAGACACAAATAGGTTATCACACAAAACAGCATGATAACCTAATTTAGATCAGGGACCAAATATATATATATATATATATATATATATATATATATATATATATATACACATACATACACCATTTACAAATATATATATCTCTCGCTCTCCCTCTCTCTCTACATATATATATATATAGAGAGAGAGAGAGAGAGAGAGAGGGAAGAGACAAGCTCCTGGTGGTGTAGTATAATCAGATCGGTAAGTGAAGCTTATTGAATAGATCTTGTGTCGATCTGAGAACTAAATATATACTTGCAAATTTGCTTGTCTATAAAGCAGTGTATTTGCGTCTGTCGTAAACCATTCCCTGATATTAGGGACATTCCATTTCCAAAAATGTGCAGACATTCAACATTCCTTAATCTACCGTATCACATGCATACCAGGAATACCTCATAAAAGGCATTACTACCCGGGAAAATCTCATGGACGACATATTTCATGGAAGGCATTACCACGGATGATTAATGATTGTGACCAGCGATGTCTGGCTAGAATTGTTCATGGTAAAAGATAAGAGACACTAGCAAAAATCAGATCCACGCATATCCAGCAGGCCAGTGCCGCGTTCTTTAATTTCCGTGGGATATGGGAGCAGAACACCCATCAGGATGCCCCAGTTAACACTACAACACCGAACACACTACATCGCCTGGGCTTGTGACATCGCTAATTGGACCTTGGAGGACTGGCAACATGTGGCATAGTTTGATGAGTCATTTTCCAGTTGATTTGGGCTGATGGTAGGCTAAGGGTGTAGTGCAGATCCCATGAGGCCATGGACACCAGTTGTCAACAAGGCACAGTGCAGGCTGGAGGTGGTACCATAATGTTGTGGGGTTTGTTCATGTGGCATGGGATGGGTCCAGTGGTCAGTCTGAACACGTCATTGACCGGTAACCGCTACATTTCATTGCTTGATGACCATTTGCAGCCGTTCATGGGCTTCATGTAACAACACAATGATAAAATATTCCAGCAGGATAATGCATTGTGTCATCGGTCTGAAGTTGTCCAGAATTGGTTCGAGGAGCATGTTCACCAGACATGAACCCAATTGAGCATTTACTGGACATGGTGAAGAGGTCCTTTCACACCCAAGATTCTGCACCTACAAATATCAGGGAGCTAGCTGTGGGAAGCTATCCAGTCGTCAAAATCTCTCCGTCCACTTTGTCGGGCTAGAGGGAGGTCCTACATGATATTAGGCATCTATTCCATGACTTTTGGCACTTCAATATATATATAAATACATACATACATATATATATATATATATATATGTATGTATGTATATATATAGCCAAGCCAGGGAAAGAGAAAGTAATATAGCGTATTATGTTTTTATACAGAAATAGCGAGGCAGGACTACAATTAGCTGCATACCATATTTCGTAGTAAACCAAGCATGTAGTATGTGTCACCAAAGTATCTCCCAGTATTCCTTTTCCTCCTCAATAATCCTTGGAGGTGTAAAAGCTGTGCACAAGCTGGGCAGGAGGCTAGGTACGCAGCTAAGTGTAGTCCTGTCTCGCTATTTCTGTATAAAAACATACTACGCTATATTACTTTCTCTTTCCCTGGCTTGAACGAGCCCTCTTCAAAGGTGTTCCAGTAGATGACAACCCATTTACCCATCCACATTTGAACCATATCATTGGAACCCAGATAAGCTTTAAAGTTCTTTCCTTTGGTACACACATTCATTTTGAGCACCAATTATCACTATACCGAATATAATACACTATCAGGCGCATGTCTTTTTTAACCCCCTTTTTCAGAAATCACCTAATCCGCTGGCCATAACGGAACACTAAGAAGACTGCTGCCGCCATTAATGAAGGATCAGTGACTTGTATTACATACCCCATATTTTCACTACACTTATATTACCTCTATACACATCCCATTGAGGGAACCACTACATTTGTGCGCTGTCCCTAAACACAACTTCACCATATATATATATATATATATATATATATATATATATATATATACACACAGTCAGGTGCATAAATATTGGGACATTGACAGAATTTTCATATGTTGGCCTCTATTCACCACCACAATGGCTTTGAAATGAAACAAACAAGATGTGCTTTAACTGCAGACTTTCAGATTTAATTTGAGGGTAATTACATACAAATCAGGTGAACGGTGTAGGAATTACAACGGCTTCTATGGGCCAAATGTAATAGGGTGAGAGTTTAGAAAATGTGAGAGTTTAGCAGTAAACTCCAAAGAGCTGTCACTATCAGTGAAGCAAGCCATCATTAGGCTGAAAAATCAATACAAACCCATCAGAGAGATAGCAAAAACATTAAGGGCCTCATTCAGAGGCGGTCGGAGGATGCAAGCGGTCGCTCAGAAACTGGGCGGCCACTTGCATCCTGACCGCCCGCCTCTGTTGCGGTCGTTAGGCTGTGGGTTAACACCCACAGCTCTAACGACCGCTCGGGTGATGGTCGCGATGGTCAGAGACCATCGCGACCATCTGGGCTTACGACGAGACTCTAGGGTAGGGTCTCACTTGTCGTAAGCCCCGGGGAGCTTCTGGCTCTGTCAGAGCCGGAAGCTCTCCACTGACATCACTAGTGAGGAACGCCTCCGTTTGGGCTGCCACCCCCCCGGCCCGCCTTCCAAACGGGGCGAGCTGTCAATCAACATCGACAGCTCGCCCCCTTTGGAAAGAGACCCGCTACGACCAGCGCTGTCGGTCGTAGCGGGTCTCACGCATGTGTACGAGGGAGCCGGCTCCCTCGTGCGCATGCGCACTGGCAAAACATCGAGGCGGCCGTGCGGTCGTAGACCATACAGCCGCCTCTGAATAAGGTCCTAAGTGTGGCTAAATCAACTGTTTGAAACATTCTTAAAAAGAAAGAATGCACTGGAGAGCTCAGCAACACCAAAAGACCCGGAAGACCACAGAAAATAACTGTGGTGGATGACAGAAGAATTATTTCCCTGGTGAAGAAAAACCCCTTCACAACAGTTGGCCAAATCAAGAACACTCTCCAGGAGGTAGGTGTATATTTGTCAAAGTCAACAATTAAGAGAATACTTCACAAGAGTGAATATAGAGGGTTCACCACAAGATGTAAACCATTGGTGAGCCTCAAAAACACGAAGACCAGATTAGAGTTTGCCAAACAACATCTAAAAAAACCATTACAGTTCTGGAACAACATCCTATGGACAGATGAGACAAAGATCAACTTGTACCAGAGTGATGGGAAGAGAAGAGTATGGAGAAGGAAAGGAACTGCTCATGATCCAAAAAATACCACCTCATCAGTGAAGCATGGTGGTGGTAGTGTCATGGCGTGGGCATGTATGGCAATGGAACTGGTTCCCTTGTATTTATTGATAATGTGACTGCTGACAAAAGTAGCAGAATGAATTCTGAAGTGTTTCCGGCAATATTATATGCTCATATTCAGTCAAATGCTTCAGAACTCATTGGACGGCGCTTCACAGTGCAGATGGACAATGACCCGAAGCATACTGCAAAAGCAACCAAAGAGTTTTTTAAGGCTAAAAAGTGGAATGTTATGTAATGGCCAAGTCAATCCCCTGACCTGAATCCGATTGAGCATGCATTTCACTTGATGAAGACAAAACTGAGGGGAAAATGCCCCAAGAACAATCAGGAACTGAAGACATTTGCAGTAGAGGCCTGGCAGAGCATCACCAGGGATGAAACCCAGCGTCTGGTGATGTCTATGCGTTCCAGACTTCAGGCTGTAATTGCCTGCAAAGGACTTGCAACAAAGTATTAAAAAGTGAAAGTTACATTTAGGATTGTTTAGTTTGTCCCATTACTTTTGGCCCCTTAAAAAGTGGGAGGCACATATAGAAACCGTTGTAATTCCTACACCGTTCACCTGATTTGGATGTAATTACCCTCAAATAAAATCTGAAAGTCTGCAGTTAAAGCACATCTTGTTTGTTTCACTTCAAAGCCATTGTGGTGGTGAATAGAGGCCAAAACATAAAAATTCTGTCAATGTCCCAATATTTAGGCACCTGACTGTATATATATATATATATATATATATATATATATATATATATAGCAATACAAAGAGGCGAAACTCTGAGTCTGTGAATCAAACAGTTGACCCTGTGCCAGGGTCATTTATTAAGGTCAATGTTTCGGGGAACAAATCCCCTTCCTCAGGACAACATCAATACCAAGCAGTGTGCAAATACATTGTTACATAGACATAGAAAACATGTCACTTACCCCCATCTCCCAATGAGACCAGGCCCCGTCGGCTGCCCAATGCAATCACCCCCCCAGCAGCGGTGTCAACCTCCCCAATGCAATCAACCTCCCCCAGCAGCGGCGTCAACCTCCCCAACGCAATCAATCTCCCCCAGCAGCAGCGCCTCTTTGTATTGCTACATTTTGAGGGTGCCGACCCTCTAGGATGGCACCTGAGCGCAAAGTATTGATTGACTGGCATGGAGGGCCGGGGCTTGGTATTTGCATATATATATATATTATAATCAAGATTAGATTACATTAGGAGGGATTCATCCTGCTGTTATCCTCCACCGGTTAGTAACATTGTTTGACATTTGTGTACCTTTCTGATGGATTCCTTCATTCCTATCTATTGAATTGGTGTAAATACATTGTTTTCTGGGCAATATTCCCCATGGTCTGATGTAATCTTGGACTGGTGTCTTTATTAATCTCCTGGGGAATTTAACAATATCTTATAGGTAACACAAAACTCTTTTGGCGCAAATACAATAAAAGCAGCAATTTGTCAGACAATATGAGTCACCTCACTCATTAATCATACAAATAAACAATAATGACAAAAAATGCACTTGAACATATGCTCAGGCATAATTCAAGTATAATAATACCTATCAATAAGGTGTATCTTGGACTCTCAATGTTCAGTGAGCAGCTCCAAAGATATAAATAAAAATAGAAACATACAATAGTGAAATACTGCAAAAACAGTCTTTCAAAAACACCATTCAGTGTCTGCAGGGGGAATGTAGTGTTGCTAGGGTGCAAATTCCAGTTGCACAACGTGAAATCACAGTATCCAAACCGATGCTTGCAAAATGCTTACATGTGAGCCTGCTGTGCTATCGCACATAAAGGTCTATTTTTGCCGTCACACCTTTACAGCAGTAAGTTGGAATGTCCACCCGTCGGGTAAAAAGCAATTTGTTTATTCTCACAATAGGACAGTGTTAAAAGACAGGGATAATACACTGTACATTCTAGAACAATAGGTCAGATCGTATATATTCACCAATTTGATGATAATGAAACCCCGGGTTGTCTCATGCTCCAAGTGGGACCAATCAGTGCTGCATCAAAAAAGTATATCCCCTGGTTACTGTCCATGACAGTGACCAAGGGATATACAGTTTTGATGCAGCACTGATTGGGTTTAGATGTAGCTCTGCTGCTTGCTAAGACACTAACTATATTCTGCTTTTGTTACGTTTTCCGGTTTTCTGAATATTGTGTGTTTTTATTACTTTATGTGCAAATTCTCCTGTCTGCAGTTCTATTATTATTTCTGCTTTAATGTTAATTTTACTTAATATTTGAATAAGCGTTACTATTTTATGGGCGCAATCTGCTCTGTCATAGTAGCCCCTGTCATTTTTGCAATGTCTTTATCCTGGTTTTGGGTGTGGCGGGTCAGTAGGTAGATTAGTGTAGTTAGTGGAGGGTTAGGGGTTTCTAAGTATACCTAGGTTGAGGTTAGGTTATACATGGTGGAGGGTTATGGGGAGGTTTGCTTTAGTTTATGGCGGAGTTGTTAACGGTGTTTAGATTTGATATTCTGGCGGATATAATTTTATTGTATATATCATTTACTGTTATAAATGTTATATACATTTATGTAAATGTATATAACATTTACATTTACATAAATGTTTCAACACTACATTTTATGTAGTGTTGAAACATTTATGTCTGTTTTATCTATGACCCGGTTTCAATTAGCTTTATGCTGCATGGACCAAAATGGTGCCTTTGGGTATGTGTTAGAATATCAGTATTGGTCTTGAGCTGGTTGCTTATCTTTAGTACATACGTATGACAAATTATATGCTTTATTTCTTCATATATTTTGATTTTGCTGTCAATGTTTTTTTATATTATCTTAAGTCATACTTCATATCTGCCAACACTATTGTATTGTACTCTTTATTTTGTTGGGTATATTTTAAAAAAAAGTCTATAAAAAATACTTAATTAAAACAAAAAAAGATTACATTAAATTACGATGCAGCAGGTGGGACATGAAATTCTCTCTTTATTAAACTGTTCAGCAACATTGAAAATGTTGGCATCAATATTATAGTCTGTCACTTGCAAGGGGGTTAATAATGCTGTTGTCAGAAGAATACTAGAACAATAAGTGGGGGCACTGTGTATGTCAGGAGGTGCTACAGACAAGGCCTTCCTTCAGTATCACAGTCAAGTAGATTTCAAGTATAATGAAATACTGAAATCATTATGCAGATAAAATAGGCAAAAAATAAAATAATGAATACAAATTAAAAACCAAAAAAAACTTTCCATTAGACATTACGTCTATGATAAAGTTATGGCTGTTTTCACCAGAGATATGACTTTTTGCTATTTATTAAATGCTATTGCGGGTGGGGGTTGTCAACACTGGTAGCCAATTAAAGCAACAGCTTTGCATGGGGAAGCTACTGTAGTTATCACCTTTCTAAGGACATTGGCAGTACAACTACTGTTCTCCTTCACTATCATCATCTCAGGTAGGTGGTTTAAAGGGTAAAATACATCATTATTTTTTAAAAAAAAGCATTTTTTTCCTTCTTTCAATTTTTTATTTTATTTTTTGTTTTCTTTTTTCTTTATAGAATCTGTAGCTGAAAGCCTATGTTCAGGCTGTCAGCACAGCGTACCTGTGTAACCCAGCAAAGCTAGGTCATGCATGCGCATAGGAGACCTGGAGTTCTTATCGCTGCCAGACAGTACTTTTTCTGTTAACTAGATACAGAAAATAGTTACTATTGCTGCAGTAAGTTTTTCTGGCCATATTGATATAAAGACCCTTGTGGCTTAATACCCACTCTTTAATCCTTGATTTCCATGGTTAATGTTGTTATATAATTTATTATCAACCTATACGGTAAAAAGTAAAATCATGCCTGCAGTTTATAAATACTGCTAATTTGCTTCTTTAGCGGTGTTGGTAATGACATGAGATTTTAAAAACTGTTGCTTTTTTTTTAAATTAATTTTACTATATTGTAGGCATGGTGCTCCAAATTACAGAAAAACCATATATCCAAAATCCATATTTCCCAAGCATTCCAGGTAATAGATCCTGTACCTGTGAGTAAAACAACAAAAATGAGACACAGAAAAATTTATTTTCTTTGGTTGAACGTAGTAATGTGTATTTATTTGTATATATGTGTGCTAATAAAGTTTTAATAACACCAATACAGCCTTTTTAGCCCAAATACTGACATGGGCACTTCTGTTGGACACATAGGATTATTCTTGGCATTATGGTTTATTTGAACGCGGCAAGAAGCTACAGTATATTTTGCATATTACAGGTAGCTGTATGATATATTGGAAATTTGACAATTTTATGGTTATGAAATTTATTTGGTTTGCAATAGATGACAAAGAATATGAGCTGTATAATATAAAATCTGTATAATATACTGGTATGTTATTATTGTGAATCTTGTCAAAAGGGTGGGGCAAATTAAACAGCTGCATGGTCTAAAACAATTTCCAAGCACTTACATAGGCAAATATAATCCCTGCTAGAATAAATATTTAAACTTTTGAATGGTTTACTTTTTTTTTAAGCTATTTAAAGTACAATTTGCATAATGGATAAGTGCAGAGGCAATTAGAAATTTAATTTATACTTAAGATAAAATGTAAGTGTCAGCTTGTGTTTCTGAATGCCATGGTCGAAAACTTGAGAGATTGTTTGGGCACATGAACAAATACAGATGATTTAAAATAAATATAAAGCATTGAACCCTTTTAAGGCTTTAAAAGCATTCTATTTAGTGAATCAAAACCCGGGAAATCTCAATTCAATAAATTTTAGTTATTTGCCAAGAGGATTAACTGATACTTTACATACTGCTTACTTTATTTTTCATTTAAACATTACCATTTTTTTTATCTATTAAATGCTTGCAATTTGGATTTTCATGTTAGATAGAAACTATTATTTTAACAAGTGTTTGTTTTCGATAATATTGCATGTATTGGTTCTTTAAACAGAAAAAATATCTTACATCAAGAGGACAATAAACTAAAAACAGTAAAAAAAAATTATCACTTTCGGAAAATTAGTCCTATTGCTTCTTAGGGCACTAATGACTCATTTAGACAACACAACACATATAGCAGAATATTAATAAACTGTGAAAAATGTAGGAACAATATAATAACATAAATAGTGACAACCTGCCAAAATATTTTCATTATGCAATTTATTGGTTATATGTATTCTATGGCACTGCTGGGTCAATGGAAAAAAGGATAATGATCTGCACATAGGTTGTGGTAAACATTTCTGTGTAAAGTTTCCCAAGTACTGTTGAAAGTTCTGACTTTAGTTTAACAAGCAAAATAAATACTAATTAATTTTAAAACGGCATTGCAAAATGTAGGCATATTTGGAAAATCACTACTGGCATAAGTTTAAACACATCTCCTCAATCTACCTTTAACATATAAACTGAGAACATTGAACTATTTAACAAATGCTGCCCCCTGGAGTTCAATCTCCAAAATTGCTAAAATAAATAAACACAATAACTGAACTTTTTTTTTCTTCAGTTTTCCTTATTGCAGCAGCGAATGAAATAGAAAAATAGCCAAGATGTGTGACCTAATTTTCCAACAAAAATACACACATATTGTACTGTAGCAGGGGCAGATTAAAAAAGGTGTAAGATCATGTTTTTTGGCTGTGAAAATATAATTAGCTTCATATTTTAGTTACTTGTCATTTTCTCAAATTATAATATCAATCCCAAAGCATTTTAGTACTTCAACAACATATTGTTTACATAAACAGTTAATGCATGGAAAGTTCTCTAATAATAACATGAAACAATCCATAAAACTTAACAAGATTCTTCCATTAAATTTAAAAATATATTACAATATACAATAGGTTATAGGAAAAAAGAATCTCTAGAGCTGAAACTACTTCAGAAAAATATGAAAACTCCCAGCTGTACTAGTAGAAAGGATCTGCACATCTGTATTTTTGAAAATGATTAAAGGCTGCTATTCTGCTTGTAAAGGTACAATAAAGTACAGACAACAGATCACAATGTCACAGAATACAGTCTCCCTGGTGGTGAAATTAGGACCTTATCCATTGGCGTTACAAATCATTAAAGGAAGCAATATTTTTCATGTTTCATAATAAGTACCTCAAGTGGTAGAACTATCACTGTTACAAAGGGCTTGGTGACTATTGGTCCCGGTAACCAGGGGACCATCGGATCTGTGCATACTCAGAAAAGCAGAGGGGAGGCCTTCCCTACCCTCATATTTTGTCACTGGGACCGATAGGCTACTGAGTAAATTTGTGTTTTTTGTCTGAACCATGCATAAAGGCAACCATGGAGATGTCCATAATATCTTTCTACTCAATCATATAATTTATTTTGATGTGAAACATATACACATATGTACAGTTAATTCACCCACTCTTTAATACGAGTTGTTTGCAAGAAACAAATGTAATCCAGTTCAAACATTTACTTATTCTTCAGATGAATTGTAGCCATTTGTCCTCACTTATTTTTTGAAGTTTAAACATTTCTAAATAAATTACATATTTTTGTGAAAGTCAAGTATGGAAACTAGAGACTGACCGTACATACTGACCTCAGTTCACACATGATTGAGAATAACTAGCTTTTGTGGCTGGCGTTGCAATGACCCATGTATGATGTATATAATACAGTATTAGCCCCACTATCATGTGGCTGATCTGCCCAATTTTGCTGCACCCGTCCCATTCCTTCCTCTCTCTTGTTGGCTATTAATTCTTGCCACTGGCTCCCCACCCCTAAGTACCCGTGATCGTGACTCACATTCTCATAAAGGAGTGGATTCAAAATTGTGAGCAAAGACAAAAAAAAGAAGCAAATTTGTACCTTGGCAAAACCATGTTGTACTTCAGATGGGGCAGATTTAATATGTGCAGAGAGATTTATAGTTGGGAGGGAGGTGTCCTATTTGAACTCTTTAGTACAGTGTAAAAGTAATGGTGCATACACATGGTCAGATTTTTCTTCAGATCTGAACGATAACGATTTTAAAAGTCGTTCATATCTGAAAGAAAAATCTGACATGTGTGCAACAATGAACGATGAACGATGCGCGTTCCCGTTTGTCAGATAACAATATCGGACATCTGATGTGTTTGCAGTCAGTTTTGGACGATTTCCATTCATTTTAATGCATTCAAAAATCATTCAATCGTTTGGAAATCGTTCATCTGACCGTATGTATGCACCTCAAAGCTGTACACTGTTTGTGAGCAACAGCAGTAGCGTCATGGTGAGCAAGCTGCTAGCAACAATGTATGTAGTGATTAGCGGCAAAGCCATCTCTCTGTATACACGTAGCAGATGGGAACACCACTTGTGCAATATTATGAAAAAGATTGGCTGTGCGAACACACAAAATAATAACCCTGCCCTGTTGCGACGGTTTACACTGTAGTAGCAGTGTACAGTACGTGATTGGCCAACCTGCAAGGGATTTCCCTCCACTACTACAGTATTGTATTCAGTACTGTAGTTTTCCTCAGTGGAGAATTCACCATCCAGCAGTTAAGCTGTATAATGCATGATGTGGATTCTTTTGCATCTTAGCACGCCAACACCGGTATTTAAATGCCACAACTAGGACACCTGAATGCCACGCTCAAAGCAAAGATGTAAGAGGACACATCTGTACATGAAAAAATGGGTACAGCACTGTATTTACCCTTCATACAAAACATATACATTTATGTACACTGTTTGTATTGGAAAATGGTTTGTCCGGTGGCAAAATTGCTCCTTTTTGTTTTTTGCTTTACTCCCAACTCTAAATCATCCCAAACTGTGCAAAGGAAAGCTGTTTGGGAGAAAGTATGTTAATATGGCTACTATAAAACAGTATTAATTACTACAATATCTAAAAACATGCACAGAAAAAGTAAGGACTTATAATGCTGTTCTGAATAATAAGCTATTTCAGAATAAAGAAAAATATGAGAACATTTTTTTTATAAGTTCAAGCTTTTTAGAAGCTGTCATCTTATCGTAGCCCACTAATGTATGGTTTTCACTAATTAATATAACTGTTTATTCATTAAGAGATGCAGTTAGCTGTTAACTGTACAGTCTGTTCAGTGACCACAAGACCGTTAATCACACAGGCTGCTCTGTACACTACCCAGTGACAAATGAAGATGAGGCTTTCACTCAGACATGGCCAATTAATGGGTTGAACTCACTCAGTTACTAAACTTTTGCATCTGAGAAGTAAATTAATTTCTCCCTATGGTTTTCTGATCTTACAGAGTGTCTAGGTGCTAGTGACCCGTGACTCTTAAGCGAGTGGGAAAAGACTCACCTTCACAGTTTTATCAGTGAAGCATACAGCAGCTATAGCAACACTTAAAACAAGCTGTCAGTCTTAAGCAACCCAATCATTTCATAACCTGTGACTAGAGTACTCAATGGCTAGGGTGGGTGACTGAGGTGTGGTTCGTGTATCATATTAGGCAGATTTGCATGACTACATGTCTCTGACTGCTGTGTGTGGTCCCTAACCTATCTGCTGCAGACCACTTATTTACTAGCTTTCCTATATATATATATATATATATATATATATATTGTCGAAGCTGGATAATTGGCTGAGACAGAATCGGTTAAAATTTAAATCTGCACGACGCCATTTTGCGAATGGCAACAAGACGCCATTTTGCGAGTGGCCGCCCAGCACCATTTTAGCGAATCTCACACATTATAAGTACATACGGCGATGCTATTTTTTAGCATTGTGCGATTCCCACGCAATAAGACAATGTTAATAGTCCTCATTATATAAATACATACATTTACTAAAACATATAATATGAACAACCCTGCAAAACACGTACCACAGTGTACTCCACAAACACGTAGTCGCACAACGCTAACTAGCGTCTTTTCTTAATATACTTACACCTTGCACACTTACATAGGAAGGTTCCCTAGCATTTAAGGTTAATATCCAAGGTTTTATTCATTATTAATTATGTAATAAAGCGACTGTATTTAAGATCTCAGGTTTAGTAAATGATAAGCAGACCGTGTTTGGTGCCATTCTGAACCACTGTTTATTTGCAGATTTCCGGTTCCATCGGCAAGGAAATCGCAACACGCGTCTGGGAATTATGGATCATAGAGAGATAGGCATTGAAATGTACTCTGTTCATGTAATGTAATTAGCCAGTTTAGACTTGTTCTTCGGCGGGAAAATGGACACAAAGAAGCTGTTGGAGGCTGAACTATTACAATACAAACTGACCTATGAACTGCATCGTAACAGGAGAACCAGGAAGAAGAACCAATGGGATTATGCCAACTTATTCTATTGTATTGCCTATCTCTGCAAGGGTTTATATGCAAGCACCCTGAATCTGCTAGTCAGTCATCTTTTCTTTGCTGTTGACGGAGGTTTCATAGTTGATGCCGGGAATCTGGATTCAGAGCGCATGCGTATGTATTCGACTGTACCTAGTGATTGTATAATCTGTTTGCGCTAATTGTATTTAGATCACAGCGTGTAACTATCTGCTTTTTGGTGAATAATATATTTTTGTGCTTCGGAAACACAATCAAAGTATGGAAAGCAATTATTTCTTGTGCAACTTATAACGCTAAACAGCGACATTTAGGGTATATAGATAGGTAGGAATCGATAATATATACTGTATATATCTGCACTAATATTTAAAAAAAAAATTATTTGTAACAGTTTGCATAATCCACAGTACAATGTAGCAAATAACATTGCAGGTGATGTTAATCAAATGTTCTATATATTTTCTTTTTCTTTTTTATAAATGGACACTGAAGTTAATGTGCCTAAGCTATTTTGAACAAGATTTTATTCTTACTGCAAACTGTCTCCAAGTTGCAAAAGTGTTAATATTATATAAATATTATAATACCCTGTGTCTAGTGCTTACTCTATATAGCAACTTTGGTGCTTCATGAATTATTATTATTACTACTAGTAATGGGACTTGGCATATGCCAGTTGATCTTGGTCCACCATGCCCCCCCTTCCATCCCACTCCAGGTTTATGCCATTAAGCACCTCCACGCTATACTTACTAGTTCCCAGTGCAGTCAGTGGTCCTCCACCTGGAGAAGAGGTCTGCCCTATCCAGGGCCGGATTAAAGGGGGGGGGAGCGATCGTCCCTGGCCCCCACACCTGAAGGGCCCCCACACCCATTAATGTGAACTGGAGGAGACAGAACCAGTTCCGCCTACTCCGGCCAACCTAACCCCGGCGCCGCAGGGAGGCATTTGCCAGACACCCGCTGAGATTGTAACCAGCGGGTGCCTGTCTCCCTCCCCGCAGTGGCAGCTGAAGCCGGAGACTGAAGCTCATTTGTGAGCTCCGGCCTCCGGCTCACGCAGTGCACTATGGAAGAGACGTCATGACGTCTCTCCCATTGTGCAGAGGACAAGCCGGGTGGAATGGACGTGGACGGCAGCGGGTGCGGGGCTTGAGGTAAGTATTAGCTTTTTTTTTTTTAAAGTCCAATTGGCTTTTCTACTGGGGGCATTATTCGGGGGGGATTACTACCGGGGGCATTACTCGGGGGGGGGGATTACTACTGGGGGCATTACTATTGGGGCATTACTATGGGGGGCATTACTATGGGGGGCACTACTCAGGGGGCATTAATATTGGGGGCTCTATTCTTGGGGGCTTTACTATTTGAAGGCGGGGCATTACTACTGGGGCACTACTACAAGGGGCACTACTACTGGGGGCACAACTACAGGGGTATAACTACTGAGGGCATTTATACAGGGGGCATTACTATCGGGCACACACAGGGGGCATGACTACTGGGGGCATTACTATTGGGGGCACAACTACAGGGGTAGTACTACTGGGGGTAGTTATACAGGGGGCATTACTATTGGGGACACAGCCACAGGGCACTACTACAGGGGGCATGACTACTGGGGGCACTACTAATGTGAGTATTGCATAGGGGGCACTGCATAAAGGGCACCACTACTGTGGGCTCTGCATACGGGGCACTACCACTGTGTGCACTGACACTACTGGGGTCCCCATTGCGCATACCCCCAGTTTGTCACATTTAATAGGGGCCCCCACATGTTTGTTGCCCAGGGGCCCCCACAGACCTTAATCCGGCCCTGGCCCTTTCGCTGCAGTGGGAGCCGTTGGTGGGGGCACCGCCGGCTCTAACTGCGCATGCTGCAGAAAGTATGGTCTTTTGACGATTAGAATAAAGATAATTATCAGGTAAAATAATAAAAACTATTGTAAAATGTATTTCTTATTATTTTATTGTCTTTCAAAATGAGAATATATCTAAATGTGAATCACAAAGACAGATTATCATCATGGAGCAAAAGTACAATATTAATTATATCAATTATAATACTGATTTAAGATGTGTAAAATGTGCAGATAACATATATCAAATGTAAAGAAAAAATGCTAAAAGAAGGGAAATTATCAGTATGTTTTTTTAATTAACATCAACCAATAAAATGTTTCCTTTCAGTAGCCTGCTATAATAATAAATTATAATATAAAAAAATACAAATCTGATTGACTGCCACCGTTTATAAAAACCTGTCATTTGTATATTATTACTGTACTACAGCAGTTACCATTGCTGCCACATAGCAATGGAGTTATGGGCACTATCTGTGTGGAGTTTTTGTGTTGGTAAAATTCCATAGACCCTAATGTTTCTGAGATAATTCAGAGTGTAAGCTCTAATCGGGCAGAGACTGAGGTGAATGATTAAATATCATCTGTAAAGTGTTGCATCATATGGTAGCACTATTTAAATGATCACAATAATTTAAGAGTGGTTCTGCTAAAACACAGAAACATAAATGCTGAAAATGTTTTCCAAACTCTTACCACTAGGATTAAATGCCATACAGCAGATCGGCTTCTCATGTGCAGGAAAATGAGCAACAATGCCTTCCCCATCAGAATCTTCATTGACGAGAACCTGATTAAAGAGAAAACGTATACCATTATAAAGTAACCTGAATGCTATTCAGCCAAACAAAATAACCACACAAATGCTCAATCACCTGCTGTTCTCAAAAAATGTATTAAATGACATTTTTCTTTTATAGTGGCAAATCACGTTGAAGCACGTCAATTCATAATTAAATAATTCAAGTTTATTCTGTAAAATGGGCAGTAAACTTAACACATCTAAAACATTCTAACTTTGCAATTATGAAGAACTAGCTGGTACAATACAATAAGATAAGCTCCAGAAACAGAGGACCTGATTCAGACCTGGTCACTAAGACGCGATCACTCGTCGCTGGGTGATTTTCGCATTCTGCGCATGCATCGCAGTGTGCATGAGCGAACCAGTGCGAGAGATCGGGAATCGGTCGCTCACTGCGCATAGACTGCCTAGCAGTGTGAGTGACAGGGGAAGCCGTTTGTGGGTGGTAAAATGAGCAGGCCACTGGAAACGCCGTTTCAGAGGCGTGCATAATTAACAGGCAGCGTCATAGTACACGTCACCTGGTTGTATTTCACACAGAAGTGCTCGCAGTGCTTGCGGTAGGGTATAGTCAACCTCAAGCGCTGCATTCGCTTCTGATGGTACCCGATGTACCGATGGTTGCATACACTTCCTGGAGATGACGTGCGCAAGTGGGCGTCTTAAGACAGGCTGGTGGGCGTTTACATACACAAAGCGATTGCACGCCAGGACATAGTAGCTTATGCCTTGCCGTGCGATCGCCTGCCATGCCGTCACTTAGCCAAATTTGCATACGCTGGGTGTGAGCATATGCATCTAGCAAGCGGCTCTGAATCGAGCCCAGAATACAGACGTCCAGGAATTACAGGGCAAAAGAAATTTAGTTGCAGGGCTAGTCTGTTTTTGTTTTTTTGTTTTGTACCAAACTATTATCAGGGAAACAGTTGTTAAAGGGAAATTTTTTTTCTATCATTTTCTTTATTTTGCCCCACGTTAACAACAATCTATTTTCCCTAAAAATATAAATAGGATAGGTGGGCTACACAAATAATAATTTTATAACTTAAGGCAAATTAGAAAAGCAACTCTTAAAAAATGTGTTAGTATATAAATCTCTTAATGACACAGGATAAACATTCAAAAGCATTAAAACTAATCAGCCAATCATAGACATGGTCATGAGTTTCAGTTGTTCAAACCAAACATCAGAACATTACAGGATCAATAAGATTTAAAGCCCAACTTAACCAATAATGCATTCAGTGCTTTATCTATCAACACTTGCTAAGGCATCTCCTTCTTTTAATTGACTTCCCTAAAACATTGCAGGCCAACATGTAGTTTAATAATATTTTTTTTAATATAGCGCTTTTGTCCATTAGCGCTTTAGATAGATTTGCTATAGTACTATCAAAATTAATACAAATACTGTATATGAGTTACAGCAGCATTCAGGTCAGAAGATAAAAAAAACCTCTTAGAAATGCAAAAGACATGGAGGAATAAGCCACGGTGCAGAACAAAAAGCAGTGGTAAATGGAGACAATGTGGCCAAACAGGTTCCTATTTATATGTATGGTGGGACTGCCCTGTGATATCCAAACTTTGGGACGAAGTCACATCTTTGGTGTTCCAGGTGCTCACTGATTCTCCCCCTAGAGACCCTCTACATATGCTTTAATGCAAACCCACTGGCTCTCTCTCTAAACCTCAGAACAAACTTTGTGGTCATATCTATAATGCTACCAAACTGTTGATCGCCACAAACTGAAGCCCCGGCAATGGCCTCATTGTTAAATAAAATATGGTATTTGGCTTCAATGGAATATATCACTGCACTCCTTCACGATTCAGTGAATAAGTTTCATGCTACCTGGGGCCCTTGGTACTCTGCATTTCATAGACAGTTATCCGGATTGGAGTGATTTTGACTTATTGTAAGTGTTAAACTATACCGTAGTTTGCTTTCTTTAATCCCACCCCCCCCATTTTTTTTTCCCCTTTTATTCTTTTTCTGTATATTTTTATAATTTCTTTTGCTTTATGTATTTTTGTAACAAATCAAAAATTTGATTGATGTGGATTTTTGTGAAGTTGTTTTATATATATATATATATATATATATATATATTATTTGATATATTTGAATTGTTGATTATTCAAATAATTTTTTGTGTGTGTTAATATTTGTGATGAATACATTTTCAAAAATTAAAAATAGAGATTACAAAAAAAAAGCAGTAGTAAAGGTGATTATATAGGTCATGCACTACTGCGTCTATAGTGGTGTCAGCTGCATTGGTACTGGTGGTGGTTGTCTCCTTTATAGTCTGGAGTCTCTTTATCTCTTTGCTGGCTTGACGTCATGGATCGTTGGGCAGCCAATACTGGTGGAGAGAGGTGCACAAGTACATGGGGTGTCCTATCCAGACTTGGGTCATGTCCCAAGCACCATATAAATACATTTGCACCAAGCATTCTTTGCTTGGTAATTAGGATATGTTGCTGGACGGCCTGGTCCTTACTACTGTAATTCCCCTGCTGGAATCGTGCCCTGTGAACAGAGAACTGTGTGGCCTGCTATCTGGATTGCAACCTTTTAGCCTTTCTGACAGACACCTGTGTACCGAACTTGCTTGCCACCTGGATCTGTACCTGCTTAACTCTACCTAGGCTAGACAGTGTATTGGAATCTGCCTGTGTCGTGAACATCATCTACCCTATGAAGAAACCCTGTATAGTGGTGAGCAATTCTTTATTTGCTCACTTGATTTGTATTGAATGCCTCTGCACATTGGGTCCAAACCTGAATTTCAGTCATCTAATAATCATCTGTGGCATTATATAGTACAATACTATATAGTACAATAAGGATGATAATTTGGTGACCTTCAACCTTCAAAATCCAAAGGCGACAAAACTGGTAGGAAGGTGAAAGGAAATTCTAGAGAAAATGCCGAGTGAGCAACAGAACATGTAACAACCTCTTTCATGATTACTAGGCAGTTAGGACAATAACAAAGAAGGGTCTTCTAGACATGACTGAACAGTGCTGAAGAAAAATAAACCTTCCCACTTAACAATAAGAAACCAGGGAAACTCATATCAAAATCGGATTGTGAAGGGTTTGTTATGGTATAATAGCTCCAAATCAGGATAGATCTGTAACAGTTATTGGTGATGGAGGACAAATTACTGATTCAGACTAAGGGGAAATATTGTGACATTGGGCCTGATTCAGAGCTGAACACTATTCCGATGATCACGCAGTTAAGCGATTATCGGTGGTCTGCGCTTGCTTCCCAGGCTCATTGAAGGAGCTCCGTCGTGCGCATGCGCGAGACCCGGGGAGCGACGGGCTTTCCATCGCTTCGGGTCTCGCACCAAAGGGGGCGTGCTGTCGATGTTGATTGACAGCACGCCCCCTTTGGTGGGCGTGCCGGGGGCACGCCTGCCAGACGGAGGCGTTCCCATGGGTACGCCTACCGTCTCAAGCCGGCCCCACTGATACACTAGTGATGTCAGTGGGAGTGATTTTGGCTCTGATAGAGCCAAAAGCACTCCAGGGCTTGCGGCAGCGAGACCCTACCGCAGGGTCTCCGTCGCAAGCCCGATGGTCGCTATACGAGCGTCCAGGAGGCCGCTCCATTTTCATGGAGGAGGGCCCTGATTCAGAGCGAGCGTTCAGCTCTGAATCAGGCCCCATGCACGCTGTGAAGACTTACTTATTCTGTGAGTGGTTACTGGGAATTCCGGCCAAAACGCAGGCATGTCGGGGCTGTTTCTTGGGGCGTGTACTAGCCAGCGTCTGAGATGGCACATGCACAGAACGAACCTCCAGCGTCTCAATTACCAAGCCCATTCTGAGTGACCATAGACTTACTCATGCTGTCAATGTTTTAAAGATTTGAGTACAATGCTGTGTTTGTGTACGCAATTGCGGGCAACTACGAGGGCTCCGATGGGAGTCTCAATACAAAATCTGTCGTCTGTTGCATTAGCATATTTTAGCTACTGCGATCCATGAGAGTATGTAGTTGCATATGCATTACCGTCTGTCTCTGAATCAGGTCTATTCTTCAATGATTGAAAGGAAGACTTCTACAATAAAGAGAGCTCAGATCTGTGACAGAAGTTTGGATCTACAGATTCAAGACATGGAAAACATGATAAGACATCATGAAAAGAGCAATGATTGGGATCCATAGGTGTTTTATTTAGCAGATCCAGCTCCATGCTTTATGCAAATGAGCAAAAGAAACAAGTGGGCATTTTGTAGTAAATTAATATTAATATTGGGAACTACGAAGGCTGATTGGAAAGTAATGAGACTGCCTCTAGTTTTCTGTCCCATAGGTAGGCGTGCAACGCTATGTTGGTTATTGTGAAGCTCATACATCGATGTGTCTAAACCTGCGGTTAGAAGGCTGTAGTCTACTTTGTTTGGTCACAGCGAGTGGAAGATCTTGGTACGTTTCGCCATGGTGGATGAGGAACACATGTCTGTGAGATTACATCAGTGATGTGTGATTGAAATTTGTGTCAAACTTGGAAAAAGCAGAAATGAAACTCATGAAATGTTACAGCAAGCATACAGTGGAGAAACAATTAGCCGTGCTGCAGTATTTCGGTGGTGGAAGCACTTCCAAGAGGGTAATATGTAAGTGACTGACAAAGCGTGTTCTGGGAGACCATCCACCGCTGTTACAGATGTCAACGTTGCCAAAGCTTTGGAGATGTTGCAAAATGACAGAAGATTAACTTTACGTGAACTTTCAGCTTCACTTTAATTCAAACGGGTTCAGATATTGTGACAAAGGAACTGAAAGTGCATTGCGTGTGTGCCAGGTGGGTATCCAGAAATCTCACAGAAGAGCAGATGCGATGATGAGTTGAATCATGCAAGAACACCTTTCGGATGTTGGAGAGGATACCCGATTTCCTGACATCGATTTTGACATGTGACGAATCGTGGATTCGTCATTATGATCCGGAATCCAAACAACAGTCCAGTGTATGAAAATACGCAAATTCGTCTCAGCCCAAAAAATTCTGTGTGATTCCTTTTCAGACCGTCGGCATCCCGAACGCCGGGATGCAGACTACATCCAGAAAGAAGTTCTCAACAGCTGATGAAGGGAAAAAAGCCACAGCTGCAACACTAAAAGTGATGTCACAAAACAGTCTACTGCACGTCTTTGAATCGTTGTTGAAATGCTGCAAAAAATGTATTGAATGTGAAGGACACTACTTTGAAAAAGAAAAATGTTCAGATCCTGTGGAGTCATCTGATGCTGAATTAAAGAATCAGTCTCATTACTTTTCAATCAGCCTCGTATAAAGATACTTGACAATACAATTTCAGCAATACTAGATCAGTAGTTCAAGAAGGTACTGCACATGCAGAAATGGAAAAGTGGCTACAAATACAGAAGCCCAGCCAATACAAGACTAAACAAGTGTTATAGACAAGTGTTTCTCAAATCCAGTCCTCAGGACAAACTAACAGTACATGTTGTCCTCATAGGCAAACGCAGGGGGGTTCCGTTTGACTGGAAACCCCCCTCCCCAGCCCACACCGTGACAACAATAGAAATAGTAATATAATAGATTGTTACTAGTGCTGCATGTTCTTCTCAGTATCACAAATTAAATAATTAGCAGCACCTGTGGATCTTTTAACATGTATCAGCCAGTAATAAACACCCTGTGCACCAACTAGAAGATCTGGAAAACATGCACTGTTAGAGCTGCACTGCTATAGAGCTGAATATGTACATATATGTCCAGGGCAGTGCTAGGTTCTTCTGCTGCTCCTCCAGGCTCCCAGACTTGCCCCAATAGTCTGGAATGGTGCCCACATCTAAAATAAATACGTTCAGCTCAGGCAGGATGGCCTACTGCTGCATATAATGGCTTACTGTAATCACTGGTCCTGTATATGCTTGGAATTAATACACACAATACACTTTGTATGATGATTATTAAAGCTGGTTAAGTACTAATTCTGCCCTCTTCATTGACTGGCCACACTCGCTCTAAAATTAAGCATTTGGAAACCGCCCTCTGGAAATCCTGCATTAGCCACTGGTCCATATCTCCTTTCTGACATGACACATTTTAAAAGATTCACACTGTTAGTGTGTCCCGAGGACTGGTTTTGAGAAGTACAACTACAGACTGTATTGGCCTTTGAAGTTCTCCAATACATGTCTATTGTCTACAAGATGAGATAAAGAGTGACTAGGCAGTGGTTCTCAAACTTTTTTGAACCACAGCGCCCTAGAGTATCGGCATTGTTCTCACGGCACCCCTAAGCCAAAAGTTTGTTATTGAGAAATTCAGAAAAGAAAAATTAGTAAAGTGAAGTAAATTGTGCTTACCGGTCATCCTTAAGTTCAGTTATGTGGAGGCGGACAGGTTTGCGCTTCTGTTTGTCCACATATTTACATTACAAAGACCATAAATAATTTGATTTGGTGCTGGACCACCAACCTGAGGCACCCCTGCAAGTGTCCCAAGGCACCCCAGGGTGCCATGGCGCACAGTTTGGGTACCACTAGACTAAGGTATATTTCTCATATGGATACTAACAGAACAGATAAGAAACAAATCATTCAACATACCTAGAAAGGATGGGCCAGGGCACTGTCTTGAGCACTGTTCAGCCTCAACAACAGACCACTTGGTGGAACCAGGACTTTTTTTTAATACAAACTTTTTTCTTTTTATCAAATGTTTCAAACAAAAATAGTGGTAACAATCAAGCAAAATATTGTACAGTGGTTTCATATTTTGCAGATGTGATGCATATAACATAACTAAGGCATCAGAGCTTATGAAGATATTCAGCTTACTTGGCTTCCTAAACGGGACTATTACTTTTCTGAGACAGTGAAGGGGTACAAATGATTAGCATGAAATATAAGTAGGCTCATATATGCTATGAACAGGAGCTGGATGACATAGGCTATACCTTTTATTAAGAAGTCATATAATAATGTTTATAATTGAAATCTAATTTACCTCTTGTATGTACATGAATTGCTCTAAAAACAAAATAACTGCTGTGAAATTGTTATGATTGGTTGTGATGAATAACAATACTGTTGCCATACATTACATTTCTGATTAATCTAAATTAACAGGATACAATAAAATAACTCCCATAAAGTGAGGTTTCAAATAAGCACAGGATGGATTGTATGATATGACCAAACTTCAGGTCTCATGGTTATCACATATCTCATATCAAAATTATGGGAGACCCAGACACAACCATTGCTTTGGTAAATTACTATACAAAATAGTAAATCAAAGGATTATTATAAAAACCTCGGTATTTAATCTGTCCAGATTATCAGGGCACTCCAAAAGACAAAGGGGTCTATTTACTAAGCAGTGTTAGGAGAAAGAGTGAAAAGTGATAAGGTGCCAGCCAATCAGCTCCCAACTGTCATTTTTCAAACACAGTCTGTGAGATGGCAGTTAGGAGCTGATTGGCTGGCACCTTATCACTTTTCACTCTGTCTCCTAACTGCTTAGTAAATAGACCCCAAAGAGTAGTTTACAGTAGATAAAAAAATGCATAAATACAAGTAAACATTTCCCTATTGAAGGCTATAGTCAATGATGTGTTTTTAGCGCTGGATTTGAAAGTGTCAGAGAACACAAAATAAACTGGGGAGCAAAATAACAAGTGGGGATGAGAACATTTAGTTGTAAATATCGTTTATTCTTGTTGGACACTTATGTAAAGCTGCTGTTTTAAGGCCTAATAGCTCCCAGAGCTCTAGTTTTATGAGAACAAACTAGGGGAACATCAGAGGGCAATTAGACACATAAGTGCTGGAGATGACTCTAGTCCAGCAGTAGCATACTGTGCTTAGTGGAAAATATTCTGACCTCCTGACCTTTGACAGCCAGCTCAGTCACTTCTAATTGGGAGCCAGAGGAAAGAGATATTGTTTGTAAATGTGCTGGAAATCAAGAACAAGGGATGAGGTCAGAGTTAACATCCTGAAGTGAGTGGGAGGATTTGGACTGGCCAGGGTGAGGGGAGAACAAATAGCTGCCCTGGGATGCCAGAACAAGATGTTTTTAATGGGATATACCATTTACAGACATTATTGCTTAAAGGGAGTCTATAAATACAGAGCACTCAGCACACAGCGCTTAAAATAATAAAACCTGTCTTTTTATCGCAGCACACACTGGGGGGTAGCAGCAGGGGTCTAGAGCTTCCACTGTGGCCTCAACATTACTCTTGATTGGTGATGTTATCGAGTATGGGGCCTGGATTGTTTCTTTCATAGTCTTACCATTAAGTAAAATTACAGAGTAAAATTTCATGGTGCTTATATGTCTCTTTACATCATGCGCATTAGGCAGCTATACATCAGGACATCACAGAACATTAGTTTTGTGCATTCGCTAAACATTCACTTTTTCTCCACATCACAAGAAACTGGTTGAAATATAACTACTATGATACACAAACAATAGAAAATATACTTTAAAATCACACATTTGTCCTTAGGAATAAAGGAAATTAAATCAATCTACAAGGAGATTAATAAATGGCTACGAGTTATATTCATATCTAGATTCGAATGACCATTTCTAGAGCACAATTAATGGCCACTCAGATGCAAATGTTACACAATGTTTTCAAATATTGCATTTAGTCATCATGTAAGATGCAAAACTTGCTGATGTTTTGGCAGTCAACTGTTGAACAATATATTAATTCACATAAAGCCAAATTGTAAATGTATTGAAAGCCATATTTTTTTATTATTTAAAATTTTGAAAGCACATAGATGAATACACTACTAGGAACCACCTGATGTTTTGAAATTGATTGTACCCTCAGTCAGAGGTAACATGTCATATCGGTTTGAAAGGCATCTGATGACTAAATATCATATCAGCTTGAAACATGGTAGATGGTTCCAGTCTGTGCTTCTTTCAATGTGTTTCTAATATTTATCAATAAATTAACTTGGGAAAATGCATTTTGTATTAAGGCAGCTCCTTGAGTTTTTAATTGTTTTAACTAGTTGAACTTATACAGATTTAGGGCCTGACTCAGCAGTGCTGATCGCAGATTCCCGATTATTGGGATCGGGAGGTCGAACCAATAACTATTAAACAGTAAATAAGATGCGACCTCCCAATCCCGACCGTTGCAGGAGCGTTAAAAGCCGTTTATCGGCTAACAGTCCTGCATCATGATAGCGTACACATCTATACAATCAAATGGCCATTCTCTCGATATTGGAATAACGGCCCGATGATTGTATAGGTGTGTACCCAGCTTTCGATATACTGGATAAGATAAATCATCTAAATGTAGACTAAAGGATAACAATGCAAACTGGTGTAGTATTAGGCATCCAGTAAGTATTAATATAGAAATCTATTCATACAAATGTTAGATTATTAATGTAGTACCAATGGTTTGTGGCTTAATTATCAGCCCAATTCCTATTTTCTGGAGTTATGGTAGGCTTACCTTTGTTAACTCTTTTTCTTCGAGGTCCACAGAGTCCACAGGAACTACCTTGGGGTATGTGGTTGGAGAAATCCAGGCACCAAACAGTCAAAGCTTTAACTCCCAGAATGCACTGGTCCTCCTCCATATATACCCCACCCCCAGCCACAGGCATTCAGTTTGTAAACAAGCCTAAATGGCAGGAGATGGAAAGTGGAGAAGGAAGTACAAATTACACTAGAAACACCCGATGAGGGAATCAGTGACAAGAAGGAACAGATCCCAACTGAGGCCAGGTGTGTCAAGGTGGGTGCCCTGTGGATCCTATGGACCTCGAAGAAAAAGAGTTAACAAAGATAAGTCTACCAAAAACTCATATTATCTTCTTCAAATTCCATAGGGTCCACAGGAAACTACCTTGGGAATGTCCTAAAGCAGTTCCCTTAAGGGTGGGGACGCTCCTGAGCCGAGAGGAGAATCCGCCGCCCAAAGGAAGCATCCTGGGAGGCAAAAGTATCAAATGCATAAAATTTGATCAAAGTGTGGACAGAAGACCAAGTGGCCATCTTGCACAACTGTTCCACAGAGGTGCCATGCCTAAACGCCCATAATGGTCCCACAGAGTAAAATGTGCTGTCACCGTGTTAGGGACAGGGAGATCAGCCTGTGAATAAACCTGAGATATAGTCATATGCAGCCAGGGAGCCAGAGTCTGCTTGTTGGCTGGTCAGTCTCGCTTATGAAAACCATATAACACAAAAGGCACATCTTATTTCCTGATGGGAGTTGGTACGATCCACGTAGATACGAAGGGCTCAATCCACATCCAGGGAAACATAACCCGTACAAAGGTCTGAAGACTGAAAGATCGGGACTACAATTTCTTCATTAATATGAAAACAGGATACCACCTTCGGAAGGTAACCTGCCCGTGTATTGAGGACAGCTCTATTCTGGTGAAAAATCAAATATGGGGAGCGACATAAAAGTACTGCCAAATCATAAACTGTGAGAGCTGAGGACTTAGCGAGGAGAAAAAGGGTCTTCGCTACCAACCTGTCTTGGTATGGCGTGGGTTTGGACCTGGAGTGGAGTCGGATGCGGAATGGAGGCTTGTTTGTTGATACTGGAAGGGAGCTGGTCTTAACGGAGTATGACTCATGAGGTGAGTGGGTACACGGAGGGCGAGGTGCCGCTGAAGGAATGCGGACTATACTCAGCGACCGGGGTCGGTTGGTCAGCAGCAAGTAGTGGGTACAGGTGGCAAGCTGGTATGCAGAACAGGTGAGGTACAGAGCTGAGAAGTGGTAACACTGAGACACTCTGGAACTGCAGCAAGTATGGAGCAAGGGAGCACAGGAACTAGCTCACAACTATGCTGTGATAAACGTTGCACTGGCAACTAAAGGACCTCTTGACAGCCCTTTAGTACCCTCAGGTAGTGCAGGATTGGCTGCAAAACACTCCCAGGACAGCTGTGACCTGATTGGCTCCCACCAGACACCTGACCAAAATCCAACATGGCCGCGCCCAGTAGTCTCCAGTGCAATGCACTGTCAGTTTCAACTGCTCACACCTCCCTCCAGATGAGTTCCCTTAGTCTGTGGGGACCCCCTGTGCCCAGCGCCGCTCTCCAGGACCCTGCTTCACCGCCGGAGGGACCGCGCCAGAGCGCCCGGCAAGGAAAGAGTCGCGATCCTGGCAGCCTGACAGCCCGAATCGTGACAGTACCCCCCCCCCTTTATGAGTGGCCTCCGGACACTTCTTGGGTTTTTCAGGATTCTTCGTATGGAACGGACGTACTAATCGAGGAGCATGGACATCCTCTGCATTTACCCAGCATCGTTCTTCTGGCCCATAACCTCTCCAATCCAACAGGTACTGAAGTTGACCATAGCGAAAACGAGAGTCCAAGATCTGCTTGACTTCAAATTCTACGCCTCACTCAGTGCAGACTTTAGGGGAGCGTGGAAGAATTTTCCGGAAGCGGTTTAGGACAAGAGGTTTCAACAAGGAAATGTGGAAGGAATTTGGTACTCTGAGGTAGGGTGGAAGCTTTAGTTGTAGGCCACTGGGTTAATCACTTGAGTGATAGGAAACGGACCAATGAAGCGAGGGGCAAACTTCATGGATGGAACCTTGAGGCGAAGATTACGGGTAGAAAGCCAGACAAGGTCGCCCTCCTTTAGGCTGGGCACCGCTCTTCTCTTCCTATTGGCTCCAACTTTGTAATGGTTTGAGGTTTTTCGTAGAGCGGAATGCACTTGAGACCATATTTGCGAAAAATTCTGTAATGTAGAGGTCACTGCTCGTACATCAAACACTGGCAATGCTTTAAATTCTGGTACTCTGGGATGCAGGCCAAAAACTGTGAAGAATGGAGTACGACCTGTGGTGAATGGTACGAACTATTGTGAGCAAACTCTGCCCAGGGTAGAGTGTCCGCCCAGTTATCTTGAGACGAGGACATATGGATTCGTAGAAAAATCCCCAGGTCCTGATTGACCCTCTCCGTGGAACCATTAGACTGGGGGTGATAGGCCGTGGAAAATTTTAATTTAACTTGAAAGATGGAACAGAGGGCCCTCCAGAATTTTGCCATGAACTGTACCCCGCGGTCTGAGACAATCTCGGTTGGAAGACCATGTAGACGGAAGATGTTGACGACAAATAATTGAGCTAGCTCTGGAGTGGAAGGCAGTTTCTTCAGAGGAATATAGTGTACCATTTTCGAGAACCGATCCACCACTACCCAGATGGTGTAGAACCCGTTGGATATAGGTAAGTCGGTTACAAAGTCCATGGATAGGTGTGTCCATGGGCGAAGCGGTACAGAGAGAGGCAGTAGGGTACCGGCTGGAGCCTGCCTGGATATTTTATGTTGAGCACACAGCGGGCATAAGGAAACATACTCTGTTATTTCGGACTTCATGGCGGGCCACCAATATGACCGTTGTAGGAATTCCAGAGTTTTACGGATACCTGTGTGTCCAGAAAAGCGAGAGGCATGAGCCCAATTCAATAGTTGTTTGCGTAGATCCAGTGTCACAAAGGTTCTCCAAGGAGGGGGTTGGATGCAGATATTGGCGAATACTTTGGATTCCAGAACTGGAGTTTCTTTAATATGTTCAGTGGATGTTTCAGAGGAGAAGGAACGGGAGAGAGCATCCGCCTTTTGGCTGAGTGAACCAGGACGATAAGTCAAAGTAAAATTGAAACGGGAAAAGAAAATTGCCCAACGAGCCAGACGGGGACTAAGGCACTGGATGTTTTTCATATACAATAGGTTTCGATGAA
Source organism: Taudactylus pleione (assembly GCA_031769625.1). Classification (NCBI taxonomy): domain Eukaryota; kingdom Metazoa; phylum Chordata; class Amphibia; order Anura; family Myobatrachidae; genus Taudactylus; species Taudactylus pleione. Next base: position 3,887,476 of record JAUIMM010000396.1, read on the forward strand.
CCGCATAAACAGTGATGGGAACGTGGCCCCTTCGAGGAGATACCGCCATTCCTCAAAGGCCAATTTAATTGCCAACAATTCCTGCTCCCCAATGGGGTAATTTATCTTGGCTAGAGAAAACTTCTTCGAGAAAAATCCACAAGGATGGAATTTGTTATCCTCGAATTTCTGAGAGAGTACTGCACCCACGGCTTCAGAGGACGCATCTACTTCTAGAAAGAACAGGCTGTTAACGTCCGGTTGTCTCAGCACCGGAGCCGAAATAAAGGCTTGCTTCAGGATTTGAAAGGCAGTTTCAGCCTCCGGAGGCCATTGCGATGGGGTCGTCCCTTTTCGATTTAATGCGGAAATGGGTGCCGTAAGGGTGGAAAACCCCTTGATGAATTTCCGGTAGTAATTCGCATACCCCAGGAATCTTTGTACCGCATTCAGCGAATTGGGGCGAGACCAGTCCAGAATAGCCTGTACTTTCTTAGAATCCATGTCAAGGCCAGAACCCGAGTGAATGTAGCCAAGGAATGGAACGGTCAGGAATGGAACAAGCATTTCTCTGCCTTACCGTACAGATGATTCTTGCGTAGATGAGTCAGGACCTCCTTGACTTGAGCCAGGTGTTTGTCAATACTAGAGGAGAATATTAGGATGTCATCTAAATATACCACGGAGACATAAAGTAAGTCCCGAAAAATCTCATTCACGAAGTTTTGGAAAACAGCAGGGGCATTGCAGAGACCGAAGGGCATCACCAAATATTAAAAATGACCGTCCCGGGTATTAAATGCGGTTTTCCATTTGTCTCTGGCCCGGATCCTGATGAGGTTATAGGCCCCTCGTAGATCTAATTTGGTGAATATCGTGGCACCCTTTACACGATCGAAGAATTCCGAGATGAGGGGTATTGGATAACGTATTTTTATAGTTTTGTCGTTTAGGTCCCGGTAATCGATGCAGGGACGAAGCCCTCCATCTTTTTTGGCCACGACTGGCGAGGAGGATGGTCTAATGACTCAGGTAAGGACCAACTGGCAACTAAAGGACCTCTTGACAGCCCTTTAGTACCCTCAGGTAGTGCAGGATTGGCTGCAAAACACTCCCAGGACAGCTGTGACCTGATTGGCTCCCACCAGATACCTGACCAAAATCCAACATGGCCGCGCCAAGTAGTCTCCAGTGCAATGTCACTTTCACCTGCTCACACTTCCCTCCAGATGAGCCCCCTAAGTCTGTGGGGACCCCCTGTGCCCAACGCCGCTCTCCAGGACCCTGCTCCACCGCTGGGACTGCGCCAGAGCGCCCGGCAAGGTATGAGTCGCGATCCTGGCAGCCTGACAGCCCAAATCGTGACACAACCATTTGGCGGTCCACTGTGCCCAAGGGCTCAAAGGGAGGAGTCTGCAGCGCCCTGAGAACCAAGAATAAATCCCACAGTGCCACCAGAGGCACAAACGGTGCTTGAAGGCGGAGAACACCCTGCAAAAATGTTCTAACATCCAGCAGGGGAGCAATTCTGTGCTGGAACCAAACTGACAATGCAGAAATCTGAACTGTCAAGGTAGCCAGGTGAAGACAGAGGACGAGTCCAGCCTGGAGAAAAGCAAGAGCTCGGGAGACCCTGAAAACTTTAGGGTCGTACTTTCTGTGGGAACACAATTGAAAAATGGAATGCTAAATCCTACATCCAGGGAGGCTTCACCTGTCATATCGGTGAACCAATGTCGCCTGGGCCAAGCCGGGGCTATTAGTATCACCCTGCCGCCTTCTTGCTTGAATTTCCTGAGGACCCTTGGTAGGAGGGAGATTGGAGGAAACAGGTATGGCAACCTGAAATACCACCTCACTGCCAGGGCGTCCAAGATGGTGGCTGAGAGGTCTCTTGTCCTGGACCCGTACCTGAGGACCTTGTGGTTGTGACATGATGCCATGGGGTCTACATCCGATAGTCCCCACTTGTCCACCAGGAGCTGAAAGATGTCCGGATGGAGAGCCCATTCTCCGGTGTGTATGTCCTGACGACTTAGGAAATCCACTTCCCAGTTGAGGACTCCTGCAATGAATATTGCAGAGATTGCTGGAAGATGGCGTTCTGCCCAAACTAGAATGTTCGCCACTTCCCTCTCGGCTGCCTGACTTCATGTGTCTCCCTGATGGTTGATGTAGGCCGCTGGTTGCGTTGTCAGACTGAATCTGGACCGGCCTGCCCTGAAGGAGGTCCTGTGCCAGAATGAGCGCCTTGTGCGCTGCACAAAGCTCCAAAGTTTATGTCACCACGCCCCATCCTTGAAGACTTACATCTGTGGTGAGGAGAACCCAATTTGGAATCCAATATGGCCGACCCTTTTTGTTTAGATGGGCTGTCTGTAGCCACCATGAGAGGGAGAGCCGAACCTCTGGTGAGATGAGAATCGTTTGAGACCTTCTCAGATGATACTGGCCGTCCCTCTGAGACAGAATCCATCGCTGCAGGGGCCTGGAAAGGAACTGGGCATATGCCACCATGTCGAAGGTGGATACCATGGACCCCAGGACCTGCATTGCTGAGTGAACTGATACCGCAATTGTAGAGCAGAAATCCTGTCTCCTGGTAGAAAGACCCTTTGTGCCAGAGAATCCAGTAGCACCCCCAGATGTACCATCTGTTGAGTTGTAGAAAGAGAAGACCTTTTCCAATTGACTATCCAGCCGTGGTCTTGTAGACAGGCAATGGTCAGTTGGAGATGACGTTGTAACATCTCTGGAGACTGCGCCAATATCAGGAGGTCGTCCAAGTATGGCAGTATCCTGACTCCTTGTCATCTGAGATGAGCCGTCATGACTGCCATTATCTTGGTAAACACCCGAGGAGCTGTGGACAGACCAAATATTAGAGCCTGAAACTGGTAATGTTGCTGATGAACAGCAACCCACAGACACCTTTGGTGAGATACGCATCCTGTTTGTCCAGGGAAACCATGAAATCCCCAGGCTCTATTGCCAGCATAATTCACCGTAGGGTTTCCATACGGAACTTGGGCACATGGATAAACCTGTTGAGAGATTTCAGATTCAGAATAGGGCGATGAGACCCATTTGGCTTCTGAATCAAAAATAAATTTGAATAATTGTGATATTTGCCCCTGAAACCAGCAGGGCACAAATAGCCTCTTGAAGGGCTAGGGCCTTGACCGGTTCTCATGGAGGAGTTGTACAAAACAACTTCTGAGAGGGATGTCTCTGAAACGTGAGGGCATATCCTTAAGACCACTTCTCGAAACCCAAGCATCCAGGCATAGGAAGTCGGCCTCCCACATTGAGAGCCCCCAGGGGGAGGCCCGCCCCATCAGACAGATGGCTTATCATCCAGCTTGGAAGCTGGACGTCTGGCTGACCATGATTTCTTGGTTTGCGGTCTGGCCTTCCTGTAGGAATTATCTTGTCTGGAAAAAGACTGTCCCTTTGCCCTTCTTTGTGGGTGAAAGGTCCGAAACGAAGACTGCCTATATTTAGAGGTAGTCGCAGATGGTAATCCGGCAGATTTTGCTGCTGCCAAGGTAGCCACTATGTTATCCAATTCTGGACCAAACAACATTATTCCAGCAAAAGGCAGAGATTTAAGGACTCTCTTAGACCCCGTATCTGCCTTCCAGGACCTTAACCAAAGGGTTCTGCGAGCCAGAACCGAAGGTGCTGATACTCTAGAAGCCAGAAGTCCTGCATCAATAAATGCTTCTCCCACATAAGCAGCCGCTTCTTGCAATTGGGAGAGATAGGACAGTTGTTCTCTGGTAGCCTGTCGCATACTGTCCTAAAGAGCTTTTGCCCATTCCTCCATCACATTGGCTACCCAGGCTATGGCCATAGCCGGCCGGGTAATAGCTCCAAACATGATTTCGAACATGTTTCAAGTTTCCTAATCTGTAACATCCTTGAGTGAGGATGCAGCTGAAATAGGTAATGTAGAGCTCCTGATCAATCATGTCACATGAGCATCTACAGCTGGAGGGACTTCCCACTTAGTACATTCACCCGGTGAAAACAGGTACAGAGATGTTAACCTCCTTGTAGCATTGAAATGTCTATCAGGAGTGCTACATACTTCCATCATGAGGTATGTAAGCTGCTCAGACTGAGGAAAGTAATCCTTTATCACTTTCTGATGCCTAAAGACTGGAGTCTTAGATTTCGGCAGAACCTCTTTTTTTCTATACTAAGGATGGATCTAACTGCTCTCACCAGAGAGGGGACATCCACAGAGGATTGGTGGTCTTCCCCAGCCAAGAGAGACTCGGAAGAGGAACCATGTGTATCATCATCTGATGTGTTAGAATCCCCAGGCTGCACCTGATGGGATACTCTCTTATACTTATTCTTAACAGTATCTGGTCTATTCATTTGCACCACTTGCTGAGCAGCAGTAGATGGTTGAACCATACTCTGATTTGAGTGAGCATAGGCATCCATCCAGAAAGGATGCATGGGGGGCATATACATAGCAGGATGTAACTGCTGTGGGAGCCCCATAGTGGGATGCAGGACCTGAGAATAAGAGGATGCCCAGGGTGGCTCTTGTACAGGAGATGGTGTACTGGATTGGTGAGGTAGCCGTCTCCTATAACAGAGAGCACACAAACCATCCTATATGAAATCCTGAGCTAACAGGCCTGCTAAACAGGATTTACATGATGCCAGCACAGGAGCTTCAATCTCCTGACTATCCTTAACCTTTGACATATCAATGTATAAAAGGTATAAGGTACAAGGTATAAATGCAATGCAATGTGAGAGTCTTCACAAGTACCAGTATTTGTGAAGTACACAGAAAAACCCACACACCCTGTACAGAGGGAAGATGAGAAAAACAGTGAGAGTTATAACTGACAGTCAGGAATAAAAGGCAGTATCAAACAGCAGCTAGAACAAGTCACATACTGAATCGACTGACCAACACCCAAGGCTTGGTAGGATGTAGAGCACTATATACCTGAAGTATACAGGAAGACAAACACAAACCTTCTGAGAACAAACAGCTTCAGTAAAGCACCAATGGTGGACTGTGAGCATCTCATATACACGAGGCGGGTAGGAGGAGCAACCCAGATGCGGGAATACTTTCGTAGGGTTTGCGTCTAGGTCGGGGGAAGAGGGGCCGGGGGAGAGCTTACCTCCCCTAAGCTGCATCAACCTGCCGGGTATGCTGGCCTCATGGCAGTACATGCGTCTACTGCTGATCCCCGGCGTCAGACGATAAGACCCCAGTGGTCTAGTGAGGATGCGGGGGAGCAGCTGGGCCTACACTGCAGTGGTTTCTGGTGCGTCTCCAGCGCTTGAAGCAAAGACTGCCACACGCGATTTCCCGTAAACAAGGAATCTCCGTGCGCCTGATACAGTCCGGGACACCAGCATCGCTGTTAGCTAAGCTCCGCTGTGACCCGCCGAAATCACCAGAGACGTTACTGGTGATGCAGCATCAGCGGAGGTAGAAGGAGTCACAGTGCATCCGTCTAATTAGGATGCTCAGCGCTGCTAACCCAGTAAAATAGTAAACTAAAACAAATCATAAAATTAAAGCTTGGGACTGCCTGAGCAGTCCCTTGGTCAAAAGGTGCATCTGAACTGCTGCTGAGCACCTAAGAAAAAACTGAATGCCTGTAGCTGGGTGCGGGGTATACATGGAGGAGGACCAGTGCATTCTGGGAGCTGAAGCTTTGACTGGTGCCTGGATCTCTCCAACCACATACCCCAAGTTAGTTCTCCTGTGGACACTATGGGATGCCTGCCAAAATATACTGATTTCTGGACAATAGAGTTTAAGGAATGGGACCAGTTAGGGACAGGTGCTCTTTATGCTCCACATTGTACACCACAGAACACAGGTTTTAATAATAGATGATTGGGAATGATCAACATTAAGAGCTAATAAATAATCAATCACTGGTGTTTTTAAATATAATTTTAATACATTTAAATGGATTTGGCACTAGACTCATTCTTTATAGTGTTGCCATACCCATTGGCAATTTATTATATTTTGTTGTGCCCCGGTACCATTTTTAAAAATATTCTACCTGTTTCATTATCTTGCGTTTATAGTAAGGTCTAAAGTGCTACTAAAATGCCACTGGATATGAGACCTATGGAAAGCATCGAGGTCATGTCCTAATTTCACTGTAAATCAAAAGTAAATTATTATGGTATAGCTTAAATTCTTCTAGGCCAATGATGATAACATAAATTATAAATATTGTTTAGCACCACCGATAACATAATTTTGGTAAAGGAAGTCCTTCTCCGTTGGTTCTAAGGGGGTGGATTCAACAAGGATCGCAATTGTAAAGCTGCACGCCAGCAGCTTTGCAATTCCATACTTGCTATGATGCAAATGCAGCAGGAGGTGTATGACACCCCCTGCTGCATTTGCGATCCCAGCACTGCAATGGAGGTCACAGGCTGGGATCACCATCGTGACTATCGGTGGTCAATGGTAGCGATGGAGGACGGTGCCGGGACGCCAGCCAGCTAATTAAGCCTCAGCTTACTCAGGCTGGCAGGCTTGCGAGCCCAGGACACTGCATTGGTCGACGCAGTCTCTGGGCTTACCACTCCCGGAAAACGGGCGGGCTCACCCCCATTTCCGGGAACACCAGCTGCCCCTGCCCCACACTACCCCTTAAATGCCTCTGCATGTCAATTAGGCAGATGCATAGAAGGGTCTACGCAGGACCCATTTTGCACACTCGCACAGTGTGTACGCGGATCACAGACAGACTGCACGGCTGATCAGGACAATTTTACCCGATCAGCCTATAATCGAAAAGGTGTGTACCAGGCTTAACATGGAAATAGATTTGTTGCTATCCATTGAGGACTAAACATCCTGTACTTAACGTAGGGGTCATAAAATCCAGAGGCTGGGCAGGAACATCTTGAGTAAAATGAACATCCCTCCTAAGTGGCTGCATCTTTTTCACACTTTTCTGTTGCAGTCCTGCTCTTATTACTAAAAAACATCCAGAAATCTATTGTGCAATTTATCTCAAATGATAGAGCCCTAAGAATTTCCTCCTACCACCTATCCCTTGTGGTGGTCGCAGGTTTCTTGATATCAAGTTGTATTACTGAGTGGCTTACTTCACACCAACTGTGTCTTTCTTTACCCCTCCAGGGGTGGTTGACTGGCTCAAAATTGAGGCATCTTTCATAAATAAGCCACCTGTTTCCTGTCTCTGGTTTATACTATGGAAGCATAGACTACTTGCCTCTACATTGTCTCCATCACTACGGTTTAATTTAAACATGTGGTAACGTACTCACGTAAGGCCGAGCTCACTACCCCAAATTCCTCACTGACTTGTATTTGGGGCAACCCCGACTTCCATCCAGGACTGTCATGCGTATGGTTCTCTGACACGTGCAAGACTTAATAATCCCACCAGAGGGGTAGATGGCACTCTATCCATGACCTGCAGCGCAAATTCCCCTCTCGCACCTTGACACCTTTTGAATTTCTCCAAATAAAATTCCTGTCCTACCTCCCCTCTAGTTAAGCCCTTTGAGTTGATCTGCCACAATCAATCACTGCAGAATGGAATGGCCTTTTCCTTGACTCCTTTCTCCTCCCCCAAATTCATCACAAAAATCAATGTGGGAGAGAGAAATTGGTCCCCCACCTGATGAGGAGGCCTGGAACTAGGTGAGGAAGGAGGTAGCAAAATGATCCATTTCTACTACTGTCAAGGAAACGTCGTACAAAATATATTTTTGTTGGTATTGCAGCCCTGATACGTTGAGTAGGATGCAGAGCCGTAACTAGACTTTTTGGTGTCCTGAATCATTAAGAGCATGGACCCCCCCTCCCCCCCCTTTTTCAAATAAGGACATAAGACGCGTGCCCGAAAAAGGGGTGTGGGCTCATCAGGAAGGGCTATGATAAATCTGATTTGTCCTGCACGATGATGAAGGGGTACCGATCCTGTTGTACCACTGCTATCCAGGTGTCACTGCCAAATACAGTGTAAATCCAAGGGCTGCAGTGATAATACACAATAATTATGCAGTATAACTCACCAGCTCTAGATGAAGGAGAGCGCTGGCGAAGTTGCAAATGCATTTGAGAAAGAAGAAAAAAGGACTCTTTATGGGGGCACACAATAGGTACCGAGATATGGCTGATATAGCTTGTTAAAAATTAACCTTTATTAAATATATTTAAAAGAGCAATAATCAAAATTTAGGACAAACTGATATACATACAACAAGAAACATATAATTGACTGGAGACTTGTCTCTCAGTATGGACAAACAAATATACATACAACAAGAAAACTCTATAATATGCTGGAGACTATTGTCTCTCGGTACAAAAGAATCTGTAAGGATACATTCCTTCTGGATGTTAAAAAAGCCAGGCGAGATAATAAAGTCAGTCAATTAAATAAATAATATGCTGGACCAGCAATATAATGTAACTCCAGGGGCAGACAAAGACAACCCAGAGGAAGACGAGGAGGAGCTGCAAAAAGCGTAAGAAATCGACAGCAGTGGGAGTCACCATCACCCACGAGATACTCCACAAGGAGAACTCAGAGGTATTGAATTTAACTTCATCCCTTTCTACATTAAAAGCTCCAACATCGAATTCTAAACTTAAGATCATCAATCTTTCTACCCATGTTCTTACTGATGCACAAAAAATAGTATTGAGCAAAGGATTATCTTTTTCTCCAACTTGTAAATTCAATCGATTTGATTGGGAGAAAGATCTTCGCCTTTTTAGTAGGAAATTGTTATTGAGTAAAATGTTTGCCAACAAAGAAACTTCAACCAATGAAGAATCATTATCATCATCAAATCAGCACTCAAGTATAGCAAGAATGGATATTCCTGATACTGCACTAGCAAATTCATCCAACTTAACGGAAATAGAAATGGAAGCTATAGCAGCTCTGCAAGATCTTCAGAATGAATCCAGAAATACTGGACAGACAAATTGGGAACAAATTCTGTGTTTGAAGTTGCACATGCAGCAGGATTTGTCCATCAGAACAGCCGTGCACAAGCTTGGAGCCGTCAGTGTAGATCACCAACTGAAGGAATAGAAAGAGTGCTGCTTGTGACGTTGATCGACAGCTCGCCCCTTTTTGTAGGCGGGCCGGGGGGGGCGGTATCCAAAACGGAACGCCTAAAGTTTTGTGGGCGGCCGCATTGACATCATCAGTGATGTCAATGGGGAGCTTCCTGATCCATCAGAGCAGAAAGCTCCCTGGGGCTTGCGAGTGCCCAGACCCAACCTTAGGGTCTGGTTGCAAGCCCCGATGGTCGCGATGGTGATCACCCTGGTCACTAGCTAAGCTGTGGGTGGTAACCCACAGCTTAGCTTGCAACCAGGAGGCCGCACCAAAAAAAAAGCAGCGCCCGTCCTCATTCAGAGAGAGCGATTGCTTCTTGCGACCGCCTCTGAATGAGGTCCACTGTCCTTAATCTCTTAAAAGGAATGTTGGAATCCAGAATTTCTAGAGATCCCTAGACTTTCCTACTGTGTAACCCCCCCTCAATACATAAGTAAATTGGTGTCTCATGCCCTGGCTGCTGTTAATAGTGTTCTGGCCAGAAACTGGAAAAACCCACCCCCTCCCACACTCTAAGGGGTATATTTACTAAAGTAAGAGTTTTTAGAAATGGAGATTTTGCCCACAGCAACCAATCAGATTCTACTTAACATCTAACTAGCACCATCTAGAAGATATCTAGTATCTCATTTGTTGCTATGGGCAACATCTCCACTTCTAAAAACTCTCACTTTAGTAAATATACCCCTCAAAGCTTAAAAATTATGTTTAGCACATTGCAGCTATGAAGGAAGTAAACTTCTACCTCTATGACAAGAGCCATCTCTTAAGTCAGGTTGGGATGCCATGGTTTCTCAGGGAATGCCTTGTCCGTCCTTCAGGAGACTGTGTAATATGAACACCTAACCAGACTCTTGGTCGGATCATAACACCACCTAAACTACATTTGTCTTTTCTCCACTGTTAATCTATTTAAAAGTATGTGGACCTTTACCCCCCCCCCTCACCTACCATTCCTACCCTCCACCCCCACTGCTGTAAATTTAAATGTTACTTTTTTTTTCTGCTACAGATGTGTCCACAGACATCTTACTTTCTTGCATGTTAAACAGCCTTTCTGCTAGCACCATGCCGTGGCATGGCTCAGTAGCGCAGCGTTTTCAACCAGTGTGCCGCAGCACACTAGCTCACCACTGCCAGCCAGCACCGCTGGGCACTGATCATTTAAAAATGCTGCATTGGAAGTGTCAGGATGCAGCTTAGGATCGTCCGTTACTCAGCTCAGCGCCAGCTTCCCCTGACCTCCCGTGCGACCAGGCGCGGCTGCGAGTGACGCGCTGAGGATTATACCTGGGATCTGCTAGGACATCCATCTGCTCGCTCTGTGATAAAGTTCCTGCGGTTACCGTCATGGACAGAGCCATGACAGTTTATATCCTTATTAGCCCTTTACCCAATGGTAGCATTGGCTGTCAGCTGACACTATCATCCAATGGACTGCTACCATAGGGTATTTAACCGGGCTCTGGACAACAGGAAGTTGCCCGTACAACGTTGTTACTTCTCTAGAAGACTTGCTGTTGCAGCGTTCCAGGTCCCAAGCTCTGTTGCTTCTACTGTCTTGTTCCTAGTGTTTATCCTCGGTGTGTGTACTGAAGAACGTCTTCTGAGTACAATCTCCTAGGGTCATCTCCTGTGCCAGTTCTGCATCAGAAGCTACATTGTGTGTACTTAGGCCTTGATTCAGACCCGCTCACTGTCGCAGGCAGCTCGCAGGGTCTGTGAGCGTTTTTTTTTGTGTCCAGGCCACTGCAAAGCTGTGGGTGTCCACCCACAGCTTGTGCGAGCAGGCTGGAGACCATCTCGATTATCGTGACCATCGGGCTTGCGACGAGACCCTGGGGTAGGGTCTCAGCTGCCGCAAGCCCAAGAGGATTTCCTGCTCTAATAGAGCAGGAAGTCCACTACTGAGATCACTAGTGATGTCAGTAGGTCCTCCCACAAACGCCAGGCGTTCCTAAGGGAATGCATGCGTTTGTGCAGCCACCCCCCTACCCGCCTACAAAACGGGGTGAGCTATCACTCACTATCGACAGGAACCGGGTCGAAGGTGGGCCAGTGTGCATGCGCACGACGGAGCCAGCTCCGTCGTGCGCATGCACGAGACCCAGAGAGCGATGGGCAAGTCGTCGCTCCGGGTCTCGCACCAAAGGGGGTGTGCTGACGATGTTGAGTGACAGCACGCCCCCTTTGGTGAGCGGGCTGGGGGGGGTGGCTGCCCAGACGGAGGCGTTCCCATGAGAACACCTACCATCTGGGGGTGGCCCCACTGACAGCTCACTGAGAGCTCTCTGGGGCTTGCGGCGACGAGACCCTACCAGAAGGTTCACGTAGCAAGCCCGATGGTCGCGATGGTCTTGACCATCGCGACCATCTTCCTGACCGCTCGCCATAGCTGTGGGTGGTCACCCACAGCTATGCGAGCGGCCAGGAGGCCGTTCTAAAAAAAAAAAAAGACCGGCCTGATTCAGAGCGAGCGCTGTCAGAGCGACCGCCTCTGAATCAGGACCTTAGTACGTCATCCAAGTACCATCTCATCATACCATTCTCCTGTGCCAGTTCTGCGTCTGAAGCCACAGTGTGTACTTAGTATGTCATCTAAGTACCATCTCATCATACCATTCTCCTGTGCCAGTTCTTCGTCTGAAGCCACATTGTGTGTACATAGTACTTCATCCAAATACCATCTCATAATATTCTCCTGTGCCAGTTCTGCATCTGAAGCCACAGCGTATGTACTTAGTATGTTATCCAAGTACAATCTCCTAGTGCCATTCTCCTGTGACAGCCTTGCATTTGGATCAACAGTGTGTGTACTCAATACATCACCCCAGTACAAATTTCCAGTATCTTTTTCCTTTGCTTTCCCTGTGATAGTGGTCTTCCATTTCCCACTTGTGCCAGATACCTGACCAAAGGGCCGCGACCTGCTTGCTGGATGCAGCTTAAGCCCAAATTCCACTTGGAGGGGTCACTGGTGAACACTCGGCAGAGGGTCAGTATAGCCTGAGTGTGACAGGAAGATTTTGTATCGCTGCTATAAGCAGCAATAGAAAATCTTTACTGTTGCCAATTCTTATTAAATAAATCTTCTTGGTCATTAACCTCAATTTTAAGAAGAATAATTGGGAAAATGTGTGGTCACACAATGGATTAAAGCTAAAGCATGAAACAGTCCTGCATTAATAAATTCTGTATTCCAAACTCATATTAACTGGAATATGGTATATGAAAAACTCTGAGGCATTCTGATGGATCCTAATAATACAATTCTTAGGATAGGGTCACCATGGATCAGACATAATTTCCCACAGTAGTTCTAGGAATCACCATTTTCTTTGTGACTTTTCAACAGTTCTTGAGCTTTGATGTTCTGGATGTGATCCACCTTTGGTCCATCTGTCTCACTTGACTATACTTTTTTTCTTTTTAGTCTGCCTTCGTATAATTTTTGGGGAATTAACTCTCTGTAGGCTGTTAGATTATCCCTTGGGTCATGGTTGATATTATTAGACTGACAGTTATCTTCTGATTGTATTTATTAACCTGCGTTATAATGCTCTCATCCATTAGGAATAGGTTATCATGAGTGTTGTTATTTTGGGGACACAGATCCAGTGGTATCAGGGCAGCTGTGATACTGCACTGTGCAGCCAGCATAGCAAGTGTTAATCATCCATTGGTCCTCCCTTATACATGCCCCTGACAACGCTATCTTTCACCACAGAACAGACAGCAGAGGCTCTGGCTCTGTGCCAGAGTCTTTGCTCTTTTCTATGCTTGTGCCATCTTTCCAAATACATTTCAGAAAAGATGGTGGCACTGCTGAGAGCATGATCAGTGGGGCGCCACACTGACACTGGCAGTCAGCACAAGTATGAAGAGCGGCCCCACTGCACACGGCCCCCATATCTGTTAAAATGCCCCTGCTGGAAAAAAAGGGTCTATGGAAAACTGATTACTAGTGATTTTTTAGACGTAACCGTCAGGCGCACCAACTCCTGCAGAGTATGGCCTCCAATGCAGGCGATCAAGCGTTTGAGTTCACAATCACTTCTGCAACACTCCCATAAAACGCCCATAACATGGTATATATCTGTGCATTTGAATAGCCATCTCGCAGTCACTGCACAGGAATGCATAATACATTTTCAGTTCATTTGAGACTCCGTGTTTCTCAATCGGTTCTGTGTCTCTGTACGCCACATCATGGGTTGTATGTGTAGTGCAACTTTTCAGCTACTTAGATGCATGCACAGTTGAAAAACATCAACAATTTGATTATCGGCATCTGCGTCTGACAGAATCAGGGTCATAATGTCAATACCTGATACCTGTATTACTTGGTCAAAAATAATGAATTACACAGAGACAATTCCTATCCTTTCTGAGGCTCCTGTTTGACTGTTAATTAGTACTATACCTGAACAGAGATTTATTACATTAGTGTATTCCTCTCTTTTATCACCGAGTATCGCAGAGGGTTTGGGCAACCTTGGATCTCATTGCGACCTAAATTTGGGTGTTCTATCGGATGATGATTGGAAGGCTCTTCTGGGTTCTCCTCGAGATGCCACAGCATATGCCAGATTTCAGCAGATCCAATTATAGCAGTGGCGAAACTTGTGAGTGGTGGGCCCAGGTGCAAAAATTTTCTTTGGGCCACCCTCCTCTGCCCTACTTCAAGTTCAAAGTGCAGTGGGTGACAGAGAGAGGTAGAGGGTGACAGGGTGAGGCAAAAGGTAGACAAAGAGAGGCAAGAAGGTGACAGGAAGAGGGTGACAGGGAGAAGCAGTGGGTGACAGGTAGAGAAAACAGGCAGTGGGTGACAGGGAGAGGGTGATAGGGAGAGGTGACAGGCCGTGGGTTAGAGGGAGAAGCAGTGGGTGACGGAGAGGTGAAAGGCATTGGGTGACATGGAGAAGGAAGAGGCAGTGGGTGACAGGGGAGAGGGTTAGAGGTGACAGGGAGAAGCAGTGGGTGACAGACAGGGAGAGGGTGACAAGGATAGTTGACAGGCAATAGGTGAAGGAGAGGGATAGGCAGTGGGTGACAGGAAGAGTGATAGGTAGAGGTGACAGGGAAAAGCAGTGGGGGAGAGGGTGACAGGGAGAAGGTGTCAGGAGGTGTGAAGGGAGAGGGGACAGGCAGTGAGTGACAGGGAGATGCAGTGGGAAGATATATTATACAACACTGTAGTACCCCCCACATTATGTCACACTGTAGTGCCCCACATATTATGCTACACTGTAGTGCCCACACATTATGCCACCTGTAGTGCCCACACATTATGCCACCTATGGTGCCCACACATTATGCTACACTGTAGTACACACATTATGCTACACTGTAGTAACCACACATTATGCCACCTGTAGTCCTCACACATTATGCTACACTGTAGTCCCCACACATTATGCCACCTGTAGTCCCCACACATTATGCCACCTCTAGTGAGCACACATTATGCTACACTGTAGTCCCCACACATTATGCTACACTGTAGACCCTCACACATTATGCCGCCTATAGTGCCCACACAGTGTACTCATCAGCAGCATCCTCAGGCAGCAGGCAGAACAGCAGTCACAGCCTCACAATGAGTCACACCCATGAGGCTGCGCTGCAGCTGGGTCAGAGGAGCATGTGATGGGCCCAACATGCTCCTCTGACCCTACTGCAGAGACTACTGGGATTTATTACCCAGTAGTGCACTGCAGTGCTGAGCTTGACTCCAAGTAGGCTATATGTGTTGGGAGAGTCTTTTATGGACTAATGTGGGGCCTCCTCTGCTGATGATGGCATCTTCTTTGGTCTTGTTCTTGTGTGACTACCTTTTGGTCTAGGGTGGTAACTTGTGAATAAACTATAGGTATCCAGCTTTCTTTACTAACCTCACGTTTTTGCCTCTTTGGTCTTGACATGAAGGAAGTTCTTTCTGCCCCCTTACGATTATACGTGAATAATCTTTTAACGTTGGCCTGTGTATGTATTGCCTAAACATGGTTGGCCACTGATACCTCTTCTTTCCCTACCTGGGTGGCTTTAGTAAACACCACTGTTTTACATGAACGATTTATGTATCAGAGGCAAAATGTCCGCAGAAATTTGATAAAGAATGGTCTCTATTGCAGGACTCCCATTTGCTATTGTTGTCCCTTCTCATGAAGAGAAAAATGTATTTATTTATATATTTTTATGTTTTAATGACTCTGCCAGTCAACATTTTATAATATGTATTAATTGTAATATTGTTTGATTATATATTATGTGGCATTGCCTAATTTTATGCCAGTCTGCATTGTATTTTAATCTGTATTAATATTTATATTGTTTGATTATATATGATGTGAATTTGCCTAATTTTATGCCAGTCTGCATTGTATTTACTCTGTATTCATATTGTTTGATTATATATTATGTGAATTTGCCTAATTTTATGCCAGTCTGCATTGTATTTTACTCTGTATTCATATTATTTGATTATATATTGTGAATTTGCTTAATTTTTAAATCTGCTTGCCATTTTGTTTACTGAATATATTAATATTCTGATTTATGTTAAATTTGTATATCTCAATTTAAAATGTTTTCTTATTGTGATATTATGCTTGCCAATATAATTTCTGTTATTCTATTACATCAAAACTCTAAATAAAAATACATGATTAAAAAAATAAAAAATGCATAAATGTAACTGTACTAAACCTTGGGAAAGCAAGTATTTATTGATTACATATTCAGGAAAACAGACATCTGGGAAAAGCCATTTACAAAGAAGTATACTAGGGAATACCTTACAACCATTTGCAATGTTTCAGTGCTGGTACTTAAACTACAAAAAAACATTTTAGGTTATTCAGAAATATCACAACAATCCTCCATCACACTTGCATCACAATTGTGTCAAAGGATAAATTGCTAAAAATGACTAAATAAACTAATCAAAGCTGCAAGCTCTGATATTAGGGGGTGTGACGAAGCATGTGGGGGTGTGGCCTTACCCCATTATGAATACTAGGTTTTCGTTAAATACTTGCGCTACACACTGAAGGGAATAAGGTCAAGCCTCCTTAGTATACCGTATCAAACACTTTGTACCGGATTCGCCTTCTCAGCACCTCTGCGTGATATTACACGCTATATTTGTGGATTTTCCACGTTTAGTAAATCTAACATGGGGATCTGAAATGGAAAAGTAACTTAAAAGAAATTTGCATACTGTATATTTGTTTCATAGAACGGGAAGTACAATCATGATAATGTTACACTGATATATATATATATATATATATATATATATAGACAGTCAGGTGCATAAATATTGGGACATTGACAGAATTTTCATATTTTGGCCTCTATTCACCACCACAATGGCTTTGAAATGAAACGAACAAGATGTGCTTTAACTGCAGACTTTCAGATTTAATTTGAGGGTAATTACATTAAAATCAGGTGAACGGTGTAAGAATTACAACGGTTTCTATATGTGCCTCCCACTTTTTAAGGGGCCAAAAGTAATGGGACTATCAACTCAAAAGCGATTTCATGGACAGGTGTGGGCTATTCCCTCGTTGTACCAGAGTGAAGGGAAGAGAAGAGTATGGAGAAGGAAAGGAACTGCTCATGATCCAAAACATACCACCTCATCAGTGAAGCATGGTGGTGGTAGTGTCATGGCGTGGGCATGTATGGCTGCCAATGGAACTGGTTCCCTTGTATTTATTGATGATGTGACTGCTGACAAAAGCAGCAGAATGAATTCTGAAGTGTTTCGGGCAATATAATATGCTCATATTCAGTCAAATGCTTCAGAACTCATTGGACGGCGCTTCACAGTGCAGATGGACAATGACCCGAAGCATACTGCAAAAGCTACCAAAGAGTTTTTTAAGGCTAAAAAGTGGAATGTTATGCAATGGCCAAATCAATCCCCTGACCTAAATCCGATTGAGCATGCATTTCACTTGATGAAGACAAAACTGAAGGGAAAATGCCCCAAGAACAAGCAGGAACTGAAGACATTTGCAGTAGAGGCCTGGCAGAGCATCACCAGGGATGAAACCCAGCGTCTGGTGATGTCTATGCGTTCCAGACTTCAGGCTGTAATTGCCTGCAAAGGATTTGCAACAAAGTATTAAAAAGTGAAAGTTAGATTTAGGATTTTTTTAGTTTGTCCCATTACTTTTGGCCCCTTAAAAAGTGGGAGGCACATATAGAAACCGTTGTAATTCCTACACCGTTCACCTGATTTGGATGTAATTACCCTCAAATTAAATCTGAAAGTCTGCAGTTAAAGCACATCTTGTTTGTTTCATTTCAAATCCATTGTGGTGGTGAATAGAGGCCAAAATATGAAAATTCTGTCAATGTCCCAATATTTATGCACCTGACTGTATATACACATATATATATATATATATATATATGAAGAAGGTGGTTGTAGGACAGCGTACAGGTTATCGTCCCAAGTGTTTTTGTTGCAAAAAGCGTGATATGGAGTTTGAATTCAATACACAAATCCTTTTAGTGAAGGCGGCAGCAGTATTTCCTTATATCCGTATGGCAGCCGGGAAACTGTGATCTGAAAAAATGGGGTTGGAGAGAACATGCGTCTGATAGTGTAGTAAGTTGAATAATAAAGTGCACGTGCTCTAAAATGAATGTGCATACCAAATAAAAAATTTTTTGGGCTTATCTGAAATTCCACACAGGGATGTTGATGGATGAGATGTGCCCGCGATTCTGATGATGCGGAAACCTTGAGTGGGGGGGCTAGGTCAGAGCCAAATGGGAAAGAACATATAGTGCAATACTTATTATATCAGTTGATGCTATTAATAAAATATGTGTACCAGATAGCACTTGATGTACAGCATGTAATCAGAAGTTCCTGATCGCTCCACCAGTATCCCTTAGTAACCCCAACACCTTTCATATGCGTAGGTTATGAGCTTAAAGCCAAGCAGAAATGTTCTCTCCAAACCCCTTATATATATATATATAAGAGAGAGAGAGAGAAACCCCTTTTATATATATATATATATATAGAGAGAGAGAGAGAGAGAGAGAGAGAGAGAGAGAGATTTTGTTTACTTAAAAAGAATAAAACAAGAATAAAAAAAGAATAAAACAAGATACATCTGGCCCATGTCCATAGAAATCACCTATTCTTGTAAAGTAAAATTTAAATGAATGCTTTACAAGCCTATTTAGTGACATTTGGTGAAAGGGCTGTTTCTTTTATCGTCACTTATCACAGCAATAGAGTGGCATCTATAACAAAAATCTATTAATAAAATATCACTAGTCTGCCTAGGCGATCAGTAAGAGTTAACTTACTACTTTGCCAGGCTAGTCTCCTAACAAGGCAACAATAGCAGGAAGATTGTGGTAATACTTGCTCCACCAAAATTCTTGGTAAATAAGTCTCCCCAATTCTTTGTGAAACTTGTCAAATATTTTCACTGGCAAGGGCTACCACCGATGGTGACCCTTTGGTAGATGGGGACAAACACTACTCCAATGGATCAGGAAATTAATTGTCAGGTAAAGATGCAAATATAGGACACCTTCTGAAAAAGGTCCTGCAAATTCAGCTGAAAAGAAAAAAACAGATCTTGGTGACAGTTGGTAATAGTTTACATGTTATGTCCATACTGATAATATACTGTCACATGGAGTAAGCGTTACCATGAATATCAATATGAGAGTGTTCCTATAGCTGAAGAAGTCTATAGGGAATATAAAATGGTTTACACTATAGAAGCTTGTGCTTTTTATTAAATAGTAAAAAAGGTGTTATAAACTGATTGTAAACTATAATGCTATAAGCACTTTTAAGCCATTTGAAAGCTTTTAATTTAAGTAATAAATCATGATTTTAAGTATGATATTTATAATTATACTGGTACTAACATATGTTTAATCCTAATAATGGAAATCCTTTACATAACAAACAGTTAATCTGAAAATCATTGTGATCTTTTTATTTTTTTAAAAACTGGAAAAAATTTAAAAAGCTCTGATTTAAAGGTTAACGGACGTATTGCAATACATTCTAGTACTTGTAACTTTCTGCCAACAAATTTATGTTATCATATCAAACGCACCACGGATCCACTTATCTACTTGTAGGTTACCTCTGATGTTTCTGGGCTGTCAGTTATATGCTGACTTTTCCAGAGATTTATTTGCACCTAGACTGTAAAGAAAGGTCATTTTTGCAGAATGGGTGGCCTAGTGGATAAAATAATTAGAGAATGGGGATTCAGAGGTCACAATGAAGTAAATCTAAAAACAAGAAAGCATATTGCAAGCCATAAAGCATAGAAAGGTTTATGTATAATGCTAATTGTAGCAAGAACATCTGTATGCATTTATCTTCAATGTACTACAGCTAATTAACTGTAAATAAATACCAAAACACGTTACTTGCCACGTAATGGACAAAACATAATTAAAAGGAAGTTTAAACCAGTTACAAACATTTTACTTTCCCACAAATTATCTAGGTGGAAAAGATGACAGTCAAAAAGGTGTCAGCCTTTCAGTTTAATATGTAATAAAGTATAGCATTAAGATTTTTTCTTCTATGCTTTATTATGTGTCATGCGCCTGCAGCGGTACATACATAATACTAATTAAATCTATCACTAAAGTGGGAATGGCATGGAAAAATAGTTGGCAATACCATTTAAGAAGAACAGAGCATCCCACAGCATGTTTTCTATTTCTGACAAACTCATATCTAAGAGGATGCAGAAAATGGACGTTAATTATAAGCAGGGAAGAAAAGAGAGAAAAAAAGTTCCCCTGAAGTCAAAAAACACTTAAGCTGGCCACACACTAGACCAACTTACATCCAACCAGCCAACTTGTTGATTGGTTGGAATGAAAATCTGGTAAGGTATGAAAGCAAATGACAATCAGCAATTTGCTCCCAAATGCTGGAAAATGGACAAAAACTGTTGTTTGAACAAATTATTTAGATCAACATTTAACAAACTTGTTTGAACGTCCATTTTCATCTGTTTTCTGGCATTTAGGAGCAAATTGCTGATCATCAGTTACTCCCATACGTTACAACCAATCAACTAGTTGGCTGGTTGGACAGATAATCTTTAGATGTGTGGCCAGCTTTACAGTATTTAGCTTAGTTTCTGTGTATTTACTGAAGCCTAAATATACTATTCACCCAACAATATAAAATAGTCTTATCTACTCCTTTTTTTTATTTAAGTTGGTCTACAAATACAATGTAATCTAAAAATGGCGTAATTTATTTTTTTTTACAATGCACAGACTGGTGTAAAAAACTATATTTTATTCTATACTTGTCATTATCACTAGTAAGTCTGTCCATCCACTCTAGCTGATGCCATTATTGTATTAGAGAGCCTTAATATGAAGTTTATTGTACTGAGTATAAGTTAATGTATAACAAATGATGACTTGTATAAAGAAAAGTTTGGATATTTAGTCCATATTGGTAGTTCAAATAATAATGATTGTTCTTTATTCAAACATTTATGGTCTTTGAGAGCAATATGTCAAATCCTAGCACTGGGTAAAACAAAGTACATATGAACAGAGCCGTAACTAGACTTTTTGGTGCCCTGTGCCGGAGAGAGCATTGGCGCCACCCCTCCATATTTTAAATAGGGACATAAGATAGTGCACCTGTAAAAGGGTCATGGCCATCCTGGAAAAGGGCCAGGGAGGAGATAGGGGAGAGGCCAGGAGATGCCGGGGATAAAAGAAGAGGAAGCTACAAGTAAGAAAGATAATAAACAGGAAAATTGACAGGCCCAAACAGCGCCCCCTTCCCTGCGTTGCCCTGTGCCATAGCACAGGTTGCACTACCCTAGTTACGGCCCTCCATATGAAATTAGAATTAAGTGACTATACATTACAGTTTGAGAATTAATGAAACAGTGGTCCTGCGATGTGATAGTCATCCTGCCTGATGCTCGCAAAAAAGTAATTGACACACCAAAACTAGTAAGAATGAGTCGCACTGAGTGACAGTACTCCCTCTTAATGATATACTATGAACATCCAAAGTAGGGTTTCTTTGGAAATTTAAGTTGGCATGTACATTGAAAGCATCAATCCAAGCTCGTTCTTCCAAATCATAATTCTTCTAAATCAGTCAAAAATGTAAGTTTTACTTGTAATATTCTGGGACCAAGAGGTTTTTGACTTAAAATTATATCCCCTACTGGGTCTTGATTTCTGCTGGAGTCTTGTTCAAGGTAGGAAAGTGACTGATACAATAAATAGTTTGAAAAATAAAATGTGGAAAGCATTAGGTATATGAAGAAAAGGAGGCAACTGGTGCTTATAAATCACCGGTTTAACCACTTGCCTGGTGTGTTTGTATCTAATGCGACTACGGTAGGTTGGGCTTTTCCCTGACAGTCAGAAATGCTGAGTGGGAGCTCCCGGGCCCTCTGCACCATTGGATCTTCCCCACAATGTGTTTCGATCACTCTCACCTGACAGCTGTAGAAAGGAGTAGTAACTGGGGAAATGTAATAGCAGCGCTGCCTCAGCTCTAGTGTACACACAGCAGCTGCAGAGGAGGAGCCATAGAGGTGCTTCTGTCTCCAGTGTGCCCTGAACTGCAATTAATATCGATGCAATGACATATCAGAGAAAATATGTATATATATATATATATATAGTAACACGACCGGATTAGGGGTCACTTTCCTGGGGTAGATGGACTCCCTCTTCACACTCACTGAAGCCGGAAAAATAGTACACCAGTCTGGGGTCTCGTACTAGCTGGTCGGTATCAGTCTTTATTGTGCAATGTAAAAGGAAAACAAAACATAAAAATAAACGCTAGCCCGTCTGGGCGCTAACTAGACAACAGGTTCCCTCTCTAAAGAAATAGCGGGGCCTACTGCCTCCACCATCAACAAAAGCGTATGCACAAGTCTTACAGGTAGTTTTCACCAAGTGTCTCTGAGCCAGCCAGTCTGCTTACTCTCCCAGCTATGAGACACTAGCTTACAATCACAGTCAGCCAGTTCCAGGTGCAGACCCTAATGAGCCTGCTAACAGGCCCAAAAAGGCCAAAACCTGGAGTGGTCTGTTGATGGAGCCCTCCATCTCCTCACATCCACACCCCCAGGTCCCAAACCGGCTTTTCAAAAAGCCGACACTCAAATCTGCTTCACTGCAGACTTTCTCCTGGGGTTTTTTAGAACACATAGGTCAAAAACCTAGGACAAATGTATCTACCACTGACCACTTTACCAGTGTCCCTATAACATATCCCCCCCTTTGTTTCGACCTGTGGGGAGGAACAACTGAAGCCCCCAAGCAATGAAAGCGTGACAACGCGTCTGCATTGGCCAGCTGGCTTCCTGCCCTGTGTTCTACCGAAAATGTAAAGGTTTGTAGCGCCAAGAACCACCTCGTCATTCTTGCATTACTGTTCTTGATTTCTGACATCCACTTCAGAGGGGCATGGTCAGTAATCAGTTAGAACTTTGTTCCCACCAAATAGTACCTGAGAGTTTCTAACGGCCATTTTATGGCCAAAGCCTCCTTCTCCACTGTGGCATAGTTTCTCTCATGTATGTTCAATTTCCTGCTTAGGTAAAAAAAAAATAGGGTGTTCCTCATCCTCTTTGCTTTGGGACAGGACCGCTCTGATGCCTACAAAGGATGCATCGGATTGTACCACAAACTCTTTGTCAAAATCAGGGGTCACCAGAACAGGTTGGGTACGTAAGGCAAATTTTAATTCTTGGAAAGCGTTCTCCGCTTCAGGACCCCATTTCACCATGATTTTTTGTTTGCCCTTGGTAAGGTCAGTAAGTGGGACCGCAATGGTGGCAAAACTGGGTATGAACCTCCTATAGTATCCAGTGATCCCTAAGAAGACTCTCACCTGCTTCTTATTGAGGGGTCGTGGCCAGTTCTGTATTGCCTCAATCTTTTTGAGCTGTGGTTTTATCAAACCTTTGCCAATGGTGTATCCCAGATATTTTACTTCCTCGATCCCTAGACAACACTTTTTCGGGTTGGCTGTCAAACCTGCCCTAAAGATGGAGTCTAACATTGCTTGTACTCTGGGTAAGTGAGACTCCCAATCAAGACTATGTATGACCACATCATCCAGATAAGCCGCAGCATATCGTCTATGGGGTCTTAGAATCCTATACATCATTCTTTGAAAGGTAGCAGGCGCCCCATGTGGCCCAAAGGGTAACATCTTGTAATGAAACAACCCTTCTGGCGCAGAAAAAGCTGTTTTTTCTTTGCTAGTTGGGCGTGTTCCAAGTGCTCCTTAACTATCGGCACTACAGCCGCAATTCTCTCTTGCATCTGGGAAACATGTTCAATCACTGTTTTATAAGGACTGGACTGCCCTTCCCACGTCTCCTTGGCAACGTCTAGTCTAGTAACCCTCTTGGATGTCTCCCATATAACAAGTCGAAAAGGTGAAAACCCGGGGGAGGATTGGGGAACCTCTCTTATGGCCAACAGCAAATAAGCCAACAAATAATCCCAATCTTTACCATCTTTGTTGACTACTTTCCTTAACATATGTTTTAAGGTCTTCTTAAACCTCTCGACCAAACCATCAGATTGGGGGTGATAAACCGAGGTCCTTAACTGGTTAATCTTAAAGGCGGCACAACTCCTTCATAACTTTTGACATGAATGGGGTACTCTGGTCAGTAAGTATCTCCTTAGGTATTCCCAACCTGCTAAAAACATGGACCAGCTCTCTGTCTCCAGTGTGTATTGCGTAGCGGTATCGCTTCTGGGTATCTGGTAGCGTAGTCCAGAATTACCAGAATATATTGATGTCCCCGGGCAGACTTCAACAAGGGTCCCACCAAACCATAGCTATTCTTTCAAAGGGTACCTATATAATTGGTAGTGGGACTAGAGGACTTTTGAAATGTGGTTTGGGAGCATGATACTGGCATTCAGGGCAGGAGGCGCAGAAGTCAGAAACGTCTTCATGGACACCGGGCCAAAAAAACCTCTGCACGATTCGCTCAATGGTTTTCTCTACCCCTAGGTCGCCTGCCATTATATGACGATGGGCCAGATCTAACACCGTTCTCCTGTAAGCTTTGGGGACTATTAATTGTTCCTCCCCTTTCTTAGTCATCTGATACAACAGATCCTGACATATTACCATGTGAGGATACGTCAAGGGACTATCGGTATCTATGGGTTTACCATTGACCACCTTGACATACATTCTCCCTGGCTTTCACCAGAGTAGGGTCATTTAACTGCTCTACGGCAAAGACCTCTCTTCTGACCTCTAAATCAGACAGATGATCAACGTGCTCTACAACACTTGGTGAGCAACCATCACGCTCCGCATTCTCTAGTTCGCCAATCATGCTAGAAAATGGGAACATCTTTGACTCTGCCACTACATCAGTCACCCTTTCAAACGAGGCAGGGTGATTTACCACTGTGCACAACCGGCTTTCCCACAACTTCCAGAAGTGAGCAAAGTCTCTTCCCAATATCACATCATACATTAAGCCCGGTCCCAAACCCACAGAGACTACCGCGGAACCACATGGTGTCTCGATGTTCACTTCGGCAGTAATATAATACCGAGTATCCCCATGTATGCATGTAAAACCAACAGTTTTTCCCTTATGCTTCAAAGGGTTCACCAGCTCAGTTGTCAAAAGTGTAACCAGGCTACCAGAGTCTAAGAGAGCCTCTACTCGGTTCCCTTCCACAGTGAGCACACACAGGTGTTTATCTGTCTCAGAGATAAGTGAACAATTAGCTATATGGCCGAAGCCACCACATCGGAAACATTGAGTCATATTAATGTCTAGTCTTTTGTGGGGTAGGTACCTTCCTGGCCTGGCAGGCTTGTCTTCAGGTTCCCAACCCTTAGTCTTAGGCACATTCCACCACCCAGTACCCTTCTCCCCAGGAACAGTCTTACCATTGTTGATTGGCGTTCGCCGGTGCGCCATCGGGGCTCGGTGGGGTAAACTCATCAGCTCCTCAGCCGCCATGTACCTTTCCACCAGTTCGACTAACTGGTCTGCAGACTTAGGGTCGACATGGCTCACAAACTTGCAAAAGAATGCAGGTAGGGATCGCAGATAGCGGTCCATCACGACTCATTCGACGATTTGCTGTCCCGTCAGACTGCTTACTCTCCCAGGTATGAGACACTAGCTTACAATCACACACAGCCTATATCAGTCAGTTCCAGGTGCAGACCCTAATAAGCCTGCTAACAGGCCCAAAAAGGCCAAAACCTGGAGTGGCCTGTGGATGGAGCCCTCCATCTCCTTACATCCACACCCCCAGGTCCCAAACAGGATTTTCAAAAAGCCGACACTCAAATCTGCTTCACTGCAGACTTTCTCCTGGGGGTTTTCAGAACACATAGGTCAAAAACCTAGGACAAATGTATCTACCACTGACCACTTTGCCAGTGTCCCTATCACGATATATATATATATATATATACATACACATACATACCCACATATACATACACACACTCTTAAATTACACAGGTTCCAGGGCTGGATCCAGTGGAAATTGGCAGTCTGCCAAAAACCTGTGTGAATGCAACAAAAGTAAAATTTTAACCTCAGTCTGAGCAAACTTGATGACTCATGCAGATTCATATTAAATCCAGAGCATGCAAAGGCCACATAGCAAGATCTTAAAAGGCCCCCCAGAGGTAAAAAAAACACATTTGCCCCCACACAAATTCTATTCATGTTATGCCACACAGACCCCAATTAGGTTATGCCACACAGACCCCATTCAGGTTATGCCACACAGTAGAGGATGTAGTTAGATTACCGGCGCCCAGGATGAATCCCGACAGTGGAAGCTTGACTCAGGACTAAAGATAGGCGTCGAAATCCTGACGCCTACATTTAGCCCCATGCTGAAATCCTGACAGCCGCCATCCCGAACGAAGTTAAGTGGGGTTTCTTAGGTCTTAGCCTTGGAGGGGAGGGATAGGTTTAGGCACCCCCCGGGGGAACTTAGGGTTAGGCCCCCCCGTGGAGGATTAGGGTGAGGCTACGGGGAGGGGGTTAGGGTTAGGCACCACCGGGGGAGTTAAGTACCCCCCCAGGAAAGTTAGGTTCAGAATGCGGGAAGGAGGGGTTAGGGTTAGGCACCACCGGGTGGAGGTTAGGGATAGGCACCACTAAGGGAGGGGTAGTGTTAGTAGGGGAGAGGGGTAGGGATAGCATACTTACCACCATTGTCGGGATCTTCACATATCGGGATGCCGCTGTCGGGATTTAAACCGGCAGCTATTGAGCTGCCGGTATTTCATTCCGATTCCCACAGTAGTACCCCTTATAACATTATACCATACAGTAATGCCCTTTATAGATTATCCCACATAGTAGCTGTTCCCCATAAAACACATTACTCCACACAATAGTAGTGCACCATACACATTAATCACCCCCCCTGTAACTCACCTCCCAGTGTCCCTCCAGCAGCCTCTCGGCTCCCCCTGTGTGTCATCAGTAGCCAGTAGATGAGGACTGGCAGCCAGCTAATTACAGCTGGTGCACCTACAGGCAGTGGCAGACATGGACAAACAGCTCCAGCACAATTTGAGTCTGGCCAATTGGAGCTCACAAACCAGCAGCCAATCAGGAGCCTCCACTGCTGATTAGCTGTTGGTCTGCGAACTCTGATTGCCTCATGACTGGCGGTGAAGTCTCGCCATGACCATCTGCCAGTGCGCCAGCTGTAATCAGCTGGCGAGCCAGCACCAAATCAACATCGCTGACACCCGGGCCCCCCTCGACGGCCCTTACTGGACTGGCCCACCTTGTGTGCGTGACTGGGTGCAGGGGGAGCGGCGAGCCACAGAGACAGCTCACCATAGCAACCGCACCCCTTGCACCCACGGTAGTTACGCCACTGTTTGCATGCATGTTAGCAAACAGTGGGGTCCTTTTCAGGATCATTGGAAAGGGGTTAAAGGCGAGGACAATGTGAACAAATAAAAGCTGCAGGTGTACTTCAGGGTCCACTCTTCAACCCGGGCAATGCCGGGTATCCCAGCTAGTATATACACAGTTGAGTCACATAATTATGACCACCAGCTAATAGCCAGAGCAGCACAGACAGCAGCTAAATGTGCTGGGAGTGACTCAATAAGGAGCTGGTAGGTTGGCACAGGTATCTGGAGCCATGCTGACTGCAGTGCATCCCACAGCTGCAGGAGGGTGCGTGGTGGAGTATCCATAGAGCAAACACAACGATCGAGGTGGTCCCACAGATGCTCACTTGGGTTCAATTACGGGAAATTAGGGGGTCAGGGAAGTACTTGGAAGTCTTGTTCGTGCTCGTCCAACCACTGTCGGACATTTCTAGCCGTGTGACATGTCACATTGTCTTGCTGGAAGATGCCATCCGCCTCAGGGAAGACAATCAGCAAGTATGGGTGTACGTACTCTGCAAGGACGAAATCATATAGCCAAATTGGTTGAGGGTGCCTTCCAAATGGATGAGTGGGCCCAGAGAAAGCCATGAAAACATTTCATAGACCATAACGCTGCCACCACCAGCTTGTGTTTTTACAGCAATGGTTACAGGGTGTTTTTTTCTCATTTGACACGCCAACATCCATCCGTTCGATGAAGCAGAGAATGTGACTCATCGGAGAAGGCAACCATTCGCCAATCAGCGGAGGTCCAATTCCGATACAGGCATGAAAATGTAAGCCTTTTCCGCTAATGCACCTTTGTTAGCATATGTGCAGTGACCATCTGTTTGCTTCGGAGCCCCATACGCAGGAGGGCTCGCTGAACTGTCGTTTTAGACATGTCTGGTGGCCCCCAGGCTCATTCTGACAGTGAGCTGCTCCACTGTTGCGTGTCGGTCGACCCTCACGCACCTTCGTAGCCAACATTCACCTCTCACATCAATGGCACATGGTGCTCTGTACTTTCTACTTCGATTATTTGCAATGGTGACATTTGTCCAGTCACGATACACCTTCACCTCAGCAGCATGCGAACAGTTCACAAACTGCACTGTTTCAGAAATACTGCCACCCTTGGCCCGAAAGCCAATAATCATCCCACACATCCCTCCATCAAGTTCATGTGACGTACTTCATGGGCTACGCGCTGCCGACATCAAATGTAGGAGGTGGTCATAATAATGTGACTCGACTGTATATATACATATATGGTGATCCCGCAGCAATTAAGTATATCAATATGGGACAGTCAATTAGTTTAAAAGTGTCTATAGTAGGATGGTCTATGGCCAATTGCAAGTGGGTTTTTATTGCCATTGGTGGCGTGGCAAATATGCTACGCTCTCAATGGGGGCCCAGTGTTGAGAAAAAATAGTCAGCGCTGGTTCTTTGGCAGAGGTCTGTGCACATGCAGCACCCAACAATTTATGGCTAAACCACTGATGGTTTTCTACCAATGGTTTTTAATCGTCGACCATTGATGGTACAGCCTTCAATGGTCATCAGTAGTTTAAAGTTCAAGTTCATGCACAGTATACCATACAAATTGCTATTTTTATGGTATATATATTTTTTTAACTAATAATAATAAAAGTGTTGGATAGTTTTTAAATGAATGTTCTTGAATTATTTCAATCACAAATAAAACCCCTGACAATTTCTGAGCGTTTTTTTGGAAAAAATATTAATCACGAAGATGTAGATTTCAAGTGGAGAGCCACACTTTGTTGGATACATTGAAATGAGGTGTAGCTCAATGTTTCTATCCGATAAAAAATTGTAGTGGTCTGAAGATTTCCTGAGATTCCTTTTCACCTCTATCCCACATTTTAGAGAAGTCCTCGAGTGCAGCCTTAACTACTGGAATATCTGATGTAGGCAAGAGTGACGACTGACTGAGAATTGGGTGCCTTCATAGACAATGAAGAAGGGAGAAGAAACAGATCATTTGTGCTAGTGGTTATTGTGGGCATATTCAGTCCAAGGTATGTGATCAGAGCAGTCGGCCTGAGTGGCTGAAACATACGGATGTGTCTTTATACACTAATGTTGCAGGCACGTCAAACTGCCTTTGTCAGCGCTTCAGATCCTGTGCATCTTTTTTGCTAGAATGAGCTTTTTAGCCGCAACCTGATGCGACAAAACTTAATGAGATTGCATTGATTAATTTGATATGCAGCACTTATACATCTGTGTGAGAATGAGTCTAAATCTCTACAGAAGTGCTATGATGCAGCAGGCATGACTTCCTTTTTACACCAAAATCCATTATGCTTCAACTGCAACTTTTTATTTATTTAGAACTAATTTGTGTGTGGTTAAAGTCACAGCTCGGTGTCTCTGGTACAGATTCAGTGGTACTTTTCTACGTCTGCGGTGCAAATAAGTCACACAATTTTAAAAATGTTGCTATCCTACACCGCTTGTAGGATAGCAACATCCTACAAGCGGTGGGTATCTCACACTCGCTCCGGGTATCTCACACAGCATGGCATGGCATATTGAGGCTTGGTATATGAGGACACATCTTTACTTTCTAATAAATGTTTCTAAGTCCTGAGTGATACGTTCGGTCTGCCCACTGGATTGACGGTGCCAAGCAAAAGAAAATTTTAAATTAATTTGTAGAGCTTCACATAAGAACCCCCATAATTTTGCAACAAACTGAACTACCTGACTGGACACTATATCAAGTGGGAAGTCATGGAGAAGGAATATCTCTTAGACAAAGGGGTGAGCCAGGAAGGCTGCTGAACGAACAGGAGGATGGATAATGGATGTAAAGGGCCAAGAAGACTTGTAGAGTAACTTCATGCTGAAAAGTTTAATGTCTTGATGGTGAGTAGGCCACCAATAAACTCTTGTGAAGGAGTTCCAAAAGTCTTGCTAACTCAACCATGTCCTACAAAATAGGAGAAATAGGAAGATTAAGTGAGCGTGAGTGAATCTGCTTCTGGTTCTTGAAACCTGATCTGAAGGGAATATGTAAATCAAAACAGGAAAAGAACACAGACCAGCTCTGCTTGGCATGGATTCAAACACTATGGGCCTTATTCAGACCCGCTCGCAAGTGCACAGCGCTCGCAAGCGGGTCAATGTTTTGCCCCCTGTGCATGCGCCGCATCCGGCGTGCCATTGTGCAAGCCCCAGTGAGTGACTGAAGTTCAGTCGCTCCGGGGCTCGTTACAAGACGGGGCGGATGTCGATGTTGATTGACAGCCTGACCCGTTTTAGGCGGGTAGGGGGGATGGTTGAGCAAACACAGGTGTTCCCAAAGGAACTCATGATGTCAGTAGTGGACTTCCTGCTCTATTAGAGCAGGAAGTCCACTCAGGCTTGTGGGAGCTGAAACCCTACCATAATCGCGACCATCTCCAGGCCGCTCGCAAAAGCTGTGGGTGGTCACCCACAGCTTATCGAGCAGCCTGGTAAAAAAAAAAAAATCCCCGCCCTGATTCAGAGCGAGTGGCTCTGAATCAGGCCCTATGCCATTTATAAGTAGAGAAGGTTCTTGTGGTCAGTATATACCATTACATAAAACCAGGGGTCCTCCAGTAGATTTTGTCACTTCCCCAGAACTAAACTTATAGCCAGATTTTGATTTTTTTTCCTATCTCTGATGGTGTAATTCATCTCTGCAGGAAGAAACTTTTAAGAAAAGAACCTAAATGGATGTAAATATCCTCTAAAGATCATAGAGACAAAACTGCCCAAATTCCACAGGTGAGGCATCAACCTCAAGGAAAAAAGGTAGCGAATTGTTGGATAGTTTAACTATTGGAGCTGTGGAAAAGGCACGTTTCAATGTCCTGAAAAGATTCAACAAATACAGATATCCACACTTTTTTGGGTAATGGAAGTAAAAGAGTAACCAGAGAGAATCCACCAACTAAATTGTCGGTTATAATGAGCAAATTCCAGGAAGCATTGCACAGCTTTTAAGTCAATGGGTTGAGGCTGATTCAGAATGTCTTGCACTTTTTCAAGGTCTTTTTGGTGACCAATAGGAAAAATACAGGACCAGATGTTCATCCAAGATAATCTCCTACACAGTGTCCTAGGTGTAGACTATGAGCTGTAAGGGAACAGTTCACAAGACGAATGGTTCTCTCAGTAATCCTGCTCCCATTAATGATAGTGATGAAAATGGGCATCTTGACTGTAGTTGTAGATAGTACTATCTTTGACACCAAAGTTGAGCATATTAAATTTTTGGGTGATTCAGAACCAGTAAAGCAAGAAACGTCACAGTACCCAAAGGATAATCTAGTGTAATAGAAATACTGTATAACAATTATGAAACTTAAATTTGGTAGCAGAGTGCAATATGCTTCCTAACTTGGCCTCTCATACCATTTAAGATTTTGTGATTCCCGGATGTTCAGGTCAAGTGGCAAGTAGATGGTCAGAGGCCGCACAATAGAGGCATAACTTCTTTTTAAATTTTCTCTCGCGCTCCTCCAAAGTAAACCAAGAAGTAGCCAATTGCATTGATTCTTCTGGCACGGGTTGGATATATGTCGACAGTCATGATATCAATATTCATCATGTTGATGGTGACCATGTTAAAAGCAATGAAATGTTGACATAATCCCTGGTGGCTCAGCTGTGACTTACCTTCTCCTGACGGCTTCAGCTGTGTCTTCTGGTTCCCGGTGGTCATGTGACTGACTTCCGGCTCAGACCTCTGAACCTCTGGTGTTCAGGTGAGTATATCTCTTCTATCCCTAATTCCTACCCCTCGTGCAGGGGTGGGCAGTAAGCGGTCCTCCAGCTGTTGTTTTGAACTACAGATCCCAGCATGCCTTGCAACAGTTTTAACATGGTCAAATATCAAAACTATGACAGGGCATGATGGGATGAGTAGTTCTACAACAGCTGGGGGGCCATTTATTGCCCATCACTAACCACAACCTCTTCTCAACTGCCTAACCCTTCCACGCCCACAGCCTAACAATCATGTAAACAACCTACTAAGATTCTCACAGAATCTCCTTTCAAAATAGGTTTCCTTGCTGGATCCACTTTGGCCGGTTAATTAAGAAGAAGATAGTCCAAGGATATTAGGCACTGAGGATGTCTGTACAGCAGTGTTAATACTCTGTATCACAGTATGTGGCAACATCTGGATTCCCAGACAGATGAAAGGCATGTAACACAGAGAGGCATGAGAACACAGAATGCTGGAGGACAAGCAAGAACAACAGGACAGTACAAAACACACAGATTCCCAGGGAGCCAGGACATCAGAACCTTGAAGGTAAGACAAAGATCTGGACCAGTGCTGCAGACTGAGCAAGTTTAAATAGCCCGTCTGTCAGACAAAAAAATCTGCTCATTAGTTTGTCTGATCACATGAGCAGAGTTTACAAGGAGACTGACCACTAAAGTAAAGATGGCAACCTGCCAACCTGCTGTCAGTGGGAAATTGGGAGAGCCTGTATGACATTTGTGACACCATTGCTACATCTCCTCGACATCTGTATCGGGTGTACTTGTTTCAATGGTTCGATTTTCCCTTTCTGTGTATCCATCCCTCTCTTTCCATACTCTTCCTTTATAACCATTTAGCTTGGTTCTCTTTAACCCCCCCCCCACTGTTATTAAAGCCCAAATGATTAACTCCTTATATATGTCCATTTTGTGCTTGCCTAAACCAGAGGGCTTATACGTAGGTCTCACTGTTTGGCTTACTGTTTGTTTAAAATAATATGTTGTAATTGATCTCCAAATAGGTTTTGACTTGGCAATGTCTTTGTACTATTACATTTGTTCAATAAAAAGAGATTACATCAACATAAAATAAAAAAATGGATATGTTCATTGTACATTAAAAATGGACATGTTCATTGTTGATGGTGATAATGTACATAAGTTGATCCTTCTGAGACTGAATATGCGACTAATGACAGTTGTGAAGAGCAAGCTGGAAGTGTAAGTCATTATCATTTGATATTTGAAAAAAATTAAAAACCAGCCACGACTATGGGCACCAAACATGATTTATTTAGGAATTATCCCATTTAAGTTTACAGAATTATCATTTGGGTTATTGATGACTTGTGCAGAACCAAGATGGTAGATACCATATTACCCAAATTATCCAAATAGAAGCATATTGTAGTAAACTTTGCTAGCATAATTTTTAAAAAAATTAAAATTTTGCTGAATATATTTTACATTTATAGGTTGGTCTACTGGCGCAGTATTTTAAAGGAGTGTGTATATATATGTGTATATATATATATATATATATATATATATATATATATGTAGCCTTCGGAAAGGAAATGGTTTCCACCTTTAAAATATAAATGGATATCAAACTAAAAATTGCCAAGTATTATCACCCTATCTTCAAATTAAATGTTAGTTATATACTGCAGATGTTAAAGATCTTCAAATTTAATGTGCACTGCTATATAATGCTTTGCCAATGTGTGCAAAAATAAGTTTTTCTGCCAAAGAAATCTGATAAGCCAATCTCTAATGTGTTGCCCATTGTAATGCTTGTGCTGCTAGAACAATGGCTTGTGTTATTTTTACATTTCTATTTTCCAACATTGTGGGATCCATTCACTTGGTCTGGTGGCAGTAGATGATGAATGGAGTTTTTCTCTAGCACTCCCATGCAAAGTCAGTGGACAGGCACAGCAGAAGTTGTACCAAACCAATAATAATAAATAATTAACAGTCCTCATGACTCACCATTGTCTCTATGTATGAACATGAGTTAACTGCAAGAATAGGTTATGTTGTCAATCAGGGGAAGCATTTTTCAGCAAGCTACTATTGCCATAAGCACCTCCAATAGGAAAAAAAAGCCTAGTAGATACTGTTTAAAGATGAAATAATCTTCAGCAACTAAGAAATTAAGCCACACAAACTTTATCACACTGTACTAAATCATTCTAATCTACACTATAGCGATTTTACCTTATAATTAAAATAGATCTAGTAAAATAAACCAGAATGAAGTGTCGATGATCAATGTGTCCTGCAATTTACACTAATTGTCACAGTTAGCTGCGTTCTTCATC
This sequence comes from Taudactylus pleione, assembly GCA_031769625.1. Taxonomy (NCBI): domain Eukaryota; kingdom Metazoa; phylum Chordata; class Amphibia; order Anura; family Myobatrachidae; genus Taudactylus; species Taudactylus pleione. The sequence continues at coordinate 3,921,609 of JAUIMM010000396.1, forward strand.
AACGTGTGAGCCGAGTGATCCACCGCTGAGATAAAAAAGGGGGCCTGCATGAAGACTGCACACGGGACACATACTTTCTTAAACTGCCCAGGCCTGTGTGAAACATTTATAATTCAATTTGGTATAACTTTATGTTCATAATTATTTGAAAATATGCATAAAGGGAGTGTAAGTAGTATACTGTGTTACACAAAGTTCTTGGTTCTAATATCTGGTTGCACACATAGAGCCGTATTCAATTTGAGCGGACCCGCAATACTTTTCCGCCACCCGGACTTTTCACCTACATCGGTAGTACCTTTAGGCACGCGTTTCGCTGCGTGAAACCGCAGCTATATCAAACCTTTGATAAAGCTGCGGTTTCACACAGCGAAACGCCTCAGTCCTGGCTCTTATGTGACCACCGTTGACCGCTAGGAGCATACCCATTTTCCCATGTATTGGTGAGACCCTCAATTGTTGGAGACCATCTATTTGGACCAGGAACCGTGCCTAAAGGGACTACCTTCATGCGACAGCTCTGCAAGCATTGCTAATAAAGACCGTTATACTATAAGGACACTGGAACTGGTAACTATAGCCTCATTGGGAGTGCACATCCCTTCTCACCACATTAGAAATTTGGGATTTGGAGTCTCCATAAGACCATTGCGGTACATCTAACTATTACTGCAGCTGCAGAATTGTATGTGGACTATCTATCTGAGATATTTTTTTATCTGATACATCACGAATGCAGCTTATATGGTGGATCACTTTGAAATTAGATTGTTTTTCAGTGTGCATTTTTTTATATCATTGAGATCTGTTTCAATATTTGTGCATCTTTTTACACCTTGATTTTAATTTCATGTGATTAAATTATATGTAATATACCAATTTTGATTATATTCATATTTGAGCGCTGGTACAATTTACTACTAGTCAGAACCAGCTCTGGTTGCCAAAATACGGGGGTCCATCGTATTTTGCGCAACCAGCACTGGGCTCTGTACTGGTCCTGGAAATACAGGGGGGAAAAATGAGTTGGGTTCCCTTGTATTATCCAGAACCCGCACCAGACTTTTTCTAGCGGGGGGCTAATGCCACAGCTAAGGGAGCCCTTCACCGGGCACCCCAGCTGAAGCATTAACCCTGGCCACTAGTCACCCCAGGCCGGGGATCCCTGGGGAGCTGGGGACCCCCCACAATAAAGGGTTCCCCTCTCCAGGGAACCCCAGGCCTAGGCTGATAGCCGGAGCTATCCCCGGCACCCCTGAGCGATGGGTGCCGGGTTGATTATGTGTTGTAGTTCATTTGAAAGTGTCGACAAATTTGTCTTTTGCTGTGGAACTGCAAGTCCCAGCAAGCCTCCCCCGCATGCTGGCACTTGGAGAACCACACGTACCAGCATGCGGGGCATTATGGGCCCGCTGGTACCTGTAGTTACACAGCAAAAGCAATATTAATATAAACACAGGACACACACAAAGTATAAATTTATTAAACATACATGCACTCACACATGTTACTCACCTATGTATCCCTGAAGCCTCTCGCGTCCTCTTCTCCTGCTTATTCAAGACATAATTGATTGTCCTCATTTTAAGTGTATTGTGATTCCTTACATTGTGATTGGTCAGATACAGTATCTTACACAGCATGCTTTTTGAGTTATCTCGTCTGTATGTAATCCTCTTTTAATTGTATGGCAGTCACTGTTCTGCTCTCTGTATGGTATGACTGGCATTGGGATGCTCTGCGGTGGATGAGGTAGTGTAGTACAAGCAAAATTACTTGTCTTTGAGTCCTGAGACCAAGCGAGGTTTCCAAGCTGAATCTTTGCCCAGAAAGCATAGTTTCGCCCCTGTGTCTAGGATACCTAAATATTTACTGTGCAGCAAACACAAGTAATCTGCAATGGACTCCCACCTCATTCTTCTCAATGCTGCTGCTCGGCTCATCGTCCTCTCCTACTGTTCTACATCTGCCTTCCCTCTCCTTCAAGCCCTACACTGGTTCCACTTCCCCTTCAGAACCCAATTCAAGGTTCTTACACTCACTTACAAAACCCTCACCCAATCCTTTCCCATTTACATATCTGATCTCATCTCCGTTCACACTCCTGCCCGTCCACAATGCAGCAATGTTTATAAACCATGTCTTTGTCCTGCATTGCTTTGCACTGTAAGCCACTTTTTTCTTGTTAATTTATATGTTTTTGTATTTTGTTAGGCGCTGCAGAACACTTGTGGCGCCATATAAATAAAAGATAATAATGGACACGGAATTCGCCCTATGGATTATTAATTACACTGAGTGGCTCATTTTCAACAGGCAAATGAGTAGGGACAACGTGTTAGGTAATAACTGCTATTGTCAGCTGAGTTCCTACTGTTGATTACAAATATATGGAAGGTCATATAAATCTAGGCAACCATCCACATGTATTCATGATTAATGGTTATTTATTGTATGTAGTTATGTGACCGTCGGCCGCCGGTCACAATCCTGACAGCAGAATGGCAGCTAGGGATTTATGACAGGTGTCGAGATACCTGTACTTACCTCACGCTGTCTGGATTTCCATCTGTCGGGCTCACAGTGTCGGGATTTGCCGCCGGCATTACAATCCCATTGTTATTTATATAGCAACTACTGTACATACAATGCAGTGTTTTACAGAGGATCTCTATTCATTCACATCAGTCTTTGCACATAATAGGGACCCTGGAACCCATGACTCCAGCTCTGTGAGACCACAATGCTAACCACTGTGGCATAGTGCAGCCCCCAAGAAAGTGGACTCTTGTCCAAGAAGAAAAGAAAGAGTGACATAAATAAGAGGAAATCAATGAATAAGTAAAAGAGTCACACAGAAATGTAAAAGTAAAAGACATTAAAGGTTATGTTAAAAAAAAATAATGAAAATGTTTAACAATGCACTATAGTTTTTTATCATAACTTTCAAGACAGTATATACAAACCCCCTATAATTATTTTTAGTATGTACTCCAAAGAGAGCATTAATGGCTGGTTCATGCCCTCTGTGAGATTAAACAAAGAGTTGCATTAATGTAATATAAACAAAGTTTGGCTAAGCAATTTATCACCCACTGTTGCCGTGTTAGAGTTCACAGGTTCAAATGCTAGTAAAGTCAATTAAGCATTTATAAAAAAGGTCATTCAAATAAATAGCAGTTGTAAACGTGAATTATAAAACCAGATGAAGGCAGAAGACAATGTAATTGGCTGGGATTAAGAGTGTTACCATTTAAAATGTAGACAAGTGAAGGTACTTCTAAATAATGTTCCAACTTGTAAAGACTCCAAAATAAATTATATGGCTCGGGGCAGTTTCAGCCTTCTTATAATGTCATTATTTTCTTAAAATTGTTCTTTATCTTCAGGGAATGAATGAGCAGTACAACATGAGTTTATGGTATTTCAGAACCAGTCTAATGTCAAATTAAAATTGTACCACAAAATGTTAATAAAAGATGCTTAGAATTTCTTGATACTCCGAAATCTGTTTCCTATAATTGAAAACTTAAAGGGAATATACACCTTTCATACCAATATAGTGAGGTTTCAACCTCTAACAGTAGTAACTTCCTTATGCTGGGCATACACAGCCAGATAAAATGCCTGTCAGACCGACAGACATTTTATCTGGCAGCCTGCCAGCCGCAGATGTCGCCGGCATACACTGTGAGAGAAATCTCACAGTGTATAGCCCGACATCCGCGCTCATCCCCCGGGGGAGGAGACATTTCCCTGTTCCTTCCATAGGAAGGAACACAGGAAATGTCTGTCTGTTGGCCGTGGATGGGCATACACTGCCCGATGCGGCCGACAGTTTACCGGGAAGTATCGCATCGGACGGGCATGCTGGACAATCCGGCATGCCCTACCGAGCAATATTTAACCCACGGTCGCCCCCCCACACGCTACAATTATCGGGGCAATCCTCCGATATCAGGCGGATCGCCCCGATAATTGTAGCGTGTATGGCCAGCATTAGATGGACATGCAGTAAGATGCTGAAAGTTAAAGCTTACTCTTGGATAAATCCCTCACAAGGCATTGTATTTAAGATCAATTCTATTGTGGACATATTTAGCAAACTCAGTTTAACAGGTTCAGCATCAAATAGTTATATGCAATAACTCCCCTGATGAAAATATTTCTCCTGGTTGCCAGGGAAAACAGATTGATTTAGCCAGACAGTTTTATGCCTTATCCAGTCCCCATATCAATTACCCAACATTATCAGGTTTAAAGGGCCTATCCATTAGCAGATAAATTGAATGACTGAACGATATAGCATTTAATCGTTCAATTTATCTGCTATGGATAGGCCCTGAATGATGACAGATGCGCACTCCCGCGGCCAATAAATTGAATCTTTCATCTCTCCAACATGTTGGTCAATTATCGCATATCGCTGCCAGATATTAGAAATATCTGTCCCTTTATATGCGGTAAATGACGAAAGATATTAGCAGCAGCTACAGAGCGCTGCAGAGAAAAAAATCCACTCCCTGCATGATGTCATGCGATATCGTTCATCGTTTGTCAAAATCTATCATGTACATGACAGATATCGTTCAGCACAGCCACCGGAGTTTTCAAGGGATATCTTTTGTCTTTCATCGCTCAGAAAAACATCTGCTAATGATTAGGCCCCTTTAAACTAAGAGATAACAACTTGTCATACAAATAATTGGAAACCAGTTGGATGAATGATGTAACACAGAGGTTCTCAAACTCGGTCCTCGGTACCCCACAGAGTTCCATACCTCCCAATTTTTATGGCCCACGAAGACACTTCGCATGTCCAAAAAGGGGGTAAGGCTTCACATGAAAGGGAGCAACCTCACGGTAACCCACTTTTATGTCACTATAGGGGGCGTGCCCAGCACTCTCCGACTTGCTGGGCAGCCCCCAGGCTCTCCCTACACTGGTGAACAGATGCCGTGTGAATGTGCACGGCATCTTTCACCTTCTGCACACCCGCTCCTATGCAGAGCAGCTGTATGTGCTCTCCCCAACTTCCCCCCCACACCGAGACACTGTGGCCCGTGGGTGGGACAGCGGGACAGTCCCAGAAAAATGGGACAGTCCTGCTGAATGCAGGACAGTTGGGAGGTATGCAGTTCACGTTTTCCAGGTCACCCAGCAGGTGCACGAGTGTATTCATTACTCACTGACACATTTTAAAAGATCCACAGGTGGAGCTAATTATTTAACTTGTGATTCTATGAGGAGACCTAGAAATCATGCACTGTTTGGGGTCCTCTGGACAGAGTTTGAGAACCTATGATGTAGCAGTAAGAAGATGGCTTTTCTGGAATTATACTTTCACTTCTCTCTTGTGACATCTATATAAATGTAAATTACATCTGTTGCCTGTTACTCAGTTGTAACACTTCCAAGATTCCTTCCTTTTTTTTTTTTTAACAATTGATTACTGTAACATCATGCCAGTTAGAACTGTCATGTGGCACACCTGATGACTAATAGTGACTGTCTGTACAGGCAATATTAAATAGTGCAGCTCAAAATCTAAATGTATAAATTGTGAGCTGCAGCATCACACTGTGAGAGTCTAAATGATAGAAGTTCTTGCAGCATCCATCACACAACCTAAGAACTAGTGCAGCGGTGGCCAACCTGTGGCTCTTGAACCACATGTGGCTCTTCCGTTGTTCTGATGTGGTTCCCCTGACTGACACTTACTGCCTCCTCTGATAGGCGCGCAGCTGTTCAGAGGAGGCTTGTTCATTGTTGCAGCAGTCTGCTCCGGAGGCATGTATGGGTGACATCACACTGCAAACAGGAGGCAGAGCTCAACTTGTGACTGAAGCTGCAGCCATAAGGAGGACGCGGTTGCAGACGCCAGAGCCTACCTACGTAACACAGACTATTCACAACAAGGTAAGAGCTGTGGGGTTTTTTTTATTTGTTTTTTTTCTTTTTCATTTCATTTGTGACATGTGGGGGGGCTGGAGTGGGAGGGAGTGTGGGGGAAGGTGGCTGGACCAGAGTGGCCCGGGGAGAGAGGGAGGGCTGGAGTGGCACATGAGAGTCTGCTGTTGTTACATATGAGGGTCTGCTGAAGTGACAAAAGGGCTGCTGAAGTGACACATGAGGGGGACTAGAGTGACGCATGGAGGGCTGGAGTGACACATGGAGGGGCTGGATTGTATTATGTGAATCTTTTTTTTTTTTTTTCAAAAGTATTTTTTGTGGATGTGGCTTTTTCATTGTATTTTATGTTGATGTGGCTTTTTGAATGCATTATTTGTGGATGCGGCATTTTCAGTGTATTTTATGTGGGTCTGGTTTGTTTCAGTGTATTTTATGTGGATATGTTTTTTTTATATTGTTCTGGCTTTTTCTTTCCCATTAATAGTTACCTCCACGGTGATTGTGTGTATGTGCTTTTACATGCTCTTACAAACATTATACCAGGGGCGTGGCACAAGGCTGTGCCCATTTTTGTACATGCAACTTTGGCGCTTGCATTATCTCAGCTCTTTGACATACCTACAGATATTTTTGGGCTTTTTGCCTATAACTGGTTGGCCACCCCTGAACTAGTGCTATCATTGGTTGACTTACAGTTGCTCCTCCTTCTCTGAACTTACATTGGTTAAAAAAGTGAGGCTTACTACAGTACTTACTCCACCTTTAACAGGTACAGAGTTTATGAAGCACTGTGAGAATTTAGAGTATATGAAAGAACAATTAGGTTGATAGTACCAATTGTCTGACATTTATGTGTCCTCACTGCAAGATGGATAGATGTACTTATATATGTGTTTTAACTTAAAAATAAGAATGGTGGAACTTGAATAAGAGGTTTAAGCTTGAGTTGTGTGCAGGGGTGGAGCGTGTGCTCCGGACTCCGGGGTGGACAGAGGGTACTGCCAGGGCGCATCTATAATGGGTGCAGGGTGTGCAGTGCAAACGTGCCCCCGCATCCAGGGGGGGGCCGCACTGCACACCATGCACCCATATTATTATTATTATTATTGATTTATATAGCACCACAAGTGTTCCGAAGTGCCTTACATTGCATGTAAAACAAATAGCTGACCAAAGACTTACAGTACAATACAATACAGGACAAGGACGTGGATAATAGACATTGCCACATTAGCGACCATAAACACTCCATATTATCTAAAATTTACCTCTTTGAGGTCCCGCATCGAGGGTCTCATCACTGCTAAATAAAAAGCAAGAAAATGGCCGCAGTGAGGAAAATCGACTGGAGAATGGCAGCTGCGCTCTAGTGCCCAGAGTCTACTGCCGGCCAGCCACGTCGGTTGGCTGCCAACCGCCGGAGAGATAGGAGAGAGCCCTGGACGGGGAATGCACACGGGCCCGCACCTCTCTTAAGACGCCCCTGGGTACCGCCAAGGGTAGACTGCCTATGATTTTATATTGCACAGTTCTAGTGATTGACAGCTGGGATTGCCCACCCGGTTCCCATCGGTATAACAGCGCTAAAATGACCACCAATGAAGGTGCCCAGCCGCATGCTACCTATTGCCAGAGGCAGCATGCAGTTACTGTATACCCATAGGGAATGCAGCTCTTCATCTTCACATGCTGTGGCCCTTGACTTCTGCTCAGCCTCCTCCATCTGGACCAGTACACCTGTACCTCTGCTCTTCCCTGTTTCCCACACATCACAATTTAGGGAAATTTATTTCCCCACACCCCCAAAGTAAGGCTCCTATTTAGTGTTTGTGTGTCTGTCTGTTTCCATTTAACCCTCTGACCTGCCCGTCCACTTCTCCCATCTTTACACCTTCCTTCTTCCTTCTGCTGAAATGGCTGGAGTCCTGGCCGCAGATCAGAAGTGACATGGAGTATCCGGAGCATGGCAGGAAGGCATAATCTTCTGTCTTTAATGATTTTTGCCTTAGTGTGTCGTCAGTGACAACTTTCCCCTTTGAATTGTACTTGTACCACTACAATACATATACTTAATAAAATTATTTTCAATATTTTAAGTTTGTTTAATTAATGTTATCTATATTTATTTATTTTTCTATTATAATTTTCCCATTTACTTAAGTTTGGATAAAAAGGATAAAAGATTGTCTGCACCACAGACCTTGCTATATATCTTAACAGTGTCCATGAGACAATTGTCTAACTCGTTATCTTGGTGGAGCGTATTCTATGTACGAGCATCTTCCAAAACACAAGCCTTCCGTTTGTCCATTTGTATACTTATAGTATAGTATAATCCGAATTTTATATATTTACGTATCTAATTTGTTATAACACATCATTCTGGCTATTTTGGTGAGTAGATTCTGTTTGCACCTCCATTGGCTGCGAGCAGAATCTGCTTCTGAGGTTAACTCGCCGAAGCGACCATGACCTGTTACAGTGGCTTTCGCAGGTAATTGAATCTGTCCCATAGGTCTCACTTCAGAATTTTTTCGGGAAGGATACTGGTCTCTAAGCAGGGCACCTTTAAATTTTGAAGCACAAAAATGTTGGCTGCAGAGTAAAGATGGGTGCAGGGCAGGTATCCAGTCTCGTCCAGTATAACTAATGGAGTTAAGTGTACAGTATTTCCTGTTTTATCTTGCAGCAACAGGAAAGTTCAGTCCCGGGCTGCAGTGCTGTAATAGTAAAGCGCCAAGCATAGGGCTTACTGTAAGGTGTCCAAATATGTGGAGCTGCAGCATTCCTGGCGATACAGCGTCTGATATGTTAAGTACCAGCACTGAGCGCCATACAAAGTATGCTGAAACCTGTTGGCTAAACACCTATTTGCGGGCTGCCAATATAAGGTTAGTTACACATACCAGTTAGATATGCAAACACACTATTTTCTGGGCCCTTATCATTCCATTCACTTCAAAGTTCCCCAAGCTGACAACACACCCTGACAATTCAGTTCTGGGAGGGCGCTGTAGCATTCACTTGCACTGGATGCCAGGGCCCCATGCTAAATCTCTGGTTGGGGTAGCTAGAGAGCAGGGATGAATAATTGGCATTACACGTTAATGACTTTCTTTGCATACTACTGGGTACAGGATCACTGAACACTGAATCGACTCCCCTGTGTATACTCCTGCTAGCTTCAGAGACTTGCCTCCCCCTGCCCCTGTTATCTGTCCTATGTAGTCTATAGTATGATATTGGTACTTATGCTATATTGCATGCTATATTTATGCTTTGATAACCCTGTTATTGGTTTAAATTTTACTCTGTGTGGTGCTGCATACACTTTGTGGCACCTTATAAATAAAAGATGATAATAATAATAATAATAATAATAATAATAATAATAATAATAATAATAATAATAATAATAAATGTTGCACTATATAAACAAATCATCCTAACTAATTGCTGTGTGCTCTCCATAATAAAATGTAAGACCTCTCTCTTTCTTACAAGGCCATTCACCACTCTGTCCACTTACACAATACACAGTGTAGCCATTAAAGTGTTTTTACACAGAATAATGAAATTCAAATGATAAATTCATTGTTACAAATGCTTAAAGGGTGGTTTACCTGTCCCTCAGCAACTGTTTCTGTGTCAATAATGGTGATAACTCCAGGGACAAGCGGATTACGCCTAGCATTGCTGTGTGTCGATAAGTCTTCATCTGAGGTTCCTGTGGGCAGTGTACCAGTAAGTTGGGTGACAACTTTACCAACCATGGTAAGTCCAGTCTTTAAAGTCTGTGAAAGAAGAACCATTCCATTATTTAGAAAGTGATAAGACCTCCATCCACAAATGTATATGTAGCATATGCTGTATGTACCAAAGAGTCAGACAAAAAGAAGAATACAATATTGCAGGGGTATAGCATTGCAAGACCCCTGTCACCTACAGTATGTATACTGTAGCAGATACATCCACCTGCAGTCGTATATACAATCATACTGTATATTGGAAGAATGAGATCTCCAGCAAGTTATATTTTAAGACCATTAATACTATGAAGAAAATTATATTTTATGACAGAGAATGCAGTTTATTTCTTTGAAATGTTCAAAATGTAAGCAGGCCATCGTGGTATAATCATGAAATGAAAACTTCACAGAAAATACACTTTTTTTGTCCAGGAAATTTAAACTTTAAGAAAATAAAACTTGAACAAGAACCCACAATTTACCATACAGAAGTGAATTATGATAAGACCATAAGCTAATGTTTCAAACTAAGACCCGTATATATATATCATTTTGGCAGATTGAACATCATTCTAGGCCAATTGCATATCTGTATAAAGATTTTTACAAGCACAGTACTTTCACGTACCCCATATTGAACTCCACAAGACATAAAAAGGAAAAACAAGTTCCATGACCAGGAACTCATGTTTCTGTCAATAATACTTGTATAAATCTTATGTCAGAACAGGCAAATTACATACATTCTAACAGTATCCTAGCAGTTCCTTATACTGTACATTGATTTGGGAATTCACCATTTTCAATGTAAAAAAAGTGGCCTGTGTAATGTATGCATGTGTTAATAAAAATATATGATTAAATGTTAAAACATGAAAACTAAATAAATGTACTTTTACATGTTTCTAGGTGTAACTTACAAGTAAAAACAATGATGTACTACAAGAAATAATTTAACCCTTATTCATGGATGCCTACTCTCCCGATTCGGCCGGGGGCCTCCCGAAAACCGGGTGGTGCTCCGCAAGAGCAGGCAACTCTTCTGGAATGACTGCTGCCCCCGCTCCACCACCCCCCTCACACACCACCCCGTTGCACCCACTTATAGGGTGGACGGGGGGTCAAAATAGACATTGTAAAGTTGGAGATGGGGCCGCAATGACGCAATCGCGACACCACACCACCCACTTACGCCGCCATCACGTCCCCTGCTGCACCGATCTAGCTGCCCCCTCCTGGAGGGGGAATCCAGAAAGTCGGTAAGTATACCCTTATTGTATATTACTACAGATATTAGAAGTTATAGTACCTCAGAGTTCCATGATATAAAATGATTTATATGGTCATGGAACACATCGGTGACATCTATTGCCCTTATCGTGAAATTTATATATTATCCCATATATAATAAATCTAACACAAGCTGACTGACACAAAGCAACGTGAGGAAAGTGACTTTACCTTTACAAACCTAAACTATATCCCAAACTACCTATATTATATGCTATAGCGTCTAAAATGTTTTAATTCAGTATAGAATATACAGAATGTAAGATAAGATATGTCCACATACATTTATCCTCCGTGCGTTACAAATAACACGTGAGCGTGGTTGGACTCGGTAGCGCAAACGTCTTTTCGTGCAGCGTTAGTGTCATAGCCACTGACACTGTAACATAGTATTTTGCATGTAGATACAGCGGCAGTTGCACACAGAATATAAGCATGCCCCATAACAGTTAATCAGCATAAGCTGCTTGTGCATCCTATTCACATCGCTTTGTGATTAAGACGCATTTGAAGGTAAATAAATTGCATGAAAAAATGCGCAAGGAGGCTAGATATATGTGGACACATCTGTATGTGCCACGTTGTAGATGATGTGTCACTGCTAAAATAAAAAATAAATACAAAAACAGCTGTAACTGTTTAACAAAAGGAAATCCCACATTTTCAGGAATAAATGGGCACAGACACGTTCAAATCTACTTCAGGTAAGCAGTTGTTCTAACAACCAGGACATTAAGCACAGTTACCGCTCTACCATCTCTGTTGGTTTTATTTCATTTTTGACAACTGAGCCTATGCCGTAGAACTCAGCAATGATGATTTATATCGCATGTTTCAGCACTATCACATCATTTCATCACTTGCTAATATTTTTAAGTGACCTCTGCAAGACCCATGTTGAAAATCATGTGTGGAACACAAACTATATTAGTAGCTGGTGTCTTTAGCTTTGGATTACACAGCAATATTGGAATGTCATCAAAATCACTTATACAAAGCACATACTTATAATGTTCACTCAACTTTACATTTAACTGCTGAAGAACTACACTTCAATAAGGCACATACAGTTGTACACAAAGGACCTGATTCTGAGTTAGATGTAAGTGGAAATGCGTACAAACTTGTGGATAACTGCAAATAGTGCATGCATTGTAGAAAGTGATTGCCGACTGTGCATGCGCCGGAACCTGCAATTGCATACGGAAGAAGATTGCAAGTTCAAATGGATAGATCCATTCGTTGATGGACCACTCTTTATGAGAAATGGCAATTGTGAGCAGTAAGTGCAAGGTGACAATGCGAACGCTCAGAACGCATCACTCTTGTGAGAATGTCACGAGAGCGACTTGGGTGTGTAAGCCGACTTCTGGGAGTGGTTGCAAGTCCCGATACTGATGATGACAGCGGCCGGGCAAGGCAACCGTATGCAACCGGTAGTAAGCCAGCTCTTGTAGCCAGATGGAAAAGCATCCGCAGAGGTGTACTACTCAGAATCAGGCCCCAAATGTTTCAGTCAAAGATTCCCAGTTGAATTTGGCCTATAGTTGTTGGTTTCTAGGACCCAAAGAATGAAAGTGTCATGTTCAAGTTCACAAGGAGCTGGCAATGATATTAAAACCAAATTCTGTAATAAATCTATCAGCGCCAGTGTTCAAAAGGAAATATATTATAAATGAATTAATCAGTGATCTTAAATCTAAACAAAATGACTTGTTTATAGTGCTTTGTACAGGAGGATATACTCCCCCTTTCATATTTTCACACATGCCACCCAATCCTAACACGTCAGTGCCATAACGCTATACCCAGTCCTAGAAATAAGAATCATTGCCAATTGCTCAAATGAGGGAGGTTTGCAACATGTGGGTCTCCAGATGGCATGGGACTAAAAATGCCAACATGACGAAATTTGTAATTCCACATCACATAAAAGATCTGTCAGCTGCCTCACATTTGGGTGGTAGGGTGTAGTGAGGTCTTCAACCCTAGTGACCACATAATTGTATAATGGTCACTAAAATAAGCTCTGCTTTGTATACCAGCCAGATGCACTGTATATATCTCTGCAGTAGCAAATATACATGTACAGTATTTTGTTGAACATAAAAAGCAAAGTAGGAAAACAACACTCACAGTTTTATGGCCACACACCATATTCTGTGCAACAATAAAGTCTGGTAATGTTTATTAAGTGACACATTGACCATATAAAGTGTAATTTTAATTAGTCTAGTCTTTTTCATTTTCAGAAGTAAATTGACAAAAAAATAGATATTTCATAAAATAACTTTTACTAACTAACAGTCAAAATTATAATTTAAAAAAAGCATTTCCACTTCCCAACGGTCTTCATTTATTAAAGCAATTTTATATTTTGTTCTGTTATATACAAATATATACAAGAAATGACAGAAAAAATATTAAAATATTGGTAATCTAAAACTTGATCTAAACAAATCAATGTACAAAAACGCAGAAAGTCATTATAATCACTCATTTCAATTAACAAAAAACTCTAACATCAAGAGGTACATACTTAATAGGACCAAAAATATTGAGTCAACCATTTCAGATCGTTCTGTGCTAAAGTAAGGCAATTAAAATATTTATAAAACATTGCCACTTGCATGTGTGTCTGTTCAGATTCTAGGAGGATAGCAGCTGAATCGGCTTAAATTACCAATGACTTCAGAGTCAAACTAACTAAATTTGGAGATGGAAGAAAAAGGAAGAGGACAGACCCACAATCCCATGTGACCTGGGGCTACATGGCGTCTATGAACATTTAAGAGCAAGGCCGAGATTGCAGGCGTCTGCAACCAGGACCAAGCCACAGATCAATCGTAACTGTTTTGTTTAGTGCTAAAAACTCAAACTGCAGTGATTAGAAAACACATTAGTGTTCATCAATTAGCAGCCAAACGTTTGTTTTAATAATTCATAGGAAACGACTTGCACAAAGTCTGTTAGTGTGTTGTCAGGAAAGCCTCAGAAGGGCCAACAGAATTCGGCGCCACTTTGTATTGACGGCAACATAAAATCAGGAAGTATTTTTAACCATTTATCATCCCATGCTCAGAGTGTCTTTGTAAAAATATTGTACTGGTTTCCTATCAGTTATTATGCCAAAATACATTCAAATCCTATAAACCATGTTAAGGAGACAAAACATAATACATCACATTTAAAAACTTCCTATAAACAATTATATATTAATATTGTTCAGAAAAGTTAAAACACAGACCCATATTTTTTATATTAAATTAGCTATATATTATTACATTGTATTCACTGAATTCGAATTAACTGTAAAACATAGCAATGCTGAGAAAGCAACAATAATGTAACGCAAATCAATTCATTATTTAACATACAATAAGATTATTTAAACACATTCACATTTCCTATATATATATATATATATATATATATATATATATATATATATATAAAATACATTGTTCATCATAGTGCGCTAACACTTTCATTTCCCTAAGGTGCTAATTTCTGAAATTAGTATACCAGTGACACTAGTATATAGATTTATACCCATGAATTTGTGTCTGTAACTGGCATCAATTTCTCACTTCTTGGAAACACTCCTTTGTGGTTAAGAATCTCTTCCACTAAATAAGTTTATAAACCATTTGCAAGGCCAGCTATAAGAAAGTTTGTAACTTAAGTCTTGTTCGCTGCTATAGTCTGTAGAAGTATTCTACTCAACAATTGTTGAATCTCTCTCTTTATAGATATACATATTTATATATATATATATATATATATATACACTATATATATATATATATATATATATATATATATATATATATATATATTAGGGATGAGCGGGTTCGGTTCCCTGAGAACCGAACCCACCCGAACTTCGGGGATCCGGGGCGATCCGAGCCCAAGCTCGGATCTCCCTGTCTGCCCCGGATCCCTCTCCCGAGGCAAAACCTCGAGATCTGCTGTCGGATCTCGAGGTTTTGCCTCGAGCGGCCATTTAAAAAAAAATGCCTTTGCCTTTAATGGGCAAAGTGCTGATTGGCTGACAGAGCCGTCTGTCACGGCTCTCAGCCAATCAGCATTATGGTGCTCATTTGCATGTAGCACGGACTCGTGAGATCCGTGCTACATGCATCTGTGTGATTGACAGTGACACAGAGCACAGATGGGTCAGTGAGACCCGTCTGTGCTGCTGTGTATTTCAATGACACAGATGCACGCACGGACCAGGAGATCCGTGCTACTTGCATCTGTGTCATTGACACAGAGCACTAACGGGTCCGTGAGACCCGTCTGTGCTGCTGTGGTAAATAAAAAAAAAAAAACCTGTGTAAAAAGAGAAAAAAATGGCGTGCCCCCCCCCCAAAAAAAGAGCAACCAGCCCCGGGCATTAGTGACCCAGTGCTGGGTGTGCTTAAATACAGGGGACAAACGACATAGGGGTCCCCTGTACTTAAACACAACCAGCACCGGGCTAGTCAGAACCAGAGCTGGTTGCCAAAATACGGGGGACAAACGACGTAGGGGTCCCCCGTATTCTGCGCAACCAGCTCTGGGCTCTGATCCGGTCCTGGTTCTGGAAATACAGGGGAAAAAAATGAGTAGGGTTCCCCTGTATGTTCCAGAACCAGCACTGGACTTTTTCTAGCGGGGGGCTGATGCCACAGCCAGGGGAGCCCTTTCACCGGGCCCCCCAGCCGCAGCATCAGCCCTGACCGCTAGTCAGCCCAGGCCGGGGATCCCTGGAGAGCTGGGGACCCCCCCAATAAAGGGGTCACCCTCTCCAGGGCACCCCAGGCCCAGGCTGATAGCCCGGGGCTATCCCCGCCACCCCTGGTGGCGGTGGGTGGCGGGTTGATTGTGTGGTGTGGTGTAAATAAAGAATATCAAACATTGTCTTTACAAGTAGAACTGCAAGTCCCAGCAAGCCTGCCCCGCATGCTGGTACTTGGAGAACCACAAGTACCAGCATGCAGGGCATTAAGGGCCCACTAGTACCTGTAGTTCACCTGTAAAAAAATGTTTAAAAAAAACACAGGACACACACACCGTGACAGTATAAGTTTATTAAACATACATACACACACACACACACACACACACACATGTACACATACTCACCTATGTAACCCTGTAGCATCGGTCCACTTGTCCGGTAAAGTATCCATAGGGGACCTGTGAAAAAAAACATACTCACCATCTCCTATGCGAGGTTCTGTCCTCTTCGTTCCAAAGTAGGCATCCCCGGACTTGGCAAAAAAAAAAAACGAAAACGCGATCCACGAACTTAGTACCGTTCTATAGAACGGTACTTCCCGAATGAGAGCTTAGCGGCGGGGTATCACCATGGAAACCCCGCTGCTAAGCGTTCATTGGCTGAGAGAGGCCATCTCCCGTCTCTCTCAGCCAATGAACGGCTCCCTCCATTGTAGTCAATGCTGGGAGCCGCAAGGTTATTAAAGTTTACCCTGCGGTTCCCACCATTGACTACAATGGAGGGAGCCGTTCATTGGCTGAGAGACGGGAGATGACCTCTCTCAGCCAATGAACGCTTAGCAGCGGGGTTTCCATGGTGATACCCCGCCGCTAAGCTCTCATTCGGGAAGTACCGTTCTATAGAACGGTACTAAGTTCGTGGATCGCGTTTTCGTTTTTTTTTTTTGCCAAGTCCGGGGATGCCTACTTTGGAACGAAGAGGACAGAACCTCGCATAGGAGATGGTGAGTATGTTTTTTTTCACAGGTCCCCTAGGGATACTTTACCGGACAAGTGGACCGATGCTACAGGTTACATAGGTGAGTATGTGTACATGTGTGTGTGTGTATGTATGTTTAATAAACTTATACTGTCACGGTGTGTGTGTCCTGTGTTTTTTTAAACATTTTTTTTACAGGTGAACTACAGGTACTAGTGGGCCCTTAATGCCCTGCATGCTGGTACTTGTGGTTCTCCAAGTACCAGCATGCGGGGCAGGCTAGCTGGGACTTGCAGTTCTACTTGTAAAGACAATGTTTGATATTCTTTATTTACACCACACCACACAATCAACCCGCCACCCACCGCCACCAGGGGTGGCGGGGATAGCCCCGGGCTATCAGCCTGGGCCTGGGGTGCCCTGGAGAGGGTGACCCCTTTATTGGGGGGGTCCCCAGCTCTCCAGGGATCCCCGGCCTGGGCTGACTAGCGGTCAGGGTTGATGCTGCGGCTGGGGGGCCCGGTGAAAGGGCTCCCCTGGCTGTGGCATCAGCCCCCCGCTAGAAAAAGTCCAGTGCTGGTTCTGGAACATACAGGGGAACCCTACTCATTTTTTGTCCCCTATATTTCCAGAACCAGGACCGGATCAGAGCCCAGAGCTGGTTGCGCAGAATACAGGGGACCCCTACGTCGTTTGTCCCCCGTATTTTGGCAACCAGCGCTGGTTCTGACTAGCCCGGTGCTGGTTGTGCTTAAGTACAGGGGACCCCTACGTCATTTGTCCCCTGTATTTAAGCACACCCAGCACTGGGTTACTAATGCCCGGGGCTGGTTGCTCTTTTTTGGGGGGGTGCACGCCATTTTTTTCTTTTTTTACACAGGTTTTTTTTTTTTTTTTTTACCACAGCAGCACAGACGGGTCTCACGGACCTGTCATTGCTCTGTGCCAATCACACAGATGCATGTAGCACGGATCTCCCGGGTTCGTGCTACATGCAAATGGGCACCATAACGCTGATTGGCTTCCTGTCTGCCACTGCAGTGCCACTCCTAGATGGGCCACGTGTTTGTGCCGCCCCCTTGTGTCGCTTAGCATAGTCATCCAGCTTCCTCGGTACAACCTTTTGGCCTAAAAACAATATTGTGAGGTGTGAGGTGTTCAGAATAGAGTGGAAATGAGTGGAAATTAATGTTATTGGGGTTATTAATAGCGTAGGAACAAAAAAAGGCCCATTTATGTGATTTTAGCGGGTTTTTTTTATTTTTTAAGAAAAAATCCAGATCCAAAACACAAAACCCAGAACCCAAAACACGGAAGGGTGGTTTTGGCAAAACCAATCCAGATCCAAAACACGAAGAAAGATCCAGATCCAAAACCAAAACACAAAACACGAAAAGTGTCCGGTGCACACCCCTAATATATATACACAATGTGCCCCGACACTCCTGTCTCCAACTCACACATAGCACAGGATCTGGCTCTGGTGCCCTCCTTGGGGGTCAGAGTCCCCAGACACATCATCCATAAGTATGAGGCACTCTATTTCGTGGTCAGCTTTTCGAGGCTCTAATCCCCTTCCACAGGACAGCATAATAATTATATTATTATTCTGTCCTAAGGAAGGGGACTAGAGCCCCGAAACGTTGACCACAAAATAATCATCCAGGTTTTGGGTACACTATGTGCAAGTCCCAGAGTTCTGTCTTATACTTATGGATTGCTATTTTTCATACACAAAATTTGAATACACTTACATTGTGCTCTCCTCATTTTTTTCTTAGAACAATTGACTACAGGCTGGATGAAATCTGTTTAGATCAGGGGTGGGGAACCTTTTTTCTGCGAAGGGCCATTTTGATATATACAACATTATTTGCGGGCCGAGTGCAGGTCACACCCCCTCCGTGTGACGTCATACAGGGGTGGGGTCATAATTGCCGGTGATTACAGCAATGCTGTAAGGGCAGCGGTGTGACCGTCTGAAGCATTCTAAGGATGCTCCAGGCGGCACTGCTGCATAGATTATGGCAGCAGGGTGCCATTCTAGGCATCCTGCTAGCCAGATGAGGCTAGCAGAAAAAAGTTCAGAGGGCCAGACCAAATGATTACGATACAGCCCCCGGGCCTGAGGTTCCCCATCCCTGGTTTAGATAGAAGCAGCAGAATTACTATATGTGGACCTAGAAAGACTGCCAATTTTATTGGGACACAAGTGGATACATTGTGCAATACCGTTGTTTCCTTGATATTTATATTTTATATAAATATATATATATATATATATATATATATGATCAACTCTGCAAATAGGCGGCACTCGGAGACTTGTAATCTATATATAAATCAGTTATGGCTTAATTAATTTAAAAAAAAAGCATGCCTCTGCAACGATAAGCAACACACTACGCTGTGTATGCAGCACTGGTCATGCCCCACATCACTAGTCACACCTCTGCACCACATCGTGGGTCACATCCTATGTGGCAGCACTCAATAGTCCCTTCTTAAATGTCAGCTCCAGACCCACGTAGATCTTAATCTGGCACTTTATCCACTGAGCTACTCCTCTCATTATATAACATTTTTAATTGTGAAAAATTAAGTATAATCAACTCAATGTCTCCTTAGTATAAAGGTATAAAAGTGGTGGGACTCAAATGATCAGTATTTTACAAGAAAGAAGGACAGCACAGACTGCCAGTTACTCTCTAGGGATCAATAATCCCTTTCTGTGTTTGCGGTCATCTTCTGGATATTTGCATCAAAACAGATTGTCCATCAGATTAATGAAAAACCTGCCATTAGGCAGAGCTGCAGTAAGAGGGTCCATCTATAGTTAAAAGGCAAACTTTTGTAAGACAAGGTAAATTAGAAAGAAAATGCTATGCCAAAGTAGTAGCGAGGATGGGGTTAGGGTTAGGCACTAGGGGGAGGGTTAGAGTTAGGCAGTAAGGGGGGAGGGTTAGGTTTAAGGTGTGGGAGGTTAGGTTCAGGCACTAGGGGGAAAGTTAGGGTTATGCACCAAAGAGGGAGGGTTAGGGTAGGGAGAGGGTTAGCATACAGATCAACAAGTGTCGGTAAGTTAACCTTGTCGGGATCCCGGCGTCGGGCCATTTATGCCACACAAACTGTAACATGTATGCCACCCGCTTGACCACATTTGTATTGCTCATATTTAGTTCACATATTTTAGTCTAAAGTTTGAGATATTACTGTAATTTTTCAAACTTTAGAACAGGTTCGACAAACTGGTCTAAAAACGACTTTGAAACAACTTCCAGTTTCTGAATAATATCATGTAAAAACTTAAACTCACTACTAAAAGTAAAGTTCTAAATAAGCAAAATAAAAAAAATAGTATATCTAATACCAGTGCTGGATTACCAAATAGGAAGAGTAGGCACTGGCCTATGAGCCCCACGACAACAAATAAAAATAATATTGATTTGATCTTGAAAGAAAATTACAATCAAGCTTTCTTAAACTGTTTCCAAAACATAGAAAAAATTAATCAACTCAATGAAACGAAAACTTTACATTAAAGACTCTATAAAGAAAATACTGTATTAATGTAATGTACCCATTAACAACTTAAAGTACATAAACCAAAGACATCAGATTAACATTACAGTTTGTCTCTTAAAAGCTCAACTGCTGTCAGCTGTCAGTTTGGAAAAATGTTTCGGTGCAACCTACGTACAGTTTATTAAAATTGTTGATGGTAAAATTAAAAACGTATTAGAAGATAATTTGGAAGGGGGCCCTGAGATTTTGACTGCCTAGGGGACTCCACAGGGTTTAATCCGGAACTGTCTAATACTATGTGGGTAGTTTTAGCTCTTGATATAAGTACAATTGTCTTTCAAGGTACTGCAATTTGTTTATACTCATAGGCGCCGGAAAATGGAGGGCAAGGGGGCAGCTCGCCCCACCCAAACACTTCAGAGGGGCCAGTGGAGCGGTGGCCACGACCAGTCAAATGCTGTGCAATGTAGCAATAGGCTGCTCAGCCCCTGCACTGCTCGGAGGAGGAGGAGGAAGTATAATGTGCAGTCTCTAAGTTAATAGACCGCACATTACACTGCTTCCTTCGTGTAGTGCAGGGGCTGTGCAGCCTATTGCTATGATGCACTGCCTCCTGCTCCACTATGGTGCTTCTCCCTGGTGATCCCACCCTCCCCTTCTTCCGTAGTGCTCGCCTCCTCCCCAGTGCTACCTACCAACCTACGTACACCCACAAACAGGTAAGTTTGAAGGGGGGGTGTATTAAAATTAAATTATATATTGCCCACCCAACTTAAAATCATTCTGATGCCCCTGCTTATACTGTATTTACTAGATTTCTTATAGAGTCTCATACAGATCTGTCTTCATTTACCTATAATTTTTCTGCCACATAGCGCGGGCTGCATGTTGAGTCTTATTCGTGTGCCAGGACACAATATATCGTACTAAGGGACTAATTCAGAGATATATACACAAACCCGACAGCTTGTGTACATGTCCGATGGTTACTGATCAGCGCATGCACAGGATCTGTACTGCGCATGTGGCCATCACTGATTGCAATGCAGGAATGCTGCAGCTGTTTGGGGCGGAGAAGGGGCAGTGATGGCCAGCGTTCTTGAAAACAGGGGACTGTGCCTACTGATGCAGCTTCATGGCCGCGGCAGAATGAAAACACCGGCCATCCTGTGTAACCTGAGGGTTCCTCAGATGACCCGATGCTGTGTCCTCAGAAGCAGCAGCGGATCGCAGAAGCTTGCAGGAGGCATCTATCTACACAAGACGTGTTCTGCAGTATTAGCATATTTACACACTGCTGCATGTGTAGCTTACAATTCTGAATCAGGCCCTAAGTTGCTGCAGAGTGCAATACCAGACGTAGCAGCAGATCACAGAAGCTTGCAGGAGGCGTCTATTTATACAAGAATCCCCCAGCAGCCTAAGCCTACGTATTTAAACACACCAGCTGCATTCAAAGACCACAGGGGGCCCCGGTGCACCACACTGGTTGCACCACCAATATTCCGCTACTGGTCTGCTGCCTGCATCCAAATCTTGGCACTGCAACAAATTTTGCAAAGCTGTATAAAACCACTCACGACACTGTTATACATTATGGCAGAGTTAGGACATATCCGGTGGGACTGTCCTAACTGGGCCGTGCCTATGGAATGTGGGATAGGGAAAGTGAGCCGACCCACTTACAGCTTGTATGTGGCCATAAACTCAACAGGAGAGACTATTCTATTTCGGGTAGACTATAAGGTACCCAGAGGCTATTCCGTTAAGGAACATCAAGTCTAGTATCATAGCCTGAGAGTTGCTAATGGTCTATTCCCGGTTAGGAATACCAAAAGAAATGCTTCCAGATCAAGGTCTCCCTTTGTATCAAAGCTCATAAAAGAATGTGTAAATTGTCAGGTGTAAGAAAGCTAACAACTTCAGTCTATCATCCACAGACAGATGGGCTAGTAAAACAGATGATACGATGGGCTGTGGCCCAGGATAAAAGGGACTGGGATCTATTGCTCCTATACTTAATGTTCACCCCAAGCATCTACAGGATTTAGTCCCTTTGAACTTTTGTTCGGTAGACAGCCTCGGGGCATCCTCGATTTGGTTAAAGAGAGATGGGAGAAGCAGTCAACCCCAGATCCCAATGTGGTACAATTTGTGTTCCAGATAAACTAACGTATACACCAAATAGAGCCTCTCCTTCAACAAAACATACATCTTATTCAAAATTGACAGAAGAAATAATACGACAAAACAGTGGTTAGTTGGTCATTCAAACCGGGTGACAAAGTTTTAGTACTGGTGCCTACTCAGGAAAGCAAGCTGTACAGTATGCCCACTGGCAAGGACTGTATGAAGTGATAAAAGTGGTTGGGCCTATTAATTATAAAGTTAGACAAGAAGGGATGTGGAAGCCAGAGCAAATCATATTAACCTGCTAAAACCCTGGGATACAGCCTAGGTCTCTCACATAGCCGTAAAAAGTCCAGGCTGTTCAGTCGCTGTAGAGGAGACTCTGACTCCAACTCAACGGCAACAAGCCGAGGCGCTACTAAGAAATGACCAGGATGTCTTCTCTCCTCTCCAAGGTTGGACACAGATTATACAGCATGATATCATAACTCATCCAGGGGTTAAGGTACAGCAAAACTGTGATCATATTAAATTTGCAAAGCTAAGAGAGCAGCAGTACTGCAAGAAGTGCAAGAGATGTTGTGGTTGGGGGTTATTGAAGAATCCAGTAGTGACTGGAACAATCCAATCGTACTTGTACCCATACCATCAGTTTTGCAATGATTTCCGTCAACTAAATAAAATCTCAAAATTTGATTCCTATCCCATGCCCTGAGTCAACGAATTAGTGGAACATCTCACCAGAAGTCATTACTTGACAACGTTAGATCTAACAAAAGGGTATTGGCAAATCCCGCTAATGGAACAGGCGAAAGCAAAGACACCATTCTCAACCTCTGATAGGCTATTCCAATATCGGATGGTGGCTTTTGGCCTTCATGGGGCCCCAGCCACCTTCCAGAGAGCTATGGATAGACTGTTAAAGCCCCACCGAGGCATATCTTGACAACATTGTTATTTTCACTCAAAAGTTGGCATGATCATCTTCCCAAAGTAAATGCGATCCTCAAGTCGCTCCGTTCCCACTGCTGTACCGCCAACCCAGAAAAGTGCGCTGTTTGTATGAGCGAGGCCCGATATCTAGGGTACATATTTGGCTGTGGTCAGGTGAAGCCGCAGACTAATAAAGTGGAGCCGGTGTTTACCTGGTATAAACCCACTTGTAAAACTAAACTACGAATCTTTTTAGGCCTGGTTGGCTACTATCGAAAGGTCATTCCAAAATTATCTGGACGGAAGTAGAAGCTGCCTGGAAGGACTTAAGAGGAGCCTTATGTTCAGCCCCAGTTCTACAGATGCCAGATTTAAAAAAAAAAAAAAAAAAAGTGTGTCACAAACAGATGCTTCAGAAACAGGCCTGGGAGCAGTGTTGGCTCAAGATATGAAGGGAGAGGAAAAACCCAATCTATATCTTTACCGCAAGCTCTTACCCCAGGAAAGGAAATATGCCACAGTAGAACGGGAGTGTCTGGCTATAAAATGGGCAGTGGAAACATTACAATATTACCTTCTAGGGAGAGAATTTCTGTTGGTAACAGACCATGCCCCGTTGCAGTGGATGAATCGGAATAAAGAAACGAATGCAAGAGTCACCCGATGGTTTCTGGCTTTGCAACATCACCATTTCTCAGCTCAACATCGGCCAGGCAAAATGCATTAAAATGCGGACTCTCTCCAGACAAGACGATAAGGTTATACAAACAAAAGAACATGTGGTGAAGCAGGGGTTGAAGAAGACTGAAATAGGTTTTTCTCCGGATCGTGTCGATAAAGTAAAAAGGAAAGAAGGTAAATGTGTGAATTTCCCTAAGATACAGGAAGCTACTCCAGATGGTAAGAAGCTTAGGAGGAGGGTGTGTGGCAGAGAGACTCAGGTGCCACAGTTCAAGGAGTTAAAAGGTGGCCCGGGACCTGGGAGAACCCATTGTTTCAGGCTTACAACCTGGGTGTAGTCCGGAATCTGGGTTTTCTTTGGAGCAGGGATGGGCTTTGCCTCTGCTTCCCCAGGAAGTGACTTACCTATTTAGCTGGAGTAGGTATTGTTACCAATGCTCCTGATGCTAGCAAGTCGCCAGGCAATAGGCTCGTGAAAACTTGCGTTAGGGAGCCATTGCCAAGCAAGGTGAACAACAGGACCTGTGGCAGCAGTGTTTGTGAAGATACCAACAACTTTACTGTATGCGGTTGTGAGAAAAATAAAGACCACTCTACCTTGTAGATCTGCCGGTGTCTGTGCTCCTTCCAGCTAGAGTGCCTCACAACATACAGTACAGCATCTTACTGACATGTGGTGACACGTCTGTGTCATCAACAGTGTCACATACTGTACAGTATTGTATGTGCAACAAATTGATTATTGTTGCATGCTGTCTGCAAGTCTTGCCAAACTGTTACCACCCTCAAATGTATAAGTTCACTCTACAGTGCTACACATTGCAATGTGTTGCATTACATAGAGACTGATATATAAAGGGTCATTGTGCATTGGTCGCATTGTGGGTGAACGAACTCCGCAGTCGCATCAGATGCGCACATGTCTCAGGGGTGGCTGCTGGAAAGCAGTCTCCAGTTAGCTGCCCTGCTCAGCACAGAGTGCCTGTCCCACATGCTCCATAAGACTGGTAGTGAGATGACTGTCCCCATCCCCACCCAACACATCATGCAAGGCTCTACAAGGAGAGATGAGTGAAGCATCAATGGCAATATATAAAAAGTCTTCCAAGCACATTGGTGGGAGAGAATAATGGTAATGTGAGGAAATAAGATGACAGTAAATTGGTTGCAATTTTGGTCCACAATGGTGTACATACTGCCTCCCGCAGTCCTAAAAGTGGTAACCCAGTCACATCAGATGCGACTGTGTCCCACCTGTGTCTGCTGGTATATACAGTAGTTCTGTTTACCTTTTATAATTATTTAGCATGTACACTGTACAGAAGAACAATAAGAAAAACTGATGCATTAGATAATGTAGGGTTTACTAATGTGTGTCTGCATATATGTGAATTTTGTAACTACTGTAGTAAATATTGATAATGTGAAGGCTAAAAATAAATAGCAAATAATGTATATAGTGTAAATAGCCTTCATTTTTTGCCGCATAACATATATTGGATAATTATATTTTGCTGTATATAAGAAACTGGATAATAGAAATGATGATAATTTCATATTAAAAATATAGTAATAATGCTGTACTAACAATTATTACAAATAAAATTTGCGACAATGTTGGTGTCAAAGTATTAAAGCTGCTGTGTGTGCTAGTTACTGTTGTTCAGATTATGCCCAAGGCACGGTTGGATCCTTGCAACGGTTTACCCATCACATTTCAGGCCTGCCTGTCAGCCAGGTTGTTGAGCTATGTATTGCATGGCATACTTGTCTTCTTTTGAACAAGCATTTCAGGGAGATTGTAAAAGCAGCACCTATGAGCGCGGCAGTAAAGTGGGCGTGTACTGCTACATCTGAGAGTTGTGTCATAAAATTGCCTTACATCCAAATGTAAATGCGCCCCAAACAAATAGTAAGATCTAGTTGTTGATGAAAACACAATGCTACTTTTCAGAAAAATGCATGTAGCCTTAGGATCATAGGGCCCGATTCAGAGCCGCTCGTAAGCGGCCGCTCGTTCGTTCCGAGCGATGTTTGCACAACTGCGCATGCGTACGGATCGTAATACGCATGCGCGAACCAGTCAGTGCGACCGAAAATCGTTTGTTCGCTAAATAGCGAATGCCTGCTATTTTGAGTGACAGGAGGAGGCGTATGTGGGTGGTAACGGGGGAAGGTGCTTGAAAACGGGGAGGGTGTGCATAATTAATACAGCAGCGTCATTGACCACGTCACTGGGTTATTTTATAGTCAGAACTGCTCGCAAGATTGCGGTAGGAAAAACCAACCACAAGTATAGCGAGCAGTTCATACGCTGGTCGATGTACTCGATTAATCTAATAAATAGCGGACATGACGTAGGATGCGAGCGGAGAGGGGGCGTAGTTTTCCAAAAAACTACCGCATGTTTTGTACGCTCGTTCAGACCTAGAGGCGTGAACAGACCGCAAAGAGCGAACGGTTCATTTGAATAGCCACCCCTTTTTTCTGAACGAGCGAGCGCAAATAGCATCCGGCTCTGAATTAGGCCCATTGTTCCTTATAGCCAATGCAGGGAAATTATACTTATCATTATATATAAATATATATATATAAAAACAGCTTCATATTGGGACAAGGTGGAATCAGGAAGATTGCTAGACTCTTCAGGGAGACAGGGAGATTACTACTATTTCAGGGACTCTCCCTAACAATCAGGGAGAGTTGGCTATTATGCTGCATGGGGTTCAACATAGTGCATCTTAGTGTGCCATGGCCTTGCTTTGTTGAAAGTTTTCTAATGTGCCAAGGAAGGCTACTTGGCGCAATCAGAGAATTGTTACCCACACATTTAAATTTAGACTCCAGAGAAGGAGTAACATTTAATATAGTGAGTAGTTTTGGAAATGTGGATGTAAACTGAAAGTGATGCTTGATCCCATCTCCCAATATTGTACTGTCCAGGGATTATGTGAAAATGAAAATACATCTGTCAGTTTTAGCTCCACCCACTACAGACTCATCTCCAGCTAGAGGCATCTTGTCACACTGTGCGAAAACTGCTATGTTGCTCAATTTGACCAAAATAATATTGAATCTATACTACACAAAAGCGGATTGGTGGGAGATACGTTTATTAGGATAGCAATGAATAACAGAGGCCAAAAAAAAAAAAGATTTAGACATATACAACGATGAAATAGGCCATATAGAGGAAGGAAACAAACAGAATAGGAAGAAGGAAGAGAAAAAAAAGAAGAAAAAAAAAGGGAGAGGAAAGGGTGGGAGCCTAGGCTGGAAATAAGTAAAACACAATTTATATATACATCCACACCTCAACCCTGGCATTCCAAATGCACCAGATACCTGCAAAAATGTTCACAAACCGCCGAGCGACAGTGGAGAAGATCACGCTCTCAGGCAGATTTTCTCCATTTCAAATTCATGTTGTCATCCTACAGTGCTGCCCTTTCCCTCTCTAAACAGTCATATTTCAAGAATCTCATCTCCTCCCAGTCCTCAAATCCCCAGCGTCTCTCTTCCACCCTCAACTCCCTCCTCTGCCCACCCCCTCCTCGTCTCCCCTCCTTGCTGTCTGCCACTGACTTTGCTACCTATTTTACATCTTAAATTGATTCCATACGTCAGGACATCATATCCAACCAGTCCCCTAGCTCTCCACCTCCTCCTTTCCTGGATCACCCCTACCCATCCATTTTACCGACTCTGACATCCTTCTCCCCTGTGACTGGAGAGGAAGTTAAGGCCCTTATCCTGTCCCCTCCCCCTTCCACCTCTCCCCTCCCGCCTCCTCCGCTACCTCTCTCCTTCTGTCTGCTCCCATCTTGCCCACCTCCTTAATCTCTCTCTCTCTCTTCTGGCACTGTTCCTTCTGCATTCAAGCATGCCCTTGCCTCCCCCATTCTTAAAAAACCTAACCTTGATCCTAACATTCTCTCTCCTCCCTTTTGCCTCCAAACTCCTTGAGCGTATTGTTTACAACCGCCTCACCACATTTCTTTCCTCCCACTCACTACTTGACACTTCTCAGTCTGGCTTCCGTTCTATACACTCCACTGAAACTGCCCTCACAAAAGTCAGCAACAACCTCCTTGCTGCCAAATCCAAGGGCCACTACTCCCTGCTCATTCTCCTTGACCTCTCTGCTGCTTTTGACACTGTGGACCACCCTCTAACGCTGCATATCCTTCACTCCCTTGGTCTACGTGACACTGCTCTCTCCTGGCTGTCCTCCTACCTCTCTAACCGTTCCTTCTCTGTTTCCTCTCACAACGACTCCTCTCCCCCACAGCCTCTTACAGTAGGTGTTCCCCAAGGTTCTGTTCTTGGACCTCTCCTATTCTCTCTTTATACGTCCTCTCTAGGTAAACTCATCCACTCTTTTGACCTCCATTAACATCTCTATGCTGATGATACTCAGATCTACCTTTCCTCACCTTATCTTTCCCCCTCTCTACTGACTCATGTCTCTAACTGTCTCTCTGCTATCTCTTCCTGGATGTCCCAGCGATTTCTCAAACTTAATATGTCTAAGACTGAGCTGATCGTCTTCCCACCCTCCCACATAACATCATGTCCCACTATTTCTTTATCAATAGATTGCATAACTATCTCATCTAGTCCCAAAGTGCATTGTCTTAGAGTCATCCTGGACTTTTACTTCAAACCACAGATTCATAACCTCTCGCAGTCCTGTCATTTCCATCTCAAGGATATTCCCTAGATCAGACCCTTTCTCAGCCAGGATGCCACCAAAACCCTCATACATTTACTGGTCATCTCCAGATTGGACTACTGTAACCTCCTCCTATCTGGCCTCCCCAAATCCCATCTCTCTCCTCTCCAGTCTGTGCTCAATGCTGCTGCTCGAATCATCTTCCTCTCCAAATGCTCTACATCTGCCTCCCCTCTCTTGCAAGCCCTCCACTGGCTCCCTTTCCCTTTTAGAACCCAATTCAAGGTTCTAACACTCACTTACAAAGCCCTCACCCATTTCTCTCCCATTTATATATCTGATCTCATCTCCCTTCACTCTTCTGTCCGCCCTCTTCATTCACTTAATACACGCCGCCTTTCATGCCAATTGATTACGTCCTCCCACTCCTGCCTCCAAGATTTTGCCCGCGCTGCTCCCCACCTTTGGAACTGCCTCCCTCTCCCCATCAGACTCTGCACCTCTCTACAATCTTGAAAATGAGCTCTTAAGACCCACTACTTCATTAGAGCCTTCCAGCTCTCATCCTAACTTGCTGCTACATCTTCCTTCCTCCCCGCCTACCCCATCTGTGTCACTCCTGTTTGTCTGCCCCTCCCTTAAAGAATGTAAGCTCTTTCGAGCAGGGCCCTCTACCCTCTTGTGCTTCTCCCTACTGTAATTTAATTTATCTCTTACTCCCCACTAAGGCAACTAACACTTGGCTACTTATGTGGGCGTAAAGGTCGCTAATATAGCAATGTTTATTATACATGTCCATGTCCTGCTTTGTATTGTATTGTAAGTCACTGGTTACTTATTTGTTTATGTACTTTGTAAGGCGCTGCGGAACACTTGTGGCGCCATATAAATGATAATAAAATTACTGTTATAAGGCAAAAGGGGAGGGGGCAGATTGAGAGGCTAACCATGGGCTCCATATTTTATCAAAAGATTTAGAAGAATTAATGCTAGTCATATATTCCATGCGATAAATATGCCAAAGGCGAGATAGACAAGACTGCATAGGAGAGTCAAGCTTTTTCCAATCAGATGTTAACTGACATTTCGTTGCATTAACAATATGGCACATTAGTTTGTTTTGGTGCCTAGTTATTGTCGGAAGGTCTAAAGGGAGTAAAATGTAGTTAGGATCATAAGGGATAGGTTTAGTGAGTAAACAGGTTACAAGGCCAATGATTTCCTTCCAAAGATTTACTATCTTAGGACAAGTCCACCAGATGTGGAGAAAGGTGCCCTCAGTGGCACAACCTCTCTAACACCTTGGAGATACATTTTAATCCTGTACTAGACAGCAACTATAGAATATGCAGGTGAAGTTCCTACAGTCAGATGGATCATTTTTTTTTTTCTTATGGGATGTTCACCTTCCCCTGGATTGTAAGGTCTGTGATTAATCTATATTAATTTAATATTAGATATTGTTTTTTTTGTTCGATTTTTTTAAATTTCAGATTTCACACAAAAACACGAGATGTAGTTTAAATCCCAGCTGTCCGGATGCCGACGCCCAGAATGCCGGTTCCGGAATACAGACACCAGATAGAATCCCGGCGCCAGCATCCCGACAGTAAGTATTGGGGTTAGGCACTAGGGGGGATGGCTAAATTTAGGCTGCGGGGGGAGGTTAGGTTTAGGCTGAGGGGTTAGGGTTAGGTATAGGCAGTGGGAATGGCGGTTTAGGATACTTACTGACAGGTGTCGGTATCCTAACACTGTT
Source organism: Taudactylus pleione (assembly GCA_031769625.1). Lineage (NCBI taxonomy): Eukaryota > Metazoa > Chordata > Amphibia > Anura > Myobatrachidae > Taudactylus > Taudactylus pleione. The sequence continues at coordinate 3,951,968 of JAUIMM010000396.1, forward strand.
GGGTTGCCGTCGTTGGGTTTCTGACCACCGGGATCTCGTGCACCGGCATCCCATACCCAACCCAAAAACACAATGTGTAAAAACAGTGTATTAAACCTATTATTGTATCATATTTAATAGTCTGTATATGCAAAGCTCTGTACAACACTTTACATAAAACATGTACCACTGTGTAACTTGCATTTTCAAATTAGCACATGTTGTCCAAGAAAGTGTTAGGGACCTTTAAGTATACCCCGATGTTGGGAAGAGGATTTGCATGAGTTATAAAGCACATTGTACACCGATTTTTAACCTGCCCCATTAGTCCAAAATATCAAGACAAGATCATTATAAACTATTCCCATGTGCTGTCTGTATTATTTGCAAAAAATTCGACTGGTAATCTTTAGCCTTTCCCATGCCATTTCAAATGTCCTCCCCTTCCATTAGTGCTAATGGCTTTGTGTTCACATAAGCTGTTAGGACTCATTAAGAAGTTATCAGGTAACAGGAGAAAACAGATGCAGCTTGGCTAAATCAATTTACCACCTCAGGGTTAAAGACAGTGGCGGTATCTTAGGCAGTTATTAGGTGACAAGAGAGCGTGTGTTTATTATTAGTTGCTAGACAGTACACAGACAATCCTATTGTTTTAAAACGTTTTTTTTCGTACACACTTTTTATGTTAAATGGTGCCATACTGTAAAATCTATGATAAAAACTACTTTTTGCCAGGCTAAGTATACTTACCATGATAATTGAGTCAACTCAATATTGCACTAGAGTGTGGTTTCTACTACTAAGTAGATTTTCGTTATATATTAATTGGCAACTCTCTGAAATAAGACTGCAGGGGCAGACATATTGGGGGTCATTTACAGTTTGACACATTTTCATCTAAAACTTAAGTGTAAAATGTGAGCTGCAAACATGATGCTTTTACGTGGCTATTTTCAGTTGCACATATTGTACTTTTCCTGAATTTTGAATGTTATTCACATTGTAGCTGCATACAAATTCAGCATACAAAGCTGCAGATTAAGTACAGCGATATGTGGCATGTATAAATTATATATAAACGTTTTAAGATTCTTCATCGAGTAACCTGTTCTAAGAGATTTGTCATCTATCTCATCAGTTGTCTTTGCAGGCATCATTATGTAGGGATAACGGAGCGTGCATTTAAAGAGAGAATGGTGATGCACCGATCTACTATTAGAACGGCCCCTCAATCGGACCACAGTGATCATCCAGTGGCCCGTCATTTCTATGAAGCGGGACATAGTCTCTCCACTCTGCGCTACCGCATTATACAGTAGACCATATTCCGCTCCCTCCCCGAGGAGGAAACCGATCTTTGATGTTATTGCGAGCAGAAAGTAGATGGATACATCGATTGGAGACTTTGGCCCCAAAAAGCCTGAATGAGACTATGGGATTATCTTGTTTTCTATAATTTTTTTATTTCTCATTATATGAATTCTATAATTGGTTTATGAGTATCCTTGACAACCAGCTAATTATCATACAGGTTGTTTGCAGCTCACGTGGTGCGCTGTCCTTCCTGCCGGATCTCGCACTTTTGGTGACGTCATGTTACAGCGCCAGAGCGTGTGATCCGGCGTCAAGGATGACAGGATATTGTTTGGTATTTAAGTTAGTAAGTGTGGTTATGTTTTATGCACCCTTAGGAAAATATTTTAAATAAAATTTTTAACGTCGGCTACATTATATATATACTGTACCAGTCAAAAGTTTGGAAACATCTTCTCATTTAATGGTTTTTGTTTATTTAAATTATTTTCAACATAGTAGATTAATACTGAAGACATCAAAACTATAAAAGAACACATATGGAATTATGTTGTAATCAAAAAAGTGTTAAACAAGTCAAAATATGTTTTATATTTAGAGTCCTCAAAGTAGCCCCCTTCTGCTTGGATGACAGCTTTGCACATTCTTGGCATTCTCTCAATCAGCTTCATGATGTAGCCTCCTGGAATGGTTTTGAATTAACAGGTGTACCTTGTCAACTGTGGAATTAATTGCCTTCTTAATGTGTTTGAGACCATTAGTTGTGTTGAGTAGAGGTAGGGTTAGTACACAGTGGACACTACTATTTGACTACTGTTGTAATCCATATTATGGCACCAACCACTCAACTCAGTAAAGAGAAACAACAGTCCATCAATACTTTGAGACATGAAGGTCAGTCGTTACGGAAAATTTCAAGAACCTTGAATGTATTCTCAAGTGCAGTTGCAAAAACCATCAAACGCTATGATGAAACTGGCTCTCATGAGGACCACCCCAGGAAAGGAAGACCAAGAGTTACCTCTGCTGCAGAGGATAAGTTCATTAGCGTTACAAGCCTCTGAAACCGCTAATTAACAGCACCTCAGATTAGAGACCACGTAAAGTCTTCACAGAGTTCAAGTAGCAGACAAATCTCAACTTCAACTGTTTAGAGGAGACTGCATGAATCAGGCCTTCATGGTTGTATTGCTGCAAAGAAGCCACTACTAAGGATGAACAATGAGAAGAAGAGAATTGTTTGGGCCAAGAAACACAAGGAATGGACGTTAGACCAGTGGAAATCTGTACTATGGTCTGATGAGTCCAAACTTGAGATTTTTAGTTCCAACCGCTGTGTCTTTGTGAGACGCAGAGAAAGTGAGTGGATGGTTTCTGCATGTGTGGTTCCCACTGTGAAGCATGGAGGAGGAGGTGTGATGGTGTGGGGGTGCTTTGCTGGTGACACTGTTGGTTGATTTATTCAAAATTCAAGGCACACTTAACCAGCATGGCTACCACAGCATTCTGCATCGCCCTGTCATCCCATCTGGTTTGCGCTTACCTGGACCATCATTTGTTTTTCAACAAGACAATGACCCCAAACACACCTCCAGGCTATGCAAGAGCTACTTGACCAAGAAGGAAAGTGATGGAGTGCTGCGTCAGATGACCTGGCCTCCACAATCACCCGACCTAAACCCAATTGAGCTGGTTTGGGACGAGTTGGACCGTAGAGTGAAGGAAAAGCAGCTAACAAATGCTCAGCACCTCTGGGAACACCTTCAAGACTGTTGGAAAACCATTCCAGGAGACTACCTCATGAAGCTGATTGAGAGAATGCCAAGAGTGAGCAAAGCTGTCATCCAAGCAAAAGGGGGCTACTTTGAGGAATCTAAAATATAAAACATATTTTGATTTGTTTAACACTTTTTTGTTTACAACATAATTCCATATGTGTACTTTCATAGTTTTGATGTCTTCAGTATTAATCTACTACGTTGAAAATAATTTAAATAAACAAAAACCATTGAATGAGAAGATGTGTCCAAACTTTTGACTGGTACTGTATATATATATATATATATATATATATATATATATATACACATACATACATACATACATACATACATATATGGATCGGGTCAAAAAACCAGCCAGGGAAATTTCTGGAAGCAGAAGCAGGGCGTGGAGTCTATTGAAGGGAGGGGTCTGAAAAGGGGCGGGGCATGGCGAAGGGGCAGGATGTTGTCCTCTCAGACTCAAGAGCTTTGCCATAAAAGTAACTGCCGTTGTTAGTTATATGTATATAATATATATATATATATATATACATACATACATACATGCATATATATATAAGCAGTAGTAAGGTGCGGCACTTGGTGTGCAATAACAGGCATAGACAAACGCATATGATCAACGTTTCAGTGTTAGTAACACTATCTTCAGAATGCTGACGATAGTGTTACTAACACTTAAACGTTGATCATATCTGTTTGTCAATTCCTGTAATGGTGCCGAGTGCCGCACCTTACACCGGCCAAGGTTACATTGAGATTTGGAGTGCCGGACCTGGAACATACACACACATATATATATTGACACTGCAATACTGTACTGTATATATTAATATTATAAGTAAATATGTGCATATAAAGTAAATATACATAATTACCATACACATAATATATATGTATATATGAAAAGTAATATGTATATATATCACACATATGTATCATGTATATATATATATATATATACATAAACACAGTAATATATATATATATATATATATATATATACACACACGGTATATATATATATATATATATATATATATACACAGTCAGGTCCATAAATATTGGGACATTGACAGAATTTTCATATTTTGTCCTCTATTCACCACCACAATGGCTTTGAAATGAAACAAACAAGATGTGATTTAACTGCAGACTTTCAGATTTAATTTGAGGGTAATTACATCCAAATCAGGTGAACGGTGTAGGAATTACAACGGTTTCTATATGTGCCTCCCACTTTTTAAGGGGCCAAAAGTAATGGGACAAACTAAACAATCCTAAATCTAACTTTCACTTTTTAATACTTTGTTGCAACTCCTTTGCAGACAATTACAGCCTGAAGTCTGGAATGCATAGACATCACCAGACACTGGGTTTCATCCCTGGTGATGCTCTGCCAGGCCTCTACTGCAAATGTCTTCAGTTCCTGCTTGTTCTTGGGGCATTTTCCCTTCAGTTTTGTCTTCATCAAGTGAAATGCATGCTCAATCGGATTCAGGTCCGGGGATTGACTTGGCCATTGCATAACATTCCACTTTTTAGCCTTACAAAACTCTTTGGTTGCTTTTGCAGTATGCTTCGGGTCATTGTCCATCTGCACTGTGAAGCGCTGTCCAATGAGTTCTGAAGCATTTGACTGAATATGAGCTTATAATATTGCCCAAAACACTTCAGAATTCATTCTGCTGCTTTTGTCAGCAGTCACATCATCAATAAATACAAGGGAACCAGTTCCATTGGCAGCCATACATGCCCACGCCATGACACTACCACCACCATGCTTCACTGATGAGGTGGTATGTTTTGGATCATAAGCAGTTCCTTTCCTTCTCTTCTCTTCCCACCACTCTGGTACAAGTTGATCTTTGTCTCATCTGTCAATAGGATGTTGTTCCAGAACTGTAATGGCTTTTTTAGATGTTGTCTAATCTGGTCTTCCTGTTTTTGTGGCTCACCAATGGTTTGCATCTTGTGGTGAACCCTCTATATTCACTCTTGTGAAGTCTTCTCTTGATTGTTGACTTTGACACATATACACCTACTCCTGGAGAGTGTTCTTGATTTGGCCAACTGTTGTGAAGGGGTTTTTCTTCACCAGGGAAATAATTCTTTTGTCATCCACCACAGTTGTTTTCCGTGGTCTTCCGGGTCTTTTGGTGTTGCTGAGCTCTCCGGTGCGTTCTTTCTTTTTAAGAATGTTCCAAACAGTTGATTTGGCCACACCTAATGTTTTTGCTATCTCTCTGATGGGTTTGTTTTAATTTTTCAGCCTAATGATGGCTTGCTTCACTGATAGTGACAGCTCTTTGGATCTCATATTGAGAGTTGACAGCAACTGATTCCAAAGGCAAATGTCACATCTAGAATCAACTCCAGACCTTTTACCTGCTTAATTGATAATGAAATAATGAGGGAATAGCCCAACACCTGTCCATGAAATAGCTTTTGAGTTGATAGTCCCATTACTTTTGGCCCCTTAAAAAGTGGGAGGCACATATTGAAACTGTTGTAATTCCTACACCGTTCACCCGATTTGGATGTAATTACCCTCAAATTAAATCTGAATGTCTGCAGTTAAAGTACATCTTGCTTGTTTCATTTCAAAACCATTGTGGTGGTGAATAGAGGCCAAAGGGCCTGATTCAGAGCCAGTGCCCTCCTCCATGAAAATGGAGCGGCCTCCCGGCCGCTCGTATAGCTGTGGGTGACCACCCACAGCATATGCGAGCGGCCATGATGATGGTCGCGATGGTCTTGACCATCGCGACCATCGGACTTGCGACGGAGACCCTGCGGTAGGGTCTCCCTGCCACAAACCCTGGAGTGATTTTGGCTCTATCAGAGCCAAAATCACTCCCACTGACATCACTAGTGATGTCAGTGGGGCCGGCTTCAGAGGGTAGGCATTCCCATTGGAATGCCTCCGTCTGGCAGGCACGCCCCCGGCACGCCCACCAAAGGGGGCGTGCTGTCAATCAACATCGACAGCACGCCCCCTTTGGTGCGAGACCCGGAGCGATGGAAAGCCCGTCGCTCTCCGGGTCTCACGCATGCGCACGACGGAGCTCCCTCCGTCGTGCGTATGCGCAGTGGGGAACAAATCGACCCGCTTGCGAGCGCACTGCCGCTCACGAGCGGGTCTGAATGACCCCCAAAATCTGAAAATTCTGTCAATGTCCCAATATTTATGGACCTGACTGTATATACTCTGTATATATACACACACACAGCTGGACGGGGAGTGGAGGCCCGGGGGAGGGTGAGTCAATGAACGGCTGGCTGACTGGCCACCGACCACTAAAGGGTATGGCCCATATGTATACAGGCTAACTCACATGAAGCTGGTCTTGGCAGAATGGCAGGATAGCAGGTCAGCGCCGGGTCATGTGTGTGCACTGCAGCGAAGGAGCTGGAGAGGGGGCGGGCCGCTGACGAGCTGACGAGCTGTAGGCTGAGCCGTCTGTAGTAACTGACGGGCTCCGCAAAGCTTATGGGAGGAGCTGCTGCTGGGCATGCGCAGCAGCTCCCCCGTTGGCCATTTGTTTACATCAGTGCACTGCCTGATCAGAGCTCCGATGGCGGCAGCCCAGCCAGCTGTAGTGGAATAGGGGTGAATGAAGGGTGGGCTGGGTGGCAGCCCCTAAAGGGAACAATGTGGCCGATCCAGCGGGAAACGGCCCGGCATCCCAATCCACCCGTGTGTGTGTATATAATATACACACACACACATACTGAAACGATGTGCCCCGGCACTCCTGTCTCCAACTCACGCCTAACACAGGATCTGGCTCTGGTGCCCTCCTCGGGGGCCAATGCCCCCAAACATATCATCCATAAGTATGAGGCGGCACTCTATTTTGAGGTTAGCATTTCGGGGCTCTAGTCCCCTTCCACATGACAGCATAATCCCCGAAACGTTGACCACAAGTGGGTACACTATTTGCAAGTCTCTGAGTTAAGCCTCAAACTTATGGGGGGGAGAGAGAGAGAGAAAGAGAGAGAGAGACATGATATCTTAGGTACTGATGGGTAACATAAATGAGTTCATATAAAGTTGAGAAATGCACGATACTCTAAATGTCAGGAGAAACACCAAAGTGTTTATTGAGACTTACAGCATACTAGCCAAAGTAAAAGGATACATTTGAGCTGTACAGAGCCTTGTCAAGCAATGGTACAAGTGAAGACAAGAGGTTTACATAGGGCACAGGCAGTGGCGTAACTAAGGGGGGTCGAGCAGGGCGTGTGCCCGGGGCGCTGTAGGACCGGCGGCGCGGGTGGGGCGCCGGCCACGGTACACATTTACAAAGGACTGGCGCTAGGCTTCGCTGTGCCAGCGCCGGTCCTTTGCTGCACAGCCGAGACCTTCCCTCCCCCTGAGCGCTTACCCAATAGCGCCAGGAGGAGGATGGGAGGCGGGCGGTCACAGGCTGTGCAGTAACACGCACATCGCCGCCAGTACAGCAGCGATGTGTGTGTTAACCTGCAGCCAATGAGAGTCAGACAGACTCTCATTGGCTGCTGCTGCTGCACACACATCACCGCCGCGCGGCGGCAATGTGTGTTAACCAGCAGCCAATGAGAGTCAGACAGACTCTCATTGACTGCTGAGCTCCCACTGCAAGAGCCGGCTCCCTTCCGGCTCCTGCAGTGGGTAATGGGAGAGTCTACATGGCTGATTCTTAGTTCATATTCCATGAGTTAAATTGTACAATAATGGTTCCTCATTATTTTCTCTAATAAGCAGTGCCCCTTTACTGTAAAATCCAAGTCTATAATATCTCAAATGCAACAAAGATGGATATCATTAAATCAACATGTGTAGTCAGCTTAAAGCTCACTAACCAAAATTAAGACATACTCTTTTTTTGTGGTGAAGAAATAAAATTTGTCAAATGTCAAAAGCATTGTCTCTTGGGAGCCAAATAACCTTTCTAGACGCTCTTTTCTTTTGTTTCTTTCATGTATTTCCAAGTAGATTTCGCAGTCTCTCTATCTTATGGGGATACTAAGGTCAGACAAGAGAATCGCATAATGCAAACCAGCTCTTCTCCAACACAGTTTTAAAACACTTGGAATATACAAGAATTGTTCATTATTTTGTATTAATATTAACTCGTTAAGTATGGAGAAGTCTATTTAACAAGAATCGAGCCAATACATGTACTGAAATAATCCATCTCAGGATAGCAAAAAAAAAGATAACAAAATGTTGTATAATTTAATAATAATATTAATAATGATAAAAACCACATAGAGCTTTTGGTTTTCTAGGGCTTATGTCAAGTTAAGACTGCCACTGTAAAGTAAATAATACCACCATTGGCAGATCCAGGGAGCAGCACGATTGGCTCTAGCAGGGGCAGGTTGCCTGTGGCCACAACTACATAGATGTGTCTTGAAGCTGAGAATTAGATAGTGCATCCTTTCAGGCCACACTATTGTGCATTAAACACAATGGAGAGACCAGGCAGCACGTTGCTGCATTAGTGCACTGATTGATGGATGGCACAGATCATCCACCAATCAGAGAGCAGGAGGTGGTGGAGCAATGGTAAATCCCTATCATCTCATTTGAATCTGCCATCGATTGCTACTGCAACCCAGAGACAGAGAGTGATTTTGCACATAATTTAGAAGGAATCTTGACATGACGTAAATTTAAGCTTCAGTTTAATATAAGCTAAATCATCCAAGTTACCAGTTATAGAGCGTTGTAGAATAGTATTTGGGTATTCAGCTGTTTCAGCCAATATACCAAAAACACAAAAATGATGCGGTGGGATCTGAGGGATACTTTTACTAGTATAAGATAACAAAAACTACAATCACTTCTTGTTTATGTCACATCATATTCATACTTTAGATGTTAGATCTAAATGGGAAATCTGTAAAATATCATCAAAAGTGAACCTTGCATTGTAGGTCATGGCAAAAATAAAAAATGCATAATGATATGAAATAATGTGGAAGAAGAAGAATAGCTAGGATGGACTTCGTATGTGTTTAAGAAAGAGGGGGTTGTCTAGGGCTGTATGGGGCATATCCTTGTCACAGACGGCATGCCTAGCATTAAGAGTAAATTTGCCCTCATCCCTTCCTAAAAATACCACTGTAACGCCACACTGAAAGGGAATACAACAGTGTAATCACCAAATTGTACCAGAATCGGACAGTTCCTTCAAAATGGGATGGTTTCGCATAAAACAAGGATGTTGGGAGGTATGTAAGTTTATGCACCATATAATTTAATTTGCATTTCAGAAGTTGGTCCATACTTACTTTCGCAGCACTAATCACAGTGGCAGTATAAGACTGAATATTATCTCCACATGCTCCTCCACGAGACTGATGGCACCTGATAAGCTGTCGAGATATAATAAAAGTATTTACATAACTAATAATCTTCAGTATACAATGCAAACACCCAAGATACACAAATCAAAAAATGTTGCTTAAATAAAATATAGGCTTATTTTATACATATATTATTATCAGTTAAATTGCGTACACACGTTCAGATAAAGTGAACGATTTAAACGATAACGATAAGGATCTTATCGTTATCGTTCACTGTAATGCCCCTGCAAATGACCAAACGATGGTCGATGCGGGGGCACGAATGGTCGTTATCGACCATCGTCCGTCTCCCGGGAAAACCGGCATACATGGTCGATTTCGAGCATGTTAGCCTGTTTACTATAGGGATCCGTGATCGTTAATCGCGGGTCGTTATAGGTTAATGCATGTGTTGGATGTTCGATAACGATCATCCAACACATGCAGAATAATCAAATAACGATCGTTATCGTTATCTGATCGTCGTGCAGTCGTCCCGTGTGTACGCACCTTTAGCTTAAAAAGTTATCTTCTGGATATCTAAATCAACAAACTTAAAATATAATACATGTTGATAAACAAGAAAAGTCATTGTGAAACAACAACTACACCTAATATCTTTACAAACAGTCTCTGAGTGGCTTCCTGTATGCTGTTCAATAGTAATAAGACTTTCTGTTCAGAAGCACGACATCATAAGTGCACAGAAGAAAAAAAAAAATTATGCATTATATATTTGCAATTAGCTGTATTTGAACAGAGTGGTCAATCCTCTTCATTACAAATAATGGTTCACACTAGCATTTATTCTGCTAGGAAAACCTGTTGATCCTTATATTTAGTAACATTATTATTATAGCTCTCCTATGTCATTACTGATTGAATGAAAATTGAAATAATGTCATACAGTAAATTGCCTTGATTTTCACTCCCATTGCATTGTGGAATATGTTGGCGCCTTATAAATAAATACTACTAAATAATTCATGGCAAGTCTGTACATCAGATTGAAAGACATCAATCGCAGGAATTCCCTCTACCCAAAGTTGACTTTTATGTCTAGTAATCCATATGGTATATCTGTACATCCTGTATTTTGTGAACACAAACATACAATATACAACTTGATTTCACAAGGTTATATGGTCACCCTCCCATTAAACAAAAGATGCCTTTAGACAAACTCTCTAGCTTTTATTTTTGAATGTCTGATGTTGTACAATTTTTTAAATTAAGATTTTTGTAAACTAAAATATTTTGAATTAACGACCAGAGTGCACTAATTGAATAGTAAGTATTCAAATGTTGATAGCTATAGTTAACCACTTGCCTGGAGTAGTCGCATCAGATGCGACCAGTCAAAGACAGATAATCTTCCAGCAGCCGCCCATCTCACAGGGACCTCCCAGTCCCTCTGAACCTCTGGATCCTCCCATATTGCGTGCCAACCACTGCTGGTTGCAGTGATCGGCAGCCCGGCAGCACCCCCGCCGAGGAAATCCATTGCTGGGTGACTGCTCCTCCTCTGCAGCCGCTGGAGAAATATAAACTTAGTTGCTCCTCTTCCCCCTTTGGCAGCCCCCCATCATCGATATATCGATTTTCACTATATCGATGAAATCGATATATATAATTTTTATTTTGCTATTTTTATTTGTTTTATTTTTTTTTATATCAGTATTATTGTAAAAAGTCTCATGGCAAGTGTGTTTGTGGCAGCCCTGATATCAAGGAATCATCGTCGGCCCCTGGTAAAATATCTGTGGGCTGTGCATGTATGCGTAGAACTCCATCGACGGTCCTCTGAAGATGGTTTAAAACCATTGGCCATCAATACGTCTTTCGATAGAGCAGTGATGTGAATGCATCAGGGGGCATCTGAGGAGAAAAGATGCCTTCTGACAGCATCAGATCATCTGTGAGTCCCCACCATTGGAGATGTACGCAGACCATCGGCTTTGCGTACGTCTCTGAAAGAGGCCCCTAATTCAATCATAAAAGACCCAGAAAATTTCTGAACGGTTTTTGGAAAAAGTATTAGCCAGTTAAGTTGTTAAGGAGGCATGACTGCATGTACTTGAGGCTCCTAGAATTTGTATGGACCCCACCTTCACTGACAATGTCCATACTTAATTGTTAGTCATTATATTTTAATGGTTTTATGGTATGTGGCCTTAGTCCATATAGTTTTAACATATGTTACCTTCTAACTGTGAGTACTAGAATGCTATTTTAAGCACAAATTAAGTACCAATAAATCAATACAGTCATGTAAATATACTTGTGTAAGAAAATGAATGAACATTGATGTTTTTGCATTTGCAAGTTCATCTTTAAATGTAAATGAGTCTTTCATTGAAATATAGGACACAATACATGAAAATTAAAATTGTGTCACAGCAGATGCCAAGACATTTTCAACTTAATTTCTTTCTACTGATGAACTTAATGTAAATGTAACAGTGACTTCAAATGTTGTAGTGAACATTGGTAACTGGTTACTTGTTGAATATGTTGGAAAGAGTTACCCAGGTAAGATCAAGGAGATCATCAGAGATGGTGAATACTTAGTGAGCACAATGGAGCAAACTGTCAGCAACTGGAAATGGCCATCATCATCAGATTAAATATTTTATACATCTTCACAGTTCGTCAGGAAGATAAACAGGCCTACATTGATTAAATCACGTGGATTCTACAGGTTTGAGTAATTTGTATCAGAGCCCTTTGAGTGGGGACAGAAATGTAATGTGAGTCACATTCGTATGTAACATGAGTCACATGTCAAAACTAAATTTAAGTATAGTTTGGTTAACATTCAGGTTGTTTTTGTGTCAATCATAAGTTTAGGGTCTTATAAGTGTATAGTATAACAATCATATTGCAAAAATAATTAGGAAAGCAGGTTTAAATAAATATATAAGTCCCCTCAGCTCCTTTCATTCTGTTATAACATGAGTCAAGCATATAAACAATAACATTTAACTACCAAGAGTGTACATTTTTTCAGCTTCTAAACATTAATTAGGACTACCTACCCCATACATCATTGTCATATTTGTGAAATGTTGAATTTCAGTTTCATTTTTGTGGATGGTGCATTTAAACTTCTAAAAATTAACATAAAATGTAACACGAGTCACATGGAATGACCCAAATAATCAAACTTTAATACTATAAATGTAGCCAGAAATGGGATTATGCTGGGAAAGCTCTAGATAGAGAAGCACAAATAGACAAAAGATTTTCACAATTACGTATGTTGGACAATATATGTTTCAATATTGATGTCTGTTGACTAAGCAAAGCACACTTTGCTTAGTCAGCAGACTAAAGGTGCGTATCCACTACACGAGAGTGGAACGACTGTACGATTACAACATTGTAATCGTACAATCGTTAATCACCATGTGCAGTGGATAAAGGGCCTGATTCAGAGCTGAACGCTCTGACCAGAGCGCTCGCTCTGAATCAGGGCCCTCCTCCATGAAAATGGAGCGGCCTCCTGGCCGCTCGTATAGCTGTGGGTGACCACCCACAGCATATGCGAGCGGCCAAAAAGATGGTCGCGATAGTCTTGACCATCGCGACCATCGGAGTTGCGACCGAGACCCTGCGGTAGGGTCTCCCTGCTGCAAGCCCTGGAGTGATTTTGGCTCTATCAGAGCCAAAATCACTCCCACTGACATCACTAGTGATGTCAGTGGGGCCGGCTTCAGACAGTAGGCGTTCCCATGGGAACGCCTCCGTCTGGCAGGCACGCCCCCGGCACGCCCACCAAAGGGGGCGTGCTGTCAATCAACATCGACAGCACGCCCCCTTTGGTGTGAGACCCGGAGCGATGAAAAGCCCGTCGCTCCCCGGGTCTCGCGCATGCGCACGACGGAGCTCCCTCCGTCGTGCGCATGCGCAGTGGGGAACATCGACCCGCTTACGAGCGTACTGACGCTCACGAGCGGGTCTGAATGACCCCCAATCTGCCCACACTGAACGATATGTCGTTCAGTGCAGGCACTCTCCCTCATCCCCGAACAGGCTGATCCTGTCGATACCAGCAGGTTGGCCTGCATGGTCAGGCGATAATAGATGTCAAAAACGACCAGCGGGAGCGCGCATCGCTGGTTGCTTTCGACATTTTACTGCACGATTTATGAACGATTATTGAGCGATTGAACGATAACGATGTCGTAATCGTTCAATCGCTCATTTTAGTGGATATGCAACTAAGCCTAGACTTCATGCGGTTTAATCTGTCTGATGTAAAATCTATCCAATATACAGAATATGCGAAAATTAAACAATACAATATAACATGGATTGTATACAAACACAATGTTATTTGGAAATGCCACAAAAACCTCATACTTATTATTTATTACAGGATTATTTATGTCAAAACTTTAACATTTGTGTGTCATGAAAAACAGTCAGAAAAAAGCGCAAAATACCCCTGAATACCAGCATCACCTCATCTAAACAGCTGAATCCTAGTTTTAGTAAATGAAAAGTGCAAAGACAAACAAAATAACAGACATATTCCTATGAGAATTAATATTAGGGTGGGATTCAATAAGCCCCATTAACTGAACGGGTGCTAAATGATCAATGGCCTGTATTTAATTAGCCCTGCTTATAGGGGATTTCTTTTTGGGTCTCCTGAGACTCGAAGAGAAACCCCCGTTAACTGTGCACTTATTGAGTGATAACAGCAAGTTAATGCACAGGGCCGTCAACCTATCACAGATCCTGTGCGTTAACACCTAATAACACATGTTATCGCACATGTTCAATGTGCGCTAACAAGGTTATCGGGTAAATGTAGGAGGCTAAATGAATAGCCCTGGGCGCTAAAGCCAGAAGCTACCTCCCGTTTTAACCTGCGGTAATTTATAGAGGGTAATTGAATTCCCCCCCTAAATGTCAAATAACAAATTATGTGTACAGCTACGGCTATTTTATAAAGTCCTGCACAATCTACAGATTATAAGATAACTAGGGGTGTGCACCAGCCAATTTTCGTGTTTTGTGTTTTGGTTTTGGATATGGATCTTTCTTCGTGTTTTGGATCTGGATTGGTTTTGCCAAAACCATCCTTCCGTGTTTTAGGTTCTGGGTTTTGTGTTTTGGATCTGTATTTTTTGGAAAAAAAGCATAAAAACAGCTAAAATCACAGAATTTGTGGGTTTTTCTGCTCCTATGCTATTATTAACCTCAATAACCTTAATTTCCACTCATTTTCAGTCTATTCTGAACACCTCACAATAGTGTTTTTATGTCCAAAAGGTTGCACCGAGGTAGCTGGATGACTATGCTAAGCGACACGAGTGGGCGGCACAAACACGTGGCCCATCTAGGAGTGACACTGCAGTGGCAGACAGGATGGCAGTTTGAAAAACTAGGCCCCAAACAGTACATAATGCAAAAAAAAAAAAAAGAGGTGCAAGATGGAATTGTCCTTGGGCCCTCCCATCCACCCTTATGTTGTATAAACAGGACATGCCAGGGTCTGCCACACGACGGTGGCTGAAATGATTGGTTCGATTGGGCCCCCACAAAACAAGCTGGCAATTAATCTGTCCATGCACAAACTGGCTCTACGGAGGCAAGATGTCATCCTCATCCTCTTCATCCACCGATTCTTCACCCTCTTCAGTGTTGTGTACATCCTCATCCTCACAGAGTATTAATTCGTCCCCAATGGAATCCACCACCACAGGTCCCTCTGTACGTTCTGGAGACTGGTCTCCCTGGAAGAGTTGATTATTCATTTTTATGAACAGCATCTTCTCCACATTTTGTGGAAGCAACCTCCTATGCCTTTCGCTGACAAGGTTCCCGGCTGCACTAAACACTCTTTCGGAGTACACACTGGAGGGGGGGCAACTCAGGTAAAATAGAGCCAGTTTGTACAGGGGCCTCCAAATTGCCTCTTTTTCCTGCCAGTACAGTTATAGACTGTCTGACCTCCCTACTTGGATGCCGTCACCAATGTAATCCTCCACCATTCTGTCAGTGGTGACAGTATCATACGCAGTGACAGTAGACATGTCAGAAATTGTTGGCACGTCCTTCAGTCCGGACCAGATGTCCAAACCGGCCCTTGACTTATGACACAGGTGCACGCTTGGCACTGCTGCTGTGTTGATGCACGTGCGGCTAATGCGCATACATTTCGGACACACAAACACAGAAAAAAAGAATTGTTTAGTTTTAGTGGAGTGCACTTTGGGGGTTACACCACCCTTTAACAGACAGACGCACACGCTTGGCGCTGCTGCTTTGAGGATGCAGGTGCGGCTACAGCCCACACAATTCACAAAGACAGAAAAAAAAGAAGAATTTTTTATTTTTTGTGGAGCGCACTTTGGGGGTTACACCACCCTTTAACAGACAGACGCACGCTTGTCGCTGCTGCTTTGAGGATGCAGGTGCGGCTACTGCGCATACATTTCACACACAAACACAGAAAACAAGAAGAATTTTTTATTTTTTGTGGAGCGCACTTTGGGGGTTACACCATCCTTTAACAGACATACGCACGCTTGGAGCTGCTGCTTTGAGGATGCACGTACAGTGCACACAATTCACAAACACAGAAGAAAATGTTATTTTTTTTGTTGGAGTGCACTTTGGGAGCTTACACCACCCTTTAAGAGATGAGCCAGCCGGCCCTTTACTTATGACACAGGCGCACGCTTGGCGCTACTTTGTTGATGCACGTGCAGCCACAGTGCACACAATTCACAAACACAGAAAATAATTTTTTATTTTGTTTGGAGTGCACTTTGGGGGTTACAGCACCCTTTAACGGATAGGCCAGCCGGTCCTTTACTTATGGGACACAGGCGCACGCTTGGCGCTGCTCCTTTGTTGATGCACGAGTGGCTACTGCGCACACAATTCACAAACACAGAAAAAAATAATATTTTTTTTTGGAGTGCACTTTGGGGGAGCACCCCTGATGCACAGATCACCCCCTGGACAATACTACAGCACCCGTCTAGGACTACAGCCTTCATGGGACACTGGGCCTGATTCAGACCCGCTCGCAAGCGGGTCGATGGTGGCCCAGTGCGCATGACGGAGCCGGCTCCGTCGTGGGCTTGCGCAAGACACGGATAGCGACGGGCAAACCGTCGCTCCAGGTCTCATACCAAAGGGGGCGTGCTGTCGATGTTTAGTGACAGCACACCCCCTTTGGTGGGCGTGCCAGGGGCGTGGCTGACCAGACGGAGGTGTTCCCATGGGAACGCCTACCGTCTGGGGCCGGCCCCACTGACATCACAAGTGATGTCAGTGGGAGTGCTTTCGGCTCTGTTTGAGCCGAAAGCACTCCAGGGCTTGCTGCAATGAGACCCTACCAAAAGGGTCTCGTCGCAAGCACGATGGTCGCGATGGTCTTGACCATCACGACCATCTTCCTGGCCCCTCGCTATAGCTGTGGGTGGTCACAGGGGGCCGCTCTAAAAATCAAGAAGGAAGGCCCTGATTCAGAGCGAGCGTTCTGTCAGAGCGTCCGGCTCTGAATCAGGGCCATTGCACAACACAGTCCAGCCAGCCCCTATAGACTTTGGAGTGGACACAGCCCCTAAGGACAACTGACTGCACAACACAGCCCAACCAGCCCCTATGACAGCAGAACAACACAGCCCAGCCAGCCCCTATGGACAACAGCAGCACAACACAGCCCAGTCAGCCCCTATGGACTGAGTGGACACAGCCCCTATGGACAACAGCAACACAACACAACCCAGCCAGCCCTAGCTCCCACCCTCCCTCTTCACTGTCCACAGCCGGAGTGAGAAATGGCGCCGATGCGGGGACCTTTTATAGAATCCAAAACCCGCGAGATCCGGAAGGCGGGATGATGACGTTTTGCCTCGATTTCAGATCCGAGTCAGGCGGGAGAAGTCGAGCCTGACTCGGATACTACTCGGATCGGGGGGGCTCAGGGGGGGTTTGGATTTCAGAAATCCGAACCCGCTCATCCCTAAAGATAACTAGCAGGACTTTCTTACCTCTCTGTCTGCTTTACCCAGTCTTGTTTTATTACTGAATTAAATGGGTAAAACCAACAAAATATGTTGGCACAATATAAATAAGTATAAATCAATGTGCAGAAATTAAAGTAATCATTCATATTTCGTCAAACAATAAGTCAGTAATAATTTTCAAAAATAATTATTATATAAAGCATTGTGCAATAAGTCTGGTATAACTTCCACAAGTTCTTTGATGTTTAGATCATAGATTGAATGAACAAGCGAAAGAATATACAACATTGTATATACCAGAGTGCATACTTTATCCCACAAAATGAAACAAAATGCTTAATTGAGATACTTATCCTGCTCCTAATAATCTTTTGGGTGCCACTCAGACTGTAGTCTGAGCAGCTTTGGTTTTTAATAGCAAAACATGTCCATTAAGAATGCAGATTTGTTACAAGAGGGAGATTTGGTCTGGCACTATAACCACAAATAAATTTAAATAAATATAATCAAATGGTTTAGTTTTGTCTGTGTAACATTAAATATTTGATTTACTGAAGGATTTTATAGTGGATATTTTTTTTCAACTTAATTGATGCTAATTTTGATTTATTTATGCATCCTCTGAGAAATTGTGTTAGGAGAAAAGAGTATTTAGGAAGATAGCTTTTTATATAACATTTAATTATACAATGAGAAATTCATATTCCCAGAGAAGGAGGGAGAATTGTGTTTTAATTCACTACCTCCTAGAAAATTAGGAGATATATACATAAATGTAGAATACAGTTTAATATAGAATGGTTACGATGAGCAAATACTGTGATATGTGCAACAAAAGAGAAGCAAGGCACTACTTGACATTGTGGTATGCTTGTCACTTTGTTCATGTATACATATAATTTACAAGCAAAGCCCAGCGAAAAAGTCCAATGATTGTAAGGCCAAAATACCCAATTGCCTCGAGGACTGGAGATGGTGTCACAAAGCGGCTCTCAGACTTTCTTTCCGCATCCGATGCTGCAATGTCATTAACTGGCATGTTCCCATTGACCAGTACTTTCCAATCTGTTGTGACTACCTAGCAACTGTTGTTGGCGTTCCTCCTGATGCCAGAGTGGCATAGGCGCCGCCATCTTGCTTTGGTTAGCTGACTCCGGATTTGTCCAATCCCTGAGGAATCAGTTTCCACATGACCTGTGCAATCAATGACTGACCAGAGTGCCCTATTTAAACCCCTCACTTGCTCATTGCCAGGTTCACGGTTCCAGTGTCAGCAGTTCTGACTTTTGACTCCTACGAGTACTCCTGTGCTCTACAGCTCCCAGTTGAGAGAACTTGTCTCCTTTTGCTTCCTGTCTCTGTTTGGTGCTCAGTCCTAATCAAACACCAGTGTGCTTCTTTGCTTCAGCCTGCATATTCCAGTGTGTAGGTCCAGCTTCAGCCTGCTTATAATAACATGCAGTTCCAGTTCCTTACTTGTATATCTCAGAGTGATGATATAATCTACATATAGCAGCATGCATTTAGAGTCTGCATATACCAGCGTGCAGCTTCAGCCAGCATGTACCAGTGTACAGCCTCAGCCTGTATTATTAATATCCTCTATTTATATGGCATCACAAGGGTTCCACATCGTACATAAAGTACATAAACAAATGATCAAACTAGAAAACTGCCAATTACAGTTCAAAACAATGCTGAACAAGAACATAGTTTATGAACGTTGCTGCAATAGCAATCATAACACTCAAATAAGCAGCAGGACATCAGCAACAAAGTGTTAGGTGCCCTTGTGGGGAGTAGGAGTAGACAATTGTATGAGTAAGGGGAAGAAGGCTCTGCTTGTGACAGCTTACATTCTATTCTTACATTCTGTATATACCAGCATGCAGATCCAGCTGCAGGCTGCAAATATCTAAATGCAGTACCTGTCTCAGCATGCAGACTATCAGTATTATATACAGTCATCTTCTGTGGAGTGCACATATTCCTAGTGTGTACTATATGGACTCATATCTAGTATTCCTGACACATATAGCCAGTCATATCTAAGTGTTCCTGACACACTTCCTATTTGAGCACTTATCGCATATCCATTGTCAGGATGCGGCCTGGGATCGGCCGCTACTCACTGCGGCACCGGCGTTCTTGATTTCCCAGACGGTCTGACTCCAGCGCAGGTGGCATGCTGAGTATTCTCCCCTGGGTCTGCTAGGACTTCCATGCATGCATCCTGGTTCCTGCGGGGGCGGTCATGGGTGCAGCCATGTTGGTCTGTATCACCTGACTTGCCCCTCATCCAATGGTAGCCTTGCCAGCTCTCAGCTGACTCTCTCCTAAAATGGACAGCTAACTAAGGGTATAAAGCAGGACTCCGGGAAACAGGAAGGTGTCTGTACAACTTCGCTTCACTATTCCAGTGACTGTTTTGCTCCACGCTGTGTTCACTTCCAGTGACTTGCTCCAGTGTTATATTCCAGAGCTATCCTGCGTCTGGATCTCCAGTGTTACTTCCAACGCGATATTCTTCAGTCGGTGTACAGATTTCCAGTGCTAACTCCCAGAGATACCCCGCGTTTGGATCACCAGTGTTACCTCCTAGAGCTACCCCGCGCCTGAATCTTCAGTGTTAAATTCCACAGTTTAACTTGAAAAAACTGATCCTCTAATGATATCTGCAGCACAAACCTGAATATTGCTCTCCGGTGACACCTACAGTGCAAACTTGCATATTGATCTCCAGTGGTATCCATAGTGCAAACCTACGTATTGATCTCCAGTGTCACCCAAATGTTTACCTATTCCAGTGTTGGCCCACGTGTCACTTCCAGTGTACTCTCTATGTGTTATTCTCCAGTGTATCCTCTTCGTGACATTCTCCAGTATATCCGCTACGTGACACTTCCAGTGTATTCTCACGTGCCATGCTTCAGTGTATAATTCCCAGTGTATTCTCCAGTGCAAGTGGTTATTCTTTTCAATCCTGCAACCTTCTCTCATTGTTAGTTTCTGGGTACGTGACCAGACGGCCGCGACCTGCTCACTGGAAGTCCAAATCCCAATTGGATTACGCGATATACTTCAGTCAGTGTACTGATTTCTGGTGTTACTTCCTACGCGATATTTTTCAGTCGGTGTACTGACTTCTAGTGTTACTTGCTACGATATATACTTCAGTCGGTGTACTGAATTCCTGTGTTGCTTTCTACGAGATATTCTTCAGTCGGTGTACTGATTTCTAGTGCTACCTCCCAGAGCTACCCCGCGTTTGGATCTCCAGTGTTAAACGTCAGTACTTTCCACAGTGTAACCTGCATACTGATCCCCTAGTGATATCTACAGCACAAATCTGCGTATTGCTCTCCGGTGACACCTACAGTGCAAACTTGCATATTGATCTCCAGTGGTATCCATAGTGCAAACCTGCGTATTGATCTCCAGTGTCACCCAAATGTTTACCTATTCCAGTGTTGGCCCACGTGTCACTTCCAGTGTACTCTCTATGTGTTATTCTCCAGTGTATCCTCTTCGTGACATTCTCCAGTATATCCGCTACGTGACACTTCCAGTGTATTATCCACAGGCCATGCTTCAGTGTATAATTCCCAGTGTATTCTCCAGTGCAAGTGGTTATTCTTTTCAATCCTGCAACCTTCTCTCACTTCTAGTTTCCAGGTAACTGACCAGAGGGCCACGACCTGCTGACTGAAAGCCCAAATCCCAATTGGAGGGTTCACTGGTGAAAACCACCAGTGAGTTAGACTCCACGCCTTTGGTCAGGTCTCGCCAACACTCAGATCTAGCTGAGGAGGAAGACACACCTACTTCCTCCTCATCTGCTGTCACTCCACACCCTAGTACCCCGACTTCCAGTTCTCCTATCGAGGTTCCCAGTGCGTGGTCATAACATCTGTGTTCTAGGCTTCAGTGAGATCACAATTGCTGGGCAGCATACCAGTTACTCAGCCTAGTATTTGAATTGTTCTCTGTCTTATACTGTCACCCCATAGAGAGAACTGAATGAGGAGAAGTGTAATATGTTCACCTAGCTAGATTCATTCCAGTTCCAACCAGACCAGAGCCCAAATTAAAGGCAGAATCTGATAGGCGATGACTGTATTCAAACAACCCTCTTTGTCTCTCTGGATTTTAAAGCAATCTATCGGTTCAAACAAGGGGGGTCGGCTGCTAGGGCGCACACTGCTAGGGCGCACACTTGCATTTGTTTTTATTAGAGATTATGACAAAGATCAAGGGTTGTACTTTTGGCTAATATTTATATGCAGTTGTGTGAGAATTTGTTCTTCATTTAATTTCTCTTGTATCGTTGACAGCTGAAAAAGTTGTATAAATTCTGTTGCAAGATCAGGCTATGGAAGCTATCTACTGGGGGTAAATGACAGCAGCCAATCAATAGCACACCGGTCCAGTGCCTCAGTACAAGTGCCTGCAGCTAGTTTTATTTAGCAGCATAAAATAAACAAAACATTCATCAGCTCTAACATAAAGTTCCCTCTCCTCAGGCGGAAAGACCTAGTGCCCAACTCACAACAGAACAACAGTTTTTAGTACAGCACTTACAATGACAAGCAATGATCTCTCACTCTCTCTGCAGGCTTCAGCCTAAAAACAACGGACCCACCTTTTATCAGCCTCTCACAGGTCGCCTGCCAATCAAAGTTGCTAATTAGTTGTCTACCAGACAGAAGCTAGGAACCTGGGGCATATATATCTTCTTGAAAACTTCCCAGTGCTTCTGTCACAACAACCATCATCCATAACATTAATACCGCTTGCCTTATATTGTGTAGGTCCCCATCGTACAGCTAAAACAGTGAGCCATGAGCTCCACAAGACCTATGAAAGTGTCCGGTGGTATCTGGCATCAAGATGTTAGCAGCAGATTCTTTAAGTGCTGTAAATTGTAAGGTGATGCCTCCATTGCTTGGACTTGTTATTCTAACACATCCCACAGATGCTCGATCAAATTGAGATCTGGGGAATTTGGAGGCCAAGTCAACACCTTGAACTCTTTGTGATATTCCTCAAACCATTCCTGCAATTTTTGCAGTGTGTCAGGGCACATTTTCCTGCTGTAAGGAGGACTACATCAGGGAATACCACTGCCATGAATGGGTGTACTTGGTCTGCAACAATGTTTAGGTAGGTGGTACATGTCAAAGTAACATACACATGAATGCCGGGAGCCAAGGTTTTCCATCAGAGCTCTGCCCAGAGCATCACACTGTCCCCGCTGGCTAGCTTTTTTCCATAGTGAATCCTAGGTGATTGACCTATGTAGCTGTCCTGCCTTCCGTCTTGTTTAGCGACCCATTTAAACTCCTGACCTTGTTCTGAAAGCTTCTGCCCATAACGATCTGCCTTCTGTCCTTTCAATGTAAAGACTCAAAATGCCTTCTGCCCATGCTTTGCAAGCTTCCATCTGCCCATTTTGATTTGCCTTCTGTCTTTGCTGTTTACTGACTTGATCCGTCTTCTGCTCTCAAGCTGCAAGATTCCATCTATCTCTATCTATCTGCTTTCTGCCATCCATCCAAATGCCTCCAGCTGCCTATTTGTATATGTTCTTTGATCAAGCTCCACATATACCTGTTGTAATGCTGTGTATTATGCTTGCCTCTAAAATCCATGCTGCTACACAATATTGCTGATGAACTTAGTGTTGATTACTGATCTGAAGCTCCAAAGCAGGTAAGCAACATAGAGAATGACACGTTATTACGTTCACTGAATATTGTAATATTTTAGGAAGTGTTTATGTAATAAGAGTTCTACTCAAAATAACAAGTTATATTTGCCTGTAACAGTATGGCTGTCAGTCTGCATGTGAACACAGCCATATAAACATGCCCTTATTACACTTAGAGGGGTATTCAATATGAAACGTTAACTTCACTGTCGAAGTTAACGTTTCATATCGGAGTTTTTACCTGCGATAAAGTATCAGGCGCGCGCCCGCTTATCCCCGTATTCAATATGAAATTAACGAAAACGGGAGACTCCGAAGTTGGATTTGCGTAAAGTTTCGAATTTTTCCTTAAAAAAATTGTAGGACCCCCCTAAAGTTGTAAAAACATGGGGAATCGCTATGGGTACCCCCGTTTTAGCCTCTAATTGAAAGTCGGGGATTTAAATAGCCGCAGCAGGTGTTTTTTCCCGACATTGAAGAAGTGATGCAGAAGAGCACTTAGGTTATTTTTTTCGGTTTTTTAAGTGGTCCCATCAAATTTGGAGTACATGAAAATGCGTACTAGCATATTTTGATGTCCCTAAAGTAAGTTTTTAAAAATTCTGCAAATGTGCACCTGCCGCTATAAATCTATTCTAGAAAACACCTGCCGCATACTTGCAGAATAGCCCTGAACCTATTGTTAAACAATTTTTTCCCATTTTTTTTTTCACCCCAATTTTTACATTAGTTTTTTGGGGTGTCCCTATTTTTTTTTTTTTACTTTTTTTGACACAGTTCTTTTTGAAATGTCATTCCCAGGGGTGCAGGCTATTTTTTTTAAGCCTGCACCCCTAAACCCCAATTCTACACTTTTTTTCGACACCTATTCAATGGTGAAAAGTTATCCCCGTTTTTTATCAAAAACTTTTCGAACCTGCGATAAGTCTTTGAAATTGAATACGGTGTAAAAGTCAAACCTGCGATAATGACGTCAAAAGTGCGATATTGATGCAAAAACAATGTTTTCGCTCCCATATTAAATACCCCTATTGGTCTACTATAGAATTTCCTTTTCCTCCACTCCAGGTAGTCACACGTGCTGCCATCCTGCAAGAGTGCCTGAGCATACATGTGTGTGAGTGTGGATGTGCAGAGTGATTTCAAGCAATATACGGTACAAAAACTATGCACTATGGAGCTCATTCAGACCCACTAGCTAGATGCATTCGTTCGCACCCTGC
The DNA here is from genome assembly GCA_031769625.1 of Taudactylus pleione. Taxonomy (NCBI): domain Eukaryota; kingdom Metazoa; phylum Chordata; class Amphibia; order Anura; family Myobatrachidae; genus Taudactylus; species Taudactylus pleione. The sequence continues at coordinate 3,976,314 of JAUIMM010000396.1, forward strand.
ATATGCAAATCCAGTGCACGCCCAGCAAGGCAGGCGATCGCAGGGCAAGGCATTAGCACGCCCACTATGTCTTGGCGTGCGATTACTTTGTGTATGCAGACGCCCACCAGCCATTCATAAGACGCCCACTTGCGCACATCATCTCCTGGAAGTACTTGAAACCACTGGTACATCGAGCACCATCGGATGCGATCGCAGCGCTTGAGGTTGACTATTCCCTGCTGCAAGCACTGCGATCACTTCAGTGTGAAATACAACCAGGTGACGTGTACAATGACGCTGCCTGTTAATTATACACGCCTCTGAAACGGCGTTTTAGACACTCAGACACGCCTGTGTTCGCACCTCCACTCCCCCATTTCTAGTGGACTGCCCCTGTCACCACCCACAATCGGCTTCTCCTGTCACTCACTCTGCTGGGCTGTGTATGTGCAGCGAGCGATCACTTCCCAAGCGTTTGCACTGGTTTGTGCACAAGCATTGCGATGCATACGCATGCGCAGATTGCAAATATCAGCCAGCTATGAGTGATCGCATCCTAGCGAGCGGGTCTGAATCAGCTCCTATGCATCAGCCATAGTTGTGCACCGAGAAATTCACTAGGCAGATAATCTTAGTACACTGTCCATTTTGAAAGCCAAGAATCAAATAAACAGAGTCCTACCTGTGAGGCGATTGTATGTTCTTTCCATGTATGCAGGTGTTTCCTAAGGGTGCCCTGGTTTACTACCACAGTATAAACAAAATACTTTTAGGTCAACTGACTCCTGACAAAATGGACCTTAGTGTGTGTGGGGGTCAGTAGAGAATTTAGTCTGAAAGTTCCAATGGGGCAGAGACTGAAGTGAATTATTACATATTCCCTGTACAGTGCTGCATAATATAGTGGCACTATATAACTAAAAGGTAATAAATGAAACAAAAGATATGCCCATTTTACATTGCATTTTTTTTTTCGCTGGCTCCTATAGGCGAACCCAATTTAAAAAAATGATCGACTTCCTTGCCACAATAAATTTTGTAGAAATCTGTTATAACAATTGTTGTCCTACCTGCATGGGACAACTTGTGTATTACCGCTAAATCATTTAATTGGCAACTGTTTTTATCTAAGTCTTTATAATAGAAAGTAACTATGTGTAGACTTGTGGTGTGGCATGGTAAAAAAAAAAGGTGCAGCAAGAAAAGTTTATACTTTAGAAACTTAAGTATAGCTGCCAGCACTTTTGTTGCTCAATACCGGTGGGTGGGTTCTATGTCGATGACCAGAATAATGTCTATATGCTCCTTCACTGTGAACTTCCCAAGGTGTATGAATCAAGTAAGAATAGGCAGTATTCAGAGATCGACATTGGATTGTTCAAGGTGCCGGAGTACTTGGATGACTAGAAGTATAAAGCAGCAAAACTGAAACTTATCTTAACGTAACTCAGACCAGTACTAGATTTTAAGTTTTGGGTGCAACACGTTTTTAAAGCAAATCTTACGTTTACATAACATTTAAATTTTGGTTGGAGTCAGGTAAGTTAACAAAAAAAATAATAGAAAAATTACAGATATCTAGTCACCTGGGAGCCTTCTTAGTTTATCTGACTTGGAAGCTCAATGGGGAGGGTATTTGGCAACACTGGTAGGAAATTGAAAAACATCCACCAATTTAGCCATACTAAAATGAGGATTGGAAGAAATTGGCAAGACATCAGAACGGTTTGGAATCTTTAAGCAAATGTTGGGGGAAGAGGGTCTGAGACGTCTGGTCAGAGCTGCCCTGCTTGGGTGAAGAATGATTGTAAAGTTAATAAAAAAGCTATTAACTTGTTAATGGTATAGGTTGCATGCTCTCTCTGCTCAATGGGACAGTAGGAACCACACCAAGAGTATTTATTGAGGGTGGAGGTTGTTTAGGTGTGCGAAAAGTAGTTCATTCCAGAATGAAAACAGCCAGATTCAGCAACGTTATTTTCAAGTATGCATATTCATGTAACAGAAACAAAAAAACATATACTAAAGCTGGGCATACATGCTACAATTATCAGGGCGATCCGCCAGATATCCGTGGATTGCCCCGATAATTGTAGCGTGTGTGTGGGCGACCGAGGGTTAAATATTGCTCGGTCAGGCATGCCGGATCGACCAGTATGCCCGTCCGATGCGATATTTGTGAGTTAAAATGTCGCCCGCATCGGGCAGTGTATGTCCAGCCGTGGCCGAAAGACAGACATTTCCTGAGTTCCTTCCCGTGGAGGGAACAGGGAAATGTCTCCTCCCCCGGGGGCGGAGCGCAGATGTCGGGATAATACACTGTGAGTAATCTCACAGTGTATGCTGTGGACATCTGTGGCTGGCAGGCTGCCAGATAAAATGTCTGTCGGTCTGACAGGCATTTTATCTGGGCGTGTATGCCCAGCATTAGTGTGTTACTGTATATATAGTGTAATAAAATCTCCACTGTGAGCACACAAGCTTGAATATAGTGCTTCCCAATACTCCCCTGCCAAAGTGAAGGTGTTATAAGTTTGAAAAAAATCAAATAAATTAAGAGCCTTCTGAAATGAATACATACAGGACATAACATACTGTCAAAGCTGAATAATTGAGTGAGACAAGTTCAGTTTAAAATTTAATCGCAGCGACGCCATTTTGGAAATGAGATCACAAGACACCATTTTGTGTGGTCAGCATTAATTCAAGTTATAACCCAATAACTAAGAACAGATGGCAATGTTTTTGTTACCACCAAGGGCAACGGGAAAAACTAGCTTTCTAAGTAGATAAGGAGAGACAATGGGTATTTTTACATACAAATTGGGAATCCCGGGATGCAGATAAAGTATAGTTGTGGCAATTGTAATATAATATCTACACAATTGGATTTGCCTGAATACTAGACAAGATGTCTCCTAATCCCATAGTTTGAGGTGATAATACATTTGCACTTCACACAAGTGTCTGTGAGAACAAAAGAGCTTTTGTTTTCCTTTGAACACAGCAGGTGGGGGCCTGCTGACAGAGGGCATGTGGAATTACAACCCTCAGCCATCCACACTGCTGGATGTTCACTTCGTGTATGAGAGATTATGCACTTAAATCTCACCCATTAATAACTAGCGTCCTTATATCAAACCCCGAATAGCCACACACTACATATTCGCACATAAGGTTCCATAAGCATCAAAATGTATGATTCAAGTTGGTTAAGTTAGTTTAAATGCTAAGAAATAGAGGTTTTTGATATCTAAGGTATTATATATGATAAGCAAGGTATGTTTGATCTCGTTCTGATGCCTACGCTTTTTACAGAATCCCGGTGTTATCGGTGGAGAGATCGCATCATGCAAACTCAAGTTATGGATCGCAGAACTTATAAGCAACAAAATGTTTTAGTTGATGGAATGTTACAGGAGGCGTTACCAGAAAGACCCCGGCTGTTAGAGGCAGGAAAAGTCTATTTGAAACAACCTGTTAAATGTGTCGTTACATATGCTCCTCCTCTGGGAACCAATGAGATCAGCAGGAAGTTTCCCCTTTGTCCTGTTTCAGTCTGGGGGGGAATAAATACATGTGTCCAAACACTGGTTTGGCAGTTCATGCTGAATTTTGGGTGAGCTGAGGATATCTAGTGAGAAGTCTATCTCTGGATCCAGAGGCGCAGCGTATGTATAACCGTACTTGGTCTGTATTATTTCCTTTTACGCCTAAATTATGTATGTATAGATTGCGTGTAACTGACTGTACTTTTACCTGAATAATACTTGTGCGTTGGAACCACAAGATTCCACTCCGGTCTTTATTTGCGGTCATACTGCGTACGCAATTAGCGTTGTCTTAGAGGTTTTTAGGCAGGGTTTTGTCTTAGAGGTTTTTAGGCAGGGTTTTGTCTTAGAGGTTCTAGGCAGGTGAATCTTAGAGGTTTATAGGAAGGAATATAATAAAAAGGTTTATTTACGATTTAACAATACATAACATAAATCTTTGCTTATTAGTAATCGGGTTAACTTCTCTATTCTTAATAGTTTACTTGACACGGACGTCCAATTTATTTTTATCAAACTCCAGCTAGAGGCTGAATGTTCTACATTCGCTAATCTTTACACCCCCACAGGCCCTAATGCTTCTTTTTTTTCAGATGTATATGTTAGGCTCCAGGATTAGGCACCGATTATTGGTGGAGACTTCAACACTACTCAGTCACCTGTATTGTACCGGACAGGTCCACGACTTGGTGGCAGGGCAGCACACCATTAGTACTATCACTGTTACAGGATTCTTTCCACCTCTTAGACCCCTGGAGGTACCAACACCCTACTGCTAGGGAATTCACTTTCTATTCCCACCCAACCATGTCTCCTCTATGATTGATTTTTGGCCGATTACCTCTGTTTTACTGCATAGATTAGTTGATTATGGAGTTAGCAATACAGCAATCTTGGTCTATGCCCACACATGGTTCTCAATATCCCCCAATATATGACCCCACTTGCTAACTATGTGGCAACATAAAACACCTGGATGACATTAATTTATTTTAGACGCATCTAAGGCAGTGCTTTGAGGCCACATTATTTATTGCATATATTTCCTGTTGAAAGAAGCTATTACAATCCCGCTTTTTGACCGATGCCTTGCCACAGGGTACTTGGCTTTATTGACCGATAATACCGCAGATAAACGCCAGGCCTTCAAAGACACTCAGCAGCTATGTGCACAGAGAGGGCCCAGCTCAATCTTGATTACCGAAAAACAGATACTTCTGATGGGGCAATGTCTTGGAAATTCTTCACCAACGCCATTCATAAGCCGACCCACAGTATACACCTACGTTCGGCCCATGATAATAAACTTTTGGACCCAGGTGACATTTCTGATGCATTTTTAGCCTATTCCGAAACCCTAAGCATGGCACCTTCAGATAATCTGGCATTGGGAATGCAGTTTGTTAAGGCTGCTGGACTCCCTCAGTTGTCCGATCTTGATAGGGACACATTGATGGCACCGCTGAATGCAACTGTGATTCATTTGGTTATTAAGACTCTCCGTAATGGTAAATCACCAGGCCAGAAAGGTCTCAGTGCAGAGTATTCTAAATGATTGGCTCCTCAAATGATTACCCCATCTGTTCTCTTTATATAGTAATGGGTCCACTGTGGGTGCCAACTGAGCCAGAATTATTATACTTCCTAAGCAGGGCAAAGATCCGTCCTGTAGGACTATTTCCCTATTGAATCAGGACTTGAAGATCTTTGCTAGAATTGTTGCCTTCTGGTTACAGGTGATTCTCCCTAAATTACTTCACCCTTCTCAGACATGTTTTGTGAGGTGCTACTCATCCTCTGTGCACACTGTTCATCACCTGACTGCAGCTATGACTCGCTCCCATATGACTGGAGCACAGAACAACATTGCTGTGAGCTGTAATACCGATAAGGTGTTTGATAAGAGTGTCATGGTCCCCATTTGTTACAGGTCTTTCACATACAGGGCTTTGGGTCAGCATTTGTTTTTCAAACACTGTGCCATGACTTTCTTTTCTGTGAATTGACTTAACAATCAGCCGTTTATCCTCCACCAAGGTACTAGACAAGGGTGTCCTCTCTCCCCTCTAGCAAAAAAATTCTGCATGTGTTAATTACCTATTGTTATATTTTCAAAACCCTTGAGAGGCAATCCCAGCTGCCTTGAACATTCTCAAAGACTTTAATTCTATATCAGGTTCTTAACCAACACGTCTAAAACAGAAGCGTTAGCGTTTTATAGGCATGCCCGGTTGGGTTGGGTTGACAGTTTTATTTTCAATGGGTTACTTTCCCTCTTAAATGCCTGGGTCTGTATTTTCCTTCCCATCCCTCCCAAATTTATGCGGCTAATTCCCCTGCATGATTTTCTCGCCTGGCGACACCTCCCCTCTCCTACCTTGCCTGTTGTCACTTAATTAAGATTTCTGTTTCCCTTACATAGTTTATGCCCTCCAAATGCTTTCTCTTTTTCTAAAAACAAAATCTGATTTCCACTTAATAAATACTGCTACGCGCAAATTTATTTGGGTGAACAAATTCTCACGCATCTCTCTATTTAAGCTCCAACAACCACCAACTCTGGGGGGGTCGTAAATCTCCCCCTGCTTTAGGGATTATGCCCGTGCATCCAATTCTAGGTACGCATTGGACTAGATAGATGGGATGGATATTTATATTGATTACTCTATAGACCAGGCTTTAAGCCCAGAGTTTAATCTAATTAGCCTCCTCCACACCTGCCCCTCAGACCCAACCCCTCCCTCCACATCTCCATGATAACCTATAAATCCGCACTCCCTGGGAGATTTGGCCTACGCTTCATTCACATCAGCACTGTCGAACTGCCAAAGTCCCTTTTTATTCCTTTGTTAACCCAGACTTCCAGGATGGGCACTCCTCTGGGGTGGTATCAATTGGTACCCTTGGGGTCTACGGCATGTTTATCAATGTGTGGATCCTCTTACCTTCTCTCCCTATACATATTCACAGCTGCAAGCTCGCAATCCAACACTATCTATCCCACTTTTCACTTATCATCAAGTTGTTAGCTATGCTAGTAAGGTGGTCTCTTCCTCGACTAAGAATGATAGGAATTGTGTGCTAGATGCTGCTCTGCACTGTCGCTCCTCTGCGGTATTCCCCACATCTTATATTTGTAAAAATATCCAGCGTCAGATGGATTTAGAAAAATGGGTGGTATGGCTAAATGGCATGGTGAATTCCCCAATGTCTCTTAATGTGATATTTTGAAAGCCAATGTTCATTCTAACTCCCTGCTAGTATCTGCATCATATGCAGTAATGAATTATAAGTTATTGTGCCATTCCAACCTTACCACAACGGTGCACTATTTCCTCGGAGCCTCCTCTAATTCTAACTGTTACAGGTACACACTACCAGAGGCCGACCTCATGCACTGTATGTGGTCAAGCAGTAGGATACAGAGGTTCTGGCTGACTGTCAAGGACTACAGTGTGATTTGGGTATCTCCCCTTCAACATGACAAATGCATTGGCATTATGGAATTTATATACCTCATCCACCTCCATTACCTCAACCCATGGAACTAATGTCCTTGTTGCTAAAGTAGCGGCAGCTGCAAAAAAAAGACCATTCTGTCCCAATGGGTCTCCCCAGATGTACCTAGCCTCGTTTATCACATCTCTTTCACAGGATGTAGTCTGGAAGCCGGTGGTTGAAATGCCGACCGCCGGCTTCCAGAAAGTGAAATCCCGGCATGGGACTAATGATAGGCCTATCATTAGCCCCACGGACTTAGTGTTAGGCACCTCATCCCCCCGGGGAGGCTTAGGGTTAGGCTAGGGGAAGCGGGGGTTAGGGTTAGGCATCCCCCCCGGGAGGGTTAGGTTTAGGGTGCGGGGAGGGGGGGTTAGCTACTAGGGGGGGAGGTTAGGGTTAGGCACCCCTAAGAGAGGGTTAGGGGTGGATAGGGGAGGGTAAGGGTAACTACTCACGGTTCTGGCGTCGGTATTTCTAAGCCCGGCGGTAATACATACCGATTCCCTCTTTCACATGCATTGGAATGTCCATAGATAAGGCAGGGCAGATATTTATTTAAATATAGCTTCCCTTTGTCCTCACCGTATCACTCCAGATTATGTCTACCCTTCATGCATCGATTCATAGTCATGGTATAACCTCAAGATTTTAGCCAATGGAATCCTCTCACTTGGCTACTTGATGTTATCAGACATTGTGCCTCTGATTTTCCGGTATGCTTTTCACACAGTTAATTGTGGTTTCTCATTTTACCATTGTATATTCTACTGCGTTGTATGTTACCATGGAACGACCCCACTTCCTTGTTATTTTACTGTGTTCTTACGGACAGTTTCTATGTACTGTATTTTCTGTTTTGAAATTTTCAATAAACAAATAATCGAAAAAGATCATGCTGTGAGGACTCAGAGTATGTATTTATTTTTGTGAGTTCTTATGTATAAACCAAGGAGCACTTGACATGTTTAAATGAATCCAACCAATTATTTATTTTTTTACATGAAACCTTCTCCCCTAACTTGTGGAATTATGGGGCTCCCATGGTACATACCCATGCACTTTACTTAACTACTTGCCTTTTTGTTCCCTACAGATCAGAACTAATATTCTCAAAGCAGGTGACATGAAGTATTTCTATAGAGTACACCTCAGCCACTGACTTTACTAAGGTGCTCTTTAGAAAATGGAGCAACATATTTTTCTTATGTGCAGCACTTAAGCTGTTGCACAATAACACCAATTGTATATGTGCAGCAAGCTCTATGAGATGATATGTTTATGATGTCAAAAACAACATTTATATCCGCTCGCCATCCCTTAAGAGAAATAAATTGCAGATGTGAACAAACATGTATACAACTGTGGCACTGAAACAAATTTCACGCTATTGGCCGAGTGGAGTTTGGAAAGAAAGGAATGTCTATTATGGGCCAAAATATGAATGAGTGATGGGGAGAAAATCTGGGATGCACTTCAGGCAAACTGAGTAACACAGGAAGCATCATAGTCTGGCAGAAAACCACCCACACAAATGGCTGCTGGCCTCACTTGAATCAGAAACGCATAAAAGTTGTCTGATTAGCACATATTGGGACTATTCTATACAATGCATAGGCTTTTACCCTGCTGTTTAATAAGGAGATCTTAACACTATAAATGTGATCCCTTTTCCATGAGATGTATAACATGTGTATGAGAAAGCCTCCCAACCTGTTAATTTTACTAATAACACAAAAAAAACATTAAGGTGTGCAATAGACAAGATACCAATTCAGATCCTAAAATAGAGTTAGGTGTTAGTAATTTCCATGTCATATCCATTTAATGAGGGGATATTTGTTCACGGTTTCCTTTTAAGTTATATTTTACAGCATGCTTGAAGTTGTAGTTCCACAACAGATAGAGATACACATACTATTTAAGACTGTGTTGAGGATCACACTGCACGCATACATTTTACTTAGGGATATTCCAGAAATATGAAGCAGAGTTTTCAAAGGCTGAGGATTCATAGGCTGCACTACCTATACTGTGGCCCAATAATTATGGCAACTGACACTTAAATCTTTAATTGGAGTGACAGGGTGAACAATTTTTTCTGAGGGTATAATAGGAGAAATCCTACATTTTATATCCTACAATATAGACCGCTACCAGGCCCAATGTTTCTCAAGAAAACGCTTAATTTGTGCCACTTCTATTGAGACAGTTTCACCCGGTCTCTGTTAATACATCAGATTCCGCTAGTCAGCTCTTACCTTGTTTTCAGCATATGCGAGCCATCGACTCCCAAGAGCAATAGGATTCATGTTTGGCCCTGGACAAGGATAGCAGCCTGAGGGGAAAGGGTTCAAAAACAGCAGTAAGACATTTTCTAATGACAGAGTATTTGAAACAAGACAAACAAACTATATTCTAAACAAAGATTTCTTAAACCTCTAAACATTCATCAGCAAATGCTTACATTTCTTTGAGTTTTACAAGATAACATTGAGACACTGTAGTAACAGTTATTTAAGCTTGAAACGCATTTTTTTCATTGTTTTGCTTTTTTAGGAATTTCTCTTTTTTTTCTCTTAATAAACACAGTTTTGTTTGGGAATATTGTTAAACACATAGGGCTTGTCTTTCAAATCTCAGCATAATGTTAGCACTCTGTAATTAAATCAAACCTTAAATTATAAATATTTGTTTTCCCTAAGCTATAAATTCAACATATTTACATCTAACCTTCAGAAATATTTAAGCCTATCACTGACGAGGAGAGTGACTTGGGTTACATCGCCTCCAAATTGGCTATGATACAGATTTACAATTAGCAAGGTCTCCAAATGCTAAGATTATGTATCCACTACTAAGGGGTCTATGAACTAAGCCTTGGAGAGAGTAGACAGAGATAATGTACCAACCAATCATCTCCTGTCACTTTACAGGCTGTATTTGGAAAATGACAGTTAGGAGCTGATTGGTTATTATTATCCTTTATTTATATGGCGCCACAAGTGTTCCACTTCGCCTTATGGTACTTTATCGCCATTCACTTTATTCATCTCCTAGGCTTAGTACATAGACCCCAAAGTACCAACCAATCAGCTCCTGTAATTTTACAGGCTGCTTGAAAAAAATGACAGTTAGGAGCTGATTGGTTGGTAATTTATCTCCGTCCACTTTCTCTATCTCCAAGGCTTAGTACTAAGGGGTAGATGTATGAAGCTTTAAAAAGAGTGGAGAAGTGTGCCAGTGGAGAAGTTGCCTATAGCAACCAATCAGCTCCTACCTATTATTTTATAGAATATACTTGAAAAATACAACCTCAAAACTGATTGGTTGCCATGGGAAACTTCTCCACTCTTTTCACTGCTTCATACATCTGCCCCATAGTTCTTAAAACACAGAAAATAAAGAAAACACTGCACATTCACAACAATTGATGCCCTTTTCCATTCATACATACCTACTTGTCAGTGTTATGGTAGTGAAGTAAGTGATAGGTACATATTTCTTAGTCTATATTCTATACATTTCCTCATTATAATGTACGCTGTACTTTCACATCATAATTTGCACATATCTTAAAATATAAATTGCTCCAAGAAAAAAATCTTAAAGGGGTTAGGCAGATTTGGACAACCCTTGCTTATTATAACATTCTACCTGTGTGACAAATACTAGTCTACAGCAGAGCTATGAGCAGCATGTAATATGCCCATTTCCTATGCATCTTTACTTCTGCTAACAGGGGAAACTTATTTATTCATGCTTTGATTACATTACTTATTTGGCATACACTTCCTCTTACAGTAAGTATACAACTTAATCATAAATAGTGTCAATATAGTCGCCATGATGTGTTATTTGGATAGCAGTACGACAAATTGAAAACATTTCAACATTTTCATTTCAAATGAGACAGTCACTGACCACTGGTTTTCTCTCAGTCATGTAGAATTTAAGACTTATAAAGTCAGCAAGTTGAGCAATGAGAGAAGAAAAACAGCCAGATTGACCCATGCTGGACTCTATAATGCATTTCATACAAACATGATTTAGTTACAGTTTAACTTGTGCATCCAGTGAACCTCCAAACAAAATATCCACAGTAAGCATCAACAGCAGTTTTCCCATGTTTACTGAAAATTCTGCAAACATCTATGGGAATGGAAATCTGAGGTGAGAGAATGCATTACAAAGGGCACAAATTCATTTAGTCACAAGTTGCACTATTATGAACAAGGTGTTTTCTCTTTGAACATACCGTAACTGACAGAGCTCTGGAGCATGAGCTCCTAAAAACCTTTAACATCTACATATAATGTTATACATGTGCACATCTGTTTATACCCTGTCTCTTGCCTAGACATTTAGGTCAGCGGCAGGTCAATACCATTTGTCATTGCACACCAACAGGAGAGGCCGTTAGGTGATAAAATACCCCTGAGATACAGTTACATAACACAGAGGGAGAGTTTCACTTCAAGAGAGATGCAGGTTTCTTCTGTAAGGTAGTTAAGTGCTTTGTTATTAAAAGTGTACTTTTCGCATTTGCCACTACTATAATCTCTGTTGTTGCAGGTAGAGCTTAGGAGCTGCAACAGGACCGTCCGGCCCAGGGTAATGCACTCACAGCCCCCCCACACATCTCATAGTATGTTTATAGGAACAAATAAATTAAAAATGTATTTGAATTAAATCTGTCACTCTGGGGGTTATAGAAAGTTAAACATACTTCTGTTTGCAGACCCAAGCATTTATAATTACAGGCGATGCAGAGTTAAACACATTTCAATTTCACTGGCGAAAGAAAGGGCGTAACTAGCAATTATGGGGCCTTCTCACATAGTCAAAATGCAGAACGAGCACATACATGGCACTGGGGGCAATCCAGAGTTTGATGTAAGTGTAACTATGCCAGTTTCCCGTATCATATGCACCAAAAAATAGATTTATGCAAGTTTGCCCTGAATCTAATGACAAGTATCAAATTAAACGTACGGATCATGGCAGGGGCGTTTCAAGACCCCCTGTGCAAATAATTCTGCAGTTTATCCATTTTGATAGTGCAAATATTAGATCATTTACTGTCTACTTAGCTGACTTGCAGGATTACATAAATGGTGATTAGCCTATAGTAAATATTCTAAACGAAAAAAAAAATATTTTCTTAAAATATATATGTTTATGATATAACATGGTATATAAGAAAGCTATGATTCACTAATAAATAAGTTAGTGAGGAGAGACTGAGGCGGAGCTGGCTAGGTCAGTGACAGCAGATGTCGTGCAGTAGCACTCAGAGACGGCCTGGGCCCCATAGCAGCCCCATTCTCTGCATTTACTGTCTGAGATCTGATGCAAAATTGGACAGATGTGTAGGCATATATATTGGGTGTTGAATCTGCGTCCAGGTCTTCAGTAGGATTATGCCAACAGTCTAGTCTGGAGTTGGATTCCCGGAGGATTGGACGAGTACCCATCTTAAGTCATTTAGCATTATATCAGATAAATAATTAGCTTTATCCATTGTTTCTAGATTAAATTGTTGCAGATAAAATAAAAGGAGGTGTCTGAAGGGGTAAGGGTGACGGGCCAAAAATTATTATATAGTCCTTACCTGAAGATGTTATTTAGATTATGTTTCTGAAGATGTTGCTGCTCAAGACCTTATTGGAAGATGTAATCCAAAGTTCATATCAGTAGTCGTTATCCAAAGTTACTTAAATAAAGCAAAAACTACTCAGAGAGTATCAATGAAGGACAAAATGTCACCACAAAATGGATGCTAGTAGCTGGGCAGCCTTTATATAGGGCTGTGACCTGTACTGTGACATCACAATGCATGCAGGCAGCAGCTAGAGGTGGCTGTAGCTTAGATCAGCTCTGGGCCCAGATGCATTGCAGCAGCACTCTGGTGAGAATAGAAAAGCTGGGGCTCAGGAGATGGCAGTATAACTTGGTGCAGGGAGAGGACTGGGCCCCAGAAGCGGCCTGGGACGCATAGCAGCCGCACTCTCTGCACCTACTATAGCTACACCCTTGGATCGTGTTCAGATGCACCGCAGATATACGTACAACTCTGCATACAAACGAACATTCAAAAATTATTTTTCGCATTAATAGGGTGCATAAACACATCCTTTGCATGAATCATAGGGTGATGAAACCAATGCCATAAGTAGAGATGTGCAAGTTGTGCTGCCAACCAAGGCACAGGGTCTGGCAGGCAGAGTTGGCACTGCCCCATCACACCTGTGTTTGGAATTCAAGGTTTCTGGAATGGCAACCTGCAACCTAAAAAGCTGCCACCTGGAGCGTCCTTAGGATGCAACGGGCATTCAGTTTCTGGCCCCAGTGGCAAGCCACGCTAAAGTGTCCCAGCTCCCAATGCAAGCCACCCAGAATATCCCTAGGACACTCTGGATGCTCAGGTTCTCTTTGATCCCGACCCTAGTAAAGTTATGTTTGGGAGTGGGACCAGCGAAGATCAATTTTTTGCACTGCTACAGGCCTGGCCAAAATACCAACTTATATGCTTTCTACCTGTAGCTCCAGTTCCCCTTGTTGGATGTCACCATCTCAAAGTTGCATTGGGAGCCTAGAAGGGTGCCACGGCAGGCAGGAAATGAATGACAGTCAGTGCAGACCAGATTCCAGGCAACCCATATGATGCAAACAGCCCTGCCTCCTCCTTTTCCATTAACTGGGGACATTACTGAAGAAAGAAGATTTATCTGCACCTCTGTGCCAAGCTCACTTAAGTGATTACAAAGCTTTAATTCATCTCTGCATCAGCTGGTACTCCCTTAGTACAGACAGGATGGGAGTGCCCCTATAACCCAATATTAGGCTGTAGCCTAATCGGCCTATTGGTTGATCAGGCGCTGGTATTTCTCAATCACGCTCTATTTTCTGCTAATATATATTAGTTTACTTGCAAAACTAAACTAAAATAATCAATGCTAATCATTTAAAGCAGATGCTTTCTTTATCAATAAGGGAATGGTTAAATTTATTGGTCATAATGAGTATAGAAACATAATGAACATCTATCACGTCTCAGCAATGTGAATGAACTACAAATACTTTATGTGGCCATTCTACTGAACAATTGGAATTTAAGCCTATTGACCTCTATGTTGTTTAATCTACAACTTTGCCTTAGTTGAGGTTATACTGTGTTTTTACTAGCAGTTACCAGTTTCATCTATCTTTTCTCAAGAATCTAATTTTATATATGGTTTAATGTACAGTATTATGTAAAATGTTTGATGAATCATTTGGGGCTCCTTTCTCCATTCTCTTTCCTTTCCATTTCCCATTTATTTGTTAGCTATTTATTTACAATAGAGGCCTGTATTCAATTAGAAGCAAAAAGCCGAGATCTGCGAAAAAGTATCGCCGATTGCGACTTTCCTCCAGATGGAAACTTATGTCCGTATTCAATTCCATCCGCTTTTCGTGTACGCCAAAGTGCAATGCAATGTAATAGGTGAAAAAGATTTGCCTATGAATAAGTGGAGAAAAAAAGTGCAAAATCACTATTTAGGGGTGCAAAGGTGGGGAAACCACTCAGCACCCTTGGGACAGACCCCCAAAGGATAACTGCGTAAAAAAAAAACCTGAATAAAAAAAGAAAAAGAGGAACACCCCAAAAAAACAAATTGAAAAAGGGGGCGAACAAGTGCAAAGATGGGGTATAAACTTAAAAAGAAGTAGCGAAAGAGACTTTTGAGGGGCCTGCAAGTATGGGTGAGGTGTTTTTTTTCATTGCAGGTGTTGGCTGAAGGTGTGTTTTATTACGTTTCTTATAACTTCACTTTAGCAACTTTTAAATATTTGTACCCAAATTTGACAGGAATACTTATTTTCTCTTAAAAATACTGCTTTATGCCATTCTTCACCACTTGTGCAAAGACGCTAAATAGTGGCAATTGTGCGATCTTAAGTACTCCAAATTGTTTCATTAGGGCTAATCGGGCACTACTACATTGATTCTGCTTCTTTTTGGGGGGTATTAGACTGATTTCCCCGATCCTGACACCACTTTTTGCCTGTTCTGACATCGCATATCTCTGTTTTCGCATCTTTTGGAATTGAATAGGGCAAATCACGGGTACGCGCAGGATCAGTTTCCGCGGCTAAAATATGAGATTTAGGCGAAAAGTCCGGCAGGCGAAAAAGTATCGCGGGTGCAAAACTAATTGAATACGGGTCAAAATGTAAAAAAGATGTACATTATAGTTAAAGGGAAGGGGAAACTGCAGTATCTATATCTATGACATGTACTGTATTCTACCACCACAATAACATACATAAACAACCCATTCAGCATATTAATCCATAGCTCACAATACAGCTGTAAATCACAAAAACAGTCTGTGACACTAGACAAGCGAATTACAGTATGGTTTCCAGGGCCACAGATTAACTCATGACCATGATATATGATAAGTACAAGTACAGTCAACCTCTTTGGCGTTTTTGTCATAAAATGGATTCTATTGGAGATGCTTACCATTGATCAACACAAATGCTGATATCAAATAAAAACAGTTCTAAGGAAAGAAAGAAATTCTACGCAATCTCCGCACTTTTGAACACTAACATAGACACTTTTCCCTTGCATATCATTGCTGTGCACAGAAAAAAAAGAAGAGCGATGTTGGGCTACCATAATTTTAAAAACTGTAAGCAGCTGAACATCGTGACCGCACATTGCAGAGGACTGAATTCCTTCCTAAGTCATTATTTTCCCCTGAAGTCACTATTTTAATACTTGGTACAGATGTGAAGCTATTCTAGCCAATTACAGATTTAGGGCCTGATTCAGCAGCGTTCGCAAATGCAACTACGTACGCAGATCGAGTGATTGTTAGCCATTGCGCATAAGCCGCACTGCGTGTGTGCTGTGGTCGCACTGCGATTACGCACGCACAGAGGAATCCATCGCAGAGTGAGTGACAGACTGTGAGCTTTTGAGGGTGGTGACGGGGGAGTGGTCAGAAAAACGCAGGCGTGCCTGTCTGTTTAAACGCCGTTGCCTTGGGCATGCATAAATAAGCCATTACGATTGCATACGCAGCTTGAGAACCCACTGCATTCCGTAGACACATGGGGTTATATTTACTAAACTGCAGCTTTTTAGAATTGGAGATGTTGACCATAGCAACCAATCGGATTCTAGCTATTATCTTCTAGAAGGTTCTAGATAAATGTTAAGTAGAATCTGATTGGTTGCTATGGGAAACATCTCCACTTCTAAAAACCCACACCTTGGTAGTGTCTGCGGCAGGTCAGACCTGGTGCAAATGCTGCGTGAGTGGTCGATGGTACCGATGTCTTTATGTCGGCTGTGCTTTTGCAAGCATTAGCATATTTTCTCAGCTGCGTTCCGTGCGTATTCACAGCTGCGATCGCAGTAGTGAATGCTGCTGAATCAAGCCCTTAGAACACTAAAAATTGTCTTAGTAAATAAACATCCTTAACTTTAAAGTACACTAACTTGCCTTCACACAAACCGAAGCTACTGTAGTTTTACATTGATATAAATATAAACTAATTATTTAAACTTGATATCACTTTAATCTATCTGGCTTCTCCCAAAAGAACATAGACCTCCCCTGGCTAATACTCTCCCTACAGTGAGGTTCTCCATAACAATTTGGAACTTAATCTGCTCTTAAATATGGCTTCTTCACTGTTGACTCTACTACATCTTTTCTCCGAAATAAACCAAATTGTTCGTACTGTATGTATACTGCTTGTTTCTCTCACTGGATCCATGCAGGACTCTGGGGCCTATTCATCAACACTAAAATAAAGTTTTTAAGAACATTTTCCTTGATTAACGTTATTTTAGTATTCATGAACACACTTAGCACAGGAGATATCACTGATATCTCCTTGCTAAGTCCCCCTGCGATATGGAAATTATGGTATTCATCAAATTCCGAAAATTATGTATTTTCGGAATTTGATGGAGGTACTATCCACCACTGTGAGGTGGTGAATAGCAGGTGAGACTTACCTGCTTCCAGCTGGATAGGTCCCCCGGCGTCTCCCTCCGGCGCTCTAGTCCATCCTCTGGCTCCGGTGGTTGCTCAGACACTCTGTTCTCCCAGCAGAACACAATAAAGTTTAGAAAAAAAAAAACTTTTTATTTTCTAAACTGTACTGTGGTCTGCTGGGAGACCACATGTCAGACCAGCAGGACGGAGCCGGAGGCTGCTGCGCGGGCAGGTAAGTGCAGGGACGGAGGGAGGTTGGGAGGGGGGGCACACAAAATTACCGCAGCTGTAAGTAGTGCTGCGCATGAGCTGGGTTTACGAAGGTAACAGCGCATGCGCAGCATGGATTCCATCTGCGGTAAGTTAGTGCAGAAAGGGAAAACTATCTATTTCCCGAAAAGCTGTCATGGCAAAAAATGGAGGAGGAATGATGAATTCTTCCTGTAATTAGGTAGAACTCCATGCGAGTTCTAAACCTAATTACCTCCATCGAATTTTAAGGTATGATGAATAGGCACCTCTGTCTTGTAAAATATCTGATAGAAAGTGTACTAGACCAGGGGTTCTAAACTCTGTCCTCAAGGCACCCTAACAGTTCGGGTTTTAAAGATATCCATGATTGAGCACAGGTGGTTAAATCAAATTGACTGAGTTCTAATTAGGTCACCTGTGCTCAAGCATGGATATCCTTAAAACCTGGACTGTTGTTAGGGTGGCTTGAGGACCGAGTTTGATAATCACTGTGCTGGACATTAAACAAAAGATAGCTATGCTAGCATTTAGTTTTCTTTAGTTTTAGTTTAGTTTTCATTTAGTTTTCTTTTAATACTTTAAAATTAAAAAAGTTTCATAACTTCTCTCTCTCCAGAGCAGACTATCTACTACATTATGAAACAATTTGTCTTAGTTTCACTACATAGAAAAGCATGATTTTTAAAATTTTACGGATTGCCTCTTGGTTCTCTAGGTGCATCCCAGAGTCGAGTGGGAAAGAGATTTAGGTGTTAGGTCGTCTACCAGATGAAGATGGACGGGAAGAGATGTAAGAAGGTATATCCAAGAGCTCTATTTGTGCTTTTGGTTGTGACAATTTCACTTGTTTGCATTTATAATCTATGTGCATGTGCATACTCTGATACACTCGCTGTCTGGTTTTGAGCTCCAGGGTTATTGCATCAACTCATTGCATTCATACTGTCAAAACTGGATTATTAGCTGAGACAAGATCAGTTTAAAATTGAAGCATGCGCGACGCCATCTTGCAAATGGCAGCTAGACTCCATTTTAGAAACAAGAATCTGCAAGACGCCATTTTATGACCAACATCATTTCAAGTTACAATTCAGGAGCTAAGAACAGATGGCAATGTTAATCTACCAAGGGCAACTGGAAAAACAAGCTTTCTGAGTAAAAGTAAATAGAAATAGACAATGGGTAGTTTTACATACAAATTGGGAATCCCTGGATGCAGATAAAGTAAAGTTCTGGCAATTGTAATACAATCCAGGCATTGATATACACAATTGGATTTGTCTGAATCCTAGACAGGATGGCCCCAAATTTCACAGCTTGAGGTGATAATACATTTGCATTCCACACAAGAGTCTAGGAGAACAAAATAGGTTTTTCCCTTTGAACACAGGAAAGGTGGGAGGGCCTGTTGACAGGACATGTAGAACTATCTGGCCAAGCATGCTAAAATGTTAGAGACAAATGCACTCATCTTCATACACACATTAAATATGTCTTTATACCAAACCCTGAATACCCACACATTTCATATTCACTCATAAGGTTCCATAAGCATCAAAATGTATGATCTAAGTTGGTTAAGTTAGTTTCAACACCGAGAAATAAAGGTTTTTGATAACTAAGGTATTATACATGATAAGCAAGTTGTGTTTGGTCTTGTTCTGATGCATACGCTTTTACGGCATTCCGGTATTATCGGTGGAGAGATCGCATCATGCAAACTCAAGTTATGGATCGCAGAACCTACAAGCAACAAAATGTTTAAACTGTTGGAATATACAGAAGGCGTTACTAGAAAGATTCCACTGCTGTTAGAGGCAGGGAGAGTCAATTTGAACCAGCCTGTTAAATGTACTGTAACATATGCTTCTCCTCTGGGAACCAATGATATCAGCAAGAAACTTTCCCTTTGTCCTGTATTAGTCTGAGGGGGATAAATATTTGTGCTTGTATACTGTTTTTTTAGTCCATGCTGAAGGTTGTATGAACTGAGGGTCTCTAGTCTGAGGTCTATCTCTGGGTCCGGAGGCGCAGCGTATGTATACTGTACTTGGGTCTGTAATATTTCCTTTTACGCCTTAATTGTGTATGTATCAATTGCGTGTAACTGACTGTACTTTTACCTGAATAATCCTTGTGCGTTGGAACCACAGATTCCACTCCTGTCTTTATTTGCGGTCAGACGGCGTACGCAAATTAGCGTTATTCTTAGAGGTTTATAGGAAGGATATTTAGGCAGGGGTATATAAAGGTTCTGATCCAGCTTCGTTAATACAGTGCCATGTTACACGCTGTGCTCACAATGCCAATGCACTTCTGCATCTCATTGCACGTTACGTGCTGGTCCTACAGTGCCAACACACAGGGGTGTATCTAGGGATCCAAGTGCCCCTGGCAATGTAACGGACTGGCACCACCCTCCCCCCTGTGCAGTGCCCCCAGTAGTAATCCCCCCTATGCTGCATTGCCCCCAGTAGTAGTCCCCCCTATACAGTGCCCCCAGTAGTAATCACCCAATGCTGCATTGCCTCCAGTAGTAGTCCCCCCTATACAGTGCCCCCAGTAGTAGTCGCCCCCATCCTGCATTGCCCCCAGTAGTAGTCTCCCATATACAGTGCCCCCAGTAGTAGTCCTCCTATACAGTGTCCCCAGTAGTAGTCCCCCCTATACAGTGCACCCAGTAGCGGCCACCCCCCTAAAGTGCCCCCAGTAGCAGCCACCCCCTATACAGTGCCCCCCCCTGCTGTGCCAGGCTTACATGCACATACAGAAGAAAAAAAAATACAACTTACCTGATCCCCGCTTCTGACGCGACCGCCGCTGTCCACTCCGAGTCCCGGCTCTTCTATTGCACTATGGGAGAGACGTCATGACGTCTCTCCCATCACCTACTGCGGGGGAGCCGGAAGACGGAGCTCATGAGTGAGCTCCAGCCGGCTCCCTCCGTGGACGATGCAGCAGCTAATGAGTCTGTCTGACTCTCATTCGCTGGCTGCTATAACAAACACATAGCCACCGCTGTAGGGCAGACCAATCTCACTGCGGTCTGCCATACACTTTTGGGGCCTGGGGTCTAACGAGGGTAGTCCACCCCTTGGCTGCTGGTGGCACCCCCCCTTTGGTCGGTGTCCCTGGCAAGTGCCATCCTGGCCAATGAGTAGATACACCCCTGCCAACACATCTGTATACCTTTTTGCATGCTACACGCTGCACAGTGTCAACACCCCCCGTGTACCTTATTGCTAAGCATTGAACATATAGTGCCAACACCTCCGTGTACCTCATTGCTTGCTGCTCGATGTACAAACAGTGCCGACAAACCAGTGCACCTTATTGCAAACTACGCACTGTACAAATAGTGTCAATGTATCCGTGTACCACCTCTCAGGGTATTGCAGCTATACCCCGTTCAGCTTGTTCGCCCGTAGAAGCAAAATGAAAAGGCTTCACATCTTTATATTCAGATATGATAATATTCCATATGACATTACAACCCCTTACTCCCATCCTCTCAATATCTCAGTCCCTTTTGTTCCCCATTTATTTAAATATATTTAACTTTACTATTATATAATATTTATTGCAATAGACACAGTTGTACAAATTCTTTTATCCAGTCGGTTTGTAATGTATAATTTGCTTGATATAAGAAATTAATATAAGAAAATAAAATGTTTGGAAAATGTTTTTTTTAGAAGCAAAATTCTCAAAAAAATGCAACTAACCATAAACAAAGGGGATTATCTTAAATACACAAAGACTGTACATGAATGGTGTATACTGTATAACATATTGCTTACTACTGTATTTTAAACAGAGTAAAATATTTTAAGAAGCAGAGAACAGATTACTGTTTCAGATTTTAGTTCCAGGAAATTAGATAACAGACATCTCTCACACAAAAACATCAACAGGATATTATAAGCTTATTCTGACAATAATGAACAACCTTCACAAAAGATAAAAAAAGGGCAAAATGAGGGGGTTGAGATTGTGACTATAAATATGGCTCAATGCAGTTCAAAGCAACCATACTTTTCAAAATTTGTGAAATTTATTTTACAGTAATTGAAAAAACTATTAGTATTCATCCGATACTTATTAAATGAATATATCACCAATATGTGTATATTTTGATACAGATCTACAAAATGTAAAATAATTTAAATTTAATATTTATTTAATCAGAAATATGCAAACTTCTTTATTAATGTTATGATGACTAAATGAATTCTCACATTTTGGAAGTAAGCCAGTTCTAGAGGTAATAACTCTCTCTTAATTTTTGTTTTGTGACAGAGAACGCTAATAAACTAATTTTGTAGGGGGATACCAAATATGTGTCCTTTATACAAGGTCTGACATTCTGACATTGTTATGGGGCCCAGGGACAAATGTATGCATGTTAGATTTAATTATTTTTGTATACCTGGGAACTGTTGAAGACCAGTTATAGTGAGAGGAAATGTTGGTGAATCTCTCATGTGTATAACACTAGATCCAGAGTGGCCATATTTTTTAGTG
Source organism: Taudactylus pleione (assembly GCA_031769625.1). NCBI lineage: Eukaryota > Metazoa > Chordata > Amphibia > Anura > Myobatrachidae > Taudactylus > Taudactylus pleione. The sequence continues at coordinate 3,998,128 of JAUIMM010000396.1, forward strand.
TACAAAATGGCATACCTGATTTTTTTTTTTTCTTAGAATGGCAACATTTAATTGTTAAATAAAATAAAATAAAAACAACTTAAGCATTAACAAAACATTCTTTTAATATCAAAATTGAAAACTAGTAAAGATGCTATTTAGAAGGTAAATTGCTAAATATTTCAACACTTTTACAGTTATTTTTAGCTTCGAAATAAAAAGTTTTAACAGTACATGCGACACACACACACCTCATTCACATGCTTCAAAACACTTAGGGCCTGATTCAGAGGTGGACACAATGTCAATGACGCATGCAGTGGATTGATGCTTTAACCCTACGCATGTGTCTGAGTCGCATGTATCCCGATGGTGACAAACAGGTGTCGCAGAACAAATTTGGACTCAAGAGTCGTGGATTTCAGTGGGTATTTCTGGGAGATAAAATGGTGGTGGTTAGGTAGACACGTAGGTACAGCAGGCATGTCGCTAACAGCGACTGCGCCCAAAGATGCATGCATTAGCGCTAACACAGGACACCATGTTCAGATGGAGAAATTGCACCTGCCGTAGAGCGGTTGCAAGCTTCGATGGTGCACCGATAGTGCGACTAAAGATACACCAAGTCAGATTCACGGGCAACTGTGTAGGAAGATCATCAGTCATGGCATTAGCATAAAGATGCAGACGTGCCTGGGGCAAAAGTTCCACAAAAGCAGCACAGCCACAGCCTGCAGAGGCAGATTACGTGTGAAGAAGGCAATGCACGGTCTCCTCCTTCTCCTCCTCTGATTGACTATGCTGTGGCCACATGACATGGAAGCTAGCTGCTAGGGGCAAATTTAGCATACCACCTGATCCTAGTATGTGTACCACTAGTTAATGTTGCGCATCTTTTAGTTAAAAATATTATAAAAAAAATAGTAAAGTTGTTGGAGAATACTACAAACTGACAGGACAACCAGAACAATGTTAAAAAGAAATGGATCCTGGCAAAATGGTCACCTGAACTAGATTCAATAGTCAGCATCCAATCTGAATATGCCATCACTTCTAAAGGATCCCCCATCACTGGGTTTCCTACCAATATCCTTGCATCAAATGTAGACTTGCTCAAGCACTTCCACATTTTGAACACAGTGTTCGCACTAAAGGGTGCGATTCAGAACCGGACGCTAAGCCGCGATCGCTCGCATCCAAAAGGGGCCGGGTATGCAAATTCCGCGATCGCACTGTCTGGTGTAAGGACGCCCTCTATGTCTTAGAGAGCGACGGCAGAGTTAGCGTACGCCGCTATGAAGACGCCCACTATTCTTACTTAGCACACGTCATCTCCAGGAAGTGCATGATTAATCAGAACCATCGAGAACCATCGGAGCTGCACGCAGCGCTTGAGGTAAACCCTACCCCTCCACAAGCACTGTGATCACTGCAGGCTGAAATACAACCAAGTGACGTGTACAATGAGGCTTCCATGCTAATTATGCACACCCATAAAACTAATTTTTGACGCCAAGTAACGCCTGCATTTGAAGCACCACTCCCCCCGTTCACAAGCACCTTCCCGTTAGCACCCACAAACGGCACTGTCACTCAAAGTAGCGATCAGTCTTTGTGCTACGAGCGCATGATTCCCGATCGAAGTGACTGATTCGCGCACATGCACTGCGATGCATACGCATGTGCAGACAGACGACAATCGCCCATAGCGAGTGATCGCGGCTTAGCGTCTGGGTCTAAATCAGGCCCTAAGTGCTGTGTTCAAGTTGTTGAGAGAACAGGAACTGAATCAACCATTTCTGTCCACTCACTGGGCCCTTAAGCTGTCACTGACAGCCATAGACCGTTAATGGTGTTGTGTACTCAATCATGCGGTCGCCATTATCTCCCAACTAATTTTGTTAGAGAGGAGTGCGCTCCAGCATTTCTACTGCTCCTACAATGAAGCACAGAAGCCACCTTTACCAAAATGACCTCCGCAGTACTTACTGAGCATACGTGACCTCGCACCATCTTGTCCATGTATAATTACATGTGTATGTGTCTGAGACTGTAGTGCACAGACGTGCAGCACATGCGTTCCTCCAGGGAAGTAGTGTTACAGCTAGATAACGCTACTGCGGTCTCTATTAGTATTACTGCTTACTCTGTGTTACGTGTTGTTACCATTGACACCCGTTGTTAGCCTGAATAAACCTCCAAACCTGCTTAAGAATAAACTGTCTGGACTAACCTCCTTTCTACATTCCGCTTTTACACCAAATATGACATATCAAAATTATTTACATTGAGTTACGTCCCAACCTCTCCAACATACATCATAATTGCCTAATCTTGCGGAATGGCTGTGAGGCTTCCAAAAATCGTCTGGCGCTCACGGCTGCCTGGAAGAGTCTGCAAATCTCCTGGAGCCCGCAAATCCCCGCAAGAAGCTTTCCTCCTGTAGCCGCCCACTTATATAGCAAATGTAGGAGGTCCGTGGTGGGGGTGTGCAGGTCGGTACAGCAGGGGGCATCGGGAGCAAAATAGGAGAGCAATGCGGGTGGTGTGATTGCATCATCGTAGCCCCAACAACGGCTTTATAATGTCTGTGATATTGGCACTGTATAGCGGGGGTGGGGCCACAATAATGCAATCACACCTCCACACCATCCTATTTGCCCACCTATGCCACTGCCTGGCCTCCTGGAGGGGGCAGCCAGAAAGTCGGCATGTATGACATACATCCACTGTGGGCAGTCCTAAACCAGTTAAATAATTTCAGTACCTTTTTTGCAGTGGCATTTAAATGAAGGAGTGAAAACAATATAAACTGATGGGCTAGAATGTGCTTTTTGGACTCCTGCAAATTTCGTGACAGGTGACTGGTGATATCTGAGACAGCACATGAAATTGGACTAGAAAGTTTGCAGAAATCAGCATAAGCATTAACACTTCTCCTTTCTATACTTCTGTAGTTTATCAGTTGTAAACAAAAACATATAACAACTAATGCCAGGTACATACCTGGCCAACGGATCAGCCGTCTGGCCGACCCGCTGGCCGATAGATGGATTTGGTGTGTATGCAGGTGTACATTTACCGACAGATCGACCAATTGGTCTGGCCACAGGAACTGGCAGTGACGTCATTGTTGGCGGTTCCTGAGGTCAGCATATGGGTCGGTCGGTAGTCCATGCACACAATCAGAAATCCATACTGAAATTCTTCATATTTTCACATGTTAAAGTAATGTGTTTTTCAGAAGTACCAGTTGAAACCAGGCCCTGCTCAAGCTACATCTATTACTGTCAAAAAAATTGTATCTTGCATATTGATATATAGTAATTAGTTATGTAGGGTGTATATTGTTCAAAATTGTATTATATCACATCATACATGTCAGTTGACAAACTATTCATTCTAGCTTCATTTGGTATTTTTTTATATTTCTTTTTCGCAATGCACTTAAAGTGTTACACCTTTTTCTATATTTATCTTTCCTCAGCAGTGAACAATTTCAGCTTCACATGTACTTTGCTTTTTTGTTTCTTTCATGTTATTGTTAAAGCTGAAATCGTTCATGACCGAAACGCATATTTTGTGCATGGTTATTGTAATGCAGGAATTGAAAGTTATGGGCACCATCTTGTGGCCATCCTGTAATTTACAATGAGTGCTGGAAACCACAATGAAGGGTTTCATAATTCAGAAGCAGACACAAATGTAATAGCTGAAGAAAATGTATATATTCCGAAAGCATGTACAATCAAAAAAGTAAAGCACACCTAAAGTGAGCGTCTAAGCAGCTGTGTGATATAGGCTTGGGGCCTGATTCAGAGGCGCTTGCTATTTGAGAGTGCTCGCTCTGAATCAGGGCGGATTTAAAAAAAAAAAAATCCGCCTCCAGGCCGCTCGCATAGCTGTGGGTGACCACCCATCGCTTTTGCGAGCGGCTTGGCGAAGGATGCGATTGTGGTACGGTCTCGGTTCCCGCAAGCCCGAGTGAACTTCCTGCTCTAATAGAGCAGGAAGTTCACTACTGACATCAAGAATGATGTCAGTAGGGCCGCCCAAAAACGGAAGGCGTTCCTTCAGGAACGCCTCCATTTGTCCAGCCACCCCCTCTCCCACCTACAAAACGGGGCGAGCTGTCAATCAACAACAACAGCCGCCCCGTTTTGTAGCGAGCCCCGGAGCGAGTGAAGTTCTCACTCGCTCCAAGGCTCGCGAACGCCGCGCATATGCACTGACCGACCATCGACCCGCTTGCGAGCGCTATGTGCTTGCATGCGGGTCTGAATCAGGCCCCTAGTTCTAAGATGATGTGTCCAAATTCACTGAATAGAACATTATTTTGTATAGAAGTGTTCAAATATATTTTTTCTAGAAAAGTACAGTATAGTGTACATAAGGACAGATGCATTCGGTATGAAATACCGGCTGACGCATAGCCAGCGGTTCGATTCCCGGCAGCGGCAGCCCGACAGATGCAGAGATCCCGGCAGCGGCAGCCCGACAGCACTGGAAATCCAGATCGTCCCTAGGTAAGTACAAACTAACCTAACCCCCCTAACCCTCCTTAGGGGTGCCTAACTATAACCTCCCCCCTGTGCCTAACCCTAATCCCCCCCTTCCCCGCTGCCTAAACCTAATTCCCCTTGGGGGTGCCTAACCCTAACCTCCCTCCGGGGGTGCCTAACCCTAACCCCCCCTTCCCCTAGCCTAACCCTAACCCTCCCGGTGGGGTGCCTAACCCCAAATCCCCCCCAGGGTGCCCTAAACCTAACCCTCCCCCCCCCGCGGCTGTCCGCTCGCGGCGCCCGGCATCCCGATGGAAGGGATGCCGGGAGCCGGTCTCCCAGTGTCGGAAAAATGACAGGCGTCTAGATTTAGACCCCTGTCATTTAACCCTCGCCGGGATAAAGCAATTGGGAAGCCAGCTGTCGGGCATACGTCAGCCGGTTTCCCGATTGAATCCTGGACAAATCAAATTTAAAGTGAAACAGAACCCTCCTTACAATGGCCCTCATTCAGAGCCACTCGCAAACAGCAGTACGCTCGTTGCGTTCCGATGTTGAATAACCGCGCATGCGTCGGTGTAACAGTGCGCATGTGCGTACGGCAGATTGCAAGCTTTTTTGGTCTCGTTCGTCAAATAGCGTACAGGAAGTGACATGTCAAATGTGATTGACAGAACAGGGCGTTTTTGGGTGTTGACGGGGGTGGAGATGGAAAAACGCAGGCGTGGCGAGGCGTTTTTGGGGCGTACATACATTAGCAAATGCGAGCGTAAAATGTGTTCGGACCGACTCATACGTCACTGGATGATCCTCTTTCCCTTCAAAATGCTCGCACAGCTTAGGGTCTGGATTACTCGACCACATTGGCGATGGCCTTCTCCTCCGTCCCGGGACTCCACGATGTTGTTGCGATTAATCGCGGGAGGGCTGAAAAGCAATTAGTGTTGGATTGAAAACCGGCTTGGTATGTGTTTTGAAATCAGTTTTTTGGGATAGCACAAAACCGTACGCAGGTGGAAATCAGAGCTGCTAATGTCAGGATGACACAATCGATTTGCGTACATTTGTGGGGGTTTATTTTGCCCTCAATTTGGTGGTTAGGGCCTATTGTAACAATAATGTCATCATGTTTTAATTTTCGCCCCATTTTATTTTTGCCTCTTGAATTTGCCTTGTTATATGATTTTTTAAACGTTCCTTAAAGAGCCCATTTTTTTTGTTTGTTTTTTGTTTTTTCCCAGTTTTTGCCTTTTGGTCCAGGATTAAATTTAACCCATTTGTACAATAATTTCACAATCCAATGTCAGATTTTTTGTTTCAATTTATTGCTCAAACAAAATAAAAAAAAATAAAAAAATTGGGAACATCTTTTTTTGCCAAAGATATGTCCCAAAATCAAACAAATTGGCCCAACATAACTGTTGACATAAACATACAAAATTTTTTTTAAAACATTTCACAAGAAAGGAGAGGGAAGTTTTGACCAGAAAGGAATATGAGCCAAGCACAGAAGGATTGTGGGAAAAGTCGCCATTGCTGTCATCGTTTTTTCACCCGTTTGGATGGGGGAGGGAGGGCGCCAGACCGGGTCCGGGATGTCATCTGGCTGGCCTGTCCAGAGGCAGATGTTGTGGCCTCTGGACTAGGCACAGGGCTAGGCACATTTGGAGGATTGGCTGATGTTGTGCCAGAGGTGGAGGATCCTGATGTTCCGGCAGGAAGGGAGGTCGGCTCCACCATGTGCTGGCGAATGAGCTGCTCCAGGGCATTGGCGATGCGGATGTTGGCCCTGGTATTTTCCGCCAGGGCCTGACCAATGGTCACGTTGGCCGCAGCATTTTGCTCCAGGGCCTCAGCCACCCGTAGCAGACTGGCGTCCATCCTCTGCAGAATCTCCGTATGGAAATCCGATTTGAAATTGAGTTCTGTGAGGAGGGACACTGCCTACGAGGGGGATTGCCCTGGACTGGCTTCTGCAGGGTCCTCAGCCGGATGTACTGGTTCCTCCGCCTGACTCTTGGGCATTGTTTCCCTGGTCTGTCGCCATGTCTGAGGTCCAATCAAGAAATACCCCAGAATTTTAATGTGTTTTCGTGACGTATTTATACATGCGTCCTTATTTTGCGGCCGCATCATTGATTGTGCGTTCCTATGATCCCTCCTTAATTTGTGCGGGAAACGAAACACTATTTATGGCTTGGTGTGTCTCGAGTCGAGGTGGCGTTTTTGGATTGTTGGAGGTTACCTTGGCTGGAGTTTATTGTTTGCGTATAAAGGAGTTGGCGGTTGGAGATTATTTTGTTTGGTAGATTTGCGTTTTTATTTTCCGTTCTCTTTTTTGTTTTTTATTTTTTTTACCTCGTTTCTTGATTTGGTAAGTTTTGTGAAGTCTAACTTTTGATCAATTGTTGTTTCATTGTGTTTCTTCATTTTTGTAAATTTTGGATCCATAATTTCATATATTTTAGCTTTTGATTAATTTCGGACCCAAAGACCTTTTGATTTGGACTCTTATATATTTGCTCTTGGTAAGTCCATTTTTTATCTTGTATTTGTGAACTAATTAGCGCATTTTCCACAGTTTGTATAGTGACTTGTATTTGCGAACTAATTAGCGCATTTTTACTACTTACTATTGGGACTTGTATTTGCGAACTAATTAGCGCATTTTTACTACTTACTATTGGGACTTGTATTTGCGAACTAAATTGCGCATTTTTACTACTTACTATTGGGACTTGTATTTGCGAACTAATTTGCGCATTTTTACTCCTTACTATTGGGACTTGTATTTGCGAACTAATTTGCGCATTTTTACTACTTACTATTGGGACTTGTATTTGCAAACTAATTTGCGCATTTTTACTACTTACTATTGGGACTTGTATTTGCGAACTAATTTGCGCATTTTTACTACTTACTATTGGGACTTGTATTTGCGAACTAATTAGCGCATTTTTACTACTTACTATTGGGACTTGTATTTGCGAACTAATTTGCGCATTTTTACTACTTACTATTGGGACTTGTATTTGCGAAGTAATTAGCGCATTTTTACTACTTACTATTGGGACTTGTATTTGCGAACTAATTAGCGCATTTTTATTACTTACTATTGGGACTTGTATTTGCGAACTAATTTGCGCATTTTTACTACTTACTATTGGGACTTGTATTTGCGAACTAATTTGCGCATTTTTACTACTTACTATTGGGACTTGTATTTGCGAACTAATTTGCGCATTTTTAAATGCTTATTAATCATTTTAATTTTTTGGAGGTTGCCCTTTCGCTTTTTGGGCAAACATTTCAACCCATTTTGATGTACTGTGTGCAATGTCGTTTTGCTCTTTTGCCAAATGTGTGTTTCGCATATTTTAAGTTTGGTCTAGCACAAAATTTAGAAACAAAAATGCACAGAGTGAAATTTTTCAAATAATTTTTGTGATTAATTTCAGTTTGGACGTATCATGACAATACCCCGGCATGTAAGCAGCAATGGATGGTATCATCAAGCTAAGTTGTTTTGAATTTTCTTTTGGGGTGGGTCCAAAGCCTTACATTACAATCTTGCCATTTCAGGTTGATCTAGGGCGGATTATTCTGGCCATGCTCCCGGAAGCCGACCAACCTCAATCTCGTCCCAGGCGTAGGCATCGTAGGCGTGCAAGGCCCCAGATATTTCGAACACGTGTCACCCTTTTTGGAATGCCAGATGATGAGGTTTTAAGACGCTACCGTCTTCCTCCCAAAATCATCATAGACACTCTCTCATTAATAGAGAGTGATCTTGAGCGGCAAATTGACAGTCCTACAGCAATACCACCACTTACGCAATTTATGGCGGTGTTACATTTCTGTGCCTCAGGATAGTTTCAAACAACGGTGGGAATAGTGGCAGGCATCTCACAATCCTCCTTTTCCCGGATTCTGAGGGCAGTGATGGAGGCACTTTTCAAGCACCTCCATCATTTTATTCAAATGCCTTTGGATATGGGTGCCCTTAGTGTGGCCAAGGCCAATTTTTACCAAATAGCTGGCTTCCCACACATCATAGGGGTTGTGGATGGTACTCACATACCACTTCAGCCTCCAGCACGACTGGAGGCCATATTTCGAAACAGGAAACACTATCACTCCCTGAATGTAATGGTGGTATGTGATGCCTCCCTCCAGATCCTGTCCCTGAATGCAAAATTACCAGGAAGTGCACATGACTCCTTCGTCATCCGGCAATCAGGGATATGGCACAAATTAAACAACCTACAAGCTGGTGATGCGTGGCTTCTGGGTAAGTGTAGACCTTTAGTACATAACAATGTTAAGCTTGATACACAGTGATCCTGATGTTATCTATTCTTTTTCACAGGAGACAGTGGATACCCTTGCATGCCCTGGCTGCTCACTCCTTACTTGGCTCCCACACCAGGTCCACAAAGTGAGTTTAATACCGCACTTACAGCCACCAGGCAAGTGGTGGAGCGCTGTATCGGCCTTTTAAAAGGCCGATTCAGATGCCTCCACCGCTCTGGTGGCGAGCTCATGTATTTGCCGGATATGGTTTCGAAAATTGTGGTCCTGTGTGGGATCTTTCACAACATCGCCATAAGGAGTGGTGTTCCAATGCAGCCAGAGGATGCCTTACCTGAGGATGGCCCCCCCGAGGTTGGTCGGAGGTCAGTATGTGGGGGGGCCATACGCGATGATGTAGTGGCCCGATATTTTAGGTAATTATTGATCAAACAACAGTGTGTATACCCAATGTGTTACGGTTTTTTAACGTTCATCTTTTTTTATATTAATTCTTGCACCATCTTCTGTTTGTTTGCATAATCTTTGGCACTCCCACGATGACTACTTCCTGCTACCCTTCAAAAACCTTTCTGTGGAAACTTCGGGAATATATTCTGACACCAATATTGCAACGCCATATTTGTGAAATCATGTGGGCATGGACCTTCGTCAACCAGTTCTTGATTTGTTGTGTGTTTGTTTAGTGTTTTTGGTATGTGGAGTTTTTCTGATTATCACTGTGTGTTTTGTTTGTGAGTGACCACTTTGTATTTTGATTTCTGTTGTGAATAAATATTTGGAGAGTGTAATTTGTTTCCTTTTTGGGCACGTTAGAAGCAAGTGTAAACAAAATCCCAAACGTTAATTTTACCTAAGGGGTAACCCAGTAATGAAGCAAGTGGAGCTAAAATGTAATATGTTTTCGGGGTACTAACCAACACAACAAGGAATCGTGTACAATCAGTTGCCTTCGTAAGATTGTCCTAAGCAGTTTGGCCACCAAATAGGAACCTGAAAAATGGTGTAAACTATCATGTTGACCACCACAAAAAAGGAAAATGACATTGGTACTGGGAGGTGTTTCTTGTGCCTGTTTGCATTCAAAATACAACACACAATCTGTAGTGAGTTTCTGGGGCAAACCTTGCTTGAATAGTCTACTTATGTCAGTGTAAAGAATCATGGATTTACTCCAAACGCATGAGACAGAGCTTGATTTTAAACAGATTTATTAAGAAACAATTTAAAAAAAAAAAAAAAAAAAACTAATTCCGAAGGAGGACCAACAGATGGTCAAGGCCCTGCATTAGCCCGGTGACCTGCTCCCGCATACGGCCCACACAATTCACAATCTGTTCCCGACGCCTCTGTTCCTCTGTGGGTGACAAAAGTTTGGGGATTAATAAATCGATAATGAAGCAACATTGTAAAAAAACAAAAAACAAGCAAACACAAACTTACAAGCTTGTGGGCCAAAAATAAATTACACGGATAAAACCCAGAACCCCAAAATGTCGTATGCCAAAAATACAAGGGCCCTAAAAAAAGGCACACAGGTGTGATATGTGTATGGTGACATCAGCAGGAACAGGTAAAGACAACCCCCAAAAATACCCTAAGGCGAAAAAAAGAAAAAAAAAATGGGGACGACACATGATTACATACAAACAGTTTGTGGTGTCCAAAATAAACTTTAAAAACATACCGTTCTCCAAAACGAGAGAGCCAGAAGCCACTCCCTGGACCACCTCGGAGGTGGCTACATTCCCCAACCCGAGGGGCAAGGTGTTTTCGCCTTCCTGGGAGGGGGTATTTGGAGGAGGGACGGATGGAGGAGAGGGGGAATTGGGCTGGAGGGGAAGTAGGCCAGAAATTTCGGCCACAGGGTCTGGGGAGGAGGGGGGAATAGAGGAATTGGGGGTTGGAGAGAGGGGCCGGGACCGGCGTCTTGTGTGGCGATGCCGCCGTAGTGTTTGCTGTGCCCCTAAAAAATGACCAAAAAATTGTTGTTAGTTTCAACAGGAAACAAACAAAAAAAAAAAAAACACAATAGGACAGACATGAAAACATGCACATGCAGATATGACTACAATGACTCAATAGGACAGACATGAAAACATGCACATGCAGATATGACTACAATGACTCAATAGGACAGACATGAAAACATGCACATGCAGATATGACTACAATGACTCAATAGGACAGACATGAAAACATGCACATGCAGATATGACTACAATGACTCAATAGGACAGACATGAAAACATGCACATGCAGATATGACTACAATGACTCAATAGGACAGACATGAAAACATGCACATGCAGATATGACTACAATGACTCAATAGGACAGACATGAAAACATGCACATGCAGATATGACTACAATGACTCAATAGGACAGACATGAAAACATGCACATGCAGATATGACTACAATGACTCAATAGGACAGATATGAAAACATGCACACGCAGTTAGGGCCCACAAGATAAACTTGAAAACCACAGTCCAGAACACTTACTTTCCGCAATCTGCATGCGAAAGCATGCCAGCAAGCGGGGCGTCCGCCGGTGCAGGTCCGACCACCTGCGCTCCAGCTGGCCAATATGTCGGCGTGAGCCGAAGGAGCGCAGGCGTCGACGTACCTCCGCATATGCGGAACGCTTGCGCCTACTGGAGATGGGTGGAGGCTGACTGGTGATCCTCCTGTCCATCACCTCCGTCAGCACCAGCAGTTCGCGCCTGGTGAATGCGGCGGATCTCATGATGGCAATGGTGTTTTTTTGACAAAATATTTTTAATAAAGCACCACAAAAAAATTTGATTGGCTAATGTATTTGGGAAATTAACAGGACAAATTCTATTGGTTAGTGTATGAGTCATGTGTTCGACAGGGCCACAAATCTCTTGAGAGTTATGATAGGCTTGATGCAGTGACATGCGTAAGCAAATTTAAATAAAGAAATGAACCACAGAAAAATTGTGGGGAGACAAACAAATAGAACAATTGTTTAATTGGGGCTAACATGTCTTTGGAACAATAAAAGCGAAGGTTTCAGCCGTACGTATTCTGCGAGCAAATACAAACACGGACAAGATTAAAATTTATTGCATTGTGTTGAAAAAAAAAAAACAATTAAGCTAATTGATACATTGATTGGCATGATACGATTGAGGGAGGTAGGCCAAAAAAACGAGCAGGTAATCGGAATCTGACAGTCCCACTTCCGGTTTGTACTTGTGCGTGCGTTCCCTTCAAGCCATTTCGGGGATGTACGCTCGCTATTTGGCACGCTCGTTAGTCAGAGGAGGGGTCGCCTGAGTTTGGGGCGGATTTTTTGCTGCGTAGGAAAAAACGAGCGAGTGCTTGAATTTAAATATTTTTTTACGTACGGCGAACGTGCATACGCCCACTTGCGAGTGGGTCTGAATGAGGGCCAATATTTTTTTTTTATTTTTTTTTTGAAAGGTAAATTTTTATTATATTTCCATGGGTACAGAAGACCAAACACATTGATAAAATTATCAAATGATCCAGGTAATATGGCAAAATATAGCCATGAAACAAGTCCTTACAATATTTCTATAGTTTAAATGAGAGGGGGAACTCTACTGAACAGACAGCAAAGAATCACTGTGCTAGCTATACTAAAAATATATAAGATAAAATCTATATCAAAGGTCATATTAGGTGAAACACTGAGGCTCAGAAGTGCTGTAAAAGTAAGTTTTACTAATAATTGCATATAGATACAATGTTTACAGAACACAGATACAAGATCATAAAAGTAACCATAAAAACTGTACTGACATGTCTTCTCTGACTTCACTCTTATACTACGTATCCACTACCCGATAACATAGAGCGATTGCACGATTACGACATCATAATAATAAATCGTTCAGTAATCGGGCACACATCAGGAACGACCAGCGATGCGCGCTCCCGCTAGTCGTTTCCGTCATCAATCGTCCGAACATGCTGGTCAACCTGACGATAACGTCAGGTTGAGCATGTTAGGGGATGATTGATGTGCCTACACTGAACGTTCAGTGTAGGCACAGCACCAGACTGTGAAACGACTGCATGATTACAATGTCGTAATCATGTAGTCGTTTCTATATCTGCTAGTGGATGTGCCCCTAAAGAAGAGCTTTGTTTACTCATACTGTACATTAATATAGGTTTGATGTCTGGACATTCTCATATTTCTGATAAAGTGTACTGTATGTCATACATAATCAGTGGTTTTAATAAAATGTAAGAATTTTTTTGTGATTAATTACATGAACGAATAAAATATGTTATGTTGTACTGAGTACAGTGCTCTGAGTAAAAACTATATACTGTGAATGTGTAGCTTTTTATGGTCACTGATCTCCTCGGTAACATCTGATATCATCGTATTTATACTAAGGGACAAAGCATTCATAGACCTGTGGTTCCCAAAGTTTTTCACTTCACAGCATCCTTAGCTTTTCATCAGTTTTTTTCACAGCACCTTTAAGCTGAAATTAGGTATCTAACTTTATATTCCAACTAGCTGTTGCCCGCGGCTTCACCCAAAATGAAATTGCCTCTGTCAAAACTTTTTTCATTTGAGGAGTTCTAGTTGTATTGCTTTGCACAGGGGTCCTGTCCCAGAAATGGCCCATGAGACCATCAGCACCATACAGACTGGTGGCCCCTTACTGGTCGCATAAATGGTTCACACCTATCTCTTGTATTGATGAAGTCAATATATTTTGTTTTTGTTACGCTAAGGTGTAACTTGACGGACCAAGACGAAACAAAGTGCGGGTTATTTCTAGAAGTTCACACTACAAAATGATATCGATTTCATTAAAATCTGTTCAGTCGTTTTTGCGCCAACTTGGAACAAAAAGACAGACACAAAGTTATTGTTATTATTATAGTATAGAAAGCTAAGTGGCCGTTTGAAAAAAAATGCATGCAGAGACATGAAGGCAGTATGGAGTTGGCAAAATACGAACGGGTGTGCTGGAAAGACATGGGGGAATGGGGCTGAGTGACATGGAGGAATGAAGCTGAGATTCACAGGGGGAATGAGGCTGAAGATAAACATCAGGGATTCGGCTGGAGTTTGACACTTGGGGTGAGCTGATGGCCGACCGGCACGTACCTACAAGGGAGGGATGGGGGTTCCAAAAACATGAGTAAGCTGGGCCCCATAATGATGACAACTATGGACGGAAACACAGTAGGTGGACCAACTCAGATGCATGTACAGTAGACCGATGGATATTCACAAAGGCATTCTGATACTTGCGTCAAATTCATGTATCATGAGGATCATGGTATTTATAGTATTACATTGTTATAGATATTTTAAATGAAGTTAAACTGCATAAGACTTATAAGACTTAAACACTAAAAATTGTATAACTGTTATGCACTTTATCATTATTTAAAATATCTGTAACAACAACTACCATGGTCCACATGGACCCTGGCGCCATCAGACAAACGTCACCGCCGCCGGCTAGTACACTCTTACTACCCAGCAGCAGTGTTTGATTTGGCAGTCAATGAGAGTCAGACTGACTGCTGCACTGCGCCCACTGATGGAGCCAGGCTGGAGCAATACTTGTGTCATTCTCAAAACTTTTGGCGATGGCTGTACATAGACAATATTTCACTAAGCCTAACTAGCCCACTGACCTCCCTTTCTAAACTACTTGCAGAGATTTTAACGCTCTATCTGGTTACAAGGTAAACTCAGACAACACAGAAATGTTGTATCTAAACCTTGGTCGACCACCTAAACAAATTATAATGACCTCCTCGCAATTTTATAACAATGTCTGAGAGTTTTAAGAATGGTATACACCATTTGATATTTCGTCATATAGATCGTCCCGGCGCAGATCAGACCGATACATCGTACACATCGTATAGTGTGTACGCCCGATCCGTCATTCCCAACTATCGTTCATTGAGTTGTCCTATCTGCTGTGCTGCACGTCAGATGGGATGATTCGATGAATGATGCAGTGTATGTATAGTCAGATGCTTAAATATTGGGACATTGACAGAATTTTCATATTTTGGTCTCTATTCACCACCACAATGGCTTTGAAATGAAACAAACAAGATGTGCTTTAACTGCAGACTTTCAGATTTAATTTGAGGGTAATTACATCCAAATCAGGTGAACGGTGTAGGAATTACAACGGTTTCTATATGTGCCTCCCACTTTTTAAGGGGCCAAAAGTAATGGGACAAACTAAACAATCCTAAATCTAACTTTCACTTTTTAATACTTTGTTGCAAATCCTTTGCAGGCAATTACAGCCTGAAGTCTGGAACGCATAGACATCACCAGATGATGGGTTTCATCCCTGGTGATGCTCTGCCAGGCTTCTACTGCAAATGTCTTCAGTTCCTGCTTGTTCTTTGGGCATTTTCCCTTCAGTTTTGTCTTCATCAAGTGATATGCATGCTCAATCGGATTCAGGTCAGGGGATTGACTTGGCCATTGCATAACATTCCACTTTTTAGCCTTAAAAACTCTTTGGTTGCTTATGCAGTATGCTTCGGGTCATTGTCCATCTGCACTGTGAAGTGCCGTCCTTCTGAAGCATTTGATTGAATATGAGCATATAATATTGCCCGAAACACTTCAGAATTCATTCTGCTGCTTTTGTCAGCAGTCACATCATCAATAAATACAAGGGAACCAGTTCCATTGGCAGCCATACATGCCCACTGATGAGGTGCTATGTTTTGGATCATGAGCAGTTCCTTTCCTTCTCCATACTCTTCTCTTCCCATCACTCTGGTACAAGTTGATCTTTGTCTCATCTGTCCATAGGATGTTGTTCCATAACTGTAATGGCTTTTTTAGATGTTGTTTGGCAAACTCTAATCTGGTCTTCCTGTTTTTGTGGCTCATCAATGGTTTACATCTGTTGGTGAACCCTCTATATTCACTCTTGTGAAGTCTTCTCTTGATTGTTGATTTTGACACATATACACCTACCTCCTGGAGAGTGTTCTTGATTTGGCCAACTGTTGTGAAGGGGTTTTTCTTCACCAGGGAAATAATTCTTCTGTCATCCACCACAGTTGTTTTCCGTGGTCTTCCGGGTCTTTTGGTGTTGCTGAGCTCTCCGATGCGTTCTTTCTTTTTAAGAATGTTCCAAACAGTTGATTTGGCCACACCTAATGTTTTTGCTATCTCTCTGATGGGTTTGTTTTGATTTTTCAGCCTAATGATGGCTTGCTTCACTGATAGTGACAGCTCTTTGGATCTCATATTGAGAGTCGACAGCAACTGATTCCAAATGCAAATGTCACACCTAGAATCAACTCCAGACTTTTTACCTGCTTAATTGATAATGAAATAATGAGGGAATAGCCCACACCTGTCCATGAAATAGCTTTTGAGTTGATAGTCCCATTACTTTTGGCCCCTTAAAAAGTGGGAGGCACATATAGAAACCGTTTTTGGATGTAATTACCCTCAAATTAAATCTGAAAGTCTGCAGCTAAAGCACATCTTGTTTGTTTCATTTCAAAGCCATTGTGGTGGTGAATAGAGGCCAAAATATGAAAATGCTGTCAATGTCCCAATATTTATGCACCCGACTGTACATGCAGCAAGTAATGATACATCGTGACGTAGTATGTTGGGTAGTGCAGAGTGTACGGCACACTCGATATATCATTGCATCACTTGGCTGCAGTGTCATAATGTGTGTAACCAGGGCAGTGGCATGTGTACAGCATACGCGATGTATCATTACATCATTCGCCGCATAGCTTGGCTGCAGTGTCGTAAGGTGTGTAACTAGCTTTAGGTGAGATCTTACGAGGTTGAGTAACTCATTATGTGGCACATACATGATAGGAGTAAGTGGTGCATATATGGTAACATAGAAGCATGCAGTGTACAAATGGATATATAGAAATAAGTAGTGCATAAATCGTTTTAGTGTTGTGAATAATTAGAAATGCAACTAGTAATGAGGAGAAAGATAGTAATACTTGTGCAGAATTGGAAGTTGTAATGGAATTTGAGACATATACACATACACAGGGCTGCTGACAGCTCTCCCGGGCCCAGATACTGGAAGGGTGCATGGCCAACCTTGGCCAGAACCCTCCTTACAAAAAAATGGTGTGAGGGGGAGGAGGCACAATCGCTCCCGCATATAACGCAGGGAGAGAGAACTGACTTCTGATGCAGCAGCCTCTCTCCCTAGCCTACTGTAGCACACAGCGTGACAGCAGCTTGTGTGCTGGGCTGGGGAGAGAGGTGCTGCAGCAGCAGTCAGTCCTCTCTCTCCCTGCATGAACTTAACAGCGGAGGCAGGGGACGGGGGCGTACTGCAGGACCCGGGCCCCTTCAACAGGACAGGGCCCGGGTAAATAGTACCCACCCACCCCTTCTCTCTCGGCGCCCCTGCACGTACACAAACATATACGTATAAGGCACTTCCACACCTAAATGAGTCCACCTAGGGATCTATGTATATGTATAACCTGTGTTCTAGTAGAACTAGTGAGGAAACAGTGCTTGTAGTGCATATCACATCTTGCATAGTGAGTGAGCCTGTTTATGAGGTGTGCTCCTCGAGGTTGGAAAATTTGAGCATTTGTGAATAATGAAATGCAGTATGTTTCCACACATTGCGTTAGTTAATTACATTTATTGGGTTCTCAAACTTTTTAAAGCTGTCAATTCAATTATTTGTGACACAGAAGTGTTACAATTATTTATAAGGGAACCGGGATCATGAACAACATGAAAAAAAATATATATATATGTTAATATATAAAATATATGTCATATTTCATATACGCCTAAAATAATACTAAATGCATATTAGTATACAGGGCCTGACTTGGAGATGGACGCTAATGCGATCGCAGCTGCGATTTCGTACGCAACGCAGCTGCGAAAATAAGCTGTTAGCAAAGATCACCCGATCATAAAGCCGCCCACTGCTGCGTTCTTACCTGTATGCGACGCATACCTTTGTAAATATCTGTAACATCGACGCACATCAGCGGCCATCTTGCCCTTGCAGCAGGTCTGACCTGAGCTCTTCTGACGTGCAGAGCTGCGTAGGGCTTCTTCAGGGCTTTGGCCTATTAGACCTCTTCTGACACGCAGAGCTGAGTATGCAATCGCGGTGGCTAATTTATGCACGGCCATGTAACGGCGTTCAAAAGGACAGACGTGCCTACGTTTCAGACCACCACAGGTCACCTACTCCAAACGCTGACAACCTGTCACTCACTCTGCAATGGATTCCTGCGTGATCGCAGTGTGACTGCTGCGCAAGTGCAGTGCGGCTTATACGCATGTGCGATGGCAAACAATCGCTTTATCTGCATGTGTAATCGCCATTGCGTCCGTCTCTGAATCAAGTCCACAGAACAGTAGTGGCATGACATGATACTGAATGACATATTTGATATGTCCATCTGGATGGCTTTCAGTTTATGATCTCTCTCTGGCAGACAGGAAGAAAGCGTGCTGCTCGCCACACACATATATAAATAGAACATAATTCCTAGGCTGCTTCTCAAAGGCATTCGATTCCATTTGTTTAGTAAATATTCCCATGGGATATGAGCTTGTTTTTCCCTTCTTTCCTGTTAGCTACAAGTGTTTATCTGATGCCTTCAATTAAAACAGTGATTAAGAATTAAATAAAGCTCTGGGTCATGTGTACCAAAGAACATCATTAGCGTTGATTTAACTGAAACATATAGCAGAATTTCTCAACCCTAAAAAGCCCAGCTCTATATAAACAGTTATCAAATGGTCACTTGTACAACATTCACATCTTTAAATACCAAGGAGTCTTAAAATTAGAAATTATTGTTGGCCTGTGACCAGGTGCAGAGGTATTCAGGAGCCAGACACATGTTAATTCCATGGGCTGATATACACACAGACAGTCGTGCCTGATTCAGACTTGTATGCAAAACCTGATTATTTGATACAAGATAAATGCTGAGTGAACTGCGCATGTAGGTCACAGAGAACCCTCACATCCGAGACCCGGAGAAACGCGTTAAGTTGCTTGGTCACTTGCTGTATTGTTGCCTTTCCCGCTATCAATGTGTGCAGGGGCTTAATAGCAGGAACTTAACTGCTGCAGAGAGATCGAGAAATCCATATTGCTACCCCACTTTTTCTCATGTTAACCTTCCAGCAGTCCTGCTCTCCTGCATAATAAACAAGCCAACACCGAACCTACTGGGCTTGAGAGTAAGCGCGCTGCTACAGCTGATTAAAAGGATCACTCTCGCTTCTACATTCACGTTCCCTGTGTGGTCTCTCCGCTTCACACCGTCAGACCACAACACGTTGTACAACTGAGTTAACGCCACTTTCCTTTTCAACTATGGAGAATCTTAATTTAACAACTGGAACTTAAGGCCATAGATCAGATTTCTGCCACATAAAAGGTGAGAAACATTTCTGGGACACTTTGTATTAGTTTGGACAAAAATACTTGAAGGGTACCTGTGTCCTGGAATGTACTTGGGATTACCCTTAAATAAGTTACGCTATGATCCTGCTATTTTACAATCAATGTTTATTTAGATTGGCAACTAATACAGCAAATTGCACAATATTGCAACAATTTATACTGTTTTGTTTTTTGAACTTTTATATGTGTGTTTAATAAATTACCATTTGTATATTGTCTATCAGTGCTACTATTTTTTAGTTATATAATTTTTCAGTGGGTTGTAGCTCCCACATGGTATAGCCGCTTCAATAAACAATAGACCAACCCTGAAAGAAATCTGTGCACCTCTCTGTCTTTATTATATCACCAATACTCATCACAGGTTTCAGATGTCCACAACTAATCAGTTTCCTACAAAAGATAAGTCACAATAGACTAACGGAGGATTTACTCATAAAGATCAAAAGAACTCCACAAGAGTGGCAAAAGCATATAAGAGCTTATCTCAAGATGGACTGAGTGTAATCACAGCTCCTGTCCACCGAAGAGAACTCCAGAGACCCAGATAACATTAACATGGGAGGTTGCCCAATGTGTTTCCTCACTAGGGCTTCTTCAAGCCTTCTTCAAAGGTTTGGCCTATTTATCACTATTGCATTATGGGTAGGGACGCTAGTTACCCATAGTAGAAGCCAGGCCTCTCAAGAGCTACTAGAATTATCATCAATTTATATTTATTTATGGAATCTTTGTCTTTTTATTTTGTTTTGTAGTTGGACTGTAATATTTTTATTCTGCTGGATTGTAAAATTTGTTTTAATTCATTGTCCAATCAGAAATTGTTTCTTTGATTGGTCATCTGGTACATGGGTATCTAAATGTGACAACAATGGTGGGAGGCCACACCCCTAATGATATCCTAGAGATGAAACATATTGAATGGCCCTCTAACATTGAAATTGTCTGGTCTCTGGAGTTCTCATCGGTGGACAAGAGCTGCGATTACCCTCGGTTCACTTTGGGCTCTGATATGCTTTTTTATGTAAGCAGCCACTCTTCTGAAGTTCTGTTTCAATTTATGAATAAATACTACAGTTTTACACTATGTTAGCCTTTATGCCTTATGATTTCTTGCAGGAAACTGATTAGGATACCTGTATGTACCTATTTGATTGTGGACACCTGAAACCTGTAATAATTATTGTTGATATGCCTTCAAATTGTATTAACTATGGACAGTGGGGGTCATTCAGACCCGCTCGCGAGCGCAGGACGCTCGCAAGCGGGTCGATGGTGCCCTACTGCGCATGCGCACGACGGAGGGAGCTCCGTCGTGCGCATGCGCGAGATGCGGCTAGCGACTCGATAGCCGTCGCTCCGGGTCTCGCACCAAAGGGGGCGTGCTGTCGATGTTGATTGACAGCACGCCCCTTTTGGTGGGCGTGCCGGGGGCGAGGCTGCCAGACGGAGGCGTTCCCATGGGAACGCCTACCGTCTCAAGCCGGCCCCACTGACATCAGTAGTGATGTCAGTGGGAGTGATTTTGGCTCTGATAGAGCCAAAATCACTCCAGGACTTGCGGCAGCGAGACCCTACCGCAGGGTCTCCGTCGCAAGCCCGATGGTCAAGACCATCACGACCATCATCATGGACACTCGCTATAGCTGTGGGTGGTCACCCACAGCTATGCGAGCATCCAAGAGGCCGCTCCATTTTTATGGAGGAGGGCCCCGATTCAGAGCGAGTGCTCTGGTCAGAGCGTCCGGCTCTAAATCAGGCCCAGTATGAGCAATTTCTTGGTGAGGGTACACTGTGACCTGTATGCGCACTCCACCCAACACTGAACTTGTGCGTGTCCACACACAAAAAAAAACAGAAAATGAATAGTAGCGCTATGATGATTATATGTTCATGAACAAATATTCAGAATTTCAATAAACAACATGTTATTTGTATATAATAAATATCCAATAAAACCAAGTGATTCCACAAGCAGCGATTTGGTTTCTGCAATTACCCTGGACCAACTTACCGGAATTTATTTAAAGACCAGCATCTTTTGGAACAGTCTTTGTTTCTCCATATCCTGGATCCACAATAAAGGTCCAAACCGTGAACTTTGCTCCAAGTCAGCATATGGAACTTATATATTAATAGGAATACCCCCCTATCGGTGCAAGGATTTGGTAATTATATACAGGACAGTCCCATTTCTATTCTGTGAAAGTGCCACTCATTGTCATCTACAATTATTTATATATCTGAAAGTATACATAGGAACAGGCATTGTGTTTGTATGGATTCCATTTGGGGTGAAACATTGGCTCACATTTCATATTGAATTTGTATTGATTTTATTGGATTTTTATTATATTAAAATAACATATGTTTACTGATATTCTGAATATTAATTTTCTGTTTTTTTTTGTGTGTATACATATGTATGGGCCTGACTAGCCCTTCACTTGGTAGCTGCTTGGAATAAACAACTAATTTCAGCGCCTGTTCACAACCTATTGGTTCCCTTCCATTTGTGTGTGTGTATATCAGCCCAAAGAACTCACATGTGTCTGACTCCTGAATACTCCTGCACCTGGTCACAGGCCAACAATAATTTCTGTTTTTATAAAACCTTGGTGTTTTAGGATGTGTATGTTTTACAAGTGACCATTTGATAACTGTATTAACTATGGACAGTACGTGCAATTCCATCGTGAGGGTACTCTGTGGCCCAGCAATATTACACTAAGTACACACATAAATATATATATATTTCTACTTCAGGGTCCATAGGGGTCCACAGGGTGAACTTGGGGTATAGCTGGATCCTGGATCCTCGGGCACCACGGAGTTAAAGCTTTTAGCCGCTCCCAGGATGCACTTGGGTCCAACCTCCCCTATACCCCGCCCCCGAGCCACAGGCACCTCAGTTTAAGATGGTGCCCGGCCGGAGTCGGGTCACCCTGCGGGGGGGGCTGCAGGAGCAGCCCCCTAAAGCTTTTTTAAACTTAAATTTATTTATTTTTTTTACTAGAGTTTTTTTCTCCAGAGCGGCAGCGATGGGCTGTCTGTACAGACGCCCACACTGCTGCTCCTTCTCCCTGCTGGCGCCGCAACGCCAGCACTGAACTGGGGATCGCGGCGGGGGAAGCCAGAGTCTGTACTAGCCGGACTCTGGTTTCCCCCGGGACTGCTGCCGGAAGACGCCGGGGAGATTAAGGTAAGCCGTGCACCGCTGATTAGCGGCGGTGCGTGGGTTCCTTGAAAATGCAGTCCCATGCCCCCGGTCTAGGGGACAGACCGGGGGCGCTAGCGGTGGCGGCGGGCCCCCCCTCCAGCGGAGGCATACCTCGCCAGACCACTAGACCACCAGGGTAAATTAAGCGGCAAGCGGGATGCCGGCAACCCGGGGGTTAAATATGCTAGCCAGGGGAGGAAGCCTTCCCTGTCTAGCGGCTCCTCCCCTCAGCTCAGCGCGCCTTTCAGCTCGTAGTCTGGCGTCGCTGAGCTGCAGCTACTCGGCCACTCCTCCTCTGAGGTCTCCAGCAGCCATTTTCTCTGTGGCAGTGCAGATCTTCAGGGAGCACGCGGACCGGTCCCCCTGTGTACCTCTCCCCCGACAAGGACAGTGTACACAGCACTATAGCCCTCCCAGACACTGAATCTGGGAGGTTGATTGTAGTGGAAAGGTGCAGTGAGTATATCTTCCTGCATGGTATGTGACTTTTGCTAGTGCTGCCTGTCTGTGTCTTTTTTCTACTTACTGTCAGCCTATACCTATCCCTTTCCTTCTCCTACAAGCCCTACAGGTGTGCGGGGGAAGGGTGTTTCTACAGACCTCACCTATATAAATCACGTATTTGTGAGGTCCGTTACATACAGTTGTGTGCTACACAGTACCATATTGTGGGCTGTTGTTCAGCACACTGGTGAGTGCGCACGTTTTCTTCCTAAGTCATGTCTGAGGAGGAGATTGAGCACTCCGGGGCTCCGGTATTGTTTTCCTGCAGGCGCTGTTCTGCAGGAGTGGATAGGGAGGATTTGTCACAGGACGGCCTGTGCGGATGGTGCCAGGCGCTCCCTGGTATGTCTAAACCTCCCATGTCGCAGGAGCCACCATGGGCGATGTTTTCCCAGGTGCTGGTGTCCATCGCGGACCGTCTGTCGGTCCCGACTGCCGCCCCTACTAGGGCGTTGCCCCAGCCTGCCATCCCCCATTCCCCGGGTGTCCCACAATTATTGCAGACTCCCCCGGGGTCTCAGCCTGTTGGTCCCTATGCGGGGTTGCCAATGTATATTCAGTCCACCCCTGTGGCACAGCAGGCTGTGGTGCCGTTTCAGGCTCCTGTGGCAGCTCCTCCACCCTGGGTGGATGCGCTTTCCCACACTGTCCAAGATTTGGCGGCAGCATCTTCGGCTTTTCAGTCGATGTTGCGCAGTGACGTGCCCTCCAGGGCGTCTAAACGCTCAGTCATGGTGCAGGCTGCGCATCTTTCGGATTCTGAGGGGTCCTCGGATGATGGTGAGGTGCAGGATGACTCAGCCTCAGATGCCTCAGTCCAGGAGGTAGACACTAAGTCTTCCATCAATGTGCGGGCTCTGGTTAAGGCGGTGCGGGCCATTCTTCTGATTGAGGATGAGGCACCCGCTCCCAAGTCGAGGTATCCTAGTTTTAAAAAAGCTAAGGTTACTTCTGCAGCGTTCCCCTTGTCTGATCAGTTGACTGATCACATGGCGGTGGCCTGGCAGACTCCCAATAAGCGTTTCCTGCCACAGAAACGCTTGGCGTCCAATTATCCATTCCCGGAAGCGCATTGTAAGAAATGGGAAACTCCGCCTGCAGTCGATTCCCATGTAACACGCCTCATCAGGAGTGCTACTTTGCCATTGCCGTCTATATCCTCGCTGAAGGATCCTACGGACAGGAAGGTGGAGACTTGTCTAAAGTCTATTTATTCTCTCTCAGGGGCTGTAGCCCGGCCTTCCATGGCCATCTCCTGGGTGGCCAAGGCCATTGAGGGGTGGGCCAACGCCTTGGAGGACACGTTTACGGATGAAGCTCCGGACGTCCAGAGGGCGTTGTTAGGACAGATGAGAGATGCCGCCTCCTACATTGGAGAAGCATCGTTGGATGCTAGCCTGTTGACCTCTAGGGTATCGGCGGCAGCAGTGTCTGCTCGTAGATCCTTGTGGTTGCGGTCTTGGAGAGCAGACGCGGATTCAAAGAAAGGCTTGGAGGCCTTACCTTTTAATGGAGAATTACTATTTGGTCCGGACCTGGACAAAATAGTAGATACCCTGGCAAAATCCAAGTCAGCCTTCCTCCCTTCAGCTACTACACCTGCTAAGGTCCGGAGCTCGGCCTTTCGTTCCTTTCGGGTTCAGGGCAAGGCAAAGGGTCAGTCCTTCCCGAGGCAGTCCGCACCCAAGACCGCCTCAAAGCCAAAGAAGCAAGCCTGGAGTGCTAGGCGCCCTTCTTCCAAGCAAGAAGATAAACCTTCTGCGTGATGGGACGGGCCTCCCTCTGGGGGACCCCAGAGTGGGAGGCCGACTTCTTCAATTCACCCAGTACTGGCACAATACCACCACGGATGCCTGGGTGCGAGAAGTGGTCTCCCAGGGGTACGCCCTGTCTTTTCGGCACAGGCCGTCTTGCCAGATTTTTTTGCACAAGTCCTTCTCAGGACAAAACCAAGGCCTTGCAGGTTCAGGAAGCCATAGAGGCCTTGCTGACGGCGGGGGTCATTATACCCATACCACAGTCTCAACGTGGGATGGGGTATTACTCTACGCTGTTTCTGGTGCAGAAACCCAATGGCTCTCATCGCCCCATCCTCAATTTGAAGTCCCTGAACAGGTTTCTCAGGGTTCCCAAATTCAGGATGGAAACTTTGCGTTCCATCATTCTGGCGATGGAACCAGGGGACTATATGGTCTCCCTGGATATCCAGGACGCCTACCTCCATGTGCCTATAGCAACATCGCACCAATGGTTTCTGCGGTTTGCTATTCTCCACAACCACTATCAATTCAGGGCTCTACCCTTTGGTCTCTCCACGGCACCAAGGGTATTTACCAAGGTGATGGCGGTCATGGCGGCTCATCTTCGGAGCCAGGGAATACGGTTGCGACCGTATCTAGACGACCTCCTCTTGCTGGCAAGCTCCCCGGAGGTACTGATCCAGCATCTCCACCTGACGGTCGCTTGTCTACAGGCGCACGGCTGGTTGATCAACTGGAAGAAGTCCTCCCTCATCCCATCACAGCGGATGGTTCATTTGGGGGCCCTGCTGGACTCTAGTCAGCAACGGATTTTTCTGACTCCAGAGAAGGTCTCCTCCTTACAGCTGCGGATTCACAGTTGTCTGAGCAGTTGCAGAATGTCGGTGCACTCAGCGATGAAAGTTTTGGGGTCCATGGTGTCGGCATTCGACATGGTGGAGTTTGCCCAGTTCCATTCCAGGCCCCTGCAGGGGCTGATTCTTTCGGAATGGAACGGATTGCCACACAGGATCCGCTCTCAGATGCTGGTGTTGTCCTCGGAGGTGCGTCTGTCCCTAGCCTGGTGGCTGCAGACGGCTCATCTCCTAGAGGGGCGCCCCTTTTGGATCCCGGAATGGGTTCTGCTCACGACAGATGCCAGTCTCCGGGGTTGGGGGGCGGTGACAGGCTCCTTGTCACTTCAGGGTCGTTGGTCGGCGGAGGAAGCGATTCTTCCCATCAACATCCTGGAACTGCGGGCAGTATACAGAGCCCTGCAGTTGTCCGGCACCGCTCTTCACGGAAGGGCCGTTCAGGTGCAGTCAGACAACGCCACCACGGTGGCGTACATCAATCACCAGGGAGGGACTCGCAGTCGAGCTGCGATGTCGGAGGTGTCCCGCGTCCTGGCTTGGGCGGAGCGCTATCTTCCAGCTCTCTCGGCAGTTTTCATCCCAGGAGTCCTCAATTGGGAGGCAGACTTCCTCAGCCGTTACGACGTGCATCCCGGGGAATGGTCGCTTCATCCAGAGGTATTCCAACTACTCGTGGACAAGTGGGGGCTGCCAGAGCTGGACCTGATGGCGTCCCGTCACAATCACAAGCTGCCTATGTACGGGTCAAGGACAAGGGACGCAGGCGCAAGTCTGATAGACGCGCTGTCGGTGAAATGGCTGTTTCAACTGGCTTACTTGTTCCCTCCGATATCTCTGCTGCCTCGGGTCCTGCGCAAGTTCAAACAGGACGGAGGCACACTGATCCTGGTGGCCCCAGCGTGGCCCAGAAGGCCGTGGTACTCCGATCTGCGGAGCCTGTCCATCGACGCTCCGTACCTCCTACCTCAACGGCGGGACCTGTTGTCTCAGGGACCCTGTCTTCACCCGGACCTGGGTCAACTATCTTTGACGGCGTGGCTCTTGAGACAGCCGTCCTGAGGTCTCGGGGCTTTTCTAGCTCCGTTATTACCACCATGCTGAGGGCGCGCAAGCCTGCTTCCGTGAGGATCTATCACAGAGTATGGCACACTTACTTTCAGTGGTGCGAGGCCAGAAACTATGATCCCCAGGTGTTCCGGGTTTCGCGTATTCTGACTTTCCTTCAGTCGGGTTTGGACTTAGGATTACGTCTTTCTTCGCTGAAGGTGCACGTGTCTGCTCTGTCGGTGTGGTTCCAGCGCAGGATCGCTGCTATGCCGGACGTACACACCTTTTTCCAGGGAGTTTTGAGAATCCAGCCTCCCTTTGTGCCACCTGTGGCCCCGTGGGATTTGGCGGTGGTTCTTCGGGCCTTACAGGGTCCGCCTTTTGAGCCCTTGGAGTCAGTGGAGCTCAAGTGGCTAACTTTTAAAACTGTTTTCCTCTTGGCAATTGCTTCTGCCAGGAGGGTTTCAGATTTGGGGGCGCTTTCTTGTCGTCCCCCTTTTCTGATTTTTCATCAGGACAGAGCGGTGCTTCGCACTCGTCCTGATTTCCTGCCTAAGGTGGTTTCCAGGTTCCACATTAATCAGGAAATTGTTGTACCAGCCTTTCAGTCGCCTGATCTTTCGGCTGGGGAGGCTTCCTTAGACGTTGTCCGTGCACTCAAGGTTTATGTGGGCCGGACTAGTTCTGTGAGGAAGTCGGATTCTTTGTTTATCCTCTTTGGTTTTCACAAGAGGGGTTGGCCTGCCAACAAACAGACTCTAGCCCGTTGGCTTCGTTCTGTTATTATTGAGGCTTATATGCAGGAGGGTTTACCTGTTCCAGCCTCTGTTAAGGCTCATTCCACTCGGTCTGTGGGCCCTTCTTGGGCTGCTAGCCGTGGCGCCTCTGCTGTTCAGCTCTGTAAGGCGGCCACCTGGTCTTCCATTCAGACCTTTTTGAGGTTCTATGCGTTTGACACCTTTGCCTCTCAGGATGCATCCTTTGGGCGCCGGGTTTTCCTATCAGCACAGGAGCGTCCCCGCCCTTAGTTGGACTGCTTTGGGACATCCCCAAGGTCACCTTGTGGACCCCTATGGACCCTGAAGTAGAAAACAAGAGATATGGTAAGAACTTACCTTTGTTATCTCTGTTGCTACGAAGTCCATAGGGTCCACAGGGCACCCGCCCTGACGCACCTGGCTTCATATGGGCTCTGTGATTGGTCGCCGGTTTTCCGTCTCCCATTTCTGTGAGTATGGTTCTTGTGTGTTCCAGTCTTCCTTCTCTCTGTTTCGTCTCCTCCTCTGGCCTGGGCTGCTTACCAACTGAGGTGCCTGTGGCTCGGGGGCGGGGTATAGGGGAGGTTGGACCCAAGTGCATCCTGGGAGCAGCTAAAAGCTGTAACTCCGTGGTGCCCGAGGATCCAGGATCCAGCTATACCCCAAGGTCACCCTGTGGACCCTATGGACTTCGTAGAAACAGAGATAACAAAGGTAAGTTCTTACCATATCTCTTGTTATTCGTATATATAGTGGAAAGATCAGGGTAAGGATGCCGTCTCCTAGGGTAGATGGAGACATAGGGCCTGATTCAGATCCGCACGCAAATGCTATTGCAGCTGCAAGCTCTCACGGATTGCAATAGCGGCACTATGATAATGTCTCCAAAGCTTACCTAAGCATAGGGGCGGCCACTGTTGCCTTCTAATATCCGTCCAACGACGTGAAAACAGTGTGAACATCGGGACATCAACACAGATCAGGCAGCCATGCAGCTTCTGAGTAAGTCTGACCTGTCTCAAACAGCTCTCCTGACACGCTGAGAGCTCTCATGCTGCGAAGGAGATTTCCATGGCTATTTATGCATGCCCAGAAAATGGAGTTTAAATGGTCCTGACGCACCTGCGTTTGCCAGGCCACCCTCCGCTACCTCCCCCAAACGGTGACTACCTGTCACTCACATTGCAAGTGATTTCTCTGTGCGAGCGTAATCGCAAATAAATTGCTGTGTGTGCGCTGTGGGGCTTTCGCGCATGCGCAATAGTTAAAAATCAATCGGCGTAAACACCGTCATTTGCGTGCAGATCTGAATCAGACCCATACATTGAAAGCTCCCATTGGGGCAAGGACTGATATGAATGGTCAAAAATACTCTGTTAAGCACTGCAGAATATGTGTGTGCTATATAAATAACTTGTATTAAATAAATAAAATATTTTTTTTTTTTAACCACATTCTGTTTTACTATTTTTAATTTAGATAAGGTTGGTAAAGTCCAAATCTACATATTAGAGAGCAAAATTATTAAAACTGTATACAATGCTAGTTTGACTTTGTGATACTCTACCATTCATAAATACCGTATATACTCGAGTATAAGACGAGTTTTTCAGCACATTTTTTGTGCTGAAAAAGCACCCCCTCGGCTTATACTCGAGTCATGCCCGCATGGTACGCAGCTGAGTAGCGTACCATGCGGGCCGCTGTACAGACTGTGTCTCTTTGACACAGCTGCACCGCGTTTGTAGCACTGACCGGACGGAGTTCGGTCAGCACTACACACTGCCAATCACACAGCTGCCGGGTCCGGCAGCTGTGTGTTTGTTGTAATCAGCAGCCGATGAGAGTCTGTCAGACTCTCATCGGCTGCTGCTGCTCCCACTGCGGGAGCCATCTTCCGGCTCCCGCAGTGGGTAATGGGAGAGACGCTGTCATGACGACGTCTCTTCCATAATGCAAAGCGGCCGGAGGAGCCAGAAGCAGCGTCGGGACCAGGAGCGGGGTTTCAGGTAACTGTTTTTTTTTTTAATTACATCTCTCTCTACTGGGGGGGCTACGACTGGGGGCAGTACCAGGGGGGATTACTACTGGGGGCACTACCAGGGGGGGATTAATACTGGGGGCACCACCAGGGGGGGATATTGCTACTGGAGGCACTACCAGGGGGGGTATTACTACTGGGGCACTACCAGGGGGGGTATTACTACTGGGGGCACTACCAGAGGGGGAATATTACTACTGGGGGCAGTACCAGGGGGGATTACTACTGGGGCAGTACCAGGGGGGGATTAATACTGGGGGCACCACCAGGGGGGGTATTACTACTGGGGGCACCACCAGGGGGGGTATTACTACTGGGGGCACTACCAGGGGGGTATTACTACTGGGGGCACTACCAGGGGGGGATATTGCTACTGGGGCACTACCAGGGGGGGGTATTACTACTGGGGGCACTACCACGGGGGGTATTACTACTGGGGGCACTACCAGAGGGGGAATATTACTACTGGGGGTAGTACCAGGGGGGGATTACTACTGGGGCAGTACCAGGGGGGGATTAATACTGGGGGCACCACCAGGGGGGTATTACTACTGGGGGCACTACCAGGGGGGTATTACTACTGGGGGCACTACCAGGGGGGGATATTGTTACTGGGGGCACTACCAGGGGGGGGGGTATTACTACTGGGGGCACTTCCAGGGGGGGTATTACTACTTGGGGCACTACCAGAGGGGGAATATTACTACTGGGGGCAGTACCAGGGGAGGGATTACTACCAGTAGCTGCTGCATTTCCCACCCTAGGCTTATACTCGAGTCAATAAGTTTTCCCAGTTATTTGTGGGAAAATTAAGTACCTCGGCTTATATTCGGGTCGACTTATACTCGAGTATATACGGTACATTACTAATGCTGGGTATACACTTGGCGATATATCACTTGCTCTGTAGGCAAGCGATATATCGCATAGGCATTGGCGGGTGTGTACATCAGATATGTTTGTGAACAACGTAATTTACAGACATATCAGGTTCGGCCCTGCAAAACAGCCGATGCCAATATATCGAAAAGATATATTGGTCCATCTGGCTGTGTGTACGGACGACCCATCGATGGCCCTTACACTTGCTGCAGGGCCCGCCGACAAGTACATCTCAAATGGGTGGGGAAATTTAAATGACCGCCCAGTTGTGAAGTCAGCCCAGACACATTGCTTGGCCGATTGGTAAGTGTGTATAGCTTACCAATTGGCCTTTCTGATGGTGGATCGGTCTGCTCACTGATAAGTCGTCAAAGTGTGTACCCAGCATAAGAGTTCCACACTGTCCTCCTACACTCCAAATACATGATTTTTTTACCTAAACAAATGCTCAACCTGCTATGACCCAAAATCCATCCACAAGGCCGAAGTGAAGGGCATCTCCATTATAACATGTTTATTGTATTATTAGACATGTTTATATGCATCTAGACATGCTTGCTTACTTATCTACATACAGTATGTAATATCCAGAAAGTGTAAGCTAACAAACATTTAATTTGCATATTAAAATTAAGCAGCAGGTATTAAAGTGATAAATATGTAGCGGTTATTTTAGCTATTGGGTAGTAATAACTATGGATGTCCCTGGATGCTTACATGGACCTAAGGGAAACTACTTCATTGCTTTTGTACTAAAGTGGAGAACAAGGGCTGTTTGAGGGAGTCCATGTCCTGTTTTTATTTTAATATTTATTGTACAGGCAGACTACAAGTGCCAGCAGGCCTGTGCATCATGCCGGGGCAGGCTTACTGAGTATGCCTGTAAAGAACAATATTATTAACTATTTAACCACTATTACCCAGGAACCCAAAGTCCAGGGGGTGCGCAGATCCCTTGGGGTTGTCCCTTGAGAGGGAGTACCCAATTTTTGGAGGGTCCCAACTTTCCAAGGGATTCCAGCCCTGGACTGACCAGTTTGGGGCTGGGTAATGTTAAGGCAGGGGGACCCCATGCTGTGTCTCTCGCTGCAATAGCGTTGTCCCCTCAACTGGTTCAGCCTGGTTTTAGTTATTGCAGAATAGGGGGAATTATACACAGTTTTCCCCCTATTTTCCAATACCAGACAACGCTCAGAGGACCAGGACTGGTTATGGATTTGTGGGGGACTCCACACATTTTTATTTTTAACTATTTCTATCCTTTTAAGAACAAAGCCTGCACGGATCATAGTGATCCTTGCAGTGCTTGCCTATTGTTTAGCTTCTATTGCACTGTGGTCTCAATAGAGACCGATGAGGAATAGAGCATGCTATGGCGAGTTGTCATTTAAAAACCATCGGGGATCGATGGGGGATTCTGTGTAGACATAAAATAGACCTTGAGTAAATGCTAGCAATTGACATTGAAAACGCCATCAATTTACAGTTTCCTTCAGGTTCTAGATTGCATCAAACCTGCTGCTTAGTAAATTTTGGCCATAATGTTAGTCATTCATTGCTTTTAATGCCTTCATATTGCCTCCACATGGAGAGCAGACCGCTTACTTGTCACTGCCGCCATGCTGCTAGACTGAAGGGTGCACGAGATGCAGGCTTCAGCAGGGGTAGGGGCACCATCTTGAATTTGGGGCCATTTC
Source organism: Taudactylus pleione (assembly GCA_031769625.1). Taxonomy (NCBI): domain Eukaryota; kingdom Metazoa; phylum Chordata; class Amphibia; order Anura; family Myobatrachidae; genus Taudactylus; species Taudactylus pleione. The sequence goes on from JAUIMM010000396.1 coordinate 4,030,147, forward strand.
AAGGTGCGGCCCCTACTAGTTTTTCAGCACTGCGTCCGATGACCCTACCAACATGTATTCAAGTTGTATATCCTTTTATATATTGTATGAATACCTGTCTGTACATTTCAAGAACTGATGTGTTCATTAAAGCATGAATCTAATTTGCCTTCACATATTTAGTAATACATTTCAAAAATAAATATAATTCAAAAGCATTGCTACTAAACATGTCTCGTTCAAAATAGGAAACAAGCGCTATAGAGACTGACTTAATAAGCTTCCTAGTCCTAATTGTAAAACGTAACGGAATATGCTGGCACCATATAAGTAAATGTTAATAAATAGCTCAGATTGCATTACTGTCATTACAAGGTACAATATAAGCAGAAAATTCATGGTGCATTTCAATAAGCATTTCTGCTGCTATGGATAGTAGAGGAAAGGTGACCCCTACTGGCAGCAGTTATTAAAGCATTTTTTAAACTAAATATTTCTAATATTTGTCCACAGCTGTATAACGGCCCTCTGGCCTCCTGTTAACACCAGAGTTCTTGTTCCAAAGCACAGATACCTTTACAAAGCGGACATTATTAGAAATAAAGATGCAATATTGGGCAGTGAAAAAAGGCCAGAACTTTAATAGCACTGAAAACATACAGTTATTATATAACACACAACATTTTGCATGGTCTTTTAAAAGGGTATGTTCTTAAATGCAATTGTCACAAGGAGAAAATCGTACACAGTACATCTATTTCTATAAACCAGCTTTTCCATACTTACTTGTCACAAAAAACTTCTTTGTAAATGTGCAGCTATCAAAAGCAGCTATTTTTTCCTGCAGCACTACAACAAGGACCCTGTAAGACAAAGACATATGTATTTATATATATATATATATATATATATATATATATATATATATATATATATAACAACTTTTGCATTGGAATACAAAAATGACAACAAGATTGAGAACAAAAAGAGCATATAGTCAGGGCAGCAGTCTGAATGTACTTGCATTGCTGTATCCAAGCTGTTGCTGTTGGTGGGTAACAAAATGTGTGACCTGAGCAATTAAATGTAAGTGAAGGTGTGTACTAATAGGCTCTACTACACATAGTTATACAGAAGGGATGAAGTGACAATACCGACTGTATGCGAAAAGTTTTTGAAAAATAACAGGGATAACTTTTCACCACTGAATAGGTGGCAAAAAATAGTGCAGAATTGGGGTTTAGGGGTGCAGGCTTAAAAAAAATAGCCTGCAACCCTGGGAATGTCATTTAAAAATAAACTGTCAAATGAAGTTAAAAAAAAAATTAGGGACACCCCAAAAAAATTATTTCAAAATTGGGGTGAAAAAAAATAAAATGGAAAAAAGTGTTTAAAAATAGGGAAATAGGTTCAGGGCTATTTTGCATGTATGCGGCAGGTGTTTTTGAGAATATGCTATTAGCGGCAGGTGCATTTTTGCAGATTTTTAAAAAATTACTTTAGGGACATAAAAATATGCTAATACCCATTTTCATGTGCCCCAAATTTGATGGGACCACTTAAAAAAACGAAAAAAATAACTCTTCTGCATCATTTCTTCAATGTCGGAAAAAAACACCTTCCGCGGCTATTTAAAGCCCCGACTTTCATTTGCAGGCTAATACGGGGGTACCCATGGTGATCCCCCATTTTTTGACAGCTTTAAGGGGGTCCTGCAATTTATTCCAGGTAAATCCCATTTTTTTTCGCCGATCCTATTTCGCTGGCTCCCGTTTTCGTAGCTTTTTATTTGAAAATCAGCGATGTGGAGCGAAAAGTCCAGAACTGACTTTTCGCTCCAAATTGAATACCCCTGTTAGTCCTTCCCTTGTGTACATCAATACATCCGAGGTGCAAGGGCTGAGAGGCCCAATGTCAGCATTCATACACACAGTAATACAGATTGGTACGTCCTTGGACGCTACTATCGGTCACACATCTAAACTTGCACCAGGCCTATGCCAGGTACGCAGCCAGTTTCACCGATATGCCAACAACACTTCCATAATACAGATGTGTCCACATACATCTAGCTTCCTTGCTCATTAACCACCCTTCGAGTCGTGCCATGCCGTGGCGCGACTTGGTAGTGCAGAGCGTGTTTTTCATGTGACTTTTCCCCTTAAAATGTGTCTTATTCGCAAAGCGATGTATATGCATGCGAAATGCTACGTTAAAGTGTCACAGCCACAGATACTGTAAAGCGGCATTATGCATGCAGATATAACCAGAGACGCACATAGAATATAGGCATGCTGCAGATCATTTTAATCAGCAGATGCTGCTTCTGCATCCTATTTGCAATGCTAAGCGAATAAGGCACATTTTAAGGGAAAAGTTACACGAAAAGGCGCTCTGCGCTACATATGTACATGGCGCTCACACTTTATGTGTAACGCTACTTGTGGTGCACGGAGAATAGATGCATGTGGACACATTTGTTTGCCCATAAGACAGACCATCTCTGTGTGTGCACTAAGACACCGTCCATGAACGCACACTATATTTTCAACACACTTCACCCTACTTGTACCTGAAATTACAACTGAAGCTCTGAATGGCCACAATCGGGAAGAATGCACTATGCTATGGTGAGAAATGGCTCAACTACATTCGTGCGTACACCCCTGTATCAGGCCCAGAATGTGAATAGCAAATTCATACAAAATCTAAGGCACATCCTCACATAGGGAAGCACACAGCACACCAACAATGGAGATGGTCACCTACATATCATTTAAAAGAAGCTAAACTAAGCTGTTAGAGCTGTGACACATCAGTGGGTTGCTTTATACTACAAATTCATAAACATCTGTTAAGTGGAACACAACTGTCACTACAATATTCAAAATGTGTCCTTGTGGCTTTTTTCTATATTCTTCTACACTTGTTGATGTTTTACTTAATTGCTCCATAATGGCCCATTTTGTCTAGGGCATTTGACCATTCTACTTAAGTCAAGTAAAATATTTTGCACATTTTTGACTGCCATTTAAGGTGAGTGTATTATGGTGGGTACACTCTTGCACGATATTGGGCCGATTTGGTAAAATCGGAACGAGAAACCGGGCATATCGTACAGTGTGTATGGCCGACTGCGCTCTCCCGTGCGTTGCATGCTATGTCACGTGATTGGCCGTGCTGCACAGCCAATCACACTATATTGTATACAAGGCTGTACATATTAATGAAGGATGGAACAGTGGGCCTGATTCAGACCCGCTCGTAAGCGTCCGCACGCTCGCTCTGAGCGATGGTCGCACAACTGCGCATGCGTATGGTTCGCAATGCGCATGCGCAAACCAGTCATTGCGGTCGGAAATCGTGCGCTCATAAAACACAGAGGGGCTGCTATTTTGAGTGACAGAATGTGCCGTTTGTGGATGGTAACGGGGGAAGGTGCTTGAAAACAGGGGAGTGGTTGTGTGAACGCAGGCGTGCCCAACGGTCAAAAGGGCATTTAATGGGAGTGCATAATTAGTAAAGGAGCGTCATCGATCACGTCACTTGGTTGTCTTTTAGCCTGAACAGCTCGCAGTGATTGCGGGAAGTAATTCCTACCTCAAGCGCTGCGAGCAGCTCAGATGCAGTTCGATGTTCCCGATTAATCTAATAAAAACAGGAGATGACGTGATTTGCGAACGGCAAAGGGGCGTCTTGAAAAAAATAGCGAGCGCTCGCACAGACATAGAGGCGTCCTCACACCGCAAAGAGCGAGCGCTCAATTTAAATATCCGGCCCCTTTTTGAGAGCGAGCAGCCGCAAATAGCGTCCGGGTCTGAATCAGGCCCTGTGATTGTTCTGTCGGTCATTAAATCTTTTACGTGTGTACAGGCAATCTCCTTTGGAGCTGAGGCGAAGGGAAATCGCCCCCTCCATTGGCACAACTGCCAGTCCTACAAGTGTTTAGCCGGTCTTAGGGACAAAGCATTCATGGCTTCTATATTTTCACATTAGGTGTTCTAACATTTTGTGTAAGGTTTGCAGTTCCTGTTTAGAACAATTAACAATTTGGCAGTTATCACATATTACAAATTTAGATCATGGAAGCTCTGTTAATGTAGGAGAGTAAATGCTGTCCTCATTTTATTATTCTCCTGGGGATGATTGATCAAGTTCAGTTAATGTGACTGTTCCGGTAGTAACTCCCACGATATGGAGTTTGATGAATCAACCTCTTGGTCTCCATTTCCTTTGTCATTTCCTACTTGCTGCAAAGTCATAATGTGGTCACAGGACTCTGCAATAATGTAAATGTGTCCTGTCGCATATGCATAAAATGTATATTGTAATCACTGTGCATTGCTTATCATCATAAATATAACAAAATCAGACTGTAAATGTTATGTAGTTCAATATGTAAGCAACAAGTAATGTCTGCCTTCATACTTTCCCAGAAGAATATATTTAATTCTCTCATGTACACAGCAATCATCAAGGTTAGGATGCAGTGGGCTGACTAGGCTGCAAATACAAATGAACAAAATAACCCTTAAAACATATTCATATGTACCAGCTACGATAATATAATTGCTTCACAAAATTAGAAAAATTACACTTTAAATATTCACTGAAGACGCATATATAGCATCTCTTTTGGACATTATTAATAGAAGGGTTCCATACAAAAGGTTGACAATTATTTGGTCGACACCAGAAGGTCGAAATGACAAAAGGTCAACAGTACAGAATGCCGACAGGTTCAAAAGGTGAAAATGGAAATGGTCGACAGAAATGGACGACACGTGCTTGCTTGTTTTTAGGGTCAGGGTTAGGCACTTACTAGAGGGCTAGGCACTAGGAGGGACAGTTAGGGTTAGGCCCTAGAAGGGACTGTTGGGGTTAGGCACCAAGGGGAGGGTTAGGGAGAAGATTAGGATTAGAAAAAATATATATATTTCTTAACCAATCCATGTTGACCTTTGGAACCTGTCGACCTTCCGTACTGTCTAACTTTTGTCATGTCGACCAAATTATTGTCGACATTTTGTATCACACCCTTGATAGAGAACTGCAGGTGTATTAGCTTAAATACAGCCAGCTATGCAGAGCTATATACCCAACTGTCACATCAGAAAACAACATTCATTTGCCATTGAGTGGTTTTTACCAGGTTTCCTGGTGGTTATATTTAAAAGTAGGATTGACATGTAGCATATTACAATACTCTAAATCAGTGGTTCTAAAGTACTCATACCCTGCCAGTTTTTATAATTTTTTCTTGTACCCCTTTGTCAGTTTTTATTTAAAATTCTCAGCAAAGGCAGCTATCTTGGGGGCACTGCGTAGGTTATAATCAGGGGCGGCTCAAGGGGTGGGCTTATGGGAGAGTTGCCCGGAGCGCTGTAGCCTGGATGGGCGCACCTGCTAGGGTGTTTTTTGGAAATCAGGCCCCTTTTGCACTCTGCTCCACCTCCTCAGAGTTGCGGAGGCAGCTTCGCTATCAGCAGGAAGTATCGCAGCACAGTCGCAGAGACACTGACTGACTGAGTTGACTGACGTGATGAGTCAAGTGTGTGCACTGTGCAGAGTGTAGTAGTGTGCTTGTGGATGGAGTGCTGCAGGAGGCGGACATAGCCTGGACAGAATCAGCTTTCAGTTACTAAAACAGTGGCAACAACATAACAATAAACAAGGTAAGCCAAGGAGGCTGGCTGGGGTCCTGAGCTCTGTCTCTGATCAGACATGATACATAAGATGACTACTGCTGAGGCTGAGCATGGCTTGAGAGGGCTCTAGGGCTGGGCTGTCATAAGAAGTGAGCACTGGCACATGAGGAAAGGGCCTTTTTCGGAGTCTGTTCAATTGGCATATAAGGGGCATGGCATGAGGGGGCTCCCAGCCATTAGAGTGACCTGCGCCATGCAATGTTCCATCTATCGTTGTGCTTTACCTGAGATATGTTATTTTTTGGGGGTGTGTGTGCATCCTGGGCTCCACTTGGCCTAGAACTGTTCTTGGTCACAATGTGATAGATAAGCAATACATGGTAAGAAGATGTAAAGGAGTAAAATGAAACACGACTAACAGAAAATCCACTGCATAAATAGTTCTGCGTTTTGGTCATCCTACCCTTAAAAGTTCCAGGCGAGACCGCCACATAAGGGGTAATACATAGGTTACATTGGGCAGGATGAGCAATTCATAGTTTGTGTAATCTGCAGTGGGGAATTGCAGTAGAAAACAAAAGTACAATGGCTTGAGGTGGGCAAAGATATTGGGTAAGTGGTATTGAGAAGAAGGGGAACGAGGGTGGTAGAAGTACATGATAAAATAGATTAATTACAGAGATCCACCCGCTGCCTGCTGTGTGCCACAGTAGTGACGGCTTTCCAAGGTTTTGCGTCATCAATGTATTCCACCAATGGCCTCACCAATCGTGAACAATTTCAATGACCATCCCTGCTTCAGGCCTGGGGTGAAAATAGGCTTTCTGGCAAAGACTCAGCTCAGCCTACCGCTAGAAGTATATGGAGCCCTAAGATTCCCTTTCCTATTCCAGGCCCACTTTATTGCTGTAAATTAACAGTAAATCTATTATTGTAGTCACCAGTCCAATCCACATAGCCTATGAATTTTACTGAAATCTTCAGTTCTGTAATGATACATCAGTCATCCTTGTATGTTCCAACATTGACTTGCTTTGTCAGTTTCCAGACTAGATACATATTGTAATTTCATCATTGATATCTTTCCTGAGAGAATAGTTGAAACAGGGTATTGAAGGTAATCTGACCATAATCCTCCTTATCTTTAAGAGAGGAGTCCTTATTTTTCCTTTCTTAAAAAATGTCTGTTTGATATGTAACAAACGACTCCTGGGTGCACCACCAACTTCACACAATACTATAAGGTTTATGTATTGATTTTGTTGGTTTTCTTTTCTATACATTTCTTTACTTTGTTTGATGTGGTGCGGAACCACCCTAACCTATACTCTTATAATCCTCTTCAAGTCATATACTATCCATTAGCAAAGAAAACATTTTTACACTTTACGGTGACAAAAAAAAAAACATGTATCATTAGTTATATGACTAGAGGGTCCAGAGGTATAATGTTCTGTACTTTAACCTTGCCATCTGAAACGCTTGCTAAAACACAGCATTATGTGTCAACACGGTACATCTGGTAACTCCGGTAGGTTTGAATCAATTTGGCTAGCAGTTGGTTACAAGCAGAAACAGGATTAATGGTACTAAGGGCCTGATTCATTAAGGATCACAACTTCAACAGCGTACACAGTTGGGTGATTGTTGTGTACTGCGCATGCATCGTAGTGCAGGTGCGCGAGGGCTACACTGCGATTGCACTGAGATTACGCAGAGCACGGTAAGCCATCGCAGAGTGAGTGACAGGTAGTCAGCATTTGGGAGTGGTGATGGGGGAGTGGTAGGAGAAACACAGATGTGCCTGTCTGTTTGAACGCCATTACATTGGCGTGACTAAATTAGCCGGTATACGCAACTTGAGTGCTTACTGTGTGCAACAAGGTTAGCAAATTCTAAGTAAGGTCAGGGCTGCTGTAATTCTGCGGGAGGGGCCGATGGTACTCGATGTTACCGATGTTTATGGAGGTTTGCAAGGTGTTACGAATGTGAGATAGTGGTAGTGGGAGGCAGTGGGCTTCTCTATGCTGGCAGTGTGGTGGCATTGCGATAGCAATCATTAGCATATTTTTGCAGCAGACCTGCATGTGATTATGGATCTGCGATAGCAATAGCAATCCTTAATGAATCGGGCCCTAAATACACACATGCTATAATAGCAATTTCAGTAACAGTTACCAGGAAGTTTGCCACACAAGTAGCCTACTCAAAAACCCTACCCTAATGGAACTACAGCCACTCTTGTACTTTCAGCTGCTGAACCATTCATTTCACTCATCTATTTGCAAGGTAGAGACCAATCATGATGTTTTCCCACATTTGGCTGGTGGGTGACAAGGAAGATTAAAATATCAAATTCACCAGCACAATCCCAGACGAGCCCAACAGGAGCCCAAATTCCTAATCAGAACTGTTCAAAAGAGAAGACTCCTATTAGTGGGGCAATGCCCTCGACAAATACCTTCTCATTTGAGCGGATGTCACCTAGCTTCCCCATGTACCTCACACAGGAGGAGGCACCATAAAGTGTTTGGCTCTTTATGAGTCTAGTTGATCTTGGTGTAGAACTACTGGTACTGACTATAGTTACCAGGGCTTATTGGTCACCTTGCAATCTAGGCGTCTAGAGCCCTGTGCCAGTTAAATCCTTTACAGTTCTTTTAGATACAGTGAAATTATGCACTGGACTGACCAGTACTTCCAACACACCATGGCCAGCAGTTGGCACAATCCTGCCAGGGAGCCATCAGTCTGCTGACTACCCTGATGACTTTAAGTTATGGTATATCCTTTAGGGGACATGTGATACATATGGAAACCACCTGATAACATTTAGGAGTAGTTACAATTATAACCCATATATAACCTATTCCAACATACATAGCTACTGGTGAGTGAGGATACCAACTGGGTTTAACATGTAATTATAAGCAGCCCAGAAACTTGCTGTTACTACAATAACAGAAGTGGAGATATTGCTCACAGCAACCATTCAGATTCTACTTAACATCTAGCGCCTTCTAGAAGATAATAGGTAGTATCTGATTGGTTACTATGGGCAACATCTCCACTTCTAAAAACCTGCACTTTAGTAAATATACCCCTAAGGGCGGTATTCAAAAAGCAGCGGTAAAACGAAAACTTATCACCGGAGAAGTTTTTGCCCTACTCGCCAGTTTTGGTGCAATCTTTTCACGTATTTTCGCTATGTGCGCTTCCGATTTTTTCACCTGCTCGGAGATGGTGAAACTTTTTCACCAGTTTCTGTCTATGGAGTTTTCGCTCGTGTCAACACTTTGAGAATTGGATAGCGACTTTTCACACCTAATTGAACTGCCCCCTTAGTCTCAATTGGATGGTGTATTGAGGCTAGATGTATGAGGACACATCTGTACATGTTCTTACCAAAAGCCTGTATTTTGAATGCAGATTCTGCTCATTGTCATTGCCTACGCTCCCTGTTTTCTGCTTGTACTGATCTACAAGTCTGACTTTCACATATTCTAACAAGAGCTGTTCATTTCGTCAAACAATTGTGGTCACAGGCATGTCTGGGAGACCACCAATGCCGATCCATGGAAGCTTTGTTTAATTTCTCCAGTTACAATGTAAGTGCCAGAACCATTTTTAAGGTGCTCCTTATGTCCACCATTTGCTTACCCATAATCAGAAAATTTAAAAACATTTTGAGATTTGCCGCTTCATGTATTCTTTGTAGATTCTCCTACATTTCTGTTGAAGTTTCACATTTGTATATGTGCAAAATGTGATCATCATCTAGGCCAGGCTAAATGGATCTTTGGGCTTTTTGTGATTATCTTTGATTCAATCATCTGGGTGTGCAATAGGCCTGGACTTACGTTTATATTTCCATGTGTGTTCCATGTAATTGTACCTACACTGCCATGGCAAGTGGGAATTCTGGATTGTCAGACTGATCTCTGTGCAATTCAGGGAGTTGCACCTAACATGTTATTGACTCAATCATCTGATTTTCATTGTTGTCCTGGGCCCATAAGGTGTTTGCCGGTCTCAATACCACCATCCGAATCCCGAAAAGGGACATAAGATACAGTAGACGTCGACATACTGACGCCAATCTTAATCCTGATGTCGGAACGCCGAAGGATACCAGATCGAACGAGGTGTCCGGGGTGCCCTTAGCGTTAGCTGCGCAGGGGGGGGGGGGGTTTAGGTGTAGGGGGCATAGCGTGGTTGGGGTTAGGCTTTTTTTTGGGGGGGGAGGTTAGGGTTAGGGACCCTTAGGGGGGAGGGTTAGGCACCTCCCTGGTAGGATTAGGTTTAAGGTGCAGTAAGGGGAGTTTAGGGTAAGGCACCCCCGGGGAGAGGTTGGGGTTAGGCACTGTCTCTCTGCTATCTCTTCCTGGATGTCCCAGCGACTTCTTAAACTTAATATGTCCAAGACTGAGATGATCATCTTCCCACCCTCCCACATAACCTCACTTCCCACTATTTCTTTATCAATTGATGGCACAACTATCTTCTCTAGCCCCAAAGTACGCTGTCTTGGAGTTACCCTGGACTCATCCTTCTCCTTCAAAAGACATATCCAGAACCTCTCACAGTACTGTCGTTTCCATCTCAAAAATATTTCCAGGATCAGACCCTTTCTCACCCAGGATGCTACTAAGACCCTAATACACTCACTGGTCATCTCCAGATTGGATTACTTGCTCACACACTCCTCTCCCATTTACATCACTGACCTCATATTCTTTCACTCTCCTGTCCGCCCTCTTTGTTCAACAAATGCACCCCGCCTCTCCTACCAACTGATTACTTCCTCCCACTCCCGCTTCCAAGACTTTGCCTGTGCTGCTCCCCACCTTGGAACCCTCTCACTCTCCCCATCAGACTCTCCACCTCTTTACAATCCTTCAAACGGGCTCTTAAGACTCACTACTTCATCAATGCTTTCCAGCTCTCATCCTAACTTGCTGCTACATGCTCCCTCCTCCCTGTCTTCCCCATCTCTATCATGCCTGTATGTCTGCCCTACCCTTGAGAATGTAAGCAGGGCTCTCTACCCTCTTTTGCTTCTCCTTACTTTATTTTCATCTACTTCTTACCCACTACTAGGACACCTAACACTTGGTTGCTTATGCTCTGTTGCTTATTTGGGTGTTATGGTCACCAATGTATCAATGTATATTATCCTTGTCCTGCGTTGCATTGTATTGTATTGTACTGTAAGTCACTTTTTTGGTTATGTACTTTGTAAGGCGCTGCAGAACACTTGTAGCGCCATATAAATAAATGATGATGATAATAATAATAATAATAATAATAACAACTAGGGTGGGGTTAGGGTTAGGCACCACTAAGGGGGGTCAGGGTTAGGGGGGGGAGGGGTATGGATAGGGTACTCACTTGCCCTCTCGGGATCTTCTCCATTCGGTTTGCCGGCGTTGGGCTATGAAACGGCGGCTATTCAGCTGCCGGAACTTCATACCCATTCCATTTGCAGCAGGTACTTAAGAACACTGGGGGTCATTCAAACCCGCTCGCGAGCGGCAATACGCTCGCAAGCGGGTCGATGTTCCCCACTGCACATGCGCACGACGGAGGGAGCTCCGTCATGCGCATGCGCGAGACCCGGACTGCGACAGCCAAGCTGTCGCTCCGGGTCTCGCACCAAAGGGGGTGTGCTGTCGATGTTGATTGACAGCACTCCCCCTTTGGTGGGCGTGCCTGCCAGACGGAGGCGTTCCAATGGGAACGCCTACCGTCTGAAGCCGGCCCCACTGACATCACTAGTGATGTCAGTGGGAGTGATTTTGGCTCTGATAGAGCCAAAATCACTCCAGGGCTTGTGGCAGTGAGACCCTACCGCAGGGTCTCCGTCGCAAGCCCGATGGTCGCGATGGTCAAGACCATCGCGACCATCATCATGGACGCTCGCTATAGCTGTGGGTGGTTAGGAGGGCCCTGATTCAGAGCGAGCGCTCTGGTCAGAGCATTCAGCTCTGAATCAGGCCCACTGTCCAGGAGTGTTAAAAGTTTAAAGAGAAAAACATTACAACCTGGATCCTACACTGCAACAGCACACGTCTTTACTCACTGCCTATTTATAGTTCCATTGGGGAGGAAAACAAGATATATTGACGCCTTACAAAAAACATACAGTACAATGCTTGTTTATGCAGATGACCCATAGATTGCAGATCTTAAAGGCTGCTACTATGGCAAAAAATTATTTTACATTTTTTATGGAGACTCTGGGCCTGATTCAGAAATGTACGCTAACCCAATGGTTAGGGCACATCTCCGATGTATTCTACTAAGCTCGTGCGCAGGACCCGTTCTGCATATGTGTAGAACGGGTCCTGCGATACCGCACAGAGGACCTGATTCAGATCCGCACGCAAAAAGCGTGCGCTCGCTCTGAATCAGGGTGGCCGCATGTTTTTTTAAATCCGGCCTCCTGGCCGCTCGCATAGCTATGGGTGACCACCCACAGCTTTTGCGAGCGTCCAGGTGATGGTCGCGATGGTCGCGACCATCGGGCTTGTGACGAGACTCTTGTAGTAGGGTCTCATTCCCGCAAGCCCCAGTGAGCTTCTGGCTCTAATAGAGCCGGAAGTTCACCACTGACATCACTCGTGATGTTAGTGGGGCCGCCCCCAAACGGCAGGCGTTCCTTTGGGAACGCCTCCATTTGGCAAGCCACCCCCCCGACCCGCCTACCAAACGGGGCGAGATGTCGATCAACATCGACAGCCGCCCCTTTTGGATGCGAGCACCCGAGCGAGTGATGTCTCGCTCGCTCCGGGGCTCGTGCACACGCACGCCGCGCATGTGCACTGCCTAACAATCGACCCACTTGCGAGTGCATAGCGCTTGCGAGCGGGTCTGAATCAGGCCCAGAGTTCCCCCAAGCCTCTGCTTGATTCACAGACATAAGTGTTTGGGGACAGTGCGGGGATGGTCTGCGTTCCCAGAAACGAGGGCGTGCTGCAACTGTTTTCTTGAGTGCTGAGGACAGGGTCTGCGTCCATGGACACATACTTCCTGGCCTCGCAAGTCATGAGGACCTGATCAGCTACAGCAGTCTGGCCAAATGGTGATCCCAGGCTGCGACGTCGGTCGCAGCACTGGGATCATGCAGATGCAGCAGGAGGTGTGTTTCCTAAAAACACCTTCTTCTGCATTTGAGATGAATGTAATTGCACAGCACAGCCGCTTGTGTCCATCTCTGACTCAGGCCCTCTGTCCCTAATCATTCACATTTACTTGCAGCATTTATCACAAATCTTAGTCTAAGGGCACAAAAATTTAAATATGCAGGTTTATTTTAAAAATACTACACTCATTTTTATCATAATCAGACTACAATAGGTGTAGATAAGCAAAAAGAAGAGAAAAAAAGGATAACTCCCATGGAAGGGGCACAATTTTGTCACAATATAATTAAAAATTAACTTTTATTATTAAACATATAAAATTTGAAATGAGATAGGGCAAAATGTAAAAAAGGGAAAAAAATAAATACAAATATATATATATATATACATATATATATATATATAATGTATTTAGAATATTTAATACATATATACAAATCCTTGAAAAACAGAAAATCCAAGATTAGTATACCTCATAAAACCATAGAAAATGATGCATAGTACCCATGGAGTGAGCCTATAACCAGTGATGGCTCTAGGGGCGGGCTAACAGGGCCGTCGCCCGGAGCGCCGGCCCCTAGAGGGCGCCGCTCAGTCGGTCCTAATATATAAAAAAAGAAGACTGTATCTGACTACGCTGGCACATAGAGCGTGGCCCGCAAGTAATGAATGCTCCCTGCTATCAGCCACGCATAGGACTTCGACGAAGGAAAGGTTCCTGCCGCGGCTAGAAAGTGTGTGTGAGAAGGGGCTGTGCTGCTCCCCTCCCCCAGGGTCGCCCCTGAGTGCCGCTGCAAAGAGGACATGTGAGCGGTGGTTCCTTCAGAGACTGTGGCAGCAAGAGGCAGTGGTGTATCCAGGAGAGGGAGGGGGTGATAGCCCTCTATAGCTGCTATCCTTGTTCGCCGCGGATGCGCCGCCATTAGCCTCCCGGAACTGCCCGGCACCAGCATGTCTTTAATAGGACACTCCACTGGTGAGGCTGAGACTTGCACTGGGGTGGGGCTACTTGATGACTCCTCGGATCTCTCAGTCAGTGACATGAAGAGTCATCATCAAGCAGCCCCGCCCCCAACTCAGTGCTCAGCCTCTCCCAGCAGCAGCAACTACCAGCCCGTGAATGAAGTGAAAGTAAATAAGGGCAGTACAGTGAGGGGGAACCACGGCAGTACAGTGAGGGGGTGGGGTTATTTTATGCAGTGCTGTAGTATTAGGACGAGGGGAATGGGAACACAAGGTGGAAGAGGAGCCCTGTGAGGGATGGGGATAGGGGAGGGAGCTCTCTGTGTGATGTGGAAAAACTGGAAATGCGACGGGGAGCTCTGTGTTAATGGAGCTAGGGGAAGGGGAGCCCTGTAATAATGAAGCTAGGGGAAGGGGAGCACAGTGATAATGAAGCTAGGGGAAGGGGAGCCCTGTGATAATGAAGCTAGGGGAAGGGGAGCCCTGTGATAATGAAGCTAGGGGAAGGGGAGCACAGTATGGAATGTAGCTTTTTATTAATATATACACACTAAATAGATATAACATATGGATAATAAATAAATGAGCCCCTGAGGAGAGAAGAGAAGACCTGGTGGCTGCTGCTGTGTGACAGTCCCTGGGTTGATCTTCTGTGCTGCGAGCCGGATCCTGCCGTCTGCTGAGACACCATGGTGAGCAAGGGGATTTGTGGTGGAGGGATTTGTGTATGTGTGCTGTAAGTGTGTGTGGGAGCTGTGTGAGAGACTTGTCAGTGGGGAGGGGGCGGAGGCTGTGGACGTGTGAAGGAATGTTATGGCGCATATTGGCTATACGATTCGCTCCATGAACGATATAGTGTAGTGTGTCCCTGGCAGTGCTGTGTTCAATGTCCTTAATGACATTGAGCACTCATTCACGATATCGTTCAGTGCCGGCACCCTCCCTCATCCCCAAACCTGCACAACCTGACAGTATCATCAGGTTGGACAGCAGGTTTGGGTAATGAGCGACGTAGTCAAAAACCAGAGGGAGTGCGTATCGCTGGACGTTGACAACATAATGAACAATATCGTTATCGTTCATTATATCGTCTAATGGACACGCAGCTTAAGATTTGTTAGTAGGAGGGTTTTCAGTTGAGGGGGCAGTGTTCATATTTAAGTGTTTTAACATGGAGAACAACATTTCCCAGCATATAGACTGTTATGAGTATGCTGCAATCCACCCGTGTATGCGCCACCGCCACTGACCATCTACCGTCCACTGCATGAATAATAGGAGCGGTGCACTCAGCTTCCTCTCAGCCGGACGCACCGCTGCCAATATATATTACAGCGGGCAGCGATGCAGCTGCCTTCGCTGTGCGCTCCACCCCCTCCCCGTCTCCTGCAGTGTCTCTACCATGGCATAGGCAGATGTATGAAGCTCTGGATAGTGATAAAATGCAGAGTGATAAATGACCAGACACTCAGCTCCCAAATGTCATGTTACAGGCTGTGTTTGAAAAATGACAGTTGGGAGCTGATTGGTTGGTAGTTTATCACTCTTCACTTTATCACTTCCCAGAGCTTCATACATCTGCAAAGTGTATAAGGGGCTCTACTGTGGCTTACTGTGTATAAGCGGCTCTACTGTGGTGTAACATGTGTAAAGGGCTCTACCATGGCATAATTTGTAAAAGGTGGCTCTACTGTGATGTAACATGTTTAAGTGGCTCTACTATGGTGTAAAGTGTATAAGGGGCTCTATTGTGGTGTAACATGTGTAAGGGGCTCTATTGTGGTGTAACGTGTGTAAGGAGTACTACTGTATGCTGTAATGTGAATTACGGAAACACTACAGTGTGGTGTACTCTGAATAACGGACACTACTGTGTGGTGTAATGTGAATTAGTATTATTCTCCTATGCTTTTTGACTTATTATTTTTTTCACAGAGCACTTTAGACTTAACACCTTAGGAAGAAATAATGAATGATTTATTTGTAGCTCAGCAATTATTTTTGTTTTTCTTATTTTTTGCAACAATGTTGCTTATATGAAATATATATATTTATTTGCACGTTCACTTTTACATTTACTGCTGCTGTTTTTCCTTGACAACATACAATATCAATGGTAATTTGTCACATGCATCTTATTGCTAGTCTCATATAGAGAGTGTGTGAACATTTTCCCAGCATCATACAGTGTTATTGCTAGGGAACAATATTTTCTACAGGTTATAGGTTCACTCCATGGGCACTATGCATCATTTCCTATGGTTCTATGAGGTATACTAATCTTGAATTTTTTGTTTTTCAAGGATTTCTACACTAGTGGAATTAATTCTGTACACTTTTAGAAAATTTTTAACATTTTGCATTTAGTCATTATTTTTACATTATAATCACTTATTTATATTCCAATCGAAGGATATGTGAGTATAATCATTACTATTTATTTTTAAATTGTAATTTGTCAAATTTCCAGTGAAAAATTCCGTAAAACCACAGTTTTACAGTTATGTTTTTATTATGGAAAAAAAATATGCAAGTTTAGCAATATACAAAATTAATATTTTATTGGATATCCTCTGTTAAGAACAGCTTTGATTAGTCGAGGCATCGAGTGAACCAGACGTCCCAGATCTTCAGGTGAAATCACGTGGTACCAGGCCTGGATTATGAGTTCGATCAGCTCTCTCTTGTTACTTGGATTTTTTCGTAATACCATCACTTTAAACCTTGACCAAATATATTCTATCAGATTTAAATCCGGACTATTTCCTGGCCAAGGAAAGACAGTGATTTGGTGATCCCCGGACCACTTCATGAAACTGTTGGCGGTGTGGCATGGCACTCCATCCTGCTGAAAGATACACTTCTGTGGGTCAATTTCAAAAAATCCTCGATTGTGGGCAACAGTTTCGCCTCCAGCACTGCTTCTTGATACTTTTTTCATTGATATTGCCATCGACAACAGCCAAATGTCCCACACAATGGCTGGCCATGCTGCCCCACACCATCACACTCACTGGGTGCTTTATAGTTGCCGTGGTGCACTCGGGCAAAAGATCTTCCCCAGGCCGATGCCGAACAAATTTCACTCCATCACTCCCAAAGATGCTGATTTTGGTCTTGTCGCTACAAATAATCTTGTCCCAGTCTTCTTCTGTCTACTCCTTGTGTGCCAGAGCCCAATCTATATGTTTCTGCCTCTGTTTCTTTTTTAGATACGGCTTCTTTCTCGGGATCCTAGCTCACAAACCATTGTCACAAAGTTTTTTTCGTATGGTTCAGTCACAAACTTGGACAACAGATGTTTTCATTATGTTGTTGATGGCTTTTGCAGACCTTCGACGGTCCTGCAGGGCCAGGCAACTGATTCTGCGCTCATCTTGTTTTGTAAGCATGGGCTTTCTCCCAATTCTTGCAGCCAATTTGGTCGATCCACTGCTCGCAACCCTTATACAGAGATTCCTTACACATGACTTTGTTGCCCCGCCGCCCAACCTCTTTGCAATTTCTTCGTAAGTATACCCTTCCTCACGAAGCGTCATGGCTTTGCCTCTCTTCCCAGGCAACCAGTCAACACATTTTGAGGTATTCAGAGACATTTTAGTCGCTATTCACACTTTGACCAGAGCTGCAACTAGCTTTGGGGATTGATTGTAAAGGCTGCCACAGTCTGGATGAATTGAGTGCTGAACAAAGCACATGAGCCTGCATGGATGCTTTGTGGGACCTGCTCCCGGATCCTATCAACATACTGCCTGCTGTGACTGGTGACAGCCTACATCTTCACCACTGACAGTGGCTGGTAAGTGTATTACAAAACCTTCTCTCTCTCTCCCTTTTCTTTCTCCCACTCTATCTCTCCAAATCATGTTAAAATATTAAGTAGAAACATCATATATTAAAATAACCACATTAAAGTATTGATTTGGTATAGCAGAATATGAATTTTCTGCATAAATGATATCAAATAAAACATTGTTTTATTAAAAAAGTGTCAAAAATTAATTCCACTACTGTATATATGTATTAAATCGTCTAAATTAATTCTGCCGAACACATTTTGCCCTATCTCATTTCAAATTTTAGATGTTTAATAATAAAAGTTAATTTAAAATTGCTGTATATTGTGACAAAGTGTGCCCCTTCCATGGGAGTTATCCTTTTTTTCTCTTCTTCTTTTCGCTTATTGACACCTAACTCTTTGGGAGCACCTTTGTTAAATATACATGATTACACCCATTACTTCCTGTGCTGCGTTCCCCTTTTCCCAAATTCCCCATTCCCTCGTTTACTACAATAGGTGTAGCCAAACTGTGGATTAGCAGCTGACGAAACAACATCAGCTAGCATTACCCCTTAATATCTGTTGCTGAACAATCACTAAGCAATATCTGTTTGTATGCCAACAGCTGGTGAAGGACTACATACTGTATAAGGACAACAAAATGTACCAATTGTTGGTATTAATAATGATTATTGATGTGGAGACAAATTAATATTGACACTCTTTACTTAAAGAGATTAGTTGTGCAGAGCTGAAACGCACATACAGGCTTTATCGAGCTTTGGCAAACATTTACTCTGATTCTTTGAGATTTTGTTTAGAAATAAACAAAAATCCACATCAAGACAATATGAGGTTTCTCTCCCCACTTTGCTCTCATTATCAAATTTCATGCTCTTGAGTTACATGTTTACAGTACTGTACAAACAGAACTCGGAAACATGACATGAATAAGAAAACATATTTTCTCCTGTTGACCAATATTTTAGAAAATCAAAGTCACATTTCTGCTTGACAAAGTACAGAAATTAGGCAAGATACTCTTACTAAAAAAAATAAACAACAGCTTCATTTAATTTAGGCTTGGGAAATTGCTGTCAATATGACAGTCTGAATCAATGGCTAATAATTTGATATCATATGCATTTATACATTTTACATAGAAGTCTGTCCAAAACGGAGGGTATTATATCCCAGTAGCTTAATAGCCGCCGGGTGAAATACCGAAAGCAGAATCCTGATGAGGAGAGATCCCGACAGGAGAAGGTAAGTAGTCTAACCCTACCCCTGTCTTCCACCCCTAACCCAAACCCTCCCTTGGTGGTGCCTAACCTTAACAGTCCCGGGGGGGGCCTAATCTACCCCCGGTGGTGCCTAACCCTAACCCCCCTCCCCACAGCCACCCTAAGTCCCCCTGGGGGTGCCTAAACCTAACCCCCCACAAGGCTACTGCTTACCTCTTCTGTGTCCTTACGATCGGGATGCTGGCTGCCGGGATTCTGGCGTCAGTATCCGCAGTGCTGTCGGCATTCCATCACCGGTCTTCTCTTGGTGATCGGGATTCCGGCAGCCGTCATCCCGATCGGAGAGATATTAACCGCATCCCTTTCAGGGGTATTTCTGGGAGGTAGGAATCTAATTAGTATTAAAACAAAAGCTGCCAGTTTTGGCTCTCCAGTAGGAGATTTAACTACAACTCCCATAATTCACAATACGTAATACTACAGCATTCACTGCGAAAACGTAGTCATGTCTACTAACATGAATTGAAAAATATGCAAATCAATAATTCTGAGATTCTTGCTTGAGACCGTAAGTAGAATCACATAGTCCTGAGACTGGAGTGTGGTAGGCTCAGAGGAAATTTGAGGGAAAATTACTTCACAGAAAGGGTAGTGGATAAGTGGAATAGCCTCCAATCAGATGTGGTTGAAGCTAAGACGGTGGAACAATTTAAACACGCTTGGGATAGGCATAAGAATATCCTTAAGAGAGACGTAAGGAGCAAATAGGGTTGAAGTTGCCAAAAGGATAAATGAAAAGGAGCAGACTAGATGGGCCAAGTGGTTCTTATCTGTCGTCAAATTCTATATTTCTATGTCATGGACCTAGAAAGTTCAAATGAGCTTATCTGTGATGAATATTTAAGAGTTTGTAGTGGGTTTGAGAGTTTGAACTATGGGCAGCTTTAAATCCTAAGACCTAGTGCTCCTTACTGCTGACTTTGGTATAGAAACCAAATGTTACACTAATAGCACCCCAGCATCTCTGTGAAGTCCTGCAGAAAGGAAGCAGGGTCTGCTTTATGATAGTTGTGGGCAGAAGATTAACATATATCCCTTTTAACCACATTGCTAATTTTATCTCTATTTCTCAACTTAAATATTGTGAAGTGTGTGTGTGTGTGGGTGTGTGTTTGAGGTTATAAAATGTATGTACTTGTAAATCCCAGAGGAGAGGTAGAAGTGGGAGGTGCTGGGGGGTTTCGCATCATGAATAGCATCAAAATAACAAGCTTGCTGGCTGCTGTCATCCTCGATTACACCATTCTCTTTCTCACACTTCCTTGCGCCCACTCCATTCAGCCATGGACTGTCTTCACTCCTCCCCCCTGATCACCACCTCTCACTCCTGCCTTTAGGTTTTTTGCAGCACTGTATCCAACCTCCGGTCTCTTCCCTTGCCATTTAATGCTACTGGAATTTGCATTCCATTCATACATGCAGGGGCGGATTTACCACTAGGCAACCCAGGCTCCCGCCTAGGGCCTTTCGGGTTCCAAGGGGCCGGTGGCCAGTCCCCCATAAACACACCTACACTCTTCTTTCACCTGTTTTCTCCTGTGACATTCCAAGTGGGGTCCAAAGCACGGCTGCAGCTGTTTTTTTTCTTCTTCTTGTAACAGCCCGCAACTGGTGTTTTCAGTATTATAGTACAGTATAAGTGTACTTCTCACTATTTCTTAAGTTTACGTCTTGATATTTCTTACAATTAAGGTAGTCTATATTATTAACATCTAACAATGGGCAGGTCAGATTCTTAGAATAATTTAGTGGAAACTTGGCGTAACTTCACTGGTGGGACTCTGCTGGAGGCCTCTAGCTGAGCTCACTTGCGGTGAGGGAAGCTGTATTGTGTGGTGAGCCAGAAAGTCTGAATGAGAAGCAGGCTCACATAATACCCCTGAACGCACTGACTTCAGGCTGATGAGGCAGAGCATATCCTACTTCCAGGACAGCAGATAGTACCAGCCACCTCCTAATATGCTTTGTGTCCTACAACTGCCCCCACCCAGTCCCTATTATTACTACCATCACACTCACAACTTCCAATTGTCTTGTGTCACTATTTTGCTGGGTACACACTAGATGATATGTCGTCCGATCCGGCGGCTCGGAGCAACATATTCGGCACATCGTCTAGTGTGTACCCGTGAGGCACGCTCCTGCTCGTCGTCAGCGACATTCTCCGTCAGCCCTACATGGGCAACAGGGGATGTCGTTAGTGAGGGCCATGCTGCCGACTGCACCATGGCTCCCGCCGTTGCTCCACTGCTGCTGCATCGGCAAGTGTATATGCACTTGCCGATGACGGCTCACCCGACAGGTCCCGACGCTGTCGAGGTTGCGCACCATTTGAAGGTTATAAGGCCCCAAAATGTATCAGGCTACTTTTAACTTTTCTAGTTTGTAGTCTTGCAAAAGGAGGGCCTTGGCCGCTCACTTAAAATTTCCAAATGTACAACTGTATGCGTAAATGTGTGTGCGTGCAAGTGGTATTAATCTGTCATATTTGATGTTTTGCCTCATGTTTTCCAAATTAGTATTTCCAGTGCATATTTGATTACACCTACTGTAATATATTACAGTAGGTGTCACTGGAGCATTTGATGTGTGTATCTTGCTCCAGCCACACCTACTGTAATATATGTACAGGATTGTTTGCGGGAGGAGGGCCCCAAACCGGTATCTTACCTAGGGCCCCATGAGGTCTAAATCCGGTTCTGCATACATGGTCTATGAATATATACAACAATAGACATAAATATTATGCTTATTAAGGAATTGTTAATATCATTAGATAATGTCATATATGGCACTGAAATTGAGATTCGAGCAAGGCAGACATGTGTAATGATGTTTGAGGTTAATGGCTAAAATTTTACTGCATTTTGATAGTTTTCCATTGGAACATCAAACTTCCAGTTGAAACAAGTTTACTGTTCAAATTAAAAAACTATCAAAAATATTACAAAATGTAGCCATTTTGGCTAATACAGTATTTAATTGTATTGCTGAATGTCATTAAGAACAGCAAACAGCATACACAAGCTTTGAAAATGCGAATTCAAGGCTCATCATTCGAAAGAGGAGCAGAGGTGCGAATTGTACCAGATCAAACTTCCCGAAATCAATAAAATTTGATAGCATTTGAATTATTCAAGCAATCAATAATTGAACACCAAAGAGATAAAAATGTTACCTTTTATTGCAATGCAGGTCATAGATTGGCGTTTTAAACTGAATAGATTTCACCATTTCCCCAGTCCGTAGAGAATATAAATCCACACAGCAGTAAGGTTGACTTGTGCTTATGAAAGAAAGAAAAATAGCATATTCAATAAATATACTTAAAATTCCACACTATACACAAACATACTATATTATAATATAAAGAATAAGGCACATGGTCACTGCTTTTACTGATGACAGGTGGGACACAAATTTTATGCAAACAATCCAAACACTTCAAGGCGCAAATGATCTCTGCCTCCTCTTCTGAGGAAGCCACTGATACCAGAGGAGACAGAGAAACGCGTAAGAGGGAACGGTTTACTGGCCGGTTTGTCAATACCACTTCTTGTGAACGCAGCACAGGGAGAGTCTTTTGGGATTATAAGCAAGGCTTGGAATTGTTTAACTCCTCCATATAGGCTACAGGGCTGAAAGCCACTAACAACTTGGAGGCCAGAAACTGCTTTGCATGATTGCTGTACATGTCTCCCCAACAAGGAGTCAATTGTCATTAAGAAGATTATTATGCGCCTTTGCTATTTCTAACAATACTAACACCCCAGAGACTGACTACGGAATACAACTTAATACACAGGAGCAGATTGTGGCCAAAATTGCCTATATGACCACAGAGTAACTAATTTACCAACATTACAATTATGTGTCTTAGACTAAGTTAATCCTGCTTTAAATTACTGTGACCCATAGGAAGAGTGCTTATACTCACAGGAGTTAACGGAGCAATTGTATATGAAAGTTTGAACAACTAATATGGCCAGCATATTTAAAAAACTTTGTGGCTTGGGACTGATATTATTAACCCATGTGATTATCATTGCGACCTATTAAGGAAGGTAATTTCTGTAGATGCCGATTAGAATATGGTGGAACATTAATCCTAGCAAAATATTCAACTTGGATTTATAGCAGCTTCAAATTGTTTGTTGCTAGCAACATTGGTTTCTATAATTTTTTTAATAAATTATATATTGTATATTGTATATATGTGCATTTTTTCCACTGGCCGTGTGATCGGATTGTAACAAAATTATATGGAATAAATTATTTTAACTAGATCCGACAATTAGCACTTCCTATTCTTTGGTTTAGGGACACACATCTCCAGCACCGAAAGCATGTGGTCACATGTCTTGCTATGCAGAGACATCTGTACGCCACTCTCTGTAAACCGTAGCATCTGCTGAATGTGAAGAGACACACTTGGTGGAAGTAAAGAACCCATTTTTGTTATGTTTTCAGGTTGCATTTTAAATTTAAGCTTGCAGTAAAACTTATTACTGATGTTCCAGTATTGTGATTTACTGTACTTCGGTTATCACCTGTCCAGGATTGCTCCAGACAGCCCGGAGTCCAAAGGGATATCAATTCCAGACGGGCAATGCATGGATTTCCTATTGGATAGCCCTCTCTCTGCTCTGTTCCGGCTCCCCTACTCCGTGCCACCGCCTCTTCACTGTGCTGCCTCCCCTGCTCTGTCCTGAGATGTAATCCCAGACGGGAGCCTTTCGTGCACCTGAGGTTCTTAACAAACACAGGTTACAGAAAGTTGCTGCTAGCTAAGGAGATAAATAAAGAGACATGATGGAACTCTGAGACGGAATCCGTATATAATGCCGGTGGCTGATTAGCCGCCGGATGGATGAAATACCGATGCCGGAAAACCTAAGGTTCTACATCCCGCCTGGGACTGGTAAGTACCCAAACCTTCCCCTGTCCTCCGATACCCCCCCTTTAGCGGTTGCTAACCATAACTTCCCCCCGGTGGTGCGTAACCCTAGCCCCCCTTCCTGGACCCTAAACCTAACCCTCCCGGGGTGATGCCTAACCCTAACCTCCCCCCGGTGGTGCCTAACCCTAACCCCCACTTCCCCTAGCCTAACCCTAATCCTCCCCGGGGGTTGCCTAACCCTAATCTCCCCGGGGGGTCCTTAAACCTAACCCCCCCCCTGTGCAGCTAACACTAACCTGTCCCCGCTTACCTTCGTTTGGGATGCCGGCTGTCGGGACTTCGGCGCCGGGCTAAAGATAGGCATCGGTATTTCGACGCCTATCTTTACTCCCAAGTCGGGCTTTCTACATCGGGATTCTGGCAGCCGGCAACATAACTACATCCCCTCTGAGACATATAAAACGGCAAGATGTGCCTCTGGGCTTTTATACAAAAGGGTATGTGGATTGGTCTGATGGCAAATAAGGTGCATGTGGAGTAGATTACATATAAAGGGGCATGTGTGGGCCTGAAATTGGAAAATAAAATGGTTGTAACCCTGCTGAGGTTTTGTTCCCCATGTCACGCCCCCTGTCCAGGAATCTGAAAATGAAAAGGTGGTAACCCATTGGTTTACCTTTGTAATCATCATCATAGACAAATAATATACTGAAGGAGGTACTACTGAATCCCTTCTTTGAAATCACAAAATAGAACTGTTGCATACACATTTCTAGAGCTATACAATACACATCTAATTAGCAGTTCTCCACGGTAGGCAGTTAAGAAAGTAACATTTCTGAAAATAATGTACATTAGCTTTTATTTAACATTACGAAGTCCTAACTATATTATAGAATCAATGCAAAACTTGTAATCTTCCCTGCTTCCATGGCTCCAGAAGGAATATAATGATAACAATAAACATACACCACATCCTGAGCACACTATATTATAGTGGTAATTTGCAATAATACAGATAATCAGCCAAACACTGAAACTGGAAGATAATGTTCTGAAATGTCGATTGACAACAGCCGTTCAGTACACAAAGCAGCTGTGCACCGCCAAATACAGGCACACAAACGCTGTGTTCTCTGCAACCCCTCGCATGGGAGAGAAACCAGGACCAAAGAGTAATCATTTAATAAAACGGTACAGAGCCATTTTGTCTGGGAATTAGGACACACTGCTAAATTACTGAAAATAATTGCTCATCACTTAACTAAGCAATTTGTGGAACTTTCTTATTGTCACAGACATGCACAAAAAACTATGCACAGAATGCCAAAATTATATATTATTTTTTAATTATCTTAACTCTTCACAAACTGGTTTAAATTAAAGGCAGAATCGGCCTACTATATATTTTTTTCGGTGCAATTACACTGTGTTGAAATCTTGTAAAAGTAATACAAAAAGTTAGGGTTTTCTTTAGTTTGACCCCAAATATAAAAGAGTTTCTTTTGATCGTCTAATATGTAAACTCAACATATAAAGTAACATGACAAAACCCAGAGGTCTTCAACTTGTAGGATTAAATAGGTAAATATTGGCATAGAGCTATAATATAAGAAAAAGTTAGCATTGTCCACATGGAAATACTGTAATGTAATTATTTTAATTATTAAGTAATAAACAAAGAGAAAAAAGTATACAGTGAAAAGGATAACATATTGGGGTATTCCTGGTAAACAGAAAGACCGAATGAACCAGAATGTGAAAGTTGGGGCACATCACATCACAGTGAGCATTTTTTTTTTTTAATAAGGTGGTTTCTAGAACAAGCAAGTGTATCTTCAAACTGGAGGGAGAAAGTCCGTAAGGATGATGTTGTTTTACAGTAAAGGCCCCCATACATCATCAATCAGAAAACCACAATTGAACAATTTGAGTGATTTGCAGATCATTTTCAGCAAACACAGATCTTCCAATCTTGAAAGGCCCATCCTTTTACTAGTAACGGTCTGCAAATCTGCTGATCATCTCCATACACTAGCAATCTACAGCCCCAATTGATCTGTGAATCAACTTTCCTGACAGCCCAGATTTTAAAAAGTGCTTCATGCCCTTACCACTGGTGTGTGCAGCATTGCATGGGTGTTTGCAGAGGAGTAAAAAGCAGCCTAGCACATGAAACATGTTAGTAATGCCCCTGGGCATGGCTTTGGGCCCACTGTGACATGCTCCCTACCCTGATATATCTTTCTGAATGTTGTGAGGTATAAATAGTGCTGGACTTTGCTTTGTAAGTCTTAACATTAGATTTCTAATAAAGATTAATAGTTACTGTTTCTTGTAATACTAGTGCATATTCCAATATACAGAATTATGGTATAACATACCTTTTGATAATTCTTTTCCTTCAAGGTCCATAGGGTCCACAGGAATTACCATGGGATATATAGTTGGACAGCGTCCACTGCACCAAACAGCAAAGCTTTGTAGCTCCCAGCATGCACTGGTCCTCCTCCCTATATACCCGGCTGCCAGTCACAGGCATTCAGTTTGTGACTAAGCCTCACGGCAATAGACGGAGAGTGGAGAAGGAAGAAACATTTCACAAGAAAACATTCAATAAGTGAAGAGGGAATCTGTGATATAAAGCTTTAATAACAGGTCCATCTAAGGCCAGGTGCGTCAGGGTGGGTGCCCTGTGGACCCTATGGACCTTGAAGAAAAAGAATCATCAAAAGATATGCTATACCTTAATTCTGTATTTCTTCTTTGGGTTCCATAGGGTCAACAGGGATTACCTTGGGACGTCCTAAAGCAGTTCCCTTAGGGATGGGGACGCTCCTGAGCATATAGAAGAATCCGCCGCCCAAAGGAAGCATCCTGGGAGGCATACGTATCAAAAAGCACAGAACTTTATGAACGTACTCACGGAAGACCAGGTGGCTGCCTTGCAGAACTGTTCAGCAGAGGCGCCCTGTCTTATCGCCCATGATGGTCCAGCAGACCGAGTAGAATGGGCTGTCACCCTGTTAGGAACAAGGAGATTAGCCAGATTATAGACCTGGGAAATGGTCATACGAAGCCAGCGGGACAAAGTCTGTTTATTTGCTATATACCTCTTTTGTGGAATCCATACAACACAAATAGAGAATCTGTTTTCCTGATGGACTTGGTCCGATCCACATAGATCTTGAGGGCTCGAACCACATCAAGCTCTATTCTGATTAATCACCAAATAGGGAGAGCGACAAAACAGAGTTGCCAGGTCAGACACACTGCGAGCTGAAGAGACAGCCAGGAGAAAAAGCGTCTTCACCATCAGCCATCTCAAGTCTACCTTATCCAAGGGTTCAAAGGGATGAATCTGCAGTGCCCTGAGAACCAGAGACAAATCCCACGGTGCTACCGGTGGGAGGAATGGAGGTTGCAGTTGCAGTACCCCCTGCATGAATGTTCTAACATCCGGCAGAGGAGCAATCTTGCGTGGAAACCAAACAGTCAAAGCCGAACCTTGGACTCTCAAGGTAGCCAGACGAAGACCTAAATCTAATCCAGCCTAGAGAAAACCAAGTACCCTGGCAACCTTGAATATCTTAAGGTCATATTTCCTGTTGTAACACCACAGAAAAAAATGACTGCCAATCCTGTTATAGATGCGAGCAGAAGCAGGCTTCCTCGCTCTTAGCATCGTCTGTCACTGACCCCAATGCCTTTAAAACGGAAGACTCAAGAGCCAAGCCATCAAAGCCAGCCAAGGTAAATCCTGGTAAAGACACAGGCCTTGCCGCAGAGGCAGTGGAAACGGACTGTCTATTGATAGACGTGTCAGATTTGAAAACCAATGCCTCGTGGGCCAGGCAGGAGCTATTAGAATCATCCTGCCGCCTTCCTGTTTGAATTTCCTGACCACCCTTGAGAGAAGGCAGCTTGGAAGAAACAGGTACGCTAACCTGAAGTTCCATCTCACCGCAAGGGCATCCATGAAAGCTGCTGAGGGGTCCCTTGTCCTGGACCCGTACCTGGGGACCTTGTGGTTGTGATGTGATGCCATAAGGTCTACGTCTGGTAACCCCCCCCTGTCCACTAGGATCTGAAACACCTCCGGATGAAGAGCCCATTCTCCGGCGTGTATGTCCTGGCGACTTAGGAAGTCTGCTTCCCAGTTGAGCTGTGGGAACCCCATAGCCAGAGGTACCCCCGCAGCTGGAGCCCGTACCTCCGTGGCCTTGCCTATTAGATAGGACAGGACCTCAGGTGTGATGATCATCCATGACGGCTCTGGTGCTGTTGCAGGTGTACCAGATGTACTAGGTAACGGTCTCTTGCTACAGTTTTTACAGAACCCATTCAGATTAACATGCTGCTCAGACAGGCCTGCGGCACAGGACTTACAGGATATAAGCACTCTCATCCTTATCTTTACCTTCCGACATAATCACATGTATAAATGGTACAAGATATGCAAGTTATGCAAGTCTAAATGCAATGTGACTTACACTATCAGTGACACACCCCACACTCAGAGGGATAAGGATAAACACAGTGATAGCAGTACCTGACAGTTTTTGAAAACATAGGCAGTGTATATACAGCAGCTGGCATCAACTAAACTGGCCCCCAGAGGGGGATGGTAGGATATAGATTACGCTATATGCCAAACTCAAGGCAGAGGTATATAGAGAGACAGACCAAACTTCTGAGACCAACTGCTACAGCCATGGACAGACGCTAAACTGCATGCGCCTCACACATGAGGTGGTCATTTATACCAGACGCAGGAATCCGTACCCGGAAGTAGGCGTCTGGGGGGAAGAGCGGCCGCGGGAGCGCCTTATCTTCCCTAAGCTGCGATTTTGAAGGCTGGATACAATGCACTACAAGGTAATAAGATGTTGACTAGTGCGTTCTAGTGCGTCTTACCACCCGTCCCCAGCGACAATATGGTCCGGGCCGCCTTAGTGAGGAATCGCAGAACGTCCTTCACCCGCAGCGGCCTCTGGTGTGTCTCAAACCAGAGGCTAGGGACTGCTTTGCGCATGATTCTCCGAGAGGAATCCTGGCCTGACATCTCCGTTTACACGACCGCAGTCCCGGACCTCAGCGTCTTTAGGCCGTCAGCTAAGTCACGCTGAGGCCTGCCGAGAACCCCAGAGCTTACAGTGATACTGGTGTTTCGGCGTCAGCAGATAGAGCCGCAGTAAGCATCATTATTGGAGCTAATACCGCTAAATTCTTGAAGTCTCACAAACTTAAGTTAAAACATAAAAAAAAATGCCTAGGACTGCCTAGCAGTCCTGCTGTTATAACAGGTGTGCCTTGCCGCGCACTAAACAAAAAAACTGAATGCCTGTGGCTAGGTATATAGGGAGGAGGACCAGTGCATGCTGGGAGCTCCATAGCTTTGCTGTTTGGTGCAATGGACACTGGGCCTGATTCAGAGCCGGATGCTCTGACAAAAGCGCTCGCTCTGAATCAGGGCCGTCCTACCTATTATTGGAGTGGCCTCCCGGCCGCTCGCACAGCTGTGGGTGCCAACCCACAGCTTATGCGAGCGGCCAAAAAGATGGTCGCAATGGTCAAGACCATCGCGACCATCAGGCTTGCAACGAGACCCTGCGGTAGGGTCTCGCTGACGCAAGCCCAGGAGTGCTTTTGGCTCTATCAGAGCCAAAAGCACTCCCACTGACATCACTAGTGATGTCAGTGGGGCCGGCCCCAGACGGTAGGCGTTCCCATGGGAACGCCTCCGTCTGGGCAGCAACGCCCCCGACACGCCCACCAAAGGCGGCGTGCTGTCACTCACCATCGGCAGCACGCCCCCTTTGGTGCGAGACCCATAGCGACGGCTTGGTCGTCGCTATTCGGGTCTCGCGCATGCGCACGACGGAGCTCCCTCCGTTGTTCGCATGTGCACTAGGGTACCATCAACCCGCTTGCGAGCGGGTCTAAAACAAGGCCCACTGTCCAACTATATATCCCAAGGTAATTCCTGTGGACCCTATGGAACCCGAAGAAGAAAAAATATAATTTTATATCTTAAATCTACAAAAGCAAGTCACCTCTACAATACAATTCAATACAAAACACAAACCATAAATGATTAACCACTCTTATGGCTCTAGTGTTTAGACCCAGTTACATTAGTGTGCATCATATAAAAACTGTTCCCCATGTCTAATTGTCATATTGATTTATAATAGTTGTTTCAGTGTGAGATGAAAAATAAAGAAAAAACTTCCATGTGCAAAGAATTACTTTATTTTCATAGGCAAGGAGTGATGTGGGTGGTAACTCAGAAAAGTTTTAAAAACTGTGTCACAATATCCAATTTTTTTTTTCTCCACTAACCCCCATCAGACAACAAACGCACACCACATCAGAGGTTTTGCAAACCCTGGAAGGCTGCTTTGATTCCAGACTGCTGCAGGCCTGCTTAACTGGGACATAATTAAGGTAAAAAGTTCAACCACAGTTCCAAGGTTCTAATGTTGCCAGATACAAGTTCCTTCTATTCGCTGCTTTTCCCTCTACCTTCTCTAAGAAATGTATTAGAAACACATTTATCTAAACAAAGAGCTATTTCACTTCCTTATTATAATTATCTTTTTTCAAATGTGCCATCTTTAATCCCTTACAAACAGCTGAACATCCAAGAAATGAACTGCGGTTCTCTAACTGCAGACACCACAGAGTTCCATGGAAGAGTCAGTGTCTCGTAGACCACTTATTTCAGGCTCCAAGATACTATACTGTAAGTCTTGTACACCAATATAAAATGACCAGGACATCCCTAAATTGGAACAACAGATTTATCTTTTCACTACTTTATATCAGGATAACTGCATTTCTCTGCAACTCTTTCTATTCATCATTTGCAATTTAGTTTATATTAAAAAAAGGAGATACTTTATATTTTAAATATTCCCAAATGGGAAAATGACATAATAGCAGTTTCTGGAAAGCTTTATGGCAAGTTAAACGTTGCAGACAGACACCACATTTTTAAAAGAAGATGCAAGCTTTAAGGGCAGACCAATTTTCTTAATTTGGTAGAAGTATTAAACCATCCTGTTTCTTCAAATGGGGTGATTTTTTTTCTGGTATGTTGCAATGAGATTGTGTGGAACAACATGGAGTCACTGATGCTTTGTAATAGATTATATTTATTTCTATTCTATCTGGCCTATTTTGCCATACAGTTGTGTATTTATTTAACAGAAAAGAATTGGTGTCTGCGCCAGTAGCTACACAAAAATTCCCAAGGCTGTGTATAATCGGGATACGTTTAAGATGCCGGCGGTCGCAATCCCGACCGCCAGCATCTAGATTCCTTAATCCAGGCTAGGGTTAAATGACAGACGTCTATTATCCAGATGCCTGTCATTTTCCCGACGCGGCACACCGGCGCCCGGCATCCCGATCGAAGGGATGCCGGGCGCCACAAGCGGACAGCCGCGGGGGGGAGGGTTAAGTTTAGGCCACCCGGGGGGGGACTTAGGGCTAGGCACCCCCCCGGCAGGGTTAGGCTAGGGGGAGGGAAGGTTAGGGTTAGGCACCCCCCCCTGGGTCTTAGGGTTAGGCACCCCCCCTGGGATTTAGGTTTAGGCAGCGTGGAAGGGGGGGTTAGGGTTAGGCACTTGGGGGGGAGGTTAGGGTTAGGCACCCCTAAGGAGGGTTAGGGTGTTAGAATAGAATAGTTTATACTTACCTTTAGACGATCGGGATTTCCAGCGCTGTCGGTCTTCCGCTGCCGGACTCTGCTGTTTTGTTGGGCTGCCGCAGCCGGGATTCGAACTGCGGGTCATGCGGCAGCCGGCATTCCATACCGAATGCGTATAATCAAATAATAAAGTTTATTGCACAATGGACTGCAGTTCAATCTTTAAAAACATATAAATACATTAAGCATTGATTAATATAATGGATATGCCTCAAACCTGGTTTGCATGTGGCAACATTACAAGTACAATATGACTAATCTCTCAAAGGAATATAGATAGATATTCAGGCACAATGTATCTAAATCTCAATGAGAATAGTAAGTGGTTACAATTGATTCATTAATAGAACCCACCTCTATATTCAAAAGAGAAAAAAAAACAGATATTCATATATTATATACAGAGGAGAAATGTCAGCCTGAAATATTGACCAATCATCTGTTGTATAGTGACCATATAGGGCCCTGTATGGAAGATCCAGAGAAATTAAGACTCCCCAATTGTGGAACTCCTGTGTGTGCCCACACAAATGAAGCTGTGCTGCAAGGCTGTTGACTATCCCAATGGGTGCCACTGTTGTATATCCTGTAATCCACCGGCCAGCTCCCGATGTGTCCACGCTCCGGCGTCTCACTGCAGCTGCGCCGCACCAGCGGCTCTCGGTCACTCACACAATGAGTGGGATGGATGTCTGGTCAGGCGTGTATGGCTGCTAAGCCGATGCAGGTGCTGACAAGTGGGCGATGAGATAAGTAGCTGTTAGTGGCGCTTGCGTAGGTTTGGCCACTATCTCCTCCAGTAATTGCAAACTCAGTCATGGAGATGAAGGCAATGTTAGATGTAAGAGGTGCCGCTGTCAGCTGCAATTTGTAATCCAATGGTGACAGGCAAATAAAATATAACAGTCCACTGAAATCCCTTGACGGGTTTCTCCCCTCTCTCAGGGTTTTTTTCAAAAGGCAAAGTAAATGTCTGTATTTATTTAAATGTGCAGACATTTATGTACAGAAAAGAAAATGTTTATAGTGTGCATACTTCAATAGACTATTTTATTGTAGACTACATTGCCCTGACTTCAACTGAAGACAGCACCAGAGAACGCAAATGGTCGCGAAAACAATTTTCACCTATTAAATTAAAATTTATTAGCAGGCTAATATCGAGAAAATTAAAGGATTCAATTACATCATACTTTCAGAGATCCCGAAGGTGCTTGACGTAATGGTAGGTGCATAGGATGTGGTGTTACGGACTCGGTATGATTTACCGCTGCCCTGAAATCCCGACAGCGGAAGCCCGGCAGGGTTGAAGATTCTGAACGTAAAAAGGTAAGTATTAACTAACCCATTCTACCCCCTAACCTCCCACCCTAGTGCCTAACCCTAACCCCCCCTTCCCCGCAGCCTAACCCTAAGTCTCCCAGGGGGGGCGCCTAACCCTAACCTCCCCCCGGGGGTGCCTAAACCTAACCCCACTTCCCATAGCCTAACCCTAACCCTCCGCGCCCGCCACCCGGCTTACCTTCGATCGGTATGCCGGGTGTCGGGCTCCCGGCTTAGGTATAATGACAGGCGTCGACGCCTGTTATTAGTACCTTGCCAGGATTAGACAGTCGGGAAGCTGGCAGTCGGGATTTCGTTCATCGGCTTCCGGACTGCTTCCCGGGGTCACGAATAACATACTTGTGGGGGCAGTAATCGCTTATAACCAAGCTGCTTCCCTACAAATGCTCTACAGAAGGGGATAAGCCAGCATCTAATTAATTTAGCAATATGGCACTTGATAAATACCTACCAGAAAAGCAAGATGTCTTGTGAAGCCCACTTCCAGTAGGAAAATCAGAAAGGAACCACTTTAACAAAGAGGTGGTCTGTTTTTGGATCAGGGTCTCCAAAGTACAGCAGCAAACAAATAATATGAGATATGGTAAGAACTTACCCTTGTTATCTCTATTTCTACGAAGTCCATAGGGTTCCACAGGATACCTAGGGGTATAGGTGTGACGTCAGTCGCAGGGCACCAAAGAGTTAAGCTTTCAGCCTCCCAGGATGCACTAGGTCCCCCTCCTATACCCCGCCCCCGGGCTAAGGCACCTCAGTTAGTTACCAAGCCATAGGCCGGAGGAGGAGAAGGAAGAGAGAGAACAAAGATCTGGACACATACAAGAATCACATTCTCACCAGAGGGAGACGGAAAACCGGTGACCAGAGCAAAGCCCATCTGCAGCACAGGTGCGACAGGGCGGGAGTCCTGTGGAACCCTATGGACTTCGTAGAAAATATGAGATATGGTAAGAACTTACCCTTGTTATCTCTATTTCTACGAAGTCCATAGGGTTCCACAGGATACCTTGGGGTATAGGTGTGACGTCAGTCGCAGGGCACCAAAGAGTTAAGCTTTCAGCCTCCCAGGATGCACTAGGTCCCCCTCCTATACCCCGCCCCCGGGCCAAGGCACCTCAGTTAGTTACCAAGCCATAGGCCGGAGGAGGAGAAGGAAGAGAGAGAACAAAGATCTGGACACATACAAGAATCACATTCTCACCAGAGGGAGACGGAAAACCGGTGACCAGAGCAAAGCCCATCTGCAGCACAGGTGCGATAGGGCGGGAGTCCTGTGGAACCCTATGGACTTCGTAGAAATAGAGATAACAAGGGAAAGTTCTTACCATATCTCATATTTTCTACTTCAGGGTCCATAGGGTATCCACAGGATACCTTGGGGATGTCCCAAAGCAGTATCCTTTAAGGGTGGGGACGCTCCTGTGCAGAAAGGAGAATCCGCCGCCCGAAGGAAGCATCCTTAGAGGCGAAGGTGTCAAACCTGTAGTACCTCACGAAGGTATGGACAGAAGACCACGTAGCAGCCTTGCAGATCTGAACTGCCGAGGCACCACGTCGAGCTGCCCACGAAGGACCCACAGACCTAGTGGAATGAGCCTTCAGAGAAGGAGGGACCGGTAGGCATTCATGAAGATAAGCTTCAGAAATAGCCATACGGATCCAGGCTGCCAAAGTTTGCTTTGAAGCAGGCCGACCCTTTTTACGGAAGCCATAGAGGACAAACAAAGCGTCCGACTTCCTAAACGAAGAAGTGCGGTCAACATAAGTCCTTAAGGCCCGCACAACATCCAAAGAGGCCTCACCCACGGAAAGACCCGGTGAGTTAAAGGCCGGAACAACTATTTCCTCGTTAACATGAAACTGGGAAACAACCTTGGGTAGAAACTCGGGCCGAGTGCGGAGTACTGCCCTGTTCCCACAAAAAACCAAGAAAGGGGGTCTACAAGAAAGAGCCCCTAACTCAGAAACACGTCTGGCCGAAGCAATGGCCAGAAGGAAAACAGTCTTAGCTGTTAGCCATTTAAGATCCACTGAGCCCAGTGGTTCAAACGGCGGTCCTTGGAGAGCCCTCAGGACCACAGCCAAATCCCAAGGCGCCACAGGTGGAACAAAGGGCGGCTGAATGCGGAGAACACCCTGCATAAAGGTGCGCACATCCGGGATTGTAGCAATCCTACGGTGAAACCAGACAGATAGGGCCGAAACCTGTACCTTCAAAGAAGCAAGGCGAAGCCCATGATCTAGTCCCGCTTGCAGGAAGGCGAGAATCCGAGACAGACGAAACTCCAGCGGTGCATAACCTCTCGGTCGACACCACTGGAAGAACGTATGCCACACGCGATGGTATATCCTCGCGGAAGACGGTTTCCGAGCTCGTAACATGGTACGCACCACAGAGCTGGAAAACCCCCGGGACCTCAGCATGGCCGTCTCAACAGCCACATCGTCAAAGACAGCCGAGTCAGGTCCGGGTGAAGGCAAGGACCCTGAGACAGAAGGTCCGGTCGTAGCGGCAACCGCAGAGGACTGTCCACGGACAGACCCTGAAGGTCTGAGAACCAGTGCCGTCTGGGCCACGCGGGAGCTATCAACAGGAGCGTCCCTCCGTCCTGTTTGAATTTCCGGATTACCCGTGGAAGAAGGGAGACCGGAGGGAACAGGTATGCGAACCGGAACGTCCACCGGACGGACAGAGCATCCACCAGAGACGCCCCTTTGTCTCTTGTGCGAGACCCGTACACCGGCAACTTGTTGTTGTGCCGGGACGCCATGAGGTCGATTTCTGGAAGACCCCACCTGTCCACCAGTAGTTGAAAAACGTCCGGGTGCAGGGACCATTCCCCCGGATGAACGTCCTGGCGACTTAGAAAGTCCGCCTCCCAATTTAGCACTCCCGGGATGAAGACCGCTGATATGGCCGGAAGATTGCGCTCCGCCCAAACCAGGATCCGAGAGACCTCTACGAGAGCCGCCCGACTGCGAGTTCCTCCTTGCCTGTTTATGTAGGCCACGGTGGTAGCGTTGTCCGACTGGACCTGCACCGGGTGACCCTGGAGAAACCGCTGTGCCTGCAGGAGAGCATTGAAGACCGCACGGAGTTCCAAGATATTTATTGGAAGCTCCGCTTCTGTCGGCGTCCACCTGCCCTGGAACAAGTGTGGACCCGAAACTGCTCCCCAGCCCCGAAGACTGGCGTCCGTTGTCAACAGGACCCAATTTGGAACCCAGAACGGACGTCCCTTGTTGAGGTGGGTCGTCTTTAACCACCACGCAAGGGTCAGGCGAACCTCCGGGGTGAGCACAATCGTCTGGAACTTCAGAGACTGAGGCAGCCCGTTCCACTTGGACAGGATCAGGTGCTGCAGAGGTCTGGAGTGAAACTGGGCGTATTCCACCATGTCGAACACCGACACCATGGAGCCCAGTAACCTCATCGCCGAGTGTAAGGACACCCAGCGGCTGTGCAGACAACTGCGCACCCTTGACTGTAAAGCAGAGATCTTGTCCTCCGTCACGAAGATCCTTTGCTGTCCCGAGTCCAATAAGGCTCCAAGATGCAGAATCCTCCGAGACGGGATTAGAGTGGACTTCTGCCAGTTGATTAGCCAGCCGTGCCGTTGCAGCAGTGCAATGGTCAGGTCCAAGTGGTGTAACAGGAGCTCTGGAGATCCTGCCACCAATTACAGGTCGTCCAAGTACGGCAACATGCGGACTCCTTGCAGCCGCAGAGAAGCCGCCATGACCGCAATCACCTTAGTGAAAACACGTGGTGCTGTCGCCAGGCCAAAAGGTAACGCCCGAAACTGGAAGTGGTCGCTGCGGATTGCAAACCGAAGGAACTGTTGATGGCGCAAAAGAATAGGGACATGCAGGTAAGCGTCCTGTATGTCCAATGACACCATGTAGTCCCCAGGTTCCAGCGCCAGAATGATGGACCGTAGGGTCTCCATCCGAAACTTTGGGACCCGCAAAGACTTGTTGAGTGCTTTGAGGTTGAGAATCGGACGATATGACCCATTGGGTTTCTGTACCAAAAATAGATTTGAATAGAAACCCTGGCCCCTCTGGGAGAATGGAACAGGCACTATAACTCCAGCCTGGAGCATAGTGTGCAATACCTTCCGCAGCTCCGTAGCCTTGTTCTGGTCTGATGGTAGACCCGTGGTGAAGAATCGAGCCGGGGGTCTGTGCCAGAAGGAGAGGGCGTACCCGTGGGAGACCACCTCCAGAACCCAAGTGTCTGTCGTAGTGAACGACCAACACCGGGAGAACTGCAGCAGACGGCCTCCCACCCTGGGATCCCCCAAGGGGAGACCCGGACCGTCAGGCCGCAGGCTTGTCATCTGGCTTGGGGGCCGGACGTCTGGTACTCCATGCCTGTTTCCGGGGCGTGACCAATTTCTTAGGGCCAGCCTGTCGAGGAAACGACTGTGGTTTGGGCCTGCCCTGGGCCCTAGATGACCGAAAGGACGATGGTCCAGAACCAGAAGGAGCAGCGGCCGACGGGAGACAAGCAGATTTGGCTGCCGCCAGCGTGGCCACAATCTTATCCAGATCAGGACCGAAGAGAACTTCTCCGGTAAACGGCAACGCTTCCAGACCTCTCTTGGAATCTGCGTCCGCCTTCCAGGATCGCAGCCACAAGGTGCGACGAGCAGCTACCGCTGCTGAAGAAATTCTAGACACCAGAGTACTAATGTCTAGAGCCGCCTCGTTGATGTAGGTGGCCGAATCACGGAGATTGCCAATCAACTCCGCCTGTTCGGCCGGACAGTCGGATTCAAAAGAAGCCTCTAATGAATCCGCCCAGCGCTCCATCGCTCTGGCAACCCAGCAAATGGCCATAGCCGGCCGTGCTGCCCCCCCTGCAAGGGAATAAGCGGACTTCAGGCAGATTTCTACCTTGCGGTCCGTAGCATCCTTAAGGGAGGACATGGATGGCATCGGCAATGTGGCACTACGGACAAGACGGGTCACGTGAGAATCCACCTGTGGAGGGGATTCCCACTTAGCAAAATAATTATCCGCGAACGGATAAGCCACCGCCAGGCGTCTCTGCGGCTGGTATCTTTTGCCAGGTTGTTTCCACGCCTCCTCTAAATGGTCCACCAACTGACCCGAAAGAGGAAAGACTGTGGCATCGCCCTTCACATCTTTGAAAAAGGCATACTTAGATTTAGCCGCTGGGGGAACTTCGTCCTCAATCACCAAGGCTGTGCGGACCGCCCGAATAAGTCCAGGAATATATACTTTGGACTTAGCATCAGCGTCCTTAGTATGGAGAGGTTCCTGATCGTAAGGATCCAGAATCTCCCCATCATCAGACGTCCCTTCGTCATCCTCATAAGGAGCGGACAGAGACGCCACCGGCCTTTTATGAGGCCGCATCACAGACTCCCCTTGCAACACATCCGACAAGTGCTGTACAGAACTCGTCAGGGAGTTAACCCACGCTGGCTCCTGAGAACCCGGGAGCGGGGAAATAGGGAGACTGTGGGGTACCACCAATTGTCGTGGGGACCCCTGCATGGGTGACGACACCACAGACTGCTGGGACAAACCCACCGGAGTAAACGCGGGCTGCGGAGCTAACTGGCCCACTAAAGCTGTTAACGCCTGAGCGAAACAAGCCCAGGGCGGCTCCTGTACCGGTGCTGTAACCGTAATAGGCCGCGCCATGGACAAACACTGCCGGCAAAGGCCCTCCGCGCTACCCTCCCCCTCCGCTAACGGTACTTTGCACGTGGTACACTGTAGCCGGAGGGGAAAATCACTTTCAGACATTATGGCACCACGTATGTGACCTCTCTCACCAATTAAGTATTAAATAGGCGAGAGACCACCCTGCAGCACCGCACCGCAAGGGCTTTAGCAGAAAGAACAGGGACAGTAATAAAGCTGACAGTTTAGTGAAGAAAAGTTACAGGCAGCGCTAGCACAGTCACATACAATGCAGAGAAATAACAATTCCTGCACTAACAGCGCTGATCACTCAACTACACAGACACAGGGCCTGGTAGGACACAGCGCTGCATACACAGACCTGAGCCACAGCGGAGGAGAGGTATGCGGGGGGACCCAGACCACAATGCTTCCTTCCAGACTTCCAGCAGCGTTCACCATGCGTTGCAGAGAAGATGGCCGCCGAGGAGCAGAGAGAAGCTGGCCTGGGGGAGGAGCGCTGACACAGGACCAGTCAGCACAGTGCAGAGAGGGCTGTGTGCAGCGGGGGAGGCGCCGGCTGTGAGACAGGGAAGGCGCGCTCCCCTGGCATGCATTTAACCCCTGGGACGCCGCAGCGCTACCTCTATGCTGCGGTCCGCTGTCCCAGGGGGTAGTGGAAAGCGCAGGTTCAGTACCTGGCTCCACGCTGCAGCCAGTCCCCAGGGAGCCCCCTGCCTGGGGACTTAGGACCATGTGACCAGCGGGGACCCACCGCGGGACCCCGCTGCTTACCTTTGTCCCCCTTGGATCCGGCCATGGTCCGGAACATCTGGGGTCACCGCTAGCTGTGACCCCAGATGCTCACCAGCATCCCCGGATCGGTACCGGCGTTCTGGTACCGGCGGGGGTGTAGGGAAGACAGCATGGATGTCAGGACTGACTGTCCATGCTGTACATCCAGATGTGCAGCCACAGCTGCACTGAAGAAAGCTTCAGGGGCTCTTCTAGCCCCCACTCCGACAGGTGCACCCGACGCCGGCCGGGCACCAAACTAAACTGAGGTGCCTTGGCCCGGGGGCGGGGTATAGGAGGGGAACCTAGTGCATCCTGGGAGGCTGAAAGCTTAACTCTTTGGTGCCCTGCGACTGACGTCACACCTATACCCCAAGGTATCCTGTGGATACCCTATGGACCCTGAAGTAGAAAAAGTAGGTTTCTTGACAGAATGCCAGTTCCATTAGGTATACAGTCCAACTGTCCTGACAGCCCAGATTTTAAAAAGTGCTTCATACCCCTGCCACTGGTGTGTGCAGCATTGAATGGGTGTTTGAGTAAAAAGCAGCCTAGCATAACCAAGCTCTAATGTTTCTCTGCAAATGCACTACAGAAGGGGATGAGCCAGCACATCTCCACTTGTGGATATGTAGATGGGGCAAATGTTGGCTTAAAGTGTTTAAGTGGGCATAGGCTGGAATAAGGTGTGCAAAGGGAGCACAGGCTAGCAGACTGTACGAAAGAAATACAAGCTAGCATAATGTATGTGTTGGGAAAACAGGCTTGTAATATGTATGAATGTATATTATTTTGGGGAAATTATATAATGCACATTTTTATGATGCACAAAAACATAAGAAATATTTGTGCAGATGGCAAATACTTACAAGATAGCTGGCTTACAACCTTTGGCCCGAACTCCTAAACTTTGGCTTACATCTGTGCAGCTGGTATCCAGTCACATAGTTGACATTAACCATGTTGAAATTCATAATGCCGACGCTAGACTGTCGACATGGTTCAACATGCCAACACACACCAGGTCAAAGTTTTCACAATGTCGACATCCGAAATCTCACCATGTGAAATGTCGACAATACTGTAAGGATGCGGATGGGGGGTTAGATTTAGGAACTAGAGAGGGTGCAGGCAAATTAGATCACTCCGGAGTAACATGAGTGCCGGGACCTGAAAGAAGACGGTAGAGACACTACTGCAGCCGGACCAGGTAAGTAACTGCTGGGCCACCAGGGACGTTACATCGCTATTCTATTATATCAACATGCTGCAACCAGGATGACCTAATGCATGTCGACATGAGAACTGTTGACTTCACATACCACACTCGTGTAGCCTGCTTACAAGAAAGCATCAATATGTAACACTGTACCATCCAAAACCATGTAGTTTATAGCACAAATCATTTCCTATTCCACTAATAATTTGCAGAGTATTAGTTTACTATACTCTTTAGAGACTGTAGAGCAATGACATGTGCAAATTCAACATTGGGACTGCATCTCATTATTGAAAACCATTAACAGAAATAAAACATGTTTACATTACGAGGGGTGTGCAATAAATTTCCGGATGCACAAAAATGTATTATATTTACAAACAAAGTGAATTTTAGATTTTTTCAAAGTATTTGCCAGAGGAGTCTAAGCAAAGTTGCATGTGCTCAAACCACTTGGTGAAGCAGCTGGACCAGTCCGAAGCAGGTATGTCTTCTACATACTGGATAAAGGTCTCCACTGCAGCTTCCAGTGACTTAAAATGAATCCCACGCATCTCGTGTTTGATTTTTGGGAACACGAAGAAGTCGCAGGGGGCCAGGTCTGTACTGTACAGTGCATGACCAAGCTCCTGGAGGCCGCATGGGTCAGAAAATCCACCACTGTCCTGGGCTTATGGGCAGGTGCATTGTAGTTATGGAGAAGGGCACCGTGAGCGCAAGTTCTTCGATGGCGCCTAGAAATGGCTTCCAGCACTTGCAGCAGGCACTGGTTGGTGTACCAGTCTCCAGTGACGGTGCACTCCTGTATTGAGTGGTATGGTAGCTACATGACCAGTCTTGGCCTTAAAAACAGCCACCATCTGCTTGGCCACGCTGTGCTCACGTCGGAACTTCTGTGGTGGCACACCTCCTACTGGGGTCCATTGGGATGACTGTTGTTTGGTCTCGGGTTTGAAACTGTAGATCCAGGATTTATTGCCAATGATGATCTGCCAGACAGAGTTTGAGCGACCACTACCAAATTTGGCCGGCATGTTGCAGCACCAAGATAGCCGAGCCTCCTTTTGCTTGTGAGTCAGCTAATAGGGCACTCAGCATGCAAATACCTTGCTCAGGTCAAGTTTTTCGTGGAGTATCAAGCAGATGGATCTTAACTATGGCCCGCACAGCAGCAATGTTATCCTCAGTGATAGCAGACACAGGTCAGCCACAGTGCTCCTCATATTCCAGGGACCGTCTCCAACAGCAAAATTCTACAAATCACTCAAACACAGTTGTTCGGGACAGTGCTTCCACCCCAAAAGCAGCTCGCAGTCAGTGAAAACTGTCCTGCTGTCGCAAAGCACTCTTGTAGTCGTAGAAGGTCATGGCTCACCAATGACCTCTGTTGAGCTCCATAACGAGCTTGTGAAGGAAATGAACAAGGCAACTTCTTCGATGTGAAGTGCTGCTTATATACGGTTCTATGCCCTAAAATTTCAAAAGAACTTTAGTCAGAGATTACAGTTCACAACCAGACAGCCAGATTGTGTCTACCCTATCTATGCACTGAACATCCGGAAACTTATTGCACACCTCTCGTACAGTTTTTCTTTAGGGTGCCTTTGATACTTTAATCCTTTCTTACAACCTCTCCGATATCTCCCTTGACTCCCATATGGTTAAACCCTCTGTTTCCACCTGGGTCTTCCGCCATGAGATATCAGAATTGGTCTAAGGTGAGCACTAATACCCCATAGATTTTTCCAGACAGAGTCAATGGTTGTCCTTGGTGGACCATCAACAAGAGTCTCCATCCCAGACACTCAACCCCTTTAAATTCTTCCAAATCCAACATTTTCCTAGTTCTCTTCTGTACTTTTATAAACATCACCCCTTAACTAAGGACTTGATCACACAACTATATTTCTTGATGTAACCCTTCCCACACCAAGATTTCACGACTGGAAAAAAGATCTTGGACCTCCCCCGGATGCAGAGACGTGGGAGAAGGTGAGACTGGAGATTGCCAAAAGATCCATCTGCCCTAAAATTAAAGAAACCTCATATAAAACGTATTATTGCTGCTACTATACTCCTGTGAGGCTTAACAAAATGTTCCTATCCTCATTACCTGATTGTTGGTGGGGTTGCGGCCATAGGGGCACTCTGCTACATATATAGTGGACATGCCCAAATATAATCCCCTTCTAGGACTGTTTCATGGTCTCTTGAGTTCGTTTCATGAAACTCCGGTGACAAAGGATCCCTGGGTATTCTTGTTGTGCTATTCATATATATATTTAGGTGTGTTTATCGCAAACTACATTTTTACTTCTCCTCCTGGAGGTGCCTTAGAATATTGTGTCTGGACAGGATCATATCAATAAAGATGGACATCTTCCCTAAATGGTTGTACCTTCTAAACCTACCAGTCTTGAATGAAAGGCCTCCAAGGTTATCCTCCAATCTACTTACAAAAAAAAATGTATATGATCTTGGTGTCATGTATAACGGATAATATTATATACAAGCATCGGGCACGGCAATGAGCTCAAATGTTGCCCCGGTGTATGCTGGCATTTTCATGCATGATTATGAGTTTACCAACATTATATCTAAATATGGAGAACGGATTGTTTATTATAAACGTTTTATAGATTATATTTTTTTGATTTGGAGAGGCACGAAAAAGACTTTAATTTGATGCTTTTAGAGTTAAATAATTTGTATTGCACTGTACGCTTCCCTGCAAATTGTAGCTGTGAGTCTATTTATATTCTTGATGTCACAGTGACCCGTGAGGGAACCAAATTGGGTACCACTTTATTTTGCAAAGAAACGGATCACAACACTATTTTGTATGTGACCAGCAATCATATACCCAAATTGAAGGACAGTCTCCTGGTCTCTCAATTTATGAAAGTATTGCATAATACTAATAACTCAGTGGTGGCTGAATGTCAATTGCTTGAAATGAATGAACGTTTTCTGAAACGTGGTTATAAGAGAAAGACTATTGAGGGGTGTCTCACCAGAGCATGTAATGTTCGATCAGTGAAGCAAAAGAAAGCACAAATCGGATGATGTTTGTTACACAGTATGATGGTATGTCCACTTCTGTGGCCAAATCCATCAGAAAACATTGGCCCATTGTGAGGTCTGATCCCAATATGTGTGGTCTGCTTCGAGAACCCCTCATCAAGACATAGGGGTTCTTGAAGCAGAGGTAAGAATCTAAAGCAATTGCTTTGCACCCACCTCAACGGAAGGTCCAAAGGACAACACATGGCACCTAACCCAGAAACCTGGATGCATTAAATGTACTGGCTGTGCCACATGCAGGCAAATGTTTCTTGGCTCGAGCTCTCCCCATCCGCAAAGTGGTCGCTGATCCATTACAAACAACATTGCTTGTTGGATTTTGTTATATACTTTCTAACGTGCCCATGTGGTCTTGCATATGTTGGCATGATGTCTTGCAAATTTCGTGACAGGATGGCCAACTACAGGTGCACTATCAGACAAGCACTATCTAATGGAAGTATTGACAAGCCAGTATCCCAACGTTATTTGCCCAGAGGGCATCAAGTATCATCTTTGCAGTGTCAAATTATAGACTGGGTACCACATACGACACGTGGCAGTCATCGCATGCTGCTTTTGAGGGAATTGGAAGCCAGATGGATTTTTCTAATTGGCACAGTGTCACCACTTGGAAGAGTGCAATCCTTTAAAAAAAAATGCATTGATTATTTGTGGTTTCAATTATCATTTTTCTATTTATTTTTTTTATTTTAGTGACCAATGCACTCTTTTTTTTGTTCTTTTTGTTGTTTTTTGTGGTCTTGTTGGGTCTTTCTTTGCTTATATATTTATATATAAATGGCTTTCATATATGATCTTGCCTTTTATTAGGCTTATGTGTGCAAATATATTTTTGTTGATTTATATTGCAAGATTTGTCTATTTTTATTTAATTTAATTTTTCTATTATATGAGTTGTTTGTCTATTATACTTCTCTCACTTACCAGGCTCTTATAAATACCATAAGTAACATGTACACTGCTTATATCACTCCCTTTTACCAATTATATAGCTCCTAGTACTGTTGCTTATTTGATGCTGTTATGCGTTCCATATGGAACACGGAAGTGTGGCAGCATCCCCGGTTCCCCATGGGAACAGAAATGGGTTGTAATATGTCATATATAAGCTCTACTAGTTCCATGAGGCCGGATGTGTTCTAACTAGCTCTGGAAGTAACGTCTCGTGCCTGGCCAGGACGCGCATGGGTACACTTCTATGGAGTAATGGCTGTTCGTCTAGGTCCGATTTTGGCTGGTGCTGATTTGTAGGCGAGTGAAGTCTGTGTATATATTTAAGCTACTTTATCATGGGTGGACGTCATATGCG
Source organism: Taudactylus pleione (assembly GCA_031769625.1). Lineage (NCBI taxonomy): Eukaryota > Metazoa > Chordata > Amphibia > Anura > Myobatrachidae > Taudactylus > Taudactylus pleione. Next base: position 4,074,999 of record JAUIMM010000396.1, read on the forward strand.
TTCCATGTTGGAACGCGGATTTGGAGGTTTTTGGCGCCAATTAATGTCTGTAATGGTATTTACAGGGGCCTGGTAGGCATTGGTCACTTTGATGCTGGTTTCTGGGTTAGCTGCGTAGCCCTGATGCTCCTGTTGTGTTGTTGTGCCTCCTGAGGGTGGTCTTCTTCTGTGATAAGTATGAAATAAAACTTTTCATTTTAAGTGTATTTCTAAACCTGGTGAGGGCCCACTTTTTGTACTCTATGTTTGGACTTCTACTTGGAAGTCATGGGTGACACCCCAGTGGCTGATAACATTGAATGATGACAGTGCGACCTGATTTTTTGGATATACTTAGTGGAGGTTGAGTCCTCTCTGATATAACCTTGTACTACGTAGTGCATCTTTTCTTGCAAATTGTGACTACCTTTGCACCTCCAGGGCTCAGCATTGAGGCTAATCTCAGATATAGACCATCTAGCACCTGTCTATGGGTTCTATAGAAAAGGTATAGACCTCCCACCTTTGCACTGCCCCCAGATTCCTATTTGTGACAGCATCGACTTTCCTCCGGGATTGTCACTTATATGATTTTCTGACTACTAAGTGCAGATTTTAAATATTTTTTTAGACAGTCATGTGTTGCATGGATGTGGCTAGTGCAGGGGTGGGCAATAAGCAGCCTTCCAGCTGTTGCTGAACTACAATCCCCAGCATGCCTAGGAACAGTTTTAGCATGACCAAATAGAAAAACTTTGGCAAGGCATGCTGCGATGTGTAGTTCTTCAACAGGTGGAGTGGCTAGTGGCTTAAAGTGCTGCCTACACACACTAATAGTGTTATAAATCCATTTGGAGCATTCAGATAGTATCCTCTGTCTGTCTCACAGCCACAAGCCAAGTGCACACAGAGTGTGGCTGCAGGCTGCCTGCATTCCCAAAGCAAAAAAATTGTGCCACTTCGGGTTCAGATGCCCCCCTACCTCAGAATCTCATGAAAACATGTAGTATATCCAAGCAATTAGTATTCAGAATATTCTTTTATTATAGCAAAAAAATGATACATATAGACTCCACTGAATAATAAGCATGATTTTCAAAAGCAAAATGTAGAACTAGCACTATTGCCATCGCTGGGAGGGTACGGACCATGTGCCACCCTCCAAGGGGATACGCACACACACACCAAAATGACGGCTCCTTCTCAGTGACCGGGAGGCTGGTCGCTGCACTATGATGTTATTGTCCCCAGAGGTGTTAGGCCATGACGACGCAACTCACATCTCCACACACCCAGCCCAGGATTCAGAGAGTGCTCCATAGGGATGTACATATACGGAATATGCACTTACACAACAGAACGTTCTCCATTAACCAATCTATGTGTGGATAAGCTACAGCGTGCCTATCTCGTAATTAGGGAGAGATAGGCTAATGGAGTAGACTTACAGAAATATTTCCAAAGCAAGTAAACCCTGTATAATCCTTCTTTACCGTAAAATTATTTGAGAAGCAAACATCCCTGCTGAGAGTAAGAATGCTAACCAGTACAACCCACACCCACCTATATACAGTGCATCCGGACAAGTATTGACAGCGCTTAATTTTTTCGACATTTTGTTATGTTACAGCCTTATTCCAAAATGGAATAAATTTATTTTTGTCCTCAAAATTCTACACACAATTCCCCATGATGACGTGTAAAAACTTTTTTTTTAGATTTTTGCAAATGTAATTAAAAAAAAAACTAAGAAATCACATTTACATAAGTGTTCACAGTCTTTGCTCAATACTTTGTTGATGCACCTTTGGCAGCAATTACAGCCTCAAGTCTTTTGGAATATGATGCTACAAGCTTGGCACACCTATCTTTGGGCAGTTTCGCCCATTCCTCTTTGCAGCACCTCTCAAGCCCCAACAGGTTGGATGGGAAGCGTCGGTGCACAGCCATTTTCAGATCTCTCCAAAGATGTTCAATCGGATTCAAGGCTGGGCTCTGGCTGGGCCACTCAAGGACATTCACAGAGATGTCCTAAAGCCACTCCTTTGATATCTTGGCTGTGCGTAGGGTCGTTGTTCTGCTGAAAGATGAACAGTCGCCCCAGTTTGAGGTCAAGAGTGCTCTGGAGCGGGTTTTCATCCAGGATGTCTCTATACATTGCTGTATTCATCTTTCCCTCTATCCTGACTAGTCTTCCAGTTCCTGCTGCTGAAAAACATCCCCACAGCATGATGCTGCCACCACCATGCTTCACTGTAGGTATGGCATTGGCCTGGTGATGAGCGGTGCCTGGTTTCCTCCAAACATAATGCCTGGCTTCACGCCAAAGAGTTCAATCTTTGTCTTATCAGACCAGAGATTTTGTTTCTCATGGTCTGAGAGTCCTTCAGGTGCATTTTGGCAAACTCCAGGCGGGCTGCCATGTGCTTTTTACTAAGGAGTGGCTTCTGTCTGGCCACTCTACCATACAGGCCTGATTGGTGGATTGCTGTAGAGATGGTTGTCCTTCTGGAAGGCTCTCCACTCTCCACAGAGGAATGCTGTAGCTCTGACAGAGTGACCATCGGGTTCTTGGTCACCTCCCTGACTAGGGCCCTTCACCCACGATCGCCCAGTTTAGACGGCCAGCCAACTCTAGGAAGAGACCTGGTGGTTCCGAACTTCTTCCATTTATGGATGATGGAGGCCACTGTGCTCATTGGGACCTTCAAAGCAGCAGATATTTTTCTGTACCCTTCCCCAGATGTGTGCCTCGAGACAATCCTGTCTCGGAGGTCTACAGACAATTCCTTGGACTTCATGCTTGGTTTGTGTTCAGACATACACTGTTAAGTGTGGGACCTTATATAGACAGGTGTATGCCTTTTAAAATCATGTCCACACAACTGAATTTACCACAGGTAGACTCCAAATAATCTGTAGGAACATCTCAAGGATGATCAGTGGAAACAGGATGCATCTGAGCTAAATTTTGAGCTTCATGGCAAAGGCTGTGAATACTAATGTACATGTGATTTCTTATTTTTTTATTTTAACTAAATTTGCAAAAATCTCAAAAAAAAGTTTTACACGTGGTCATTATAGGGTACTGTGTGTAGAAATTTGAGGACAAAAATGTATTTAATCCATTGTGGAATAAGGCTGTAACATAGCAAAATATGGAAAAAAGTGAAGCGCTGTGAATACTTTCCGAATGCACTGTACACACATACATATATACTGTGACAAGGTCACTGGCATCATAGTGGAAGGCAGATATATTTGCCCTAGATTCCTAACCTATGTGTTTTGAAACCTCAGGAAGATGTTTGTGTTAAGAGTTTTTTGGGGGCTGTTAGCTTCACAGGAGGCCAATTAGGACTTTCAGCTGTGTGGCCGTGTTTTAAGGCCGTCAGGCTGATCATTAGAGAGACACACTACCTCGGGAGAGGAGCTATGGTGTCTCCATGAGAGAGGATATGCTGCCGGAAACTATGTGATCTATGCCTGGTAAAACTTCCGGTATTATTAGTGAGTTAGGAATGTTCTGTGTTTAAGTAGTGCTGTACGACAAGGTGTTTGTTATTTTGTTTTCGCTCTCTAATAAAACTGGCTGAGGACAGTTGCACCAGACCAATGGACTTTGTGTGATATCTCAGCTGCTGCACATTGTCATCTACCCCAAGAGATGGTACTGATTCCCCGGCCCTGTTAAGAATGCGAGCACAGTGGTTTGCGCATAGGTGAAGACAGCAGCAGCTTTGAGAGTTCTGAAGAAAGCAGGTCTGTGTCTGTCTGGACTGAAATTATATGTGGCACAGAGTAAAATTGCAGGTACGATACTCTGCAGAGGCTTTTTCACAGTGTGACATGCTGGGAGCTTTGGTGCCTCATGAACAGAAGCAAGTCCTGGTGATGCTTGTCTGCAGAGTAGTGGAATCCGGTTCAGCTAAAGGGCCAGACCTTCCCTTTTTGCTGGAAACCAGTACTGATATATGTCCTTGGTGAAAGTAGCTACAAAATTGCTGGAAAAACCCAACAACATGGATGATATTGTCAAGGCCCAGCTACTAGCGACAGCAGGGCAGCAGGAAGCCATCAGGGTACAGCAAGAAGCTACCAGGCAACATCAACTGGAGATTGAAGAGATACCACGGCAACAGCAACTAGAGGTTGAGGAGGCACGGCAGCAACATCAACTAGAGGTTGAGGAGACAGGGCGACAACAGCACCAGGACCATGAGATCCTAAAAGAAGTGGAGCAGTATCCTGCAGCATGGCCTAGATATGCTTCCCCAACCATTCAAAACAGCTCAAGCTCCATAAGGGCAAGCCATTTCCTTCAAAAATTGACAGACACTGATGATGTAGAGGCGTACTTGACTACGTTTTAGAGAACTGCAGAGCGGGAGAGTTAGCCTAAGGATCAGTGGGCTGGATTGCTGGCCCCCTTTCTCTCCAGCGAGCCTCAAAAAGCATACTTTGACTTAAGCATGACAGATGCTTTGGACTATGAAAAGCTAAAAGCAGAAATTCTGACTCGCCATGAAGTTACACTGTCAGTCCGAGCACAACGTGTGCATCGCTGGGTGTACTACATGGACAAACCTTCCCACTCACAAATGCACAACCTCATCCACCTGACCAAAAAGTGGTTACAATCAGAGACATTATCTGGACCCCAGATGGTTGAAAGAGTTGTCATAGACCGTTACTTGAGATCCCTGCCTTTGGCTTTACGCAAGAGGGTGAGCCATGGGGATCCTAAGACCGCTGACCAGATAGTGGAGATGGTGGAAAGGTATCTGACGGCTGAGGAACTATTGGCTATACCTCAGTGGCCCCTAGATCCACGACAGCACACTTCGGTGAAACCTGTTAAGACTGTTCCATGGGAAAAGAGTCCAGGGCGGTTAAGATAACTAAAATTGAAGAGACTGTGGGCGCTCGGTTCAAAGATGGGTCAGGTGGCCAGAAAGGTCTCATCTCCCTAAAAGACTTGACCGTTATGTGACTAAATGTTTTAGGTGTGGTATGCCACGACATGTTGTTGCCAATTGCCCAGTTGTTCAAGAACCTATGCAATGTGATGATGTCTTTGAATGTCGCAGAATGTCTTACTTTGCCCGGTTAGCCTGTGCTGTTGCACCTTCGGCTGAGTCCGAAAAACAAATGTGCGAGATTGTTATGGGAGGTAACCGGGTAAAGTCATTGTTGGACTCAGGGAGTGTAATCATCCTTGTGAAAGATGGGTTGGTAAATGCTTTAAAGGGCCAGCGAACAACTGTTGGTGTAATTTGCACACATGGTGACACCAATTATTATAATACTGCTGAAGTGAATATTGAGACCCCTTATGGTTAATGTGGGAATGGTCCCTTCCTTAGTACATGATGTTGTAATAGGGAGAGATTTTTCCCATTTTTGGAAATTGTGGAAGTCCCGTGTGGTTACAGAGGCGAACAGTATAGAGCCAGTAGACCAGAGGTGATAGACGGTGCTGAAAGCATACCTCCCCTTGAAGTGAGAAAGGATTTGTTTGCATCTGAACAGTTAAAGGACTCCACCTTGATAAGTACCAGAGAAAATGTGAAAGTTGTTAATGGGAACCCATTATACCCAGATAACAGGCTTACGTTTCCACACATGGCCCTTAACAATGAGCTATTGTATCATGTGACAAAAAGGGGTGAGTATGTGTTAGAACAGCTTGTGGTCCCCAGACATATAGTAGAACTGTGTTGGACCTTGCTCATGGTCATATCACCGCAGGACAACTAGGGGCTGAAAAGACCATTGAGAGGGTTTTGCAGTGGTTCTTTTGGCCTGGGGTGTATAAAGATGTGTCTGAATTCTGTTCTTCCTGCCCTCAGTGTCAGTAGCATGCTCCAAGACCCAATTTCAAGAGTTCTCTAGTGTCCATGCCTGTTATAGAGGTCCCATTTGAACAGATAGCCATGGATTTGGTTGGGCCCTTGTTAAAGTCTACTCGGGGACATCAGTATATCCTCGTAATAGTGGATTATGCTACTCGATATCCTGAGGCAATCCCTTTGCGTAATATGTCAACCAAGGGCATAGCTAGAGAGCTGGTGCATGTTTTCAGCAGGGTGGGAATCCCAAAAGAAATTTTAACTGACCAAGGTACCCCCTTTATGTCCAGAATTATGAAGGAGTTATGCAAATTGTTTAAAGTTACTCACTTGAGGACCTCAGTTTACCATCCTCAAACAGATGGGTTGGTAGAGAGATTCAACAAAACCTTAAAAAGTATGCTAAAAAAGGTTGTTGACAAAGATGGGAGAAACTGGGATTATATGTTGCCATATTTGATGTTGTCTATTAGAGAAGTAACTCAATCTTCCACAGGATTCTCTACTTTTGATCTGTTATATGGAAGACATCCCAGAGGGTTGCTAGATGTTGCTAAGGATACATGGGAAGGACAACCCACACCATATAAAAGTGTAATGGCAGTGGTGCCCATTGTCAAAGAACATATGGAGCAGGCTCAACAAGCCCAATAGAGAGTGTATAACCGGAATGCTCGGGTACTTACATTTCCCCTGGGGACAGAGTGCTTGTTTTGATACCCACAGTGGAAAGCAAGTTTTTGGCTATAAGGCAAGGTCCGTATGAAATCAGTAAGAAAGTGAGTGAGGTTAACTATAAAGTATACCAACCAGGCAAGAGGAAGCCTGAACAAATTTACCATGTTAACCTTATAAAACCCTGGAAGGATAGGTTAGCTCTATTAGCTGAACCTAGCCCACCAGTAGCTTCAGTTCCTTTGATTCCAGAAGTAAAAGTGTTCAAAACCCTGTCAGCCGCTTAAAAGAATGAGGCTAAGGAGTTGCTTATTAAGAACAGAGGTTAAGAATATGCTAGAGCTTGGTGTCATCGAGGAGTCTAACAGTGAGTGGTCCAGTCCCATAGCTCTGATTCCGAAGCCTGATGGCAGCATACACTTCTGTAACGATTTTCGTAAATTAAATGCAGTTTCCAAATTTGATGCGTATCCCATGCCACATGTGGATGAGTTGATAGAGAGGTTAGGGACAGCCAGATATCTCACCACACTGGACCTGACAAAGGGTTATTGGCAAATACCATTAACTGATAGGGCAAAAGAGAAAATAGCTTTTTCTGTTCCAAAAGGGCTATTCCAGTATAGGATGTTGCCTTTTGGGTTGCTTGGGGCCCCAGCAACCTTTCAACGTACAGTGGATACAATTTTGAAACCCCACAGACAGTATGCAGCGGCCTATCTGGATGATATGGTAATCCACAGTCCAGACAGGGAATCTCACTTAGTCAGAGTACAGGCGGTACTGGACTCAATTAGGAAGGCTGGCCTAACAGCCAACCCTAAGAAATGTTGCCTAGCAATGGAAGAGGTTCAATACTTGGGGTATACCATAGGGAGAGACCTGATTAAGCCCCAGTTAAACAAAATTGAAGCTATACAAAACTGTCCCTGTCCTGTAAACAAAAACAAGTTAGAGCCTTTTTAGGGATCACTGGGTACTTTGGGCCTCATTCAGAGGCGGTCATTAGATGCAATGTCGCTATGAATCAGGGCGGCCGCTTGCATCCTAAACGGCCTCCTCCTTGTCAATCGTTAAGTTGTGGGATAACACCGGCAGCTCTAACGGCCGACATGAGTGATGGTCACGATGGTCAAGACCATCGCGACCATCGGGTCTTACGACCTGACCCTATGGTAGGGTCTGGGCACTCGTAAGCCCCAGGGAGCTTCCTGCTCTGTTCGAGCAGGAAGTTCCCCACTGACATCAGCAATGATGTCAGTGGGGCCCCCCCCAAACGGTAAGCGTTCCGACTGTAACGCTCACGACCGACTCTGAATGAGCTCCTTTATCCCAAATTGTACCACCACAGCAGTGCTACTAACAGACCTCGCAAAAGGGAAACAGTCTAACTTGATGAAATGGGGCCCTGAGGCTGAAAGAGCCTTTCAGGCATTGAAAGTTTCTTTTGTGTACACAACCGATGTTGATAACACCAGACTTTCTAAAGAATTTGTGGTTCAGACGGATGCATCAGAGGTAGGGGTAGGAGCAATGTTGTCCCAAAGTATGGATGGGGAGGAACACCCTATTGTTTATCTGAGCAGAAAACTCAATGACCATGAAAAAAGGTACGCTATTGTAGAAAAAGAGGCGTTGGCCATTACGTGGACATTAGACAACTTGAGGTATTACCTCTTGGGCAGATGGTTTGCAAGTGAATCCACTGTGCAAGCATGATCTCAATATAATCACTGCGAGTGCAGTGATTATATTAGCTTTATCTACGTAAATATCAGCGTTGCTTAAATCTTGGAATCAGGCCCAAAGTTTTAAGTATTGTGCTCCACGCAAAAACTCTTCTTTCTTTGGCCCTCATTCAGAGCCGCACGCAAGCGGGCGCACGTACGTTAGGCGTACGTACAAAAATATTTAAATTCAATGGCTCGCTCGTATTTTCGTTCGCATCTAAAATTCCTCCCTAAACTCTGACGACCCCTCCTCTAACTAACGAGCGTACGAAATAGCGAGCGTACATCCCCGAAATGGCTTGAAAGGAACGCACGCACAAGTATAAACAGGAAGTGGCCTTGTCAGATGTCGATTACCTGCTCCTTTATTCTGCCTACCTCCATCAATCGTATCATGCCAATCAATGTATCAATTAGCTTAATTGTTTGTTTTTTTTCAACACAATGCAAGAAACTTTACTCTTGTCTGTGTTTGTGTTTACCCGCAGAATACGTACGGATGAAACATTCGCTTTTATTGTTTAAAAAACATGTGAACCACAATTAAACAATTGTACTATTGCTGTGTATCCCCGCATATTTCCCTGGGTTCATTTCTTTATTTAAATTTGCTTACGCATGTCACTGCATCAAGCCTATCCTAACTCTCCAGAGATTTCTGGCCCTGTCGAACACATGACTCATACACTAACCAATAAAATTGCTCCTGTTAATTTCCAAAATACATTAGCCAATCAGAAAATTTTTACACACTTTATCAAAAATGATTTTTAAGAAAAACACCATTGCCATCATGAGAGCCTCCGCATTCACCAGGCGTGAGCTGCTGGTGCTTACGGAGGTCATGGATCGCCGGATCACCAGCCAGCCAGAACCCATGACCAACCGGCAGAAGCGCTCCGCGTATGCGGAGGTACGGTCCCGCCTGCGGTCCTTCGGATCACGCCGCAACATCGGGCAGCTGGAGCGCAGGTGGTCCGACCTGCAACGGCGAACGCCCCGCTTGCTGGCATGCTTTCGCATGCAGATCCTGGCAAGTAAGTGTTATGTATTGTGGTTTTAATGTTTGTGTTTGTGGGGCAAACTGCGTGTGCATGTTTTCCTGTCTGTTCTATTTATTATTTGTACTCATATCTGCGTGTGCATGTTTTCCTGTCTGTTCTATTTATTATTTGTACTCATATCTGCGTCTGCATGTTTTCCTGTCTGTTCTATTTATTATTTGTACTCATATCTGCGTGTGCATGTTTTCCTGTCTGTTCTATTTATTATTTGTACTCATATCTGCGTGTGCATGTTTTCCTGTCTGTTCTATTTATTATTTGTACTCATATCTGCGTCTGCATGTTTTCCCTCTTTTTATGAATTTTTAATTCTACTGCTATTTTTTTTGGTTTTATTTCTTTTTTCTTTTTTTTTTTTTGTTTGTTTGCCCGGATTTGTCCATAAACTAAACGCAATTTATTTGACATATTTTAGGGGGACAGCCAAGACTCCGCCGTCAACGTCGGCGTTCCCGCCCACTCTCCCCAACCCCCAGCCAACACTCCACCCCAAATCTTTCGCCTATTCCCCACTCCTCCCCATCCTTCCCAGACCCTCTCCCGGAAATGTCGGGCCTCCTTCCCCTCCGTCCCACTTCCCCCTCTCCTCCACCCACCCCTCTTCCAATTACCCCCTCCCCGGAGTCCAGCATAACTCCGCCCCATTCTTTGGGGAATGACGGATCCTCCGAGGAGGATCATGGAGGTTTTGCCGGAGCTCCCGATTTGTTTCCCGGTATGTTTTTTATTATTTTTTTTTAAAGCACAAACTGTTTGTATGTAATCATGTGTCGTGCCTTTCTTCGTGTTTTTGTGGCTTGACTTTTGTTGATTGTGAAGGTTTGCCTTTACCTCTTCCTGGTGATTTAAGCATACACATATCATACCTGTGGGAATTTGTACCTAGGCCTTGTATTTTTGCCAGCCCACCCTTTTTATTTATGTTTTTGGGTTTAGGAGTGATTTGTTTTTTTTTTAATGTTTTTCTGTGGAGTCCCTATTGTTGTATTAACCCACACACTTTTCTCACCCACAGAGGAACAGAGGCGTCGGCAAGAGGTGGCGGATGTTGTGGGGCAGATGCGCCACCATGTAATCGGCCTTCTGGTGGCCCTCGACCGGCTGTCTGGCCTCCTTCGGCATTAGTTTTTTTTTTTTTGTTGTATTTGCCAAATAAATTTTTAAAGACAAATATACGTTGTGGCTCATTTTTAAAAACCAAAACCAAGATAGTTTAGCCTGACATAAGTTCCTGCAAGGATTTCCCTTTTTTAAAAGTTAGATTGTGTTTTGTCTTTGTATGTCAAACAGACACCAGAAACACATAACAGTAACAATGTAATTTCCCTTTTTGGGTGTAGTGTCAATTTCAGATTTCTACATTTTCCAGGTTCCTACTTGGTGCGCAAGCTGCTTAGGCCAATCTTACAAATCCCAAGGTTGGGCCAGGCTTCCTTTTGGTGTGGATTGGAAAGCTGAAAACATATTTCAGTTTTGCTCAACTGGCGTCAGTACTGGTTTACCCCTTAGTCAAATGTAACTTGTGTTAACCTGGTTACACTTGCTGTTAACATCCCAAAAAAGGAAGACCATTTCACTCTTCAAACATTTATTCACCACATAACAGAGAAAACAAAGTGGTCACTCCCAAAAAAAATACACAGTGATAAATTCAAATACAACACATACCAAGAAAAAATAAAATAAAAACACAAAATCAAGAACTGGTTGACGAAGGACCATGCCAACATGATTCCACAAACATGGCGTTGCGATATGGGTTCCAGAATATATGCCCAAAAGGACCAGATCCAGGTTTGGTAAGGGTAGCAGGAAGTAGTGAGCGTTGGAGTGCCAAAGATTATGTGAACAAACAGAAGATGGTGAGAAAATTCAAAAAAAATTAGATGTTTGCCAAAAAAAACAAACACATTAGGTATAAACACTGGAGTTTTGAACAAACTTACCTAAAAAATCTGGCCACCACATCATCGCGTATGGCCCCCCCACATACTGACCTTCGACCAACCTCGGGGGGGCCATCCTCAGGTAAGGCATCCTCTGGCTGCATTGGGACACCACTCCTTATGGCAATGTTGTGAAATATCCCACACAGGACCACAATTTTAGACACCATATCCGGCACATACATGAGCTCGCCACCAGAGCGGTGGAGGCATCTGAATCGGCCTTTTAAAAGGCCGATACAGCGCTCCACCACTTGCCTGGTGGCTGTAAGTGCGGAATTATACGCACTTTGTGGCCCTGGTGTGGGAGCCAAATAAGGAGTGAGCAGCCAGGACATGCAAGGGTATCCACTGTCTCCTGTGAACAAAAATAGACCACATCAGGAACACTGTGTATCAAGCTTAACATTGTTATGTACTAAAGGTCTCCACTTACCCAGAAGCCACGCATCACCAGCTTGTAGGTTGGTTAATTTCTGCCATATCCCTGATTGCCGGATGACGAAGGAGTCATGTGCACTTCCTGGTAATTTAGCATTCAGGGACAGGATCTGGAGGGAGGCATCACATACCACCATTACATTCAGGGAGTGATAGTGTTTCCTGTTTCTAAATATTGCCTCCAGCCGTGCTGGAGGCTGAAGTGGTATGTGAGTACCATCCACAACCCCTATGATGTGTGGGAAGCCAGCTATTTGGTAAAAATTGGCCTTGGCCACACTAAGGGCACCCATATCCAAAGGCATTTTAATAAAATGATGGAGGTGCTTGAAAAGTGCCTCCATCACTGCCCTCAGGATCCGGGAAAAGGAGGATTGGGAGATGCCCGCCACTATTCCCACCGTTGTTTGAAACGATCCTGAGGCACAGAAATGTAACACCGCCATAAATTGCGTCAGTGGTGGTATTGCTGTTGGACTGTCAATTTGCCGCTCAAGATCACTTTCTATTAATGAGAGAGTGTCTATGATGATTTTGGGAGGTAGACGGTAGCGTCTTAAACCTCATCATCGGGCATTCCAAAAAGGGTGACACGTGTTCGAAATATCTGGGGCCTTGCATGCCTACGATGCCTACGCCTGGGACGAGTTTGAGGTTGGTCGTCTTCCGGGAGCAGGGCCAGAACAATTCGCCCCAGATCTACCTGAAATTCAAAGTTTACAATGTAAGGCTTTTGACCCACCCCAAAAGTAAGAAAAAACAACTTAGCTTTCTGATACCATCCATAGCTGCTTACATGCCGGGGTATTGTCATGATACGTATAAACTGTAAAAAAGGCAACAATGAGACTTCAAAAATTTAGAGGGTGTTTTTTTTGTTTAAAAATTGTTGCAAGCCAACACAGAAAATAGCGGAAAAACACATTTGGCCATCGATGAAAACTACATTGCACACCGTACGTCAAATAGGGTTCAAATGGACCCAAAAAATGGAAAAGGGAAAAGCAAAACTGGATTATATGATGAATAAGCCGTCAAAAATGCGGTAAATTATTCGCAAATGCAAGTCACTACACCAACAGTCAAAAATGCGGTAAATTATTTGCAAATGCAAGTCACTACACCAACAGTCAAAAATGCGGTAAATTATTCGCAAATGCAAGTCACTACACCAACAGTCAAAAATGCGGTAAATTATTCGCAAATGCAAGTCACTACACCAACAGTCAAAAATGCAGTAATTCATTCGCAAATGCAAGGCGCTACACCAACAGTCAAAAATGCCGTAATTCATTCGCAAATGCAAGACAAAAAATGGACTTACCCAACTCGAATATATAAGATGTCCTCAAAAAACTTCTTTGGGTCCGAAAACAAAAAAAAACTAAAAAAGATGAAATGAGTGTTAAACAAATTAACTAACCACAAAACAGAAGAATACACCAATTGGCCACAAATTTGAATGCACAAAACTTACCAAATCAGGAAAGGATGTTGAAAAAATGAAAAAAATGCGAACGGAAAAACCAAAGAAATGTAGCAAAAACAAACAAAAAAACAACTCTCCAAAATCCTCCAAACGCAACCAACCAACCAAATCCAAACCACTTAACCGACAACACTCCAACAACCCCACCTCGAATCCACACACACCAAGCCATAAATAGTGTTTATTTTCCCGCACAAATTAAGGATGAATCATAGGGACGCACAATCAATGATGCGGCCGCAAACTAACGACGCATGTATAAATACGTCACGAAATCACATAGAATTTCTGGATGATTTCATGCTGGAAGCAGAGACATGGCTTCAAACCAGGGAAACAATGGTCAAAATTGCGGCGGTAAGGCCTTCATGCATTTTGTGTCAATGAGTATTTTAAAACATAATATTGTGCAAGTTGTGAAGTGGCTAAATCTGCATATTTACCCAAATAGGTGAGGAGGATGACATGGAAGAGACTGCTGGCCCCAGTCAACCCGCCAAAGCTGCAAAAAAAAAAAGGCAGCCACATTTCACAAGCAAGGAGATGGAGGTTTTGATCCAGAAGTGCGTTGACATCCTGCCCCAGGCAGCCAGGAATATGAGCCAAAGCCAGAAGTGGAGAATGTGGGAGGAGGTCGCCGTTGCTGTCAATAGGGTGGGTGATTATGTCCGTCTAGCCCGGGATGTCAAACGGCGGTAAGTAAACACTTTCCCATCCTATAAACAAACCCCATTGTAAAAAAAAGGATAATGGTTCCAAATTCATTCCACAGATGGGCAGACTTCAAATATCGTCTAAAACAAAAACTTGCCGACAGGGCTAGGCATGCAAGGGGGACAGGTGGGGGTCCCACCCCTGTGTCATTGGAGTTGACAGACTTAGAAGAGATGGCACAGGGGTGTGTGCAGGCTGTGGAGGTGTTTGGCGTGTCCAACATGGATACGGACATGCCAGACTTTGCGGCTCCTCATGTTGGCCAAGGTAAGTCTTGTGATGTCACCAACTCAGAAATGCTATTGTGCCAATATGTAGATTCTAATGTGAGTCTTTTCTCCAATTTCCTAACAGAGACAGAGGCGGATGAGTCTGCTCCAGAGGGGAGCCTTGGCCGCAGAATTTCTGCTGACTCTGCAGGGGAGGAACCAGTACATCCGGCTGAGGACCCTGCAGAAGCCAGTCCAGGGCGTGCCCCCTCGCAGGCAGTGGGCCTCCTCACAGAACTCAATTTTAAATCGGATTGCCATACGGAGATTCTGCAGAGGATGGACGCCAGTCTGATACGGGTGGCTGAGGCCCTGGAGCAAAATGCTGCGGCCAACGTGACCATTGCTCAGGCCCTGGCGGAAAATACCAGGGCCAACATCCGCATCGCCGATGCCCTGGAGCAGCTCGTTCGCCAGCACATGGTGGAGCCGACCTCCCTTCCTGCCGGAACATCCAGATCCTCTACCTCTGGCACAACATCAGGCAATCCTCCAAATGTGCCTAGCCCTGTGCCTAGTCCAGAGGCCACAACATCTGCCTCTGGACAGGCCAGCCCGATGGCATCCCGGACCCGGTCTGGCGCCCACCCTCACCCAGCCAAACGGGCGAGAAAACGGTGACAGCAATGGCGACTTTTCCCACTTTCCTTCTGTGCTTGGCTCATATTCCTTTCTGGTCAAAACTTCCCTCTCCTTTCTTGTGAAATGTTTTTAAATTTTGTATTTACGCTTATGTTAGTAGTTATGTTTTGTTTTTTTTTTGATCAAATATCTTGGCCACAAAAAAAGGCAATACAATATTATGCCAATTTGTTTGTGTGTAAACAATAAATTAAAAACAAAACACTGACATTGTATTGTGACATTATTGTACAAATGGGTTACATTTAATCCTGGCCTTAAACGCAAAAACTGACCCTCTTTTTTAAAAAAAAAGGCCTCTTTAAGGAACGTTTAAAAAAACACATAGCGATGCAAATTCCACAGTAAACCAAAAAAAAGGGGAGCTAATTAAAAGATGATGACATTATTGTTACAATAGGCCATAACCACCAAATTGTGGCCAAAATAAAAGCCCAAAAATGTACGCTAATTGATTATGTAATCATGACATTAGCAGCTCTGATTTCCACCTGCGTACGCTTTTGTGCTATCCCAATAAACTGCTTTCCAAACACATACCAAGCCGGATTTCAATCCAACACTAATTACTTTACTGACCAGCCACGATTAATCGCTGCACCATCGTGGAGTCCCGGGACGGAGGAGAAGGCCATCGCCAATGTGGTCGAGTAATCCTGACCCTAAGCTGTGCGAGCATTTTGAAGGGAAAGCGGATGTTTCAGTGACGTATGAGACGGTCCGAACACATTTGACGTTCGCATCTGCTAATGTATGTACGCCCCAAAAACGCCTCGCCACGCCTGCGTTTTTTCATCTCCACCCCCGTCAACACCCAAAAACGCCCTGTTCTGTCAATCACATTTGACATGTCACTTCCTGTACGCTATTTTAGGAACGAGAGAAAAAAAGCTCGCAATCTGCCGTACGCACATGCGCGGTGTAACACCGACGCATGCGCGGTTAGTCAACATCGGAACGCAACGAGCGTACTGTTGTTAACGTGCGGCTCTGAATGAGGGCCTTTGTTCTTATGCTATAAACCATTTACCCTTTTTGGTTAAATAAAATTATATTAGGGTTCTTCCATTTTTCATAATATATCAAATTTCTGTGCGTTTGGCTATATAATCCTAAAGCTGAATACACACACATCGATTTTGTTACGATTTTATGAACGATTATGTCAGATTTTTTAAAGTGTAATGAACGATTTTGTTGAACTACAAACGATTTTTGCATATTCCCTTAATGAAAATCGTTCAGTTGAGAAGTCTGACTGAACTACAAACGTGAACGCGCATGAACGATAATTGTTCATTGTTTGACTCAGAAAGTGAACGACGTTTTCAAATGATTATCGTTAAATTATATCTTTTAACGATAATCGTTCAAAAAATCGTTGTGTGTGTATGCAGCTTTATATCTCTTACAGAAAATACATATGTAATACCAAGGTATAACTGGATTTAGGGCCTGATTCAGAGCCGGACGCAATTAGCGCTCGCTCGTCCCGAAAATAGGGGTGGCTATTCAAATGAACTGTTCGCTCTTTGCGGTCTGTTCACGCCTCTAGGTCTGAACGAGCGAACAAAACTTGTGGTCGTTTTTTGGAAAACTACGCCCCCTGGCCGCTCGCATCCTACGTCATGTCCGCTATTTATTAGATTAATCGAGTACATCGACCAGCATATGAACTGCTCGCTATTCTTGTGGCTGGTTTTTGCTACCACAATTTTGCGAGCAGTTCTGGCAGTGACGTGGTCAATGACGCTGCTGTTTTAATTATGCACACCCATAAAACGCCCGTTTTGACCTTTAAGCACGCCTGCGTTCGGATCTCCACTCCCCGTTTTCAAGCACCTTCCCCTGTTACCACCCACATACGCCTCTTTCTGTCCCTCAAATTTTCAGGCATTTGCTATTTTGCGAGCACATGAATTTCGACCGCACTGACTGGTTCGCGCATGCGTATAACGATCCGTACGCATGCGCAGTTAGGCAAACATCGCTCGGAGCGAACGAGCGGCCGCTTACGAGCGGCTCTGAATCAGGCCCTTAGTCTTTATGCAGGTACGGCTATTTCCTGAACATGTAAATCATGCCATGGCACTTGCCTAATTTTGTAAAATAATCCAAAAGGCATGTTTCACTCCGGCGGTTTACATATATAGTGCCGCACAGGGGCATGTCCAGACCTTCTCACCCCTCCCTTACAAACTCCTTTCTGTCTCATCCCACTTTCTAACTCCCTTTTAGGGATGGACATCGATGGTCGATGTTTGCTGACCATCAATGTTTTTCTTGCGATAGTAGTGTTTTTACCATTCAACAGCGACATTCCGATGTTTGCCGCCATCAAATGGTAATGATTCGATGTTGTTGTGATGATTACTGTTTTTATTTTATTTAATGCTGAGAGCTGTGCTGTCCCTGACTGCAGCTCTCAGCATCAGGCATCTTGTCCCAAAAGCCGCCATAGTCCCGTGCGCTGCCAGCCGTGCTATAGGACTCTTGCACATGCGCAAGCAGGGTCATTTGCGAATGCACAAATCAAATAAATATTTTTTTCATCAAATACTTTTGATGTGATGGTTAATTACCACTGCATCAAAAGTTTTGATGGTGGAAGGCCAGTCATCATTTGATGGTGCGCTTCCAATGGCCATTCCTACTCCATTTCACTCCTCTGATTCCCTATACCCCTGCCACAACTCTCAACCTAATCATAAAAAAATACTCTGTATGAGAAAGGTAGAATAATTATGTTCTCAAGGATATAAACAGTAAGCATGCTGGACTGTTAAAACTATAGCTACACCAGTTACATCAAGCTTTGATATAGATTCATGTTCAAAAATGTCTTTATTTGCTCTTGAATATCCATAACCCATCTTTTTTATGTAAAATTTTATGTCACACATTGGGGTCCGGGTCCCCCTTACTGGGTCTGGCGCTGTCACCTCTTAAACATGCAATTCCTGCTGTTGTGCATCATGGGTCTCACCATCATGGACAGTATCACATGATCCTGACAAACTAGTCGCCAGCAACTCCGGTCTTATGATTTATCAAGAGTGTCAGTTCTAGATGGCGCCTTATTTAAACCAGAAATTACTGACTACTCATTGCCAAAACAACATCTCTCTCTGAGGATCAGTACACTGGCTCCTGGGTCAGTATCTGTCTCAGCTTTCTGTTCAGTGCTATCCAGAAAACCTGATACATCATTGCTTCTCAGTATTCTGCTCCAGTGCTATCCAGAAAACCTGCTCCAGTATTGCTTCACAGCATAATTCCTTGCAGCCTACCTCACTTGTTGCTCCCAGCACCTAGTTCACTGCAGTCTGCTTCTGAACATTCTACATTCTCAATGCATCTGTTCTCAATACCATTCTCTAGCATCAGTCTTCTGCTGCTAGTTTACCTGCATGAGGAACAGCACCCAGCTTCATTCACACTCCAGTCCATACAGCTAGCCCTAGGTAGGGATGGACATCGTTGGTCGATGGTTGCCGTCCATCGATGTTTTTCTTCCGATGTTAGTGTTTTTACCATTTGATGGCAGCATTACGATGTTCGCTGCCATCGAATGGTCATCATTCAATGGTGTTGCGATGGTGGCTTATTTTCTTTAAAAACTAAAAGCTCTGCCTTCCCTGACTGCTGTGTGCTGTGTCTCTGCCTCTGATAACCTTTCTGGCTCATGTTGCTGGGATCGTTGGAGGCTGTCTCGCACTGCCTCAGACCTGGCCCTCCCACCCCTCTCTGCTAGCTCTGATTGGCTCTCTGAGACAGTGAGGGCCAATCAGTGTGCAGCCCTGGCCCTGCAGCTGCTGTCACTCACAGACACACAGAGGGACAGCTAAAAACGTTTTAACAGCAGAGATGGAGAGTGATTTCTCTGCTGGTGATGTAAGAGGTTAGTTTTCTGTGTGTTATAAGTATATTTATCATACCTCCCAACATGACCCTCTCCAGGAGGGACACAATGCTCTGGTCCTGGACTTCCCTGGTAATTTCTGATTGGTGGCGGGTCCAGAGGTGGGGCTGCAGCACAGTCCAAAATACAAATAGGGGAGTCACACCAACTGCCAGTGAGTCCCAGCCAGTGATGTTTGGCAGCGTGTGAAATGACAGTTGGTGAGGCTCCCCTATTTGACTTTTGAACTGTGCTGCAGCCCCACCTCTTACCAGGGAAGTCCAGGACCAGAGCATTGTGTCCCTCCTGGAGAGGGTCATGTTGGGAGGTATGTATTTATTAATGTTTTTACACTTCACTTTCTTGTTGCTTGTTTAAGTGCCCACAGCAGCAGCAGCAGCATGGCAGTGTTTCCCATTCTCCTCCTCATCCTCAGTCAGATCTGCTTGCCTGGGTTTTTTTTTTTTAACATTGTGTCTGAGCCCCACCCCTAACCCCGCCCCTTTACTATTCATATGAATAGTTTTCACCATTAAATGCTTTTGATGCGATGGTTAGTTACCATCGCATCAAAAGATTCAATGGTGGAAGCATTGCCATCATATGATGGTGGGCTTCCGATGTCCATCCCCATCCCTGGGGCCCCGGGCCGAATGAACAAACCCCTAGGGTTGTGACAATTTTATTAATAAACCACACTATTCATAATACAAATACATACAATGGATTCACTAAAATGTACTTTTAGAACAAAAATGTGTGTACATATGGCCCGATTCCAAGATTTATGCATCGCCGATATTTACGCAGATTTAGCTATTGTTAGCCATTGCACACGTGCAGCGATTGGTTTGCAATTATGCTCATGCAGAAAATAACTCGCAAAGTGAGTAGGAAGTGTTTGGGGGAGGTACTGGGGGGTGGCTCAGGAAAACCAGGCATATCTGACCGTTCAAACGGCGTTTCATGGGTGTACATAAATTAGCGATTGCGATCTCCTTTGTAGCATGAAATCTCTCAGCGTGTCAGGAGAGACGCAGTGTTTGAGACAAATCAGATTTCACTCAGAAGTTGAATGGCTGCCCGATCTGCGTCGATGTTCCTGATGTTTGCACTGATGCACATCGGTGGACAGATATGAGAAGGCAGCAGTGGGTGTCCCTATGCTCTGCTAGGCTTTGGAAGACATTAGCACATTTTCGCTACTGTGATCCATAAGAGACCGCAGTTGCGATTGCATTAGTGCAAGGGTGGGCAATTAGCGGCCCTCCAGCTGTTGTTGAACTACAAATCCCAGCATGCAATGCAACATTTCTAGCATGGCCAAATAGCAAAACTGTGGCAGGGCATTCTGCGATATGTAGTTTTACATCTGGGGGGGCCGCTTATTGCCCACCCCTACATTAGTGTAAATCTCAGAATCGGGCCCATACTCATTATTTTGAATGAGACTTTAAAGTTTACAGAATTGATTGTAGGGGGTATATTTACTAAAGTGAGAGTTTTTAGAAGTGGAGATGTTGCCCATAGCAACCAATCAGATTAAGTAGAATCTGATTGGTTTCACTTTCTATGGGCAACATTTCCATTTCTAAAAACTCTCGCTTTAGTAAATATACCCCTAGGAGTTATGTAATTCATTGAAACATTTTTGGTTAGTGTTACTTTTTTTTTTAACACAAAGACTCATGCATAGTAAAGGCCGCAGCCCACCCTAGTTCTTAAAAGAGCTGAGACATAACACACAAGAAATCTTTACTTCTACTCTCAACCCATTACTTTACACGGCCATTTTTATGGCAATGACAGGTTTAAATCGACAACAGCTGGTAGTTGAAACATTTTAAAGACAGTCCAAATGTTCAGTGACCACATGATGGTTAAGTCCTAGCAATTTTAATGTGAGCCATGGTTAAGGCGTTTCTTATAACCAGATGTGTTTGCTATAAAAAAAGAAAATTAATAATATCACATATTAAAAAATAACAGGATAAACCTGGTATTTGGTTTCCGCAAGACTGGCATTTTAATATCAGTGACCTATGCAATTCTAATGTCACTGTGTCATACAAGTTGACTTATGCTACAACTCTCTGTTGGGTATTCAAAATATTGCAGAGGAAAAACTCTACTGAGCATCAGATATTATGTAAATTTATTGTGCTATTTAAACAAGACACTTATTTGTATGTTATTGTAAGTTCATATAACATTTTATTATCTGCAGCTTTCACTTTTTTTCATATATTGCTCTTAGCTCTGCTGTGCTGAAGGAACCATAAAGGTGATTACAGGGGGATACATTTAATATACCTATGGCCGAGATGCAAGCTGCCGAAATCCTGGTGCCGGAATCCCGATCAGCGCTAGAAGACCTGCGACGGAATCCCGTCACGGCTGGAGATGCCTACGGCGGAATACTGACAGCCGGCATCCCGTTCGTAAGTACAGCAAGCTCCCTTAGTGGTTAACAGTGCGTGGAGGAGGGGGAGAGGCATAGGTTTAGACTAGGGGGGAGTTAGAGTTAGGCTGCGGGAGAGGGGAATGTTAGGGTTAGGCACTAAGGGGGGAGGGGTTAGGGTTAGACACTAAAGGGGGAAAGTTAGGTTTAGGCACTAAACCAGGAGGGTTAGGGTGCGGGGTAGGGAGGATTAGTGTTAGAGTACAGTAAAGGAGAGCTGGGGGATGAATAGGGCAGGGAAACAGTACTTACTGTTCCCCTGTTCGGTTTGTAGGCATCGGGATCCTGCTGTCAGTCTATTGACAACCGGCATCCCTAGTTTCGGCATATCATACCGATCACGATTACAGGTACTAAACAGAGATTTACAATACTAACACAGAAGCAGGGTCGGTCCCAGGTCTACTAGCACCATGTGCAAGAATTTTTTTAACCCCCCCCCCCCCCCCACACACACACACACACACATTTCCCCGCAGGCAGAACTGGCGGCAACACTGCCCCCCTAATAGGTGGAGGAGGAGGGTCTATCAGAGGAGGCAGGAGCCGTGCACCTTACCACTGCATGGCACGGCCCCTGGGAAAGGATAAGTTTAATATGCAGCTGACTGCCTGGCCTCAAGCTCCCCCACCCTGCTCCCCGGTTAAATCACATAAGGAAAAATTGTTGCGACACTAAGAAAAAAACATGGATCCCATGTTGTAGTCTAAAGGATTTAAATCCAAATCAAACTTACTAATTTTAACTCAACATGAACATAGGTTACTGAAGTGCTGGCTCAGGTTCAGAATCCTCAACTGAATGATGTCTAAATAACACTCACTGCATGGCATGGGATGCGTCCACAGCCAGCTGGGCTTTCCATTTAGGACAGTGAGAGCTGGCCAGGCCCCCAAAACTACACAATCGTTCTGGACTCTGGTATGCAATAAAAATAGTTGAATTTGTTGGAAACTAATTAATATAGTAGATGATCGTGGAGATCCCAGAGCCTTTTACCACTTCTCATGCTGTATGGCACCCACATTCTCCTGCTATCTAGTTCTACGGGCTGGCAATTCCTCAAAGTAATGGATCTGCATAAGAAAAGAATACATATGTGATACTAGATGGTAAGGGTCGAATGTGAACAGAAATATTTTAAGAGGAGAAGTTAGGGGGGGGCATCCAGGAACTAGGCAGTCAAAGCATGTTGGATTTGTAGTTATCTATAGAAATGGGTGGAAACCAAGTTCCAGTTGCAGCTTACTAAATTATTTGAGCACACCTGAGGTGTACAATTGCCCATGAGAGACCACTCCCCACTTGCCCCAGACCTTCCTAGCTTGCAGTGTTGAAAGCTCATATAATGCCAGAGAATACCACAAAGGGGTAAGCTGGATCTAAAACCCCTCAGCTTTAATCATTTTGTGACAGAGTCCCAAAACCAGGGATCTTCGCTCTAGATGTTGTTCCTGAAGCCCGAAGAGGGATATGATCAAGGGTTATTTGGACTATCATAATAGTATGTAATGCATGAGGATCAGGTTCTCTGAGTCAATACCACAAATGAGCCAACTGGGAAACATAATAATACAACCGGAAATGAGGTAGACCTCCCGATATGCAAGGCCTAGTAAGCACATTTAGCTGAATGCGGGCGAGTCGGTCCACCCACAACAGACAAGAAATGAGGCTGTCAGTATGAAGGCAATTTTTAAGATGGAGAGAAACTTGAGAATTATGGAAGACATATCAGAGTTAGGGCTGCAAGACCATTTTAATTAGGTTAACATAACTGGTGAGGGAAAGAGGAAGCTTACTCTACACCAGGGGTGGGAAACCTTTTTTCTGCCGAGGGCCATTTGGATACAGTCAGGTGCATAAATATTGGACATTGACAGAATTTTCATATTTTAGCCTCTATTCACCACCACAATGGCTTTGAAATTAAACAAACAAGATGTGCTTTAACTGCAGACTTTCAGATTTAATTTGAGGGTAATTACATCCAAATCAGGTGAATGGTGCAGGAATTACAACGGTTTCTATATGTGCCTCCCACTTTTTAAGGGGCCAAAAGTAATGGGACTATCAACTCAAAAGCTATTTCATGGACAGGTGTGGGCTATTCCCTCGTTATTTCATTATCAATTAAGCAGGTAAAAGGTCTGGAGTTGATTCTAGGTGTGACATTTGCATTTGGAATCAGTTGCTGTCAACTCTTGAGATCCAAAGAGCTGTCACTATCAGTGAAGCAAGCCATCATTAGGCTGAAAATCAAAGCAAACCCATCAGAGAGATAGCAGAAACATTAGGTGTGGAACATCAACTGTTTGGAACATTCTTAAAAAGAAAGAACGCACCGGAGAGCTCAGCAACACCAAAAGACCCGGAAGACCATGGAAAACAACTGTGGTGGATGACAGAAGAATTATTTCCCTGGTGAAGAAAAACCCCTTCACAACAGTTGGCCAAATCAAGAACACTCTCCAGGAGGTAGGTGTATATGTGTCAAAGTCAACAATCAAAAGAAGACTTCACAAAAGTGAATATAGAGGGTTCACCACAAGATGTAAACCATTGGTGAGCCACAAAAACAGGAAGACCAGATTAGAGTTTGCCAAACAACGTCTAAAAAAGCCATTACAGTTCTGGAACAACATCCTATGGACAGATGAGACAAAGATCAACTTGTACCAGAGTGATGGGAAGAAAAGAGTATGGAGAAGGAAAGGAACTGCTCATGATCCAAAACATACCACCTCATCAGTGAAGCATGGTGGTGGTAGTGTCATGGCGTGGGCATGTATGGCTGCCAATGGAACTGGTTCCCGTGTATTTATGGATGATGTGACTGCTGACAAAAGCAGCAGAATGAATTCTGAAGTGTTTCGGGCAATATTATATGCTCATATTCAGTCAAATGCTTCAGAACTCATTGGACGGCGCTTCACAGTGCAGATAGACAATGACCCGAAGCATACTGCAAAAGCAGCCAAAGACTTTTTTAAGGCTAAAAAATGGAATGTTATGCAATGGCCAAGTCAATCCCCTGACCTGAATCCGATTGAGCATGCATTTCACTTGATGAAGACAAAACTGAAGGGAAAATGCCCCAAGAACAAGCAGGAACTGAAGACATTTGCAGTAGAGGCCTGGCAGAGCATCACCAGGGATGAAACCCAGCGTCTGGTAATGTCTATGCGTTCCAGACTTCAGGCTATAATTGCCTGCAAAGGATTTGCAACAAAGTATTAAAAAGTGAAAGTTAGATTTAGGATTGTGTAGTTTGTCCCATTACTTTTGACCCCTTAAAATAATGGGAGGCACATATAGAAACCGTTGTAAATCCTACACTGTTCACCTGATTTGGATGTAATTACCCTCAAATTAAATCTGAAAGTCTGCAGTTAAAGCACATCTTGTTTGTTTCATTTCAAAGCCATTGTGGTGGTGAATAGAGGCTAAAATATGAAAATTCTGTCAATGTCCAATATTTATGCACCTGACTGTATAACATTATTCGCGGGCCCGATGCAGGCCACGAGCCCTCCATGTGACATCACACGGGGGCGGGGCCACCATTACTGGTGATTACAGCAATTCCCGCAGCATCCTAAGGATGCTCCGGGAAGCTGTAAGGGCAGCGGTGTGACCGTCTGAAGTGTCCTAAGGACACTCCTGGTGCCACTGCTGCATAGATTCTGGCTGCATGGTGCCATTCTAGGTACCCTGCTATCCAGATGAGGCTAGCAGAAAAAAGCTCAGAGGGCCAGACCAAATGATTCCGGGGGCCTTATACGGGCCCCATCCCTGCTCTACACCCTCACTCAAGTTTTCCATTAATCCACCTGGGGTTTCACATATACATTTGCAAAATCTTGGGGAACATAAGAGATCCAAATACCCAGATATTTAAAAGTAAATACAAAATGGAAAAGGGACAAGGTGACAAACGGCACAGGCCCCTAAGGTGAAGGACTTGTCACAATTCATAGAAGGTCTTGAGGACTTGCCGATTAATCAGATCAAGAACAAGAGGCATAGAATATAGTATTCAGAAAGAAAAAATAACATGTCATCAGTGTTAAACGCCACCTTCTCTGTCCTGGAGCCCAGCTTAAGACCCCGAATACCATGATGAGCCTGTATTAAACATGCTAAATTACTATGGCAAATAGAGCAGATGACAAAGGACAGCCCTGCCTCGTACCACGTGATAAAGGAAAGGAGGAGAAAGTACATCCGTTGATTGACACACTAGAAACCAGAGCCGAATACAGAAGTTTAATTCATTTAATAAACCTGGGGCTCCTTCTGTAACAGCGCATAGTCTGCCACAGGAAGGGCCACTCCAAAAGTCAAAAGTCTTAGCAGCATCCAAGGAGTCAATCACAGAGGATTACTTCTGTCCATCAGAGACAAGTGAGTAAATAACCATTGAAAATTAATGGATATGGATTTGCCTGGCATAAATCCCATCTGGTCTGGGTTGACTAAAAGTGAAATCACCTGGTTGAGTCTGGTAGCCAGCAGTTTGGTAAAGATCTAGGGATATAGGGCGATAGGAGTCAGGGAGCTTCGGGACCTTCCCCAGCTTAGGCAACACAACAATAAGGTCCACCGACATAGACCAAGGAAAGAGTGTTCCCTCAATTGACTGTACAACTCAAGGGGGTAGGGCACATAGAATCGAGCATGTTTTTTGTGCAGTTCCATAGGCATCTCATCAAGTCCTGGAGCCGTGCCACAAGGGAAAGTGCATAGGGCTGCATCTACCTCTTTAAATGTCAATGGGGTGTCCAAGTATTCCCTAGCCTTCACAGTGAAGGTGGGAAGTGTAATGGCTGCAAGATAAGACTGCAAAGTCTCCAAACCACAGGACAATCTCAATGTATAAAGATTCTGATAAAAACAGACAAATACCACAACACTCTCAATGATCTGTACCCAAGCCACACCCTCAATGTCAAAAACCTCCACTATAGCAACAGAAGACCTTTCAGCACTAGCTACATTAGCAAACCCCTGTAACACTCTGCATGTGGGAAAGTGGAGGGGGATTATGGTGGCAATTTATGGCCATTGGGGTGTGTATGTGTGTGTGAGAGGTCGGGGGATAATGCTCATAGGGATTAATTAACGGATAACGCTCATGGGAATTTATTACCACTAAGGTGTGGTTTTTGTTACCCTATGATTTTTTTTCTTAATGTTGGCCGGGGTGCGGGGGATGGTTATGGGAAAGGGATGATGCTTCTCTTCAATGCATACATATTAACATTTGGGGAGTGGTAGGTACCACTGGGAGATCTATTACCAGTAGGGTGGGTGTCGGTTTCCAATGGGGGGAAGGTGAGATGTAATGCAACTGGGGTGGTCTGTTGCCACTGAGGGTTGGGTAATGTTATAAAGGTTTGTGGAGGTATAGCCTGAGAGAATAGACTAGACATGCATCTTGAAATGCACTAGGCGGACCATCATTGCCAGTTTGATCTACTTCTTTACTTTTACATGCCTTTTATATAGAGCTTCTTGTCCATAACCTTTCCTGTACATGAAACTTCTTTGAGGCAGTTCATAATCTTTCAGTAAATTTCAAAACACTGGTTCTCCTCGTAAGAGCACGTAAGCCTGGTAGCACAGTCAGAACAAGCAAACTAGCATTGGCATGTATTCTATTTAAATGTATATTACTTTGCTGTGTTCTGGCAAAAAAACAAGTTTTGTGCACATATCAGCTTGCCAACAGTGATTTTTTTTCCTTCAGAAGATGTCGTCAGAAGTTATAAATGGAAGCAAATCTGATTAAGGCTAAATGTAAGCTGATCATACAATAATCATTTTAGTATTTGTTTGGTCTTGGTGTTTCATACTCTAGTGCCAACGTACACAGCCCTGAAATGTTCTTCTAATGTAGCCCACCTCTACTTTTTTTATGGTTACATTGAACCACAGGTCAAACAACAAACTATAATCAGTATTACAGTATGAATGGTAGACATCAAAATAATAAAACACTCATTATTTGACAAATACAGGCAGCAGTGTGCAAAAACCTTTTCTTCATACTGTACAAAACACTCTGCACATACTATACCAGATGAAGATGATTGATATGCCAAGTCTTTCGTTATTATGTTGTTAAAGAGCAAGTAAAATCAATATTTGACATTAAAACATAGTTAAAGGCTTTATATTGCTGAGCTGAATAATATATTTAAAAATAACTGAGATTATGCTTAACCAAAAATGTGCTCTTTCATTCCTCTGTACCAGTGTTGAACTTCTGGGATATACAGTAGGATATAGTCAGACTAGGGCAGTACAGGAATGTTGTCTAATGGATCCAACTGGTATTCACCAAGAACCTCTGCAAGGCGGGATGTACACATGTACAATGGCGGCAAGCATAGTCGAGGCGGCTGCAACACTTACACTTGGGCTCCAGGGGAGCTGGCGGGGGCTGCTGTTACCCGGTCTCCTGCTTCTGCGGGCCATATTCAATTAGAGACGAAAAGTACTTTTCTCCATCATCGCCATTTTTCCTGGGGATAAAGTATGGGGTGCGTGCCCACGTATCCCCGTATTCAATAAGGAATCGGCAAAAACGGGACCCGGCGGAAAGGTAAGTAGTGAAAAGTCCTGTCACTTTTGGGGAAATCAGCCTATCACCCCAAAAAGATGGTCTGACATGGGGGATCACTGTGGGTACCCCCAATTTGGCTTGCTGAAGGTATTTGGGGTTTTTAAACGGTGTCGGCAGGTGCTTTTATGCGTATTTAAAGATGTGGTGAAGAATAGCATTTACAAAAATTTTTTTTTTTAAATAACTAGTCCTATCAAATTTGGGGTACATGAAAATGGGTGCAAGCATATTTTGAAGTCCCTAAAGTGAACTTTTAAAATTCTTCAAAAATCCACCTGCCGCAACCAACCGCATTCTAGAAAACGCCTGCCGCATACTTGGGGACCCCCCTGAGTCAATTTCGCTAGTTTTTAAGTTTGTTTTCCAACTTTTTTTTTTCACCCCCGAAACAAAACCACTTTTTTTGAGGTGTCCTATGCTAATTTTAAAAAAATTTTTGACACAATTATCTTTTAGGGGACATTCCAAGGGCTGCAGGGTACTTTTTTTTTTTTTTTTTAAGTCTGCACCCCAAAACCCCAATTCTGCACTTTTTTTGCCACCTACCGTTTTTTGACAAAGACTTTTCACACCTGCGAAAAGTCATTGTAATTGAATATGGAGATAAGTGAAAATGGCGAAAATGACATCATCGGTGATAAATTATCGCCGATAACTGACTTTTCGACGCTAATTGAATATGGCCCTGTGTCTGGCTGCTGTGGTTCTGGACTGCTCGGGGCGGATTCAGTATGCCCGCCACGACTTCCGATGTCCGGAGCTGAAAGAGCGGGAGGAGCTGGGAATGGTGCTGTGTGTCATCTGTTTGGCGGTCGTCCCCCAGGCGATGTGTCCCGGAGTGATGATGTCGGGTTCGCCAAGGTCATCGCATCAGAGGACATGTATCCTGCTGCTCCCAGCACTGGCTCTTGGGAAGGTGGTTGGAGTTTTCATCACCGCGACCAGGGCGGTGGTGGCACATCTGGCACAGTGCTGGCGACATCCGCAGAGGCTGAGAGGGCAAAAGAGAGGGAAGAGGGCTGGCAGCCTAGCAAGACTGAGGTATCAGCCATTTAAACCCTCTCTTCCTAGTGTGTTTTCAGCCAATGTAAGATCCCTTTCTAACAAGATGGATGAGATCAGGCTGAGAATTGACTGTCACCAGCCATTAAATAACTGCTCCCTATTGATATTTACCAAGACTTGGCTGGGAACGAATGATCCTGTTTGCCTCTTTGAATTGCCTGGGAGGGCTTTGTTTAGAGCAGATAGGACATTAGAGTCCGTCAAGAAAAAAGGTGGAGGCCTTTGTATATACATCCATAACAACTGGTGTTCAGATGTGGGTTTAATTGAAAACCATTGTTCAGCTGATTTGGAATTTATGCTGTTAAGGTGTAGGCCTTTTTATCTGCCCCGGGAGTTTTCTGTAGTTCTTGTGGCCGTAGTCTACATTCCGCCCCAAGCGATTGTCACCACAGCTTTGGACTCCTTGTTTACTGCTATTTCCAAACAGCAGACTGCTCATCCGGATTGTGCTTTCATTGTTGCTGGGGAATTTAAAATCTGTACTTTCGAAGTTTGTATAGAATGTGGGAGTACCTACGCGTGGTGATAACGCACTTGACTGCATTTATACAATCAACAGTGACGCTTATAAGACCATCCTATGCCCCCATATTGGGCTAATGGATCATTCCTCCCTACTTAAAGTTTGAGGAGGCTAACTTGATCCCTGTAGTAAAAATATGTGATTCTCCGTCAGAGTCCTTTGAATTTATCAGAGTCTGAGGTCAGGCTTTGTATTCGGGAAGCCTTTTGGATGCACACATTACATACAGTGTTTCCAGAGGGCTTAAATGAAATAATAGAAATGGTTTTCAATAGTAAGGAAAAGGGGACTTTAAATTAGTATATATTATATCTTCTCTGTATGGATTGTATGAAGATCACAAATTAGTTTGGATATTAGAATATACTAAGTGGTCTTCTATATATATTTTAATTGGGTAATTGAGGACTGAATATCCCATTCCTCTTTAGTTATAGGGAATGGGTCTATATTGAGAATGGTCTGATGCTGCGATTTTTCATAGTAGGAGTTATTGGGACATATTTAAGTTTAGATT
The DNA here is from genome assembly GCA_031769625.1 of Taudactylus pleione. NCBI lineage: Eukaryota > Metazoa > Chordata > Amphibia > Anura > Myobatrachidae > Taudactylus > Taudactylus pleione. The sequence continues at coordinate 4,104,902 of JAUIMM010000396.1, forward strand.
TATTTTGATATTTTTTATTTATACTTTTATATGTATATATTTTCTATATTAGATTTCATATTCCTAAGGCTAATTGGTTTATTTGGATTTTTATGCTAATTAATGTTACACAACAGATGCATCCACTTGGAGCTGATTGACTATGTGCGGTATAAATAAGCTGGTCTCTCTGAGGAGAGGTACTTTACTGCCTTTTGAAAAAAAAACAGAGGGGAGAAACACGTCAAGGGTTTACACACTGTGGACTGCATTAATCCTTCTATTTGCCTCCTGCCATTGGATTACAATTATTTGTGTACATCAGCGGCACCATTTATTTAGAAAGACTGCGGAACACCTTTAGCGGCAGCTCAATTGTGGCCATAGGAGACGGACTCTCCAACCCCCGTCTGCACACACGTGGTACCTTGGCAGACGCTGAACATGGCGGGCTGGGAATTACGGCCAAATACCCATTTCACCTGGTCAAGTCGGGAGCTGCTGGAGCGTGGGAGATGTCTAAGCTAAACAAGCTATAGAGGAAATGTGTTGTGGGTACACACAGCCACAAAGGAGCAACAGTACGTTGGGGAGCCGTTTGCTGGACACTCATCACAGTGTCTCTACTTGGTAAATATATATCAGTCTATATTATGTGTATTGGAGGTCTTTCTCTGCTTATGTGAACATTACTGAATAAGCGATATAAATGGGAACAATCCATTAAACTCATTATATTACGCATATCTGTCCTTTATACTAATTGGGACTTTTTTTTAATAATCACATTGTATCCAAAGTGTTACTATGTTATTTATGGTTCGGAGGCATTTTAACAGTGTTATTTATTGTAAATTGAATACATATGTTTTAATAGGTTCAACTGCAGTTAATTTGTATGTTTAATAAATTTTATTATTAACAGCCTTGGGAATATGTGTATAGATACTAGCGCAGACACTTTCTCTATTTATGTGTTTTTTTTGTGAGGGTTTGACAGAACCCCTCAGTTGTCAGCAGCAAGTTTCTATACAGGACAGCGTTTGAATATTAGCGCACTATCTTCTCTTCTATTCTTAGGTCAGGCTTTGCCTACGTAGAACCAATGCTAGGAAGGCACCGGATCCGGACTGTATTCCGGGTAGAGTTTTACGTGTGTGTGCTGACCATTGAGCAGGTATTTTTACTAAGATTTTTAGCCTCTCACTAGCTCAGTGTATCGTTTCTCAATGTTGTAAAGCTTCTACAATTGTTCCTGTCCCCAAATGTGCAGTAGTAAACGGTCTAAATGACTACCGCACAATTGCTCTCACATCATTACCTATGAGGTGCTTTGAAAGAGCCACCTCGAGTGGTATACCGGTGAGTTTTGACTTTCATCAGTTTCACCGAAAATGCTGCTCTTACGGTTCTTCATAAGGTTTTTTGTCATTAAGAGAACAGGGACTCATACTGTATGTATAATTGTGGTTTGTGGATTATAGTTTCGCTTTCAAGACCGTTGTGCCAGCCGTGTGAATTGCCAAGCTCCACGAAATTGGTTTTGATGTGCCCATATGTAATTGGTTGTTAGATTTTCTGACTAACCGTCCACAGGGCCTGATTCAGAGCCGCTCGCAAAGAGCGAGCGCTCGCTCTGAATCAGGGCAGCCGTTTTGCTTTAAAAAATCCGGTCTCCTGGCCGCTCGCTAAGCTGTGATTGACAACCCACAGCTTTTGCGAGCGGCCAGGTGATGGTCGTGACCATCTGGCTTACGAAGAGACCCTTGTGGTAAGGTCTCATCTGCCGCCAGCCCCAGTGAGCCGGAAGTTCACCACTGACATCACTCGTGATGTCAGTAGGGCCGCCACAAACAGCAGGCATTCCTTCAGGAACGCCTCAGTTTGTCCAGCCGCCCCCGTCCCTGCCTACAAAACGGGGCGAGCTGTCGATCAACAGAGAGCCCCGGAGCGAGTGAATTTCTCACTGGCTCTGGGGCTCGCACATGCGCATTGCGCACACCGCGCAATGCCCCACCATCGACCCGCTTGCGAGCGGGTCTGAATCAAGCCCACAGTCAGTTAGGATGGGGGTTAATCTCTCGTCTGAGCTCATACTGAACACAGGAGTCCCTCAAGGGTGTGTTTTAAGCCCCTTTTATATTCATTATACACTTCTGATTGTACTACAAATATGGAGTCCAATTTTATTGTAAAATTTGTGGACGACTCTACGCTTGTTGGTCTGATTAGCAAGGGAGAGGAGGACAGTTATAGGGAGGAAGTGAGGCAGCTTGTTAAGTGGTGGGAGAATAATAATTTATTGTTAAATAGTAAGAAAACAATGCAGGTGGTGATAGATTTCTGAAGATCTAGAAAAAACAACTCACAGTCATTGCTTTTGAATGGAGTGAAGGTAGAGATGTTTAGTGGGACTAAGGGCCTTATTCAGCAGTGCATGATCAGGAATCTGCGCAGGCACATGACCCGTTCTGCGCATGTGCAGAACGGGTCTGCGATTCCACACTGAGTCTGGCAGCAGACTCAGCCTGCTGCTGTTTGTGGGCGGCTAGAGGGTGGCAACATCCTCCGCTTCCTGGAACGGAGGCATTTCACCGCAATTGGGAAGGGGTGGGGGGGCAGAAGCCAGGATCTCCGTCGCCAACAGATTTCCTGGATCCATCCTCTAATCTGCAGCAGCCGGCTGTGTGACCCCAAGGGTCACCTTAGCTGGCCGATGTTCTGCAATTCCGTCTGAAGCTGAATCAGGCCTTAAGTTTCTAGGAATTAACTTTACTGAGGATTTATCGTGGTCTTCTCACATTTCAGCTGTGGTTGGTAGGGCTCAGCAATACCTATTGTTCCTATGAAGACTTCGAGCAGTTGGTTTACTGAAGCCCACACTTGTGAATTTCTACTGCTGCGTAATTGAGAGTCTTTTGACTTATGCTATCCCCTCTCTAACGAAGACGGTACACACTAGACATCATCTAGTGTTTAGTGGCCTTTACACTGTGTCTTTTATTATTGTACTCCCGGGAGCTATTGTTAATTTTTATGTACTTTTTATTAAATTGCTTATATATTCATATCTTGGTTATGTGCTAGTGTATTAAGCACCACCAAATATAGTTTTTTTTCTTCTTGCATATCCGACACATGGTAAAAGAATACAGCTCAGGTGTAAAATGAAAACAGGCAGTAGCGAATCCCTATGTTTTGGCAAACAGCATAAATGTGTAATTTGCACCAAGTCATCCCATGTGGGTGTCTGCAAAATGAGGTTACATGGACTTTAATTTATCAATCAGAAATGTGTCTAAGAGACCGAATGAAAAAAAAATCAGACAATTTGCAGCAGATGAGAAATTCACTGCTGGATCAGTACTCGAAACCTCATTGAGCTCTCCCAGACAAAACATTTGGCGTAAAAAGTTTTTGGCAAGAGAAGCACTTCCCCATTCACTAGAAACTGTTGTGGTGCTATGTCTGTATTTTCCGATAAGAACACTTATGGCTAACACAATGGTAAACATGGAGCCAGGGAATGGAGACTTAACTAAAGAGTGGCTATTCACAGAAACTCATTCTCCACCTTCTTAAAAAGTTAATTTTCATTGAATCAGCCATAACCCATTCATTAAATAATTGTGACCCCCGTCGCCTTATATGCCATCAGAAGCCCCTCATGCCTAGTGCTTATATGACATCCACAACTCTTATATGCAATCAGAGAACCCCAGTCCCCTCACCCTTTGCTTGGCTTATTGAAATATTGTGCGACGGTGATGAGGCTCTGTGACTGTAGTCTTCAGCACTTGCAGAAGTCTAACTCAGAAGGAGGAGACAGGCCATGAGTGGGAGCAGAGAGTCGGCGGTGCTTGCAAGAGTGCGAGCATGACTACACAGTGTGGATTTTCAGACACGGCCCATCCGGAATTACTGACTCTCTGCACAGAGGACCCGATTTCCAGGACTGTCCAGAATAATCCTGGACGGGTGGTAACCCAAGACAGATGTAGAAGTGTGTCTTGAAGGGGTAATCACAGTTTTCGAATATAGAAAAGTCACTTTTACACTTCTCATTGTTTACACACTAACAGAGGCTGGATTAAACACATTATTGCAGCATGAAGTTTATACAATTTTCCATCCCTGTTTCTATTTATTATGAATAAAATCTGAGGGTAAAAGAGTATACAGACGAGTAATCAAATTCAAATAACATGAAACTCTTATAATATGTTGCTCTCTTAAAAGTAACAATAAGTGCCTCTGGAATTACTTTCCTCATATGATATCAGTGAGGACATTTACTATGTAGAAATATGTAGTTACATTGATTGGGAATTGTTGAACTTCTCTTCACACAAATGCACAGGTAAAACAATTATAGTTAGCACCAATTCAGCATACATAAGTCTTCCTGCAGACACTAGTTAGATTGAAATGTTACATGGATTTATATAATGGGGTCTGGAGCTCTTTCAACACATAATCTGTCTGCAAGTTATCCTTAGTAGCATCAAATTTGCTTTCCCTGCTCTAATGCGTGGTACCTCCCCACAATACAGCGGAGACCTGGTGAGAGTGCAGTTGGAAATTCCACACGGACAGAATTTACGCAAATGTTCTTTTCCTTTTTGGTTTTCCTTTAATTTGAAAATCTTGTAATCTAAGCCTGAAGTTGACTGAAGCAACATCTGAACCAACAGCAGCGAGTGCCAGCCAAAAAATACAATGTGTTCTGAATTTCTGTGTCAGGCCTGCATCCTTTTTGGTGGTTGAATAAAACTGTTATTTTGAAATGATTATACAGTAAAAGTCATGCAAGTCCTTCAGTAGTTTTATAAAACTAATATGGAGAGACCGATTTGGAAATAAGAAAAAATGTGCAGTTTTGTTAGAGCAAAAAAAAAAGTGAAAATTTTAAATATGTGTCTGTGTGAGCTTTAAGGGCCCATCTATCAAGCCATAAATTCTGCAAAAACAGTAATTTACACAGGATTTTAGCATATTTAAGTACCATAGCTATCTATTCTGTCTAAAATGCTCAAGCTATCTGTTTATTAACCACTTGCCTGGCGTGGTTGCAACATTTGCGACCAGGACAGGCTGTGCGTTACCTGACATGGTCGCAAACAGAGCTGGCAATAGCCAATATGGTGCCCTAGGCAAAATTTTGGCTGGTGCCCCCTAGTAGATAATCCCACCAGCAAATATATTATACATAGAGACCTGTATAACATGGCTGTCGCAGGGCCAGCCAAGCTTAATTTTTTTGGTAAGAGAAAAAAGATTTTGGTACCCCTTAGTGAATAAACCCTTATATTTATATGTTCAGATCACATTTTGGCATGCATACCCAATATAAATAGTTGTGCAGTTAGTAATAATCTTGTTCTAGGTGGAATAGTAATATAAATTTGGGCTCCCTTTTCAAAAGTGTTCCGTTACCATACAAAATCCTTAATAATAACATACAATGGACCCCAACAGGAAAAAATAAAACACATTAGCCCACATAGGAAAAAAATAACCAAACACTGGGCCAATAGGAAAAAAAAAACACATTTGCCCCAATATGAAAAACAAACAAATACATAGACACCTGCAGAAAAAAAATAAGAAATATGGTATGACATACCTTTGTAACTCTTTTTCTTCGAGGTCCATGGGGTCCACAGCCATTACATTGGGGTATGAATCCCGGTCACCAAACAGTTAAAGCAAACGAGTTCTCTGCTCCCAGGATGCACCGGGGTTCCTCCTCATATACCCCACACCCTGCCTCAGGTAGCCAGTTCGTTGCCAAGCTCAAGCAGGCAGAGACAAACAAAGGGTAAGAAAGAAAAGACCCATACTCACGAGTCCAGACTCTCAAGAGAAGAACTACGGAAAAACCTCCCCCAGAACTACAGGTGCGTCTGGGTGGGTGTCCTGTGGACGCCATGGACATCGAAGTAAAAGAGTTAACAAAGGTATGTCATAAAATAACTCTTATTTTCTTCTTCGGGGTCCATGGGGTCCACAGCCATTTTGTTGGGGATATCCCAAAGCACTAACCCTACGGGCGGGGACACTCTTGGCTCTCGGAAGAGAGGAGAATCCTGAGAGGCAAAGGTGTCAAAAGGAATAAAATTTGACAAAGGTATGGATGGAAGACCATGTGGCTGCTTTGCATAATTTTTCAGCAGAAGCACCCCGGCGGGCCGCCCATGATGGACCTACCGCCCTAGTAGAATATGCCGTCACTGAATCCGGCACCCGCATACCAGCCTGTGTATAAGCCAATGAAATTGCCATGCGAATCCACCAGGCCAGTGTCTGTTTACTGGCTGGCCAGCCACGCTTATGACAACCGTAAAGCACAAAAAGTGAATCGGACTTTTGCTCGTACGTTTAACATATATTCTCAACGCACGGACCGCATCCAGGGAAGCCTCACCTTGTGAGAGATGTGCCCTGAAATGCTGGAACTACTATTTCTTCATTAATATGAAATTTAGACACCACTTTCGGAAGGTAACCCTCCCTAGTACGTAGCACTGCTCTATCTTGATGAATTACCAAGAACGGCTCCCGGAAGGAAAGCGCAGCTAAATCCAACACTCTACGTGCAGATGCCATAGCAAGGAGGAATACCGTCTTTGCTGTTAGCCACTTGATGTCTATTGAATTTAAAGGCTCGAACGGAGGAGCCTATAAAAACCTTCAGAACTAGAGTCAAGTCCCACGGAACAACCGGGGAAACGAAGGGAGGCTGAATACTCAACACCCCCTGAAAAAAGGTCTTTATATTCGGTCTCAGAGCAATTTTATGTTGGAACCAGACTGAAAGAGCTGACACCAGTACCCTTAAAGAGGCCAGGCGGAGCCCTTTTTCCAGACCGCTTTGAAGATAATCAAGCACTCTGGATATCAGGAATTTCTGTGGATCATACCCTTTCAGTTCACACCACTGAAAGAAAGTATGCCAAACCCTATAGTACATACGGGCTGAGGATGGTTTCTGTGCCTTCAACATCGTCCGAATAACAGACTCGGAAAACCCCTTCTTCCTCAAGACGGAAGCCACAAGAGCCATGCCGTCAGCGATAGCCGATGAAGATCCGGGTACCAGCAGGGACCCTGTAGCAACAGATCCGGTCTCAATGGCAGAGGCCATGGAGTGTCTATGGAGAGAGACCGTAGATCTGTGAACCAGTGCCGTCTCGGCCATGCCGGAGCTATTAATATGATGGTGTTGCCCTCTTGTTTGATCTTTCTGACAACTCTGGGCAGAAGAGCAAACGGGGGAAACAGATATACCAGCTTGTAACGCCACTTTACTGTCAGTGCGTCTACAAACTCGGCTCTCGGATCTGTCGAGAATCCGTACCTGGGAACCTTGTTGTTCTTTCTTGATGCCATCAGATCTATTTATGGTAGACCACACCTGTCCACAAGGTTCCGAAAAACCTGTAGATGTAGGGCCCATTTTCCTGCATTTACCCCAACCTTGAAGACTGGCGTTGGTTTTGACTAATGTCCAATCCGGCACCCAAAAGGGGTGACCCTGCCTGAGATGCTTTGTCTGCAACCACCAGGTCAGGGACAACCGTACCTCTGGAGAGAGACGCAGCAGCTGAGACCAGATCGTGCGATGATCCTTGTTCCAGCGAGACAGAACTAATTGCTGCAATGGTCTGGAGTGGAATTGAGCGTATTCCACCATCCTGAAGGTGGCCACCATAGACCCCAGGACCTGCATGGCTACTAGAACAGATATCTGCCTGTTGCGAAGCAACCTGCATATTCGTGATTGTAGGGCAAGGATCTTCTCCTCCATCAGATATATTTTCTGCACCACGGAGTCCAATCTCGCTCCCAAATGAAACATTTGTTGTACCGGACAGGGTGACTTCTTTTGCCAGTTTATGATCCAGCCGTGACTGTACAGACATGATACTGTCAGCCTCAAATTATCCTGTACCTGCTGTGGGGACTGCCCCAGCAACAGGAGGTTGTCCAAGTAAGGCAAAATCCTGACGCCTTGGCGTCTGAGGCATGCCATCATCACCGCCATCACCTTGGTGAATACCCGAGGGGCTGTGGACAGGCCAAACGGCAGGGACTGGAACTGAAAATGTTCCTCCCCTACCGCAAAGCGAATACATTTTTGATGAGCCTGTGTGATTGGGATGTGAAGGTAGGCATCCTGTATATCTAGGGATACCATATAGTCTCCCTGCTCCATTGCCAACACAATCGATCGCAATGTTTCCATCTTGAACCCGGGGGCTTGAACAAATTTGTTGAGCTCTCTCAGATTCAGAATAGGCCGGTATGACCCATTCGGTTTCTGAACCAAGAATAGATTGGAGTAAAACCCCTCTCGGAACTGATTCTCTGGCACCGGAATCACTACTTCTAATGCTAACAAGGCAAGAATAGCCTTCTGAAGAGCCAAAGCTTTTTCTGAACCCACCTGCGGGTTTACACAAAAGAACCTTTGCGGAGGAGTCCTCCAAAACGTCAGGGCGTACCCTCAGGAAACAACTCCTCGAACCCAGGCATCCTCCGTCGTGAGGTGCCAGGGCTCTGAGAACCGTAGTAGTCGGCCCCCCACCCTGGGATCCCCCAGGGGGAGGCCAGTCCCATCAGGCCTGGTTTATCCTGGACCCTAGATTCTGGACGTTTGTTCTGCCAGGGCTTCCTGGGGTCCTGCCTTTTTTGGTGGAAATCTTGCTGAGGGCTGACCTTTGGTCTTGCCCTGCGGCTGAAACCCCCGAAAGGACGCCCTCCTCAATTTAGACGAGATTGCTGATGGCAAACCAGCCGTCTTTGAGGCTGCCATGGAGGATACAATTTTGTCCAATTTTGGACCAAAGAGAACACCTCGTGTGAATGGAAGGAATTCTAGGGCCTTCTTGGACCCGGCATCTGGCTTCCAATCCTTCAACCAGAGGATCCTACGTGCCACCACGGACTCTGCTGAAACCTTTAAGGAAAGGATCCCTGCATCCAAGGCGGCATCTTCCAAATAAGAGGCCCCTTCTCTAATAAAGGAGATCATATCCAGTTGCTCCTAAGAGGCATCTGGTAAAGACTCCGTTAGAGTTTTGGCCCACTCCTCAATAGCTCTTGCTACCCAGGCAGTGGCCATAGCTGGGTGGGTGGCCGTTCCTGCCAGCGAAAAAATTGATTTGAGACAAGTCTCAAGTCTCCTATCCGTGGTTTCCTTCAGCGAAACTGCTGGGATTAGCAGAGTGGTACATTTAATCAGCTGTGCCACATGTGCATCAACTGACGGTGGATTCTCCCACTTGGCACAGTCCTCTGCTGGAAAAGGATTAGAAGCGCCATTCTTTTAGAAGAATGGCTTATCTTATCCGGACGGACCCAGGCTTCCTCCATAAGTTCTGATAAATGTTCAGACTTTGGGAATTCTGCCTTAACCACTTTCTGGCGCTTAAACAGGGGGGCTTTCCTAGGCGGAAGATCCCCTTCCTCGATATTTAACACCGATTTTACAGCCCTTATCAGAAAGGGGACATCGGCTACTGGGAAATGATCATCACCCTCCTCGGAGCTAGACTCCTGTGAAGAGTCCTGTGCCTGTTCCTCCTTGGAGGAGACACTGGAGTACTCACCCATATGAGGCGATACATGGCGCCTAGATTTAGGCTGCTTTGGCTTGACAGCCTGAGGCTGAAAAACCCCCGAGGATGATGCCATAACCTTACCAGCACCAGGGTCCATCCAAGGCGGCCACATCATGGGCATAGGATGCATCTGCTGAGGCAAACCCCAAACCGTTGGTACCGGGGCAGCCAGCCGTTCCACCACCTGAGCCATAACCTGAGAAAATGATGCCCAAGGGGGCTCAGGGCCTGAAACAGGCAAACTTAATTGGTGTGGTGGCTGTCTGAAACAGTTCCCACAAAGCCCATTTTGTAGAAAGTCCTGTGGGGACAAACCTGCCTTGCAGGCTATACAGGATATCAGCAACGGGGCTCCCGCCACCTGACCCTCAGACTCCTTAGACATAACACTATGCCACTGGTTCTGAGTGTCTATGTGCTGCTTTCTACTCTCAACCCACACACCTGTAGCAAGGGAAGGGGAGAGACAGTGACAGTATACAGGAATTACAGTTCTTTTACAGAAGAAAGTATCCATAAACAACAATCACGTCATGCATAAATACTCCGCGAGCCATATGCATTATAAGCTCTCACTACCACAATCAGCCTAAGCTTAGGTAGAATAGAGCCCTGTAAACACCTAAACCAGCAGTAGGCAAGGTATACAGGGAGACTGCCCAGCGTCCTGTAGGAGCAGCATTCAGAGAGCAACTGACATACACTCTGGCTGCCCTATATGGAGACTGGGAGGAGCAATCCACAAACACTGTGTCAGAGGACTGAACTAGCGTGTGGATTGGGGGAGGGGCCGCCGGGGAAGTGTACCTCCCCTATGCTTCTTGGACCTGCCCGGTAAACTGACCTGGCTGCCGCCACAAGCCCCGGCTGGTCAGGAACATCATATCCCGGCGGTCTAGGCTAGGAGACAAGCCGTATGCCTCCTGACTGCAGCGCGCATCCGGACAGTCTCACCGCCGGAGGCCGGACCGCCACATGGTCCTGGTGTCAGCGGCCGCAGCAACCACCTGCTTACCTGCCATCCCCTTGATCCGGTTGCGGTCCAGGGCCTGAGAGCAGCTGCCGAATCAACTGCCATGGACCTGCCAAGGCTAGCGGTGCGGCGCCGGAGGGGGTAGTTGCAGCGCGTGGCCAGTGTGCCTCCAATCAGGCGCAAGGCTGCTTCCAGGACAGCTCAGACCACCCGCTGAGATAGAGAGTAAAACTCTCCTTTTTGTTTTTTGTTACTCGTCTGCAGGACTGCTCCAGCAGTCCCACTGTCTATGTGGTGAACACACCAAACAGGAAGTACTGGCTACCTGAGGCAGGGGGTGGGGTATATGAGGAGGAACCCCGATGCATCCTGGGAGCAGAGAACTCGTTTGCGTTAACTGTTTGGTGACCGGGATTCATACCACAACATAATGGCTGTGTACCCCATGGACCTCGAAGAAGAAAATAAATTCTCAAAGATAAGAACAACAAATAAAAAAACAGTACTTACACACACATACAGGCATATAGAGACATTACATGTGATGGAGGCTCTGGTCGATTAACCTGTGGTTGTATACATGGTGGGTGAAATGGTTGGTGAGTGAATGTGTGAGACAGTGGATGAGTAGAGATGGTATGCAAAAAGCTCTTTGGACATATAGCCCTGTCTATTACATAAAGCTGAACACCTTCTCTCTCACATGCCCATCCCTTCAATTAAATGTTACATCAGATTTTCCCTCAAAATTCTATCTGACCCACATGGCCCCACGTTCCCCCTGACATGCCCCCCTCTGCAGCCAGGTATTTCTCACCTATATGCCCTAAATACCCCCAGCATCTGCCACCCTCCAGAAGTGTGTTTCCATCATGCCCACAAGTGCCCAAAATCCTCCCAACATCTGCCCCCTTGCAGATTGTTAACCACATGCCCCCCTCTGCCCTAAATGTCACTTTGTGCCCCAAAATAACCAAAGCATCTGCTCCCCATATGCTACCTGTGCCACATATACCCCCAGCATCTTTGGCAGAGGCAAGGGGGGGATGCCGCATTCAACCCTAGCCGGCGCCGGGAACCCAGTGCTCCTTCTCAGCGCAGATCAGAGATGTGTCCCCAAATGGACACATCTCCATACAGTACAATGTTGCTGTCGTTGGGATCATATACTCGATATACAAATATATATATATATATATTGTGATAGGATCATTGGTAAAGTGGTCTGTGGCAGGTACATTTGTCCCAGATTCCTGTCTTATGTGTTTTAAACCCCCAGGAGAAAGTCTGCAGTATAGCAGGCTTGAGTTTCGGCTTTTTGAAAAGCCGGTTTGGGACCTGGGGGTTGTGGGTGAGAGGAGAGGGAGGGCTCCACCCACGGCCACTCCAGGTTTTGGTTCTCGCAGCCTGGTAACAGGCCTGTTAGGGTTTCCACCTGAGAGTGGCCAATATAAGCCTAGTTTGGATAAGGCTGAGTGTCTCATCTGGGAGAGCAGGCAGGGAGTTTGCTCAGAGACACTTGGAAACCTAACTGTGAGTGTTGTGCTGTGCTTTTGTTGCTGGCGAGGGCATTAGGCCCTGCCAGGTTCTGGTAGTGAGGGAACTACCTGTGAAGTTAGTGCCCCGACTGGGCTAGGATTTATATTTATGTTTTCTTTATATTTCTGACATTGTACAATAAAGACTGGCGCCGACCAGCTTGTACTTGCATCCAGACTGGTGTGCTGCTTCCCTGCTGCTGTGTGCGTGTGTAAGGAAGGAGTCCTCTACCCAAGAGAGGGACCCCCTAACCTAACTGTGTCACAATATGGTGGAGAATGCGGGCAACCACACACACTGAAGTTGCAGCAAGAGGAAAACTTTCCATTTAAAAATTAAAGGGACAGACACCCAATTTGTAAGTGTGGAAATAACGCTGTGTCCTTGGAGTCCCATAGAGGAGGCGTCAGCCAATGCTCAGAGAGGCAAGGTTCAGCTTCCAACCTACACCCCAGGACAAAATGGAGGACATTATTAAGGCCTTGCTCCAAGCTACAGCAGCTCAGCAGGAGACAAACAAACTTCAGCAGGAATCTACCAGAGCTCAGCAGGAATCCACCAGGGTGCAACTGTTGGCCTTGGAGACAGCCCAGAGGCAACAACAGGTCACCATCGAGGAAACCTGCCAGGCCATAAAAGAGGTGGTACAGCACCTGCTCGCCCGGCCCAGAGATGTTGCTACTGGTCCTCCCACCCCCACTCACTCCGTACGAGCCAGTCACTTCCTCCAAAAGATGACTTCGGGCGATGATGTGGAGGCCTATCTCACCGCGTTTGAAAGAATGGCCGAAAGGGAGAGTTGGCCCAAGGAGCAGTGGGCAAGTCTGGTGGCACCTTTTTTGTCTGGGGAGCCACAAAAGGCCTATTTCGACTTATGCCTGGCTGATGCCAAGGACTATAAAAAACTAAAACAGGAGATCCTAACTCGCTTGGGAGTCACCACCTTTGTTCGTGCCCAACGGGTCCACCGCTGGGAGTTCCATAGGGACAAGCCTCCACATTCACAAATGCATGACCTCGTCCATCTGTCCTCAAAATGGCTACAGCCCGAGACGCTGACGGGACCACAGATCGTGGAAAGGGTCGTGATGGACCGGTACCTGCGATCATTACCTGTGACTCTGCGGCAAGTGGGTGAGCCATGCAGACCCTAAGTCAGCGGACCAGTTGGTCGAGCTGGTGGAGAGGTACGTGGCGGCTGAGGAGCTGATGAGTATGCCCCACCGAGCCCCGATGGCGCACCGGCGAACTCCCACAGACACTGGTAAGACTGTTCCAGGGGAGAAGGGTGCTGAGCGGTGGAATGTACCTAAGACTGAGGGTGTAGAACCTGGAGACAGGCCGGCCAGGCCAGGAAGGTTCTTGCCCCGTAAACGACTAGACATTAATATGACTCAGTGTTTCCGATGTGGTGGCTTCGGCCATATTGCCGCTAATTGTTCACTTACAACTGAACCTATGCAATGTGATACTGCTCATGTCTACCGCAGGGGGTTTTTCTTTGCACAGACAGCCTGTACGGCTGACCGGCAGGCTGAGACTGATAAGCACATGTGTGTACTCACTGTAGATGGCAACCGAGTAGAGGCACTGTTAGACTCTGGTAGCTTGGTGACACTTATAAAAGCTGAGCTGGTGAACCCCTTGAGGCATACAGGGAAAACTGTTGGTGTGACCTGCATACATGGGGATACTCGATATTATGTTACGGCCGAGGTGAACATCGAGACACCATGTGGCTCTGCTATAGTTTCTGTGGGTTTGGTGCATGGTCTGGTGTACGATGCAATATTGGTGAGAGACTTTGCTCACTTCTGGAAGTTGTGGGAAAGCCGTTTTGTTCCAGAGGTGAACAACCCCGATCCATTTGAGAAGGTTGTCGATATAGTGGAGGAAGGAGTTTCTTCTGAGTCAGAGTTATTCCCTTTTTCTACTATGGTTGGCGAACTAGAGAATGCGTAACGTGACGGTGGCCCACCAACTGATGTGCCTCCCATTGAGGTGGGAAGTGTTGTTGGGCCAGGTGATCGTCTGCCTGATTTAGAGGTCAGAAGAGAGGTCTTTGCCGTGGAGCAGTTGATTGACCCTACTTTGGTAAAAGCCAGGGAGAATGTAAAAGTAGTTGATGGTAAACCCGTAGACCCTGATAGTCCTTTGTCCTATCCCCACATGGCAATGTGTCAGGATTTGTTATATCAGGTGACTAAGAAGGGGGAAGATATTGTGGAACAACTAATAGTTCCCAAAGCCTACAGCAGAACAGTGTTGGATCTGGCCCATGGTCATATAACGGCAGGCCATCTAGGGGTAGAGAAAACCACTGAGCGAATAATGCAGAGGTTTTTCTGGCCCGGGCTTCATAAAGAGGTGTCTGACTTTTGCGCATCCTGCCCTGAGTGTCAGTATCATGCTCCCAGGCCACATTTTAAGGGTCCACTAGTTCCATTGCCTATCATAGAGGTGCCGTTTGAAAGAATAGCGATGGATTTGGTGGGACCCTTAATGAAGTCTGCCAGGGGACACCCAGTATATTCTGGTCATAATGGATTACGCTACCAGGTACCCGGAAGCGATCCCGTTGCGCAATACGTCAACCAAGACCATTGCCAGAGAGCTAGTTCATGTCTTTAGCAGGCTGGGTATACCCAAGGAGATACTAACTGACCAGGGTACACCGTTTATGTCAAAAGTCATGAAAGAGTTATGCCGCCTGTTCAAAATTGAACAGTTAAGAACTTCGGTTTATCACCCCCAAACCGATGGGCTGGTCGAGAGGTTTAACAAGACGTTAAAACACATGCTTAGGAAAGTGGTCGACAAGGATGGTAGGGATTGGGATTACTTATTGCCGTATTTATTGTTGGCCATAAGAGAGGTTCCCCAGTCCTCCACCGGGTTTTCACCCTTCGACTTGTTGTATGGGAGACACCCAAGGGGGTTACTAGACATTGCCAAAGAGACATGGGAGGGGCAGTCTAGTCCTTACAAAACGGAGATTGAGTATGTTTATCAAATGCAGGAGAGAATTGCTGCGGTAGTGCCGATAGTGAGAGAGCACCAGGAACAGGCTCAACAGGCACAGCAGAGGGTATACAACCGCAATGCCCGGTTACGCAGCTTTGCTCCTGGGGACAGAGTGTTAGTGTTGGTTCCCACTGTGGAAAATAAACTTTTGGCTAAATGGCAAGGGCCCTTTGAAATCTTAGAAAGAGTGGGACAGGTCAATTACAAAGTTTACCAGCCGGGGAAAAGAAAGCCGGAACAGATATACCATATAAATCTATTAAAGCCCTGGAAAGATAGAACAGTACTGTCGGCCGTCCGAGCCCCTCCAGTAAATCCAGGGCCCTTAGTTCCCGAAGTGACAGTGGCAAAAACCCTGTCGGCAATTCAACAACAAGAGGTCAAGGAGTTTCTGATTCGAAATAGGGTGCTGTTCTCTGACGTACCTGGGAAAACCTCGGTCATTAAACATGACATCATCACTGACCCAGGGGTTAAAGTTAATCTAAAGCCCTATAGGTTACCAGAAGCACAAAGAGAATCGGTGTCGAAAGAAATTTAAAATATGCTAGAGATAGTTATTGAAGAATCACATAGTGAATGGTCAAGTCCCATTGTGTTGATTCCAAAGCCCGAGTGTGCGTTTCTGCAATGACTTCCGAAAATTGAACAGTGTTTCAAAATTCGATGCCTACCCGATGCCAAGAGTGGATGAACTGATTGAGAGACTAGGGACGGCAAGGTATTTAACCACTCTTGACCTAACCAAAGGGTATTGGCAAGTACCGTTAACCGAGAGCGCCAAACAAAAGACAGCTTTTTCAGCGCCAGAGGGCTTGTTTCAGTACAAGATGTTGCCCTTCGGGCTACATGGGGCACCTGCTACCTTCCAAAGAATGATGGACAGGATTCTAAGGCCCCATAGACGGTATGCGGCTGCTTATCTGGATGACATGGTCATTCATAGTCCTGATTGGCAGTCTCACTTACCCAGGTTACAAGCAGTGTTGGACTCCATCTATAAGGCAGGTTTGACAGCCAACCCAAAAAAGTGTTGTCTAGGCATGGAGGAAGTAAAATATCTGGGATACACCATTGGCAGAGGCCTGATAAAGCCTCAGCTCAATAAAGTTGATGCCATACAAAACTGGCCACGGCCTCTGAATAAGAAGCAGGTGAGAGCCTTCTTGGGAATTACGGGGTACTACAGGAGGTTTATACCCAACTTTGCCACCATGGCAGTCCCACTGACTGACCTGACCAAAGGCAAACAAAAAGTCATGGTAGAATGGAGTCCTGAGGCAGGGAAAGCTTTTCAGGAGTTGAAAGTAGCGTTGTGTTCCCAACCAGTCCTGATGACTCCTAATTTTGAAAGGGAATTCATAGTACAAACCGATGCATCAGAAGTAGGTATAGGAGCGGTCCTGTCCCAGAACAAGGAGGGTGAGGAACACCCTATTTTCTATCTTAGCAGAAAGCTGAATGTACATGAGAGAAACTATGCCACAGTGGAGAAGGAGGCGTTGGCCATAAAGTGGGCGTTAGAGGCTCTCAGGTACTACTTGGTCGGAAGAAAGTTCAAATTGATCACTGACCATGCCCCTTTGAAGTGGATGTCCGAAAATAAGGACAGTAATGCGAGAATTACGAGATGGTTCTTGGCGTTACAAACTTTTAAATTTTCAGTGGAGTTTGCTCAGAGACACTTGGAAACCTAACTGTGAGTGTTGTGCTGTGCTTTTGTTGCTGGCGAGGGCATTAGGCCCTGCCAGGTTCTGGTAGTGAGGGAACTACCTGTGAAGTTAGTGCCCCAACAGGGTTAGGATTTATATTTATGTTTTCTTTATATTTCTGACATTGTACAATAAAGACTGGCGCCGACCAGCTTGTACTTGCATCCAGACTGGTTTGCTGCTTCCCTGCTGCTGTGTGTGTATGTAAGGAAGGAGTCCTCTACCCAGGAGAGGAACCCCCTAACCTAACTGTGTCACAATATATATATGTGTGTATGTATATATTTGTATATCGAGTGTGTGTATAAATATATATATACACACACACACGAACTATATATACATATATATACAAATATACATGTTCAATCAACTAAGCATATATATGTATATACACATATATATGTTTATACACACACATATATATATATACACACAAACTATATATATATATATATATATATATATATATATATATACATACACATACATACATACACACACACATATATATATACACACAAACTATATATATATATATATATATATATACACACACGCATACATACACACACACATATATATATATATATATTACACCTGTATATACACAACTATACATGTTCAATCAATTAAGAACTGCACTGCACTGGGGTTCTATCATCAGCACCTTCCTGCAGGTCCATGCAGCTGTGATCATCGGACCAGGGTGCTCCTGTGATTACGAGGGGAGGCGCTTTTATGATCGTGGGCGGGGGGGGCTGTTGTAATCGTGGGAGGGGGTGACCACATGGTGGCTGTTGTAATCGTAGAGAGGGCGAGTACCCGCGGGGGGTGTTGTGATCGCGGGGGGAGGGGGGGTAGCGGTGGCAGCCACGCACGGGGGTGGGTGGGCTGTTGTGATCGCGCGGGGGGTGTACCCGCGGCTGGGGGTGATCATGGGGGGAGTTGGCGCTCTTGTAACCGTGGGGGGTGCACGCAATGGTCGGGCCGGCCCTCACCGTGACCACAGAGTCACCTGACAGGCTGCACTGCCAGATCGGAGCTGAGCTCCGATCGTTGCAGTGGGGGGAGGGGGGCAGGGGAGCTACAGAGCCGAATGCCCTTAGGCATTCAAGTCGCCCCTAGGCATTTGCTTAGAATGCCTATGCCTAGGGCCGGCTCTGGTCGCAAAACAACGCAAACAGTCAGAAACGCACATTGAGTGGCTGTCTAAATATAATTTTCCAGCAGCCACCAATGACAGAGATACCTCCAGGCCTCTCTGCTACCCTGAACTGTCCCCCAATGTCTGCCCGTGCTGCTGGTCACTGCTGATCTGGCAGAACGGCATGCTGGTCATCCGGTCACTGAAGAGAGGAGCAGCCACCAGGGAAATGTAAAAGAACAGCCCTCAGCGTCACAGTGTATACCTGACGGCTGCTCAGTGAATAACAGCCGTCCCCACAGTTCTTTATAGAGAATGTGATATGGAGCTATTTAACAAGCTCTAAAAAATTTATAGCGTTTTGGAGCCTGTCTCTGTTAATCTTTAGATGGGGTTAGCTCATTGGGAATGTAGTTGGGATCCTGACAGTCAGGATGCCGACGTTCACAATAGCGACTGTGGCATCCCGATCTTTAGATGGGGTTAGCTCATTGGGAATGTAGTTGGGATCCTGACAGTCAGGATGCCGACGTTCACAATAGCGACTGCGGCATCCCGATCTGTAGATGGGTATAGCTCATTGGGGATGTAGTTACACTACTGACAGTGCCATCCCGACTTTCAGAATCCCAACAGATTGCGGAGGTAAGTATTAGGGTCAGGGCTGACTTAGAGTTAGGCTGCAAAAGGGGAGGGTTAGGGTTAGTCTGCAGGATCGGAGGGTTAGGGTTAGGCTGTGGGATCGGTGGGTTAGGGTAAGGGTCATAGTACTTACAAAAATCTGTTGGGGTTCTGACTGTCAGGATGCCGCTGTAGGTATTCTGACTGTCGTGATCCCATACCCAACACGCTAGTTGCCTCTATTGCATAAAGTCTAGCAGAAGAGACCTCTTCTAATACCAGACATCCCGCCCTGCCAGTATGTATGTACACGGCTGGCTGGATGGCTGCACAATAGGGAAATCCCAAAGTATTATGATAACTTTTGCTACTTATTAGTATCAGAACTTACTGAGAGACAGGGATTGGCAAAAATGAGAATAAAAAAAGCTAAATATGTGCCTTCTAATACAGAAAATTCTAAACCAACAAAGTAATATTAAGCTCCAAAACATAATGAGTGCATTAGCTTTGTACCAATGTGTAATAGCAAACCAGGCTTGTCGGGCATAAACAAGAGGTCCCCCCAAAAAATATTCCAAATAAGGATGTGAATTTGCAGGGGACGGGAGAAGATAGAGAGCAGCTGAGCAGTGTCTACCGATACATCAGAACAGTGATAATCAGAACATTGTGACTTTACATTTTCTCAGCGGCTGCTCCTCTCTGCATCCACCTGCAGTGATAGGCTGCAACGCAGACACCGGGGGAGGATACAGGGATGCAGAGGGGCCAGGAGGTTTTTGTAAGATTATCATCCAGCAGCCACCCAGTGGGCATTTCTTACTGGTCGCATCAGATGCAACCATGTCAGGGAAAGCCCAGCCCATGCTTTGGGATCCAATTTCATATTGTAGACATGGTCAAGTTTTCTCTATAAATGCCCATGGAATACAAGGACTATACAGCCATGGCTAAAAGTTTTGAGAATGACACAAGTATTGGTTTCACAAAGTTTGCTGCTTCAGTGTTTTTAGACCTTTTTGTTAGGTGTTACTATAGTATACTGAAGTAAAATTACAAGCATTTCATAAGGGTCAAAGGCTTTTATTGACAATTACATTAAGTTTATGCAAAGAGTCAATATTTGCAGTGCTGACCCTTCTTTTTCAAGACCTCTGCAATTCGCCCTGGCATGCTGTCAATCAACTTCTGGGCCACATACTGACTGATGGCCGCCCATTCTTGTCTAATCAATGCTTGGAGTTTGTCAGAATTTGTGGTTTTTTGTTTGTCCACCCGCCTCTTGAGGATTGACCACAAGTTCTCAATGGGATTAAGGTCTGGGGAGTTTCTTGGCCATGGACCTAAACTTTTGATGTTTTGTTCCCCGAGCCACTAGTTAAAACTTTTGCCTTATGGCTGGATCATCATCATTCTGGAAAAGGCATTGTTCGTCACCAAACTGTTTTTGGATGGTTGGGAGAAGTTGCTCTTGGAGGATGTTTTGGTACCATTCTTTATTCATGGCTGTGTTCTTAGCCAAGGGAGTGGGATCATTCACAATTTTGCTTGAGAAGCAACTCCACACATAAATGGTCTCAGGATGCTTTACTGTTGGCATGACACAGGACTGATGGTAGCACTCACCTTTCTTTCTTCAGACAAACGATTTTCCAGATGCCCCAAACAATCTGAAAGGGGATTCATCAGAGCAAATAACTTTATTGTGTCATTCTCAAAACTTTTGGCCATGGCTGTACGCTACTATTGGTGATGCATATGTGTATTCTGTTCTTCTGTGTGTATATATATAAAACTAAGTAATTTTTACCTTTAAATAATGTACCTTTCAATTAAAGACACCAGGGGGTATACGTTATTAAGCATCGGTGAGTCCCGTGCGAGATGCCCGATGTTTTAAAGTAGCATTAATTTTAAAGGCAAAATAAGGTTGATTTTGCCTTGTAAATGACTGCTACTTTAAAACATCAGGCAGTCTCACACGGGACTTGCCTGTGCTTTAAGTCCGTAACCTATTATATATATATATATATATATATATATCCCCAGGTCTGATTCAGAGTTGCACATAAGTCTGCTTTGTGGACGGATCTCGCAATTTTTAGCAACTGCGCATGCGTCATTGACTGCATATGCAATATTGGGTACCTATGGGTGATTTAGAGTCGAACACATCTCAGCCACAAATTGTAGTACGGTGTGTCCTGATTTCTGGCAACATTTCCAGTTTCAAGGTGGTGTTTTACGTATCTAGCACAGGGAAACAATTCTAAGCAGATTATTTTTAGATATTTTGAACAATCCACACACTTCTGATTTCCTGGTAAGTGAATTTTAAGTTTTGTCAAATTATAACAGGAAAGTGAAACAGGCTTCATACTATAATTGTCATTAAGATAATGTTTTTCTAAACAAGCAATTAGAGAAAAAACATTTGAAAAAACTTAAATATATAGAAACATTTAGTTATTAAAAAAAAGGAACAAAAAACATAAATGCAATTATTGTAGAGATAAAATGAAGATTTGTACTTTAGAGTATACTACCACCCAGTCACGTAATGCTTTTAATGTAGACAATAAACCTTTTACCAATCCATATTTGCATGGTTTCCAAGAGACAGTTTGTTTAGATGCTATTCAAGGATGACAAAAAGATACCTGTCAATAATTTTTGTCTTGAGGCGGGTATCCACTTGCCGAATAAAATGAGCATTTGAATGCTAACAATATCGTTCAATCGCTCATTAATCGTACACAAATCGGGCATGAAAATGTCGGAAACTACCAAAAAATGCGCACTCCGGGTGCTCGTTTCCGACATCAATCATGCTAGTCAATCTGCCGATAATGACATATTGACCATGTTTAGGGATGAGGGAGAGTGCCTACACTGAACGATATGTCGTTCAGTTTAGGCACTGCAGGGGAAGAGGGTAATCGTACTGTTGTTCCAGTATCTGCTAGTGGATACGCACCTTTACAGAAATGTTTTTATGCAAATGGATACAAAAATGGATGATAAACTGATACATAAACTGATTACTTTTCCTGACACCCTTCCTGGGTTATGTGAACAGATTTTTAGTGAAACTTGTGTGGTTATAGGGGCTCTTTATGATGCATTGTAATTGCTGTGTGTTCAATCAGCATAGGCTGACCTCAAAAAAGTGTTCTACTGCTCTTTATGTGTAACAACACACAGAGTACTCCCTGGCACAATTGCCTACTCTACCAGACTGTATGGGAGACTCCTAAATTTCCTAGGAGAGTAGACTAGTCTCACAGATACCACTCGCTTCCTCCATGGTAGTGTACAATGGTGGATAGAGCCGCAATGAGATGACTCTCTCCAGTGATTTCCTATACTGCACCAGTAAAAAGTCGGCAAGTAGGATACAAAGTTACTTCTTTTAACTTGTATGGAAATTATCAGTCTCTGGTTCTGATGTATAAGTTAAGTTGTATAGAAGGTCTTTATACAATAAATATTACACTATGATTAGTCAAGGACTGATATAAGGCTAGACATGACATGACAAGACAGCCATCTTTACCGAATATACAGTAGAATGGATGCTTCATTTAATACAGGTAATTGCTTTACATTTAGCAATGTAACTGTTGAATAATAGTGACTAATGCTGGCCATACACGGTAAGATTTTCTGTCCAAACATCCAACTAGTTGGTTGGTTGGAATGAAAATCTGGTAAGGTATGAAAGCAAATGACAATCAGCAATTTGCTCCCAAACACAGGAAAATGGACAAAAACTGTTGTTTGAACAAATTGTTTAGAGCAAACATTTAACAAACTTGTCTGACGACCATTTTCATCTGTTTTCTGGCATTTAGGAGCAAATTGCTGATCATCATTTACTCCCATATGTTACCAGATTTTCATTCCAACCAACCAACTAGTTGGATGGTTGGACAGAAAATCTTACCGTGTATGGCCAGCATAAGGCCCGTATGCAATTAGAAGTGAAAAGTCCATTGCCGTTGACGCAGTTGGTGTCAGGGAGCGGGCTGGTTCCCGAAACATTGCACCCCAAAACCCCAATTCTGCACTTTTTTCCACCGGGTATTTATAGGCGAAACTTTTTTGCCTATTACACTGCATTGCGTTATCGCACCGGGGGATCACTATGGGTACCCCCGAATAGCCCTGCTAAAGGTATTTGGGTTTTTTAAATGGTCTCAATAGGCGCTATTTAGCGTCTTTCAGCAAGTGGTGAAGAATAGCATTTTGCTTCTTTTTTGGGGGGAAATAAATATTCCCATCAAATATGGGGTACATGAAAATGGGTGCAAGCATATTTTAAAGTTGCTAAAGTAAAGCATTAAAAAGCGCCAAAAACGCACCTTCAGCAAGCACCTGCAATAAAAAATACACCTCCCTCATACTTCCAGACCCCCCCCAAGGCTATTTCGCTAGTTTTAGATTTAGATTTTTTTCGCAAATTTTTTCAAAGTGCTTTTTTGGGGTGTCCTTTGTGGGTTTTTTGACGCAGTTAGTGTCAGGGGGCGTGTCCAAAGGGTGCGGGCTGGTTCCCGAAACATTGCACCCCAAAACCCCAATTCTGCACTTTTTTCCACCAGTATTCATAGGTCGAAACTTTTTCGTCTATTACACTGCACTGCATTCAGCGAAAAGACGGTGAAATTGAATACAGGGATAAATTAAATCGGCGAAAATGATGTCCTCTGCAAAATAGTATCGCCGAAACTGACTTTTCGCTTCTAATTAAATACGGGTCTAAATATATAAAAACAAAAACAAAGGATAAACTGGTGATTTAAGTAGTAACATAGTTGAGTTTCCCTTCAGTGTTCGCACGTGCTATAGTGCGATCTTTACACACTATAGGCAGTGAGTGACACAGTTTAAAAAATAAGCAGGTCCCGCAAGAACGCACCTTGTTGACCTATATGATCTGGCTGTGTGCTGCAGCCAATAGCAATCCTGCTGTGTCTCCCCAACCAATCGCCACCTGAGGCCTTCATCCCTCCCTGCCCTCCATCTGACAGCTGAAGTTCTACACCTGGGTGCTGAGGGACAAGCTGGAGCTACGGAGATCATTTAGCCAGACGCTGCCTTTGTGAAGGACATAACGGTGGTCCTGGATGAGATGACTCTGGTGACCCGGCCGGGGGATACCATGAGTAGGAAGGAGGTAACTACAGCCCCAGTACTGTGTGCCCATAACCCCCTCCTTTCCCCCAGTACTGCTTCAACTGCTGTCTACCCTTATCCCCCTTCCTACCCCCAGCACAGTCCCAGTACTGCCTGCCCTTGCTCCCAGTACTACCCCAACGGCTATCTAATTATTTAACAGAATCATTTGTGTTAAATCTTTTACTATTTAATCCTTGGCATAGGATAAGAAAACTGGAAAATGCTGTTAAAGATACACACAGTATTACCCATGTACACTTTTTATTCTAATATTGGACCCAACAAACAAGCTGAATGAGATGTTTTGCATTTACCACAATTCTAACACTAAAGGATAAATATCCATTTCAAGTTAAATTAAGAAAAAAAGAATGGCAAAATGTTTTGACATAGTTTCCTTAAGATATCACGAATTCTAAGCCAGTAAAGTAAACTTCTCACAATAACATTTCGATAGCAAGTCGATGAATCATTTTCTCTTTGCGTCTCATTGTTTTCAAATACTAATTTGTGTTACTGTTTCCAGAACATACAGCATAAATAAAATAACAACCAAGGGCAAGGTTAAAAGGTACAGAAAGCCGATAGAGAAGCACATTAATCTAAATATTCGGGATAAAGCTAGGCCATATATACACAAATACATCAGGTTACTTGGTTGCAGAAACTAAGTACAAATCCTACAAGCAAACAACCAAAATGGAACATTCACTGGCACACTAGAAATAAACAGAGTTTCTAATTTAATCAGATTTGCTCCTGGGATTATATACATTCTGACAAGCATTCACCCAACAAAATGTAAAGTTTACCTCATTTCAAACAGATCTGCAACACATTAATGAACACGAATAGCAATCAAACTGCTTCTCAAAGTGTGTACCACACAGTAATTTCACAGGCTGTCTCTTGTTTAAGTATTGCATCTTTGTTTTCCTATAAAATATCATACACCATAACCATCCCGATTTTGGAGGAACAATCTTGCTTTTCTGGCACTGTCCCAGTGTCCTGTGCGCGTGCTGCAGTATCGTATGGGGGAGGGGGGGCACTATGTTACCGTTGCTCTGCATACGCGTGACATCCATCTAGTGTCTGCCAGAGTTCTGGGCTCATCCCCTGTGTGATTAAAAACGAGGGTGTGACAAGTGTCATGCCCCCACAACATCATACACCAGTTCACGTGGCCTGGTAGGCATGAAGCCATGCCCACTTCCACGCACACGAGAAGTACCACAGCAGGTTAATTAGAATGTTAGGTAGTATGCAATATAAATAACTAGGAAATAAAATGTTCAATCACTTAGGATCCAAAATATAAAGAAGATTAGAAACAACTGTGGTTAATCAATGTTTTGGGTAACCGATTTTTATGTATATTGCTGCATTATTGACTGTACATAAACATAACCATTTTTGCCAATGTGAGTAAAATGTATGCCATAAATATAACTAGGGAATTCCAGCTTGTAACCACCTTAGTTATGGATGATATTAGTTACCCATAAAAGTCGTCCTTCTGCTTATATTATATAGAAGACATAACAGCCTTAACTTATATATGGTGAAAAGGTGCAACTAAAAACATTGCTTTTTTTTTTTAGGTAACATTAGTATAACATTGATTTTCCACCATTATGATGCATGGTATTTTCGTGCTCTTATATTTCTTTTTCTTTTTTTTTTTACTCTAAGACAGACATGATCATTAATAAAAAAAAATCAGAGCGCGTGTCTGTGCGTGGGTAGTGGAGGTCTTCTACAGCATTGCAAGATCCTTTTTAGAAATCCACTCAGGAAGATCCGATGCACAGAGCTGGCCACTGCAGTTCGTCTTGTATGGCCAAAACCGAGAAGAAGAAAGGGGCTGAAGAGTGAAAAATGGCAACAAAAGCATACATCCGTCAGCCAGAGTGATAAGTAAACACAAAACACCAGCCATAGTTAGAGCCAGGACCACTACTACTCGCTAGGCCCTCCCTCTTGGGTTGTGACACTATCCTACTCCAGTCTGTACTCTGAAACCACATCCTGTGCCAAATGTATCCACTGACGATGATGCTTTTTCCCAAATGCAGCATGTCACCAAACAGAAAAAACCCATAACACAGCCACAAACAGAACAACCGCATACCTATCTTCAAACACACCATGTGGCACTAATAAAAGGGGAAACAATAGGATCGCCTACAGAAAAGGGGAAACCAAAACAAACAACAGACGGCTGCACTGAGTAGTGCACATAAGACACATGCCACAGACAGAGCAGTCAGAGCTAGCACCAGTACCACTCACTAAGTTCTCCCCTCTCGCATTGTGACACAAACTAACCCCAGCTGGCACTCTGCAACTACCTCCTGCAGCACATGTATCCTCTGATTAATTATATAGCAAACTACAAAAACCAATGATGAAGCACATAACTTACAGACAAACTTATACCCAAAGAAGACTAAAATACACTGCCCACTGACTCCACATAATCACCCCCAAGGCACATAAAGCCTCCACCCAACAAGCGAACCTATTTGAAGGTGTAAAAAATCCTGCAAAAGAATTATTTTTATTCCTTTTTTTCTATAAGAAGGAAATATGGGATCCCCCCCCTCCACCAGCAACACTGACCCTAAAGAAACAGCAAGCTTCAGCCAAACCAGAAAGCCAGACAAATGCATTTGGCCCAAGGTACCCACAGGAAGTCCAGAAAAAAACTAGCAGCGGTGGTGCAGAACCACCCAAGCGCACACAGAGAGGCATAACTAGCAAAACCAGCACTGCCAAGCAAACCCACAACACTGTCATGAATGGAAATATGCATAGGAAGAAACATAGCCGCAGGCGCTGAACAAAATGACTCCCCACATCAGGCAACAAAAGCAGGTACACAGCACCCAGCCCAGCATCTGTGCAGGCATTGAATCCTAGAGGGGGAGCAACAAGAGAAGAACCAGAATGGGCAACCCCAAACAACCCAGCATAGGCAAAGAAAGAAGAATAGAAAGAAAAAAAAAAAGACAGTCCAGAAGCACGAAGCTCCTGCACAAAGACAAAACAAGGGAAAGTAAACTGAAGCCACACAACAAAGCACACAACAGGGCATAGAGTGCCCCCAAAGCACCAAAAAAAGAAGGAAATTATAAGGAATCTGAATGAAAAGGCAAGTGTCGTGGTCACAGTAATGGGAAATGGACCTGGGAATGTGGAAAGAGCCTGCGGCCTTATGACAATCCTGCACAGTGAACATGTATGAGCAGCAACCAACACAGATAGAAACAGCGCACACACAGTGAAAAAATCATCCATGCAAAACTACCCCAGTGAAATCCCCAAGCCAAAAAAAAAAAAATGCCACATGGACAAAATACATAATGTAAATGTTGGCACCCTAATAAGTAGCAAGTGAGATGCTCCATTTGTTTTACATGTCATCTAATTCTGTGCTTAACATCATATAACAAGTTGAGTGACAGACACTCACCACAGGTGAGGAAGAAACATTGAAAACAGGATACAGCATCATGTGATATACAGAGTGAGTGGGCTGATGGGTTGAAAGGTAGATGGGGGGAGGGGACCTCATAGCACAGTCACTGTACCTGGAAGGGAAAGGCAAATGGGAAGGCAGGGCAGGCACAGGGAAAACAAAATGGAAAAAAGTGGGTGGTGGGCCACAGAGGGGGAGTGCAATGTAGAGAAAAAAAATTGAAAGGAGCAAAGAGAGAGGATACGGTGGAAAAAGTATGGGGGAGAGCTGGAAGGTGCAGAGGAAGCAGAGCTGGGGAGAGGGGAGTTGCATCAGCAGTGCTGGGAAAATAGCCATAGCTGCTAATCAAAAGGGGAAAGAGAGGGAGGGGGAAGTGTGGGACCATGCAAATCCATGATGAGGTAAAATAGAAAATAGTGCCGTGGGAACAAGAGGGAGCTGACAAAAAGGCCAGGAGGGGGACCCCTCAACTTATGAGGATACCCCCCATTATGAATACTTTTTAGTGTTATTTCACTATTTGTTTTGGGAACTTATTTAGCCTATTTTTAATGTATCTACAGAGGTTTGTTCAGTCATACCTTGGATGGAGCTATGTTATAATGGTTATATTATATATACATATCTGTGCATACCCTGGCTATTCAATCAGTAATTCCTTATTGAGACTATATGTTAAACTGTTTGTGAGTATATGTACATATATGTGTAGATCCTGTTTATTCGTTTCTAGCTAGGTCTTATTTGGGGTGTTTTATCCTCCGAATCATTACCATTTCTTGTTTACAGTTTTTCATGATTGCATTACTTTTTTTTATTTACATTTTACCCTCCTTATATTATTTTCCATTTTTCAATGATTTTTGCTCATCCATATGTCTGTTATGTTTTTATGATCTCCTCCCCCCCTTTTTCTTTTCTTTGTTTCTTTTTCTTCTCTTATTACTCCTATACGATACTGCACTTTTTCGTCTTGCACTTTTTTTAAGTATATTTAGGGCTCATGGGAGGGCCCTACCTTCTCCCTATAACATCACTATGGACATGCGGCTCACCTTTGCCGCACCCCTCCAGGGTCTTGTACCCATTTGCTGACCTATGTGCTTTCTTAGTGCATAGTTCCCCTCCCCTTTGTCAGCACTCATGGCCTTGGACTTATGCCACTTGGCCGACCTACCTCCCCTCACCGGTTTCCCTTACCTCTATATATACCTGATGACGTGCTACTTTTGTTTATCTTTCCATCTTCAATTGTTTTCTTTTCTGGCTTTCCTCTCAACCATTGCGCATGGGTCTTAAGGTACTCTCCTTCAACGTGAAGGGCCTCAACAGCCCCCCAAAAAGGCAGCAAACTTTTTATCACCCTTAATACATATAAGGGAGACCTAAAATGCCTCCAAGAAACCCACTTATTGCGAACCCTCCATTGAGAACTCTGCTTTAAAGCCTATCCCACCACCTACCATGACCCGCCACCTCACTTTGATATGATCAAATCTTATGAGAATAAATAGGGCCGCTTCCTTGTCCTCATTGGCACTCTTAACAATACCCTATGTACTCGTTAACGTATATGCCCCTAACCAAGCCCAGCCTGCCTTTTTCACTAAGCTAGATGCCCTCCTCACTCGTAAACGTCAGGGCTCCCTTATTGTATCTGGTGATTTTAACGCAGTTCTGAACCCTTCACTGGATAGATCTACCCTGGGGGCCACTGACTCCAACTGGATGGACCTCCGTATTTCCAAGGCACTTCTTGGTCTCATGACTCCTGATGGGTTAGAGAACCCCTTACTCAGGACTACACCTTTTTCTCCTCTGTACACAACTCATACTCCCGCTTAGACATGATCCTGCTCAGCCACGACCTAGTCCTATGAGTTATGGATGTTAGAGTCCACCCTTTGATCTGGTCTGACCATGCCCGTTTCGGCTGACCTCTCCTGTATCAGCGAATGTTCTCGTTCAATGACATGGCGTTTAAATGATACTATTCTTCATTTTCGGGATGAAATTACCAGTCTCAACATCCTTCTTACAGATTATTTTCAATTAAAAGCTCTCCCAGGCACCTCTTCCTTCACCCTCTGGTTGGCTTATAAAGCTCTTCTAAGGGGCACCTGATTAGTATGTTCTCTAGGAATAAAAAAAAACTTTCTGACTCGTACTAATTCCCTTTCTATTCGTTTCCAACAACTGGAGTCACAACATAAACAGTTCCCTAGCCCTTCCCTTAAACAGGAGCTTACCACTGTTCGGCATTCTCTTAGTCTACTTTTCTCCCAACACACTGCTAAACGTCTTAAATGGTTACGCCAAACCTTTTATGAAAAGGGAGATCAGGTTAATAAGATTTTTTCATCTAGGCTCCGTTGGGCACAAACCCATAAATATATCCTCATGATTAAAAATTCCAAAAATCACCTTCTTCACAACCCAGCAGTAATTCGTTCTGAATTCCAGAGCTTCTACAGTAACTTGTACAATCTGCAGTCTACCTCACCCCCTACTTTTGTCCCACCCACTAAAGCGGCAATCCAAGAATTTCTTTCCACTGCCAACCTTCCTCAGTTGTCCCATGAGGCGATCGAATGTTTGAGTATGGAAATCTCAGAGGAAGAAATTGATATTTCCATTAAACAACAGAAGTCCGGCAAGTCCCCTGGGCCTGACGGCTTTACAGCCGCATATTATAAAAAAATCATGGGACATCTAGTTCCCCACCTGCACTCTCTTTTTAATAATGTTCTACATGGGGGCTCCTTTGCTGCGGATATGCTTGATGCCAGGATTGTTGTGATACCTAAGGAGGGTAAGGACCCGCACAATTGTACTAGCCATAGGCATATCTCCCTCCTCAGCCTAGATATCAAAATCTATGCAAACATTTTAGCTAATAGACTTAACCAGGTCCTTCACTCCTTGGTCCACTATCAGGTTGGCTTTGTGCCGAGGCATCAAGCTCGGGATAATACCCGTAGGACCATAGACCTAATCCATATCATAAACTCTAGGAGATCCCCAGCTGTTATCCTTATTCTCGCGACTGAAAAGCATTCGATAGGACCTCCTGGAGCTTTGTGTTACAAATCCTACAATCATTTGGCATATCGGGAGACTTCCTGTCTGGTGTCATGGCTCTATATTCTAGTCCACAGGTTCTCAAACTTGGTCCTCAGGACCCCAAACGGTGCATGTTTTCCAGGTCTCCTCATAAAATCACAGGTGAAATAATTAGTTCCACCTGTGGATCTTTTAAAATGTGTCAGTGATTAATGAATACACCTGTGCACCTGTTAGGTTACCTGGAAAATGTGACCTGTGTGGGGTCCTGAGGACCGAGTTTGAGAACCACTGTTCTATTCCCTCCGCTACTGTCTCCATAAACGGTATCCCATCCGACCGTTTCCCTATCTCAAATGGGGAAACAAAGGGCTGCCCTTTGTCCCCTTTGATCTTCGCCCTGGTGATAGAGCCTCTGGCGTCTCTCATCCGACTGAACCTTAGTATCCATGGAGTACAGGTTGGGAACAATTTTGGATTTCCTTACCCAACCTTATATAGATATAACATTAACTTCTCTAAATTGGAGGCCATGCTCCTCCATATCGCCCATCAAGACATTGAGGACCTTAAATCCTCCTACAACTTTAAATGGCAACATAGAAAAAAATCAAATATCTTGGGATCTCTCTGACATCCCGATATGATTTATTATATCAGGAAAATTTTCCACAGCTTTTTATGAAGCTTCAAGCAGATTTGGTCTCCTGGAAACAGCTTATACTCTTGTGGCTGGCCAGGATCATCACAGTCAAGATGAGTATTCTCCCTAAATGGCTCTACCTCTTCCAGACCCTCCCAGTAGCAGTTCCCCTTACCCTCCTTCACAATTTTCAGAAATCTGTCAACCGTTTTATCTGGAATGACAAATCCCCTCGACTATCCTTAAAAAGCCTATCTCCAAGGGAGGTAGAGGTCTCCCTGATTTTAAGCTCTACTATCTGGCCTCACACTTTTCCCAAATTGTTTCCTCTTGTTTCCACATGAAACGACCTCCTGGCTTGATATTGAATCCAATTATGTCAACTTCCCGGACCTTTCTTCCCTGTGGGGGCTACAGAGGAAACACTGTCCTCCTCCCTCCAACCTTCTTCCAACTATTAAATTCTTCTTACTATTAACACCTGTCACATCTGAGACTGGAGAAGAGGACGTGGTGGGCCTAAGTTGGGGAAAGAAGCGGAGACGAGGGGCCTGGATGTATGTTCTCCTCATCCACAGGTCTTGAGTGTTGGCGAGACCTGGGCAAAGGTGCAGAGTCTAACCCACAGGATGGTGTTCGCCAGTGACCCCCCCAATTGGGATATGGGCTTAGCTGCACCCCGTGAGCAGGTCGCAGTCCTTTGACCAGGTACCCAAGCCCTGCAGGGATAGAGACACTACACCTGTGGCCCAGCGAGGATATGCCTGCTTAGGCACCAAACAGTCCCTTAAAACACTGTATAGAAAACACCTTGACACGAGGATCAAATGTCAATAAGGTTTTCAAGTGGGAAGCAACTCACGGTTACTTGAGACGTCACCAGAGATAGAAGGCACACGGGTAGAGGTGGTATACGTTGTAGCACGGATGTTCACTGGAGACGTAAGGCACACAGGTGGGGATGGTAACACTGCTGCACGGGTATTCACCACAGACGTATAGGCACACAGGTAAAGGTGGGTACACTGCTGCACGGGTATTCACCAAAGACGTATAGGCACACAGGTAAAGGTGGTAACACTGCTGCACGGGTATTCACCAGAGACGTATAGGCACACAGGTAAAGGTGGTAACACTGCTGCACGGGTATTCACCAGAGATGTATAGGCACACAGGTAAAGGTGGTAACACTGCTGCTGTACGTGTGAATAGGAACCTGGACCGGGAACTCACTAAAGCACGCTAGGAGACAACCGTTGTTCAGGCAATTTCCCATAACCTGTGGAACAGTTTTATACCCAGGGGAACCTTAGACAGGTGCACAGCATCAGCTGAAAACGGGCCTATCAGGGAGAAGGGTCTAGTCACATGGGCCGACTGTCATGGCGGCGCCCATGTCCGGATTTGCGATGCCGGACACCAGCCCTCCAGGAAGCCACAGCATGCGGGGACAATACTCAGCTTCTCTCCCGCCGTCGCGCAGGCCGACCGACCACCCAGGAAGAGAGGGGAAGCCGGCTTTGCGGTAAGCGGGCGCCGATCCCCGGCTGAGCCCTGACACCACCCCTATATCTCTTCTTACCCCCATATGGCATAACCCCCAACTTCCCCCAAGGTTTGCATGCAGCCCACATGAAGTAGTGGATAACTATATCCCTTAAATTTCCTGCTGATTTTAGCTCACAAAGACTTTGGCTATCTCTCTCATACCTACAACTGCAATCTCTAGCCCCACTCCTAAATCCCTTTGAATAAATCTAAATCCAGCACTTTTTAAGCTCTTTACCACAGGCCCCGCTTATCTGCAATCTCACCCCCTTTGAACGACTCTGCAAACATTGCCCCATGTCTAAAGGAATGATTTCTCAAATCTACAGTATTCTCATCGATGCTGCCCTCCCTACTAATAGTCCCCATGAATCCTCCTGGGAGATGAACCTCGGCCCTCCACCCAACGAGGAGGCTTGGGATGACATGAGACTGGCAATTGCTAAAACCTCTATCTCTACTCACCTTTAAGAAACTTCTTACAAATTATACTACCCTTGGTACTATACCAGAGTACGGCTCTCTCATATGTTCCCCTCTTTTTCATCCCTCTGTTGGAGAAACTGTGGCCTCCGGGGTACCCTAGCCTATATCTGGTGTACCTGCCCAGTCCTCAAACCTTTCTGGACTTTGGTTCATACTCTTCTGAATAATATATTTGAGGCCCCAATTGCGAAGGACCCATGGACCTTCCTTTTAAGTTACTCCCCTCCTGATCTTAGTAAGCACTCTGTTAAATTGTTATCCCACATTTTAGTCGCTGCTAGAAGTTTAATTGCTCGCAACTGGAATAACCCTCTTCCGCCATCCCTCTCTGCCCTAAAGTTACAAATCCAGCATATAGCAGAGATGGAAAATATCACCTACTAACTTCTTGATAGAGGCCATATGTTCTCTCAGGTGTGGGTTCCATGGCTTCTGTACGATGGCACTTCGCCACCTTTACTACCCATGTGTGATTCATGCGCGATGGATGGGTCCTCTCTCCCTGCTCCGACCTTTCCACGACAAACCCCCCTGACTAACTAAATATTTTTTTTTGCTGTTCTCTAAGTAACACCCCTTTCCTCTTTCCCAAGTCTCCTGCCCAGCAACTGGTACTCTGCTTCCCTTGGTAGTCCTGTTTCCGTCCCCCCCCCTACACCTCCCCCCTCCCTTTCCTTCTACCAACCTGTTTATATGCCTTCTGTTTTCTGTTCAACTTTATCTTATTTACAAAACAGCTCATTTGTAATGCTTAGTATATTTGTGTCTTTTCATGTTTGTTTCTGTGAGCTTTCTAAATAAAGAATTAATAAGAAAAAAAGGGAAGGAGGAGGGAGGAGAAGTCGCATGGGAACAAGCATTCTGGAGAGCGGAGTTGATGACAACGAAAGGGTAAGGGGAGACATACCACACTGCCATGTGGGGGTGAGGGTGCTAAAATAAGCCACCAGTCAAGCAACCAGCCTGTGACGGGGATCACCCCCGACAGTCTCCTGAGTGCATGAGGCTAAAGAATTTCTCATAAGTAATATAGATTTGTTTTCTGACATACCTGGTAAAACAACAGCCATTAAACATGACATAATCACTGAACCAGGAGTTAAGGTTAACCTAAAGCCCTTTAAAATACCTGAAGCCCAATGGGAATCAGCGTTGAAAGAAATGTAAAAACTGTTGTAGCTATATATAACTGAAGAGTCACATAGCGAGTGGTCAAGTCCCATTATACACCTTTAGAAACCTGATAGGAGCTTACACTTCTGTCAATTGAATAGTGTGAATTAAAGGGCGGTACTATAATTTCCTCATTATTGTGGAAACTAGATACCACTGCCCTACACCTATGAAAAATCAGAAAGGGAGGGCGACATGAGAGAGCCCCCGAATCTGACACCCTTCTGGCCGAAACAATGGCCAGAAGAAACACAGTCTTAGCTGTAAGCCATTTGAAATCCACTGAGCCCAGTGGTTCAAATGGTGGTCCTTGGAGAGCCCTCAGGACCACAGCCAAATCCCAAGGAGCCACTGGTGGAACAAAGGGAGGCTGAATGCGAATTACACCTTGCAGAAAGGTGCGGACATCAGGAAGAGTAGCAATCCTATGCTGAAACCACACTGACAGGGCAGAAACTTGCACCTTCAGGGAAGCAAGGCGAAGACCGTGATCTAAGCCCGCCTGTAGGAAAACCAAAACCCTGGATATCCTAAACACCTGAGGATCATAACCTCTAGGGCGACACCATTCAAAGAAAGCATGCCACACACTGTGGTAAAT
The DNA here is from genome assembly GCA_031769625.1 of Taudactylus pleione. Lineage (NCBI taxonomy): Eukaryota > Metazoa > Chordata > Amphibia > Anura > Myobatrachidae > Taudactylus > Taudactylus pleione. Next base: position 4,139,702 of record JAUIMM010000396.1, read on the forward strand.
TCTTGCAGAAGCAGGCTTCCGAGCTCTGAGCACGGTGCTAACTACAGAGCTGGAAAAACCCCAGGACCTTAAGAGGGCTGTCTCAACAGCCACGCCGTCAAAGACAGACAACCCAGGTCCGGGTAATGGCAAGGACCATGAGACAACAGGTTCGGTTGTTGAGGCAACAGCATCAGAGTGTCTATGGAGAGACTCCGAAGATCTGAGTACCAGTGAAGTCTGGGCCATGCTGGAGCTATCAACAGGAGCGTGCCGCCTTCTTGCTTCAATTTTCGAATCACTTGAGGTAGAAGGGAGAACGGAGGGAAGAGGTACGCAAACCGGAAGGTCCATCAGACCAACAGAGCATCCACCAGAAGAGCCTCCGTGTCTCTTGTTCTTGACCCGTACACAGGCAGCTTGTTGTTGTGTCGGAAGGCCATGAAGTCTATCTTTGGAAGACCCCACTTGTTCACCAGGAGTTGAAACACCTCCTGGTGAAGAGACCATTGTCCTGGATGCACGTCTTGAGGGCTGAGAAAGTCTGCTTCCCAGTTGAGGACTCCTGGTATGAACACTGCCGAGATGGCAGGGAGATTACCCTCTGCCCAGGCCAGAATGCGGGACACCTCTGTCAGTGCCGCCTGATTTCTTGTTCCTCCTTGGCGGTTGATGTAAGCCACCGTGGTGGCGTTGTCCAACTGTACCTGCACGGGCTTTCCATGGAGAACGTGTCTTGCATGCTGTAGAGCTTTGAATACTGCCCGAAGTTCCAAGATGTTTATTGGAAGTGCAGATTCTGCTGGTGTCCACCTGCCCTGGCACAAGTGTGGACCTGTCACTGCTCCCCAGCCTCGGAGACTGGCGTCCGTTGTCAGAAAGACCCAGTTCGCCCACCCAAAAGGGGCGTCCCCTGTTCAGGTGAACCATCTGTAGCCACCAGGCCAGACGTACCTCCGGAGAAAGCACCATGGTTCTGTGTCTTTTTTTTGAATTTTAATATCTTTATTTTTGAAGCAATGAATGGTACAGCAAGATATAACAATCATAATATCAAATTACATATAACATTAAGACGAGAAGTGTAACATGTAATCCAAAAAACAAATAAAAAAAAACAAACAAAAAAACTACAAATATTAGCATAGGGTCGTCAACTATACCAATTTACATTATGATATGAATATTGAGAAACAAATGAGTCCAATAGATAATGGTAATCTTATAGCATGGAGTGTACATAGTGAGCATAACAATTAAATAACACCATCGTCCCAATATATAATCAGAGGAACTGATCAAAACAACTGAAGAGAAAAAGAATTGTGCTCGCCCTCTCTCCCCCGACCCCATAGCAATAGCTGAAAAATTAGAGGACAATGGGTGGATCACCCTCTACCATGCGTGTCATATACCAAACAGTATTGGATAATGAACCATTAAGTTGAGTTCTAACAGCACTAGATAACGTTGTGATATAGCTCTCCCATACACCAAAAAATTGTTCCACTTTCCTGTCGCCCTCCAACATTACTCCCACCCATTCCATCCGGAAAAGATAAAAGAGTTTATCTTTGAATAACGACAAAGATCGCGATTATCCAAATTTGTAAAATAGACTTACGGGCTGCTGCACTACTTGCAAGCAGCAATTTTTTACCACCTCTAGAAATATTTTGACCTCTCGGAGAAATACCAAAGAGCGCCCATTCAGGAGTTAAGGGCAGGTAATTTACTAAATGTTCAGTTGAGAAGTTAATGGTCTGTGTCTTTATCCGATGGGGCAACCCACTCCATCTGTAAAGGATCAACTGCTGCAGAGGTCTGGAGTGAAACTGGGCATATTCCACCATGTCGAACATCGACACCATGGAGCCCAGTAACCTCATTGCTGAGTGAATAGACACTCGGCGGCTCTGAAGGCAACTGCGTACCTTTGCCTGTAATGCAGAGATCTTTTCCTCCGTCACAAAGATCCTCTGTTGTTGGGAGTCCAACAGGGCTCCGAGATGGAGCATCCTCTGTGAGGGAACCAGGGAGGACTTCTTCCAGTTTATCAACCAGCCGTGATTCTGCAACACAGATATTGTCAGCTGCAGATGGTGCTGAAGGATCTCTGGAGACCCTGCTAACAACAGAAGGTCATCCAGATAGGGCAACAAGCGGACCCCCTGCATCCACAAGTGGGCTGCCATGACTTTGGTAAACACTCAAGGCACTGTGGCCAGACCAAAGGGTAGTGCATGGAACTGGAAATGGTGGTTGAGTACTGCAAACCTGAGGAATTGCTGGTGTGAAGGAAGAAATATACTGCGCTCAACACTGTATATCATAAATAATCAAAAATTTGAATATAAGTAGGTTTGCTGTCTGATTAAACAGGAGGCTTCAATAATGTAAAAGTTTTAATACATATATCACATATGAATAATGAACATACAACAAATAACACTGAGTATTTAGTAAAACCACAATTATCTAATTCTCAAATGAGAGGTCTCTGGCTAGGAGACGAGGTAGCAGTATATTCGTGTTGCACAGGTTACTGTATATAACAGGATCCCTATAAATTGATATATGATCACATAGTGGTAAATAGCTGTCACTAGCAGAAAAAGCTTCTTATATTTGATACTCATGTATCTATTCATATAGAGTTCTCAACACACTATGGACCTCATTCAGAGGCGGTCGTTAAATGCAAGCGGTCGCCCTGAATGAGGGTGGCCGCTTGCATCTTGTAGTGCCGCCTCTTGGTCGATCGCTAAGCTCCGACGTGCACATGCCCAGAGGGGGAACATCGACCCGGTTGCGAGCGCTCAGCGCTTGCGACCGGGTCTGAATGACCCCCTATGTATCTAAATGATTGTTATTTTGTGTCCACGTTTCCGCTGTCAGCGTAATAATATTTATACCCAATTTCACAAGCAGTTATAGCAAGAAGAAAGGTTTAAATGAATGTTTTCTTCACTACTGGCGTCCCAGTGTGAGAATGTATCCGCACTTGGAAAAATAATTCAAATAGGTATGGTAGATAAATAGAATAAAAACCTTTCCAAGAAACGAGTTCACGCTGTCATCTGCCCTGGTTCTATTCGTCTCTGTTCTCACATGCCGCAATGGGAGGACAGACAGCCGTATAGGCGAAAAACAGCAAGCCTTCACACCTTGTTCGTGCTAGCAGACGCCCTGGTTTTAAATGACTCTGGCCGTATAGAGCCGCGTGAGGCGGTGGACCCAGAGCCGTGGAGCTGAAGTGGTAAGCTGGATAGGTGGGTGGTCAGATGCAGTGTATGAGCGGACGGAAATTGACAAGACACAGTGAATACTGTTGGTGTGGAGACCTCGTTTGCCTGGATTGCGTCAACGCGTTTCGGCCAGTATACCACCGGGACTTTCTCAAGACTGTGTACCGTAACTTTTGATACCTCCTTAAAACCTTCCAGGCATCACGATGATTGCATAATAGATTATTAACACCTAAATGACAACCAAATAGAATCACTGATCTTAATTTGTTCATATTCCCTTGAAGCTTTTTGTTTCTTTAATCAATCAGTTATGTCAATTCAAGTGGTTATTAGCTTACTCTATATTGGTACATACATTAAATAAATAGTATACTGGTACACACATTAAATAAAATATCATTTTAATAATAATTCAGAAAATATTTAAAACATTTAAAATAACAGTAATAAATAAATTATTTAGAAATAATACGAAATAAAATAATAGAAAAAATTATATGAATAAATAAATAATTAATTTAATAAAGTGGCCTCCTGTTTAAAGAACAGATGTTCTAATGACAATATGGATCTCATATAGAATTAGAGACTGGAACAATATTTTTATGAACTGTACTATAATAACAAATACAGAGGAAGAAGAAGAGGAAGAAGAATATATAACCATAAACACATACTTACAATTAAATATATATATATATATATATATATATACACGGTGTATATGTATGTATGTATATATATATATATATATATATATATATATATATATATATATATATATTATATATATATACACACATACATACATAAATGTGGATAGATACATAATGCACATATACACACGCACACACATACACGTGTGTGTGTGCACTCATATACACCCACAAACTTATAGTTCTTTTACAAGGGAAATGGTGTGTGATAGGATCACTGGTAAAGTGGTCTGTGGCAGGTACATTTGTCCCAGATTCCTGTCTTATGTGTTTTAAACCCCCAGGAGAAAGTCTGCAGTGTAGCAGGCTTGAGTCTCGGCTTTTTGAAAAGCCGGTATGTACCTGGGGGTTGTGGGTGAGAGGAGAGGGAGGGCTCCACCCACGGCCACTCCAGGTTTTGGGTCTTAGCCTGGTAACAGGCTTGTTAGGGTTTCCACCTGAGAGTGGCCAATATAAGCCTAGTGTGTATAGAGCTGAGTGTCTCACCAGGGAGAGCAGACAGGGAATTTGCTCAGAGACACTTGAAAACCTAACTGTGACTGTTGTGCTGTGCCTTTGTTGCTGGTGGGGGCATTAGGCCCTGCCAGGTTCTGGTAGTGAGGGAACCACCTGTGAAGTTAGTACCCCGACAGGGCTAGGATTTATGTTTATGTTTTCTTTATGTTATTTCTGACACTGTACAATAAAGACTGGCGCCGACCAGCTTGTACTCGCATCCAGACTGGTGTGCTGCTTCCCTGCTGCTGTGTGTGTGTGTGTAAGGAAGGAGACCTCTACCCAGGAGAGGGACCCCTAATCTGACTGTGTCACAATATGGTGGAGAATGCGGGCAACCACACACTGAAGTTGCAGCAAGAGGAAAACTTTCCGTTTAAAAATTAAAGGGACAGACACCCAATTTGTGAGTGTGGAAATAACGCTGTGTCCTTGGAGTCCCATAGAGGAGGCGCCAGACAATGCTCAGAGAGGCAAGGTTCAGCTTCCAACCTACACCCCAGGACAAAATGGAGGACATTATTAAGGCCTTGCTCCAAGCTACCGCAGCTCAGCAGGAGACTAACAGACTTCAACAGGTCGCCATTGAGGAAACCCGCCAGGCCTTAGCGGAAAACAGCCAGGCCATAAGAGAGGTGGTACAGCATCTGGTCGCCCGGCCCAGAGAGGTTACTACTGGTCCTCCCACCCCCACTCACTCCGTACGAGCCAGTCACTTCCTCCAAAAGATGACTTCGGGCGATGATGTGGAGGCCTATCTCACCGCGTTTGAAAGAACGGCCGAAAGGGAGAGTTGGCCCAAGGAGCAGTGGGCAAGTCTGGTCATACTTATAAAAGCTTAGCTGGTGAACCCCTTGAGGCGTAAGGGGAAAACTGTTGGTGTGACCTGGATACATGGGGATACTCGATATTATGTTACGGCCGAGGTGAACATCGAGACACCATGTGGCTCTGCTATAGTTTCTGTGGGTTTGGTGCATGGTCTGGTGTACGATGCAATATTGGGGAGAGACTTTGCTCACTTCTGGATGTTGTGGGAAAGCCGTTTTGTTCCAGAGGTGAACAACCCCGATCCATTTGAGAAGGTTGTCGATGTAGTGGAGGAGGGAGTTTCTTCTGAGTCAGAGTTATTCCCTTTTTCTACTATGGTTGGCGAACTAGAGAATGCGGAGCGTGACGGTGGCCCGCCAACTGATGTGCCTCCCATTGAGGTGGGAAGTGTTGTTGATCGTCTGCCTGATTTAGAGGTCAGAAGAGAGGTCTTTGCCGTGGAGCAGTTGAATGACCCTACTTTGGTAAAAGCCAGGGAGAATGTAAAAATAGTTGATGGTAAACCCGTAGACCCTGATAGGCCTTTGTCCTATCCCCACATGGCAATGTGTCAGGATTTGTTATATCAGGTGACTAAGAAGGGGGAAGATATTGTAGAACAACTAATAGTTCCCAAAGCCTACAGAAGAACAGTGTTGGATCTGGCCCATGGTCATATAACGGCAGGCCATTTAGGGGTAGAGAAAACCACTGAGCGAATAATGCAGAGGTTTTTCTGGCCCGGGCTTCATAAAGAGGTGTCTGACTTTTGCGCATCCTGCCCTGAGTGTCAGTATCATGCTCCCAGGCCACATTTTAAGGGTCCACTAGTTCCATTGCCTATTATAGAGGTGCCGTTTGAAAGAATAGCGATGGATTTGGTTGGACCCTTGATGAAGTCTGCCAGGGGACACCAGTATATTCTGATCATAATGGATTATGCTACCAGGTACCCGGAAGCGATCCCGTTGCGCAATACGTCAACCAAGACCATTGCCAGAGAGCTAGTTCATGTCTTTAGCAGGCTGGGTATACCCAAGGAGATACTAACTGACCAGGGTACACCGTTTATGTCAAAAGTCATGAAAGAGTTATGCCGCCTGTTCAAAATTGAACAGTTAAGAACTTCGGTTTATCACCCCCAAACCGATGGGCTGGTCGAGAGGTTTAACAAGATGTTAAAACACATGCTTAGGAAAGTGGTCGACAAGGATGGTAGGGATTGGGATTACTTATTGCCGTATTTATTGTTGGCCATAAGAGAGGTTCCCCAGTCCTCCACCGGGTTTTCACCCTTCGACTTGTTGTATGGGAGACACCCAAGGGGGTTACTAGACATTGCCAAAGAGACATGGGAGGGGCAGTCTAGTCCTTACAAAACGGAGATTGAGTATGTTTATCAAATGCAGGAGAGAATTGCTGCGGTAGTGCCGATAGTGAGAGAGCACCTGGAACAGGCACAGCAGAGGGTATACAACCGCAATGCCCGGTTACGCAGCTTTGCTCCTGGGGACAGAGTGTTAGTGTTGGTTCCCACTGTGGAAAATAAACTTTTGGCTAAATGGCAAGGGCCCTTTGAAATCTTAGAAAGAGTGGGACAGGTCAATTACAAAGTTTACCAGCCGGGGAAAAGAAAGCCGGAACAGATATACCATATAAATCTGTTAAAGCCCTGGAAAGATAGAACAGTACTGTCGGCCGCCCGAGCCCCTCCAGTAAATCCAGGGCCCTTAGTTCCCGAAGTGACAGTGGCAAAAACCCTGTCGGCAATTCAACAACAAGAGGTCAAGGAGTTTCTGATCAGAAATAGGGTGCTGTTCTCTGACGTACCTGGGAAAACCTCGGTCATTAAACATGACATAATCACTGACCCAGGGGTTAAAGTTAATCTAAAGCCCTATAGGTTACCAGAAGCACAAAGAGAATCGGTGTCGAAAGAAATTAAAAATATGCTAGAGTTAGGGGTTATTGAAGAATCACATAGTGAATGGTCAAGTCCCATTGTGTTGATTCCAAAGCCCGACGGGAGTGTGCGTTCCTGCAATGACTTCCGAAAGTTGAACAGTGTTTAAAAATTCGATGCCTACCCGATGCCAAGAGTGGATGAGCTGGTTGAGAGACTAGAGACGGCAAGGTATTTAACCACTCTTGACCTAACCAAAGGGTATTGGCAAGTACCGTTAACCGAGGGCGCCAAACAAAAGACAGCTTTTTCAGCGCCAGAGGGCTTGTTTCAGTACAAGATGTTGCCCTTCGGGCTACATGGGGCACCTGCTACCTTCCAAAGAATGATGGACAGGATTCCAAGGCCCCATAGACGGTATGCGGCTGCTTATCTGGATGACGTGGTCATTCATAGTCCTGATTGGCAGTCTCACTTACCCAGGGTACAAGCAGTGTTGGACTCCATCTATAAGGCAGTTTGACAGCCAACCCAAAAAAGTGTTGTCTAGGCATGGAGGAAGTAAAATATCTGGGATACACCATTGGCAAAGGCCTGATAAAGCCTCAGCTTAATAAAGTTGATGCCATACAAAACTGGCCACGGCCTCTGAATAAGAAGCAGGTGAGAGCCTTCTTGGGAATTACGGGGTACTACAGGAGGTTTATACCCAACTTTGCCACCATGGCAGTCCCACTGACTGACCTGACCAAAGGCAAACAAAAAGTCATGGTAGAATGGAGTCCTGAGGCAGAGAAAGCTTTTCAGGAGTTGAAAGTAGCGTTGTGTTCCCAACCAGTCCTGATGACTCCTAATTTTGAAAGGGAATTCATAGTACAAACCGATGCATCAGAAGTATGTATAGGAGCGGTCCTGTCCCAGAACAAGGAGGGTGAGGAACACCCTATTTTCTATCTTAGCAGAAAGTTGAATGTACATGAGAGAAACTATGCCACAGTGGAGAAGGAGGCGTTGGCCATAAAGTGGGCGTTAGAGGCTCTCAGGTACTACTTGGTTGGAAGAAAGTTCAAATTGATCACTGACCATGTCCCTTTGAAGTGGATGTCCGAAAATAAGGACAGTAATGCGAGAATTACGAGATGGTTCTTGGCGTTACAAACTTTAACATTTTCAGTGGATCATAGGCCAGGAAGCCAGCTGGCCAATGCAGATGCGTTGTCACGCGTTCATTGTTTGGGGGCTTCAGTTGTTCCGCCCCACAGGTCGAAACAAAGGGGGGGGGATATGTGATAGGATCACTGGTAAAGTGGTCTGTGGCAGGTACATTTGTCCCAGATTCCTGTCTTATGTGTTTTAAACCCCCAGGAGAAAGTCTGCAGTGTAGCAGGCTTGAGTCTCGGCTTTTTGAAAATCCGGTTTGGGACCTGGGGGTTGTGGGTGAGAGGAGAGGGAGGGCTCCACCCACGGCCACTCCAGGTTTTGGGTCTTAGCCTGGTAACAGGCTTGTTAGGGTTTCCACCTGAGAGTGGCCAATATAAGCCTAGTGTGTATAGGGCTGAGTGTCTCACCAGGGAGAGCAGACAGGGAGTTTGGTCAGAGACACTTGAAAACCTAACTGTGACTGTTGTGCTGTGCCTTTGTTGCTGGTGAGGGCATTAGGCCCTGCCAGGTTCTGGTAGTGAGGGAACCACCTGTGAAGTTAGTGCCCCGACAGGGCTAGGATTTATGTTTATGTTTTCTTTATGTTATTTCTGACACTGTACAATAAAGACTGGCGCCGACCAGCTTGTACTCGCATCCAGACTGGTGTGCTGCTTCCCTGCTGCTGTGTGTGTGTGTAAGGAAGGAGACCTCTACCCAGGAGAGGGACCCCTAATCTGACTGGGTCACAGGTGGTACATATCGATTGGCCCACATTTACCTATAATATTAATTGCTGGTGTGCCTAGATAATAGGGACATGCAGGTAGGCATCCTGAATGTCCAACGACACCATGAATCACCAGGCTCCATTGCCAATATAATGGAACATAGGGTCTCCATCCTGAACCGAGGAACCCTCAAGGACTTGAGGTTGAGGATGGGCTGGTAAGACCCATTGGGCTTCTGTACCAGAAAGAGATTGGAATAGTATCCCCAGGCACTATAACTCCAGCCTGGAGCATAGAGTGCAACACTTTCTGGAGTTCCCGGGCCTTGTCCTGATTCAACTGAAGGCCTGTGGTGAAAAACCGGCTGGGAGGCCTTCGCCGGAAGGAGAGGGCATACCCCCGAGAGACAACTTCTCTTACCAAAGTGTCCGTGGTAGTCAGATACCAGCACTGGGTGAACTGAAGAAGTCGGCCTCCCACTCTGGGGTCCCCCAAGGGGAGACCCGTCCCATCAGGCTGAAGGCTTATCATCCGACTTGGGAGTAGGATGTCTTGTGCTCCAAGCCTGCTTCTTTGGCTTGGCAGATTTCCTGGTCCCTGATTGCCTTGGAATGGACTGTACTTTGGACTTACCCTGGGCCCTATAGGGGCGAAAGGAGGAAGTACCAGACCCTGATGGGACTGCAGCCGATGGCAAACACGCAGATTTAGCTGCTGCCAGCGTGGCCACAATTTTGTCTACATCAGGACCAAACAGGACCTGTCCATTAAAGGGCAAGCATTCCAATCCCTTCTTGGAATCTGCATCAGTTTTCCAAGAGCGCAACCACAGGGAGCGGTGAGCCGCTACAGCTGCCGAGGAGATCCTGGATATGAGGAGACCTATATCTAAGGCTGCCTCATTAATGTACATGGCTGAGTCTCTGAGATTACCCACACACTCCACTTGCTCAGCGTGTCCAGAGACGCCTCCAAGTTATCTGCCCAGCGCTCCATGGCTCTGGCCACCCAGCACACGGCCATAGCCGGTCTGGAAGCCCCTCCAGCAAGGGAATAAATGGATTTTAGGCATATTTCCACCTTGCGATCCGTAGCATCCTTCAAGGAGGCCATGGAGGGCATGGGCAATGTTGCACTCCTCACTAGGCATGTGACATGAGAATCCACCTGTGGAGAGGTTTCCCATTTGGAAAAATAATCTGCAAAGGTGTAAGCAAAGGCCAAGCATTTTTGAGGCTGGAACCGCTTACCCAGATTTTTCCAAGCCTCCTCTAAATGATCCACTAACTGACCAGATAGGGGAAATACAGTGGCATCTCCCTTAATATTCTTAAAGAAGACGATTTGGGATTTGGCCACGGGGGGATCCTCATCTTCAATAACCAAGGCTGCACGGACTGCCCGTATGAGGCCTGGTATATAGACTTTAGACTTAGACTCCGCCTCCTTAACACGAAGGGGCTCTTAGTCTTAAAAGTCAACAATCTCTCCGTCATCAGACGTCATGTCATCATCATCATACTGAGCCATCTGAGACAACAAAGGCCGCTTAGAAGGCCGCAATGGTGACTCCCCTTGCAAAACGTCCGTCAGGTGCTGTACCGTATTGGACAATTAATTCACCCACACAGGCTCCTGCAAGACCTGGGGTGGCGAAACCGGGAGACCCTGAGGTACCTCAACTGCCTGGGGAACCCCTGCATGGGTGATAAGACTACCGCCTGCTGCGAGAACCCCATCTGGGGAAAAGCAGAGGGTGTCGCCAACTGGCCCACAAGGGTTGTAAGTGCCTTAGCAAAACAATCCCAGAGCGGTTCCTGCACAGGCGCAGTGACAGAAATCTGGCGTGATATGAGTTAACATGCCCTACATAATCCCATCTCCCTCCGTCAACTGTACATTGCATGTGGTACATTTTAGCTGAAGAGGATATTCACGTTCACTCCCAGACATGAGTGCGAACAGAAAAATACTTTTTACTGTGAGGTAATAAACAACCTGCAATACCGCAACGCAAAGGCTTTAGCAAAAAAAGAACAGGGATAGTAAAAATGGCTGACAGTCAAAAGTGAAAGTACAGGCAGACAGCGCTAGCATTAGTCACATACAATGCAAAAATAAATCACCTGCACTACAAGCACTATGATCAATTGCACACTCTGACCTTAACGGAGGAGAGGTATGCGGGGGGATCCGGACCGCGATGCCACCTGTATCAATCTCCAGCAGCGTTTGCACACTTCCTTAAAAATGGCCACCGAGGAGCTGAGAGGAGGCGGGCCCGGGGGAGGAGCGCTGACACAGCCCGCCAGACCGCTGTGGAAAGGCACTGTGCAGCGGGCGAGGCGCCAGCTGTGAGACAGGGAAGGTGCACTCCCCTGGCATGCTATTAACCCCTGGGACGCTGGAACATTTCCACACTGCTGCAGCCCACTATCCCTGGTGGTCTAGTGGAAAGCGCAGTATCAATACCTGGCTCTACGCGCAGCCTGTCCCTAGGGAGCCCCTGCCTGAGGACCAAACGACTGTGAATCGGCGGGTACCCTCCGTGGGACCCCACCACTTACCTGACCCCCATGAATCCGGCCACAGTCAGGGATATTCCGGGGTCACCGCTAGCTGCATCCCCGGATCAGTACCGGCGTTCTGGGCCGGCGGGGTGAAGGAGAGACAGCATAAACGACTTGGTGACTGTCTATGCTGTACAGTTCATCTTGTGCAGCAAAGCTGCCTGGAAATAGTCTTCAGGGGCTGTAACAGTCCACCTCTGAATATGGTGATCCGACTCCGAGCAGGGCACCTACGAAACTGAGATGCCTTGGCTCGGTGGCGGGGTATAGGAGAGGGACCCCAGTGCATCCTGGGGGGCTGAAATTTAACTCTGTGGTGCCCGATGTCTGCCGCCATCGCCTATACCCCAAGAAATCCTGTGGATACCCTATGGACCCTGAAGTAGAAATCATCCTTTTATTATAGGCTGTCCGCAGGGCATATTACCAGCTTTTGGTCGAAGACTTATAGAATGCACAGTGAACACTGCTGTGTAATGAAGGCGCATTATATATAAAAGATAAATAATAACAACAACTAGTAACGGGACCCAGCATATGCTGGTCTGTCCCGTGGCTGCAGTGGGAGCCATTCAGGGAGGGGGAGAGGGGCCCTCTCCCCGCTCCCCCCATGTCGAAGATGGAGCAGACCTTGGACGATTATTACATGACAACGGGCTCCATGGTAATATTTATAACAAGATCAGCCACATTTTGCCAAATCCCAATGCTTCATAGAGATATATTGCAAAACAAAAAATCATGGATGTTACCGCAGTTATAATGTACTGACCAAACAGTCTACAAAAAACTCCATTCACTGATAGCTGATTAAAACAGAAGTTGTTCAACTACCATGTGCCCCAGGAAATGCAGAACACCCGAACACATGGGAGTAACAGAAAATACCTTTAAGTGAACAGTAATTGTCAAACTGTTATATACAAATACACAGCTTTACATGGCTAACAGACCATAAGGCAGAGGTTCCCAAACTCCGCCATTACAGTCCAGGTTATAGAGATATCCATGCTTAAGGCCAGATGCTTAAATCAAATTGACTGAGGTACTAATTAAGTCACCTGTGCTCAAGCATGGCTATCCTTAAAACATGGACTGAAATGGCGGAGTTTGGGAACCTCTGCTGTAAGGTGTTGCAGATAAATAGCCACTATAATTTACCCTTGGCCACCTCACTAGTTGGGCCTGATTTTGCCTCTATTGCTACTGGCGCTTGTTCATTTGCTATAGTTGTCAATTATAATTACCTAAAAGAATTAGCTGATGTAAAAATAATAATAACAACATGTTTAACTCCAATTAATTAAATTAGAAGAGGTTACTGCTAATGGAAAATAAGATGTGAGCAATTTGGCAGCTTAACCCAAACATCTTTCAAAATGTTTAAATCAAAGAGTGTCAATTAATGCATGGTCTTTATACACAATGCCAATGTTTTTTATTACACATTAATTTTTTTAAATTGTACTCATTTATAACCTTTTGCATTTTCCTTTAAATAATGTTCAAGAGACTGCGCTTTGTAAATGTTCTATTAGTTTCAGCTGGAAGGAGCACTGTCAAGAGACAGTTCTGCACTAACAAAGCAAAAACATATCTCAGTAGTAAATATATGTTGAATACCTCCTAAGTACATATATTAATAATACCACATAAGTAAAAATAAATAAACTTACCCACAAGACCCATTGCTTTTGCACATTCCAAGAAGAGGCCTCTTCTCTGTAAAATTGTCACATTTTTGAGAACCTATAAGTTAATAAACTAAAGTTAACAGGAAATAATATGGCTGCATTAAACATAATGAAACTTGATGACAATTTCAAATGTTCAAAACCTTAATACCGTAAGTTAAATATAATCAGGAAAGCATAACCACTAGGCAAGCAGTTAAAAAAGTTTTCAACACATTTTGGTACTCCAGCAAAACACTAGAAGGCCCCTTATCGATATGTAACCTCCGATATATAACAAAACATATGCCAAAAAATTTGACTGAACATCTCATCTGTTTCAGAGAGCATAAACTAATGCTGGGTACACACTGGTAGATATATTGGCCGATATATGTTGTGTGCGTAGGCCGCGTGTACCAGCTATGTCTGTGAATGACATCGTTCACAGACATATCGCATCGACTGTGCTGCATAGCTTATGCCCAATATATCTGCAATTATATTGGGGCATCATGCTGTGTGTACGGGTGGTTAGTGTAAGTAAAGTCTTTGTGTGTGTCATCTGCACTTCATGAATCGCCCTCTTTAGTCTCCTTAAAGGGAATTTCCAATTTTTAAAACTGCCTCTAAAATTTCCCACGTACCCTGCACCCTGTCCATTATCCTATGCTTGGTTTTATAATAGTCACCACCATCAGTACACACTTGCACTAGCCCAAAACTAGGTGCAACAGATACATCTGAGAAAAAAAGCTAATTTATGTTTACAGCCAACTATGCAGAGTCCACAGTTGAATCCAGGGCCATAGCAGGGCGCTTATGTACCCTGGGCCAGACCCACAGCCCCTGCTGCACATGTGTGACAAAATCTGAAAATATTTATTGAATTTATATGGAAGCCTAGCTATAAGTATAAGCATATCCCAGCTGTAAGGATGCCGATGCGCCAGCATCCCACCGGTAGGTATTGGGGTTAGGCTGTGGGAGGGGGGGGGGGTGTCAGGTTTAGGCTGCAGGGGGAGGGTTAAGTTTAGGTTGTGGGTTGGAGGGTTAGGTTTAGGCTGTGGGGAGGGAGGGTTAGGTTTAGGGGTAGTTAACTTACCTGCAGGTGTCTGTAACCTAACCCTGTCGGGATACCACGGTCAGGATTCTGAGTGCCGGCATACCGTACCCAACCCATGGTGTACAATAGACATTGAGTCTTTCTACACAAGCATTCTGCACTCTAAGGGACTTAATACCGTAGAGTTATTTTTGAAAAGAGCTGCTAATATAAGTAAGAATTAACAATACTTAATTCTGGATGGTTTAAACTATATATTAAATAATTATTATTTTAAATATAAATATACTTTGTGTACAAGTCTGTGGGACAGTGATTAGAACTCCCTTTGTGCCCAGCTTCGCAAATTTATATATGGGCAGTTGGGAGGAACAATATATTGAGAATAATAACCCTTTTGAAAAAGGTATCATTCTTTTTCAGGATTATATTGACAAGAACAGACAGATAAATATATATATATATAAAATCCAGGGGGGTTCTGATAGAGGGAGACCCAGGACACGTGCTCCCTTTGCCCACTCCCTTAATCCGGTTTTGCAGACTCCTATAGATCCTATATAGGCGATTAGGTGGCAGGCATTTTGTAATTGCGATTGTGTTGTCTAATAGATTTCTGCGTATATTTAGGAATTAAATAAATTAGAGGAATATATTTAGTTTTTTCTCTATCATGGATCTTATTGCAAAAATAAGATGCAATGATTATTATATTTAATATGTTCTATTACATTATAGCAAGTCGGACAAACGATCCTCGATAAAATGTGTGTCTTAGAATACTTTAAACCTGTTACTACTCTTCATATTCACATTGTGAAAGCAGCAACTTATCACATTTAAGATATCACATACTTGGTATGAACATGAAGAGAGAGAGAGGAAGAATGAGAGAAACAAGATGAAAGACATCACAAGAGAAAAAAAACACAGGCAATGCCAAAGGCAACAACCAGAACAGAATAAAAGTAAATGTATTTTTAATTTGGCAATATTTAAAAATAGGGACAATCCCGATTTAAAACTTGGACTGTCGCTGAAAATTAGAGATAGTTGGCAATTGTGCCACAACAGGCACATAAAGACAGTCACAGACAGAATGCACATACCAGCAATTACTGCCGTTTATACCATGCAGAGCTTAAGCATGCATTAACCAAGTCTGGTACAGTAGTACATTAGAGAGACAGTGAAAGGTGGAGACATGAAAGTTGTGGCAACATCTTATTCCACAAATAAAGATCACCAAAAAAGGGGCTCTGCCATTTAATCAAAGTGAGCAGATAAAGGGGGTTAACTAGTCCTAGACGAGTAAGTCAACCCTGGGGGATTAGTGTGTTTGGGTAAATCTTTACTGTACTGTATGTAACATTCTACTGTTGAATGCTGTGATCCGAATTTAGATGGTACAGATGTATCCTGATACATCTATCTTCAATATGCCACGCAGCACGACTTGCCTGGGGTGAGTGAGCCGCCAGCTCCCATGCTACTCTGATAGCGTTGGGCATCTTTTTTTTGCTGCAAATGCATCTAATACACAATGTGATGCGACTAGGACGCACCAGCAGACTGTGCTGATTAATGTGATATGTGACAATTGCATATCTGCGTGCACCAGAGTCTGTCTATGAAGCACAAAGAACTTGGAATGAAAAAAGCTTCGGCCACTTTATTGTAGCACTTTATATACAGATTCAGAGACTCGGGTGCATACAGATATACAAGTGTCATATCAAATTAATTAGCATAGTCTGCTGGTGCATCCTAGTCACATTACATTGCGATTTAGAGGCATTTTCGGCAAAAATATTATGCAAAAAAAGATGCCCAGCGTTAGAATCTCACAGGACCTGGCGCAGAGAGGGGCTTTTTAATACGACTGCGGCAAAGATGTGTAAGGACACATCTGTATGCTAAATCTCAAAGATCGCGAGACAGTTATTGTGTGTGCACAAATAGGATTTGGGCCCCTAGCAGAACAGCAACACTAGGAATTATCTGGATATTTATACACAACTGTTCCTAGAGCAATGTCCTACCATCTCCTCTCCTAGATCCAAAAGGTAAAGTTCAAGAGATCTCCGCAGGACTGACTGACTGGACCATTGTGTGATTCTTATCTTCATTGTACAAAAGGTGCCTGAATTTTGATAATCCAACTTGTTTAAAGAGATATTACCAGTGGGCCATTCTTGGGTTTATAATCCCAATCTGACCAGTGTAATTTACTGCTCTAGTCTATTTACCTCTTCCATCCGATGTTCAAATTGCTTACATTTTAATTGTATGTTTGGCATGTTTCTTCAATATCTTTTATATTAAATGTATTGTCCCTTTCTCTCTGAAACTAATTTTATTTGTGTAAGTGTCTGGAAGGTATTTTCACACAATGCCTTCATTATTTTGTTTATAAATCTCAAATTTATAATTTTTTTTATAAAATAGTTGGGTTACCAGGGATTTTTAGGAGGAGTTTAACATGTAGTTTAATGCTGTGATTGCTAACAGCCATATCCACTTATGGGGGCCACCTGCACCTACATTAGCGCAGGAAGCCGTTCCATCATTGCTCATGATAGGTGCAGTGTAGAATAATAGAGTGTTTTCTTATTTGTGCCCCTAATAACTATGGCATTGTTTTTAGACTATTCTGCTTTCAGGTTGCCCTAACCTGTGATGGATTTGGTGCGTGATGATGAACCCTGCCTGTATCCTCTCTTCTTTTTTTTTGTTTTATAATAAGGTGTTTTAGTAATAAACTTTTTAAGTACAGGGGGAGGGCGAAGAAAAAAGGGGAGGGCGAAGGAAGGGAAAAAACATGGACAAATCCAACATCCGATATATTTGCAAAGAATTAAGAGCCAACATGTCTTATAGCATACATACATAAAGACTTTCAAAATGTGAACTGTAACAAAGTAGCAACATTATCAAACAATAGTACCATCCTACATGCCAACCTGCCCAGGGAGAAGGCCATCCATGCGCCTACAAACCAAAGTTATGGGGTGAATAAACCATTTATTGTACAGCCCTTATTATCATCACAGCAGCAGACAGGGAGTTACGATACAAACAAAACATACATATAAATAGAAGGGGGAAGGGAGGGTCTGCTCATGAGAGAGTTTACATACTTTTTGGAAGAAGGCACAGCTGAAACAGTTGTGAAGGTGCACTGGTGTGGGTAAAATAAGTGGGAACAGGGTGAGCGCTAATAAATAGATGGGTTTTAAGAGGGTGTCTAAAGATTTGCAGACTCTGGGAGTGTCTGACTGGGTGTGATAGAGACGTCGGAAACCGTACGCGTGAAATCTTGTAGGAGGATGTGAGAGGTCGTTATCAGAGGTGGGACGAGGCAAGGCACAAATCAGAGCTGGATTAAATAGGGAGAGGAAATAGATGTAACCCAGTTGCACAAGAATTACAGAGTATTATATATATTCCTGAAGTTCCCCACAATATCTATAATCATAATCTGAGAGAGGGGGGTGCTACCACGGACATATTAATAGAAATATTAGAAAGACAAAAAGAAAAACTGAATGCCCAAAAGGTGGTGCACAATAAATACTTATATTAAAACATAACTTTTATTATTATTCAGATAATATGAAAAAATAGCGAAAATAGGTTAAAAATATATAGAATGTGACAAAGTATGAAATATGTGTTTTAAAACTGAAGTAGCGTCCTTTCTGTACTCACAAATGTCATATTACCATCAATTGTTAGGCGTTTTTAAATTTCTATATTTAATGTCTATATTACACAATTCAATGAATTAGACCTCCTATAATTAATCAGGAGTCGGGACGTTTCAATTGGAAAGTTGTGTAAATTACAAGAAATATCGCCTTTTAGTAAATAAGCCAGTGTTCAATAAGTAATCTTCAAAATTGATAGCTGGATATAAATAGTTACATTTTTGTTGGTGAACTCAGTTTAATCTGTCTAGTCCCTTGTATATTTAATAATAATATGTAGGAGAGAGGAGGTAACATAAATTTCCTCTCAAGGGTAAGTGAATAAACTAAATGTGCAAAAAGTGAGTTTTATGAAGTGAAGTAAATATGTCAAAAAGTGTATACATAATAATAAAGGTGTCCATGAAAATATTATAAGAAGTTATTTATCTATCTTATTCCAAAAAGGGGGGGCTGAGTGGTTATTCCCTTCACTCAGGCTTCTCAATATTGAATAATTCAAGCTCTAGATGTTATCTTATTCCAAAAAGGCTGAGTAGTTGTTCTCTTCATTCAGGCCTCCAGGTGTTACGGTGTTCATAAGGAACATGAATTTTGTCTCCTGTTTTAATAATTCACGATCCACATCTCCCCCTCTGATGTTCAGTGTGATCGTCTTCATTCCAAAGGCTTTTAGGCCCTTCGCATTACCTCCATGATATTGCATGAAGTGTCTTGCTATTGGCGTAAGGGGTCTGAACATCCGTCGATCTCGTTCAGCGTTCCTTATGCTCCCTAAGTGCTCAAGAATCCTTTTTTTTAAAGGTCTCTTAGTTTTACCAATATAATTTTTATTACAGGGGCATTGAATATTATAAATGACTCCTGTTGAGTCACAGCTGATATGTTCCTTTATAATCCAAGTTTTATTGTATCTGTCACAAAAGGTATTGGTAGTAACCATCATTGGACATGCTTTACATGTTCCACATTTTCTGGATCCATTTCTAAAATATAGTGTTTTTTTCGGGGACTCAAGATGACTCTGAACTAAAATATCCTTGAGATTCTTTGATCGTCTCCAGCTCATTTGTATTCTATTACCAAGAATTTGGGCTAAGTCATGGTCAGTACGTAGCACATTCAAATGTTTGTGTAAAATTTCCTGAATATTTCTCCACTCCTGACAAAAAGTTCCTACAAATCTTACACATTCCTGTTGTTCTCCTTCTTTTTTGGTACCAGAAGCTGATCTCTCGTATAATGTTCGGTATCCTTATATGCTCGTTTTATTGTTCTTCTACTATAGCCTCGAGATTTAAGTCTATTGCTCAGTTGTTCAGATCTCATACGAAAAGTTTGTTCTTTAGAGCAATTCCGTTTCATACGGAGAAATTCGCCTTTTACAAATGAGCTGGAGACGATCAAAGAATCTCAAGGATATTTTAGTTCAGAGTCATCTTGAGTCCCCGAAAAAAACACTATATTTTAGAAATGGATCCAGAAAATGTGGAACATGTAAAGCATGTCCAATGATGGTTACTACCAATATCTTTTGTGACAGATACAATAAAACTTGGATTATAAAGGAACATATCAGCTGTGACTCAACAGGAATCATTTATAATATTCAATGCCCCTGTAATAAAAATTATATTGGTAAAACTAAGAGACCTTTAAAAAAAAGGATTCTTGAGCATTTAGGGAGCATAAGGAACGCTGAACGAGATCGACGGATGTTCAGACCCCTCACGCCAATAGCAAGACACTTCATGCAATATCATGGAGGTAATGCGAAGGGCCTAAAAGCCTTTGGAATGAAGACGATCACACTGAACATCAGAGGGGGAGATGTGGATCGTGAATTATTAAAACAGGAGACAAAATTCATATTCCTTATGAATACCGTAACACCTGGAGGCCTGAATGAAGAGAACAACTACTCAGCCTTTTTGGAATAAGATAACATCTAGAGCTTGAATTATTCAATATTGAGAAGCCTGAGTGAAGGGAATAACCACTCAGCCCCCCCCCTTTTTGGAATAAGATAGATAATATTCTCATGGACACCTTTATTATTATGTATACACTTTTTGACATATTTACTTCACTTCATAACACTCACTTTTTGCACATTTAGTTTATTCACTTACCCTTGAGAGGAAATTTGTTACCTCCTCTCTAATACATATTATTATTAAATATACAATGTAATTTAGTATAGTCCACTTTTTTCAGTATCTCACTTTTTCACAATATTTGAAATACATACACACTAATAGCAAGTTATTATCATGTAGACAATTTTTGATGGCACAATTATATTGTGGGATCAAGATATGATTAAAATATGTTTGTATATATTTATGGGGATTATATGTGTGTACATGCGTGCACATATATGTGTTTATATGCGCATGCATGTATATATAGGTATATCATTTTTCAAGATATGTTATGAGGTTTCTAATAATCATTATAAGAGACACTTTGAATTTTTATAGACACATATATATAATATAATCACATTAAAAAATCACTATACACATTTTTTGTGAGAATCACTATATTTATAATAATATTATGCTTCAATATACCAGCGATATTCCAATAAGAGGAAACATGAATATAATAATAATTAATAATACAGGATTCATTAGACATATGTACATCTTTATTTTTAAACATTATTTTTCAAAACATAGGTTCTCGATTTAATCTGTCTGTTTACTTTTATGGATAGAGAAGAATCCATCAATCGAGTATTGATTGGATTAACCTGAATAGACCCTAACCATTACATGATAATTATATATTATATATACTATTAGTCTAATGACCTAATGTAAATGGGCATCTTAGAGGATAGTAAGATAAAGTTAAATTACCCAAATATCCTATATGACCAGTATACAGTTGATATCAAACATTACTATAAGGTAAAAACACGAGTAAGAATCGGCGATTGATTGCTCCAGTCTTGGAGCAATCAGCAGATCAGGGCTCTATTAGAATCTCATGCCCTGACATCACACGTTGTCAGCAGGGAACACACCCGTCCATCACGTTGGAGGGGGTGGTATCAACTGAGATAACTGGATATGATAGGCTGGAAATAACAGGCATGTTCCCGATTGGCCAGATACTGAAGCTGTGGGTATTTAGGGCAGGTCCGGAATGTCAGTCGGCTTGCCTTGATAAAGCTCCTAGCGAAACGCTGCGTCGGTCCTGTGGCGTGCCTTGCTGTCTCCTACTATGTCTTACCATGATATATATGTTTGATTGAACATTTGCCAGTGAAAAACCTGAGGGGGTCTTAATACTGAATATGTAAAGACAGTGTGATTTATGCTGGATTTTCATGCGTCATAAACAATGCACAAACGCTCAACTCCAGTCTAATTTATTATATAAGAGATCAATATAGGAACACTCTTTTATGTTATATACAGACCGGAGACAGTTATACATTAGTGAACAAAATCATATATGTTCATTTCCAAAACTTTTTTGTCAGTGAGATTAATGAGTACATGTAACTAAGACCTCTGGTACTAATTTGCATACTCATTTCCCAGTATGCACCTCTATTAAAATCATATAGCACACATCTCCCAAATAGGAGACAATGCAACTCTGTATGAATGGTACATATTAATGTATATTCCCAATTAATGAGGACAGATATGTGACATCACCAACCACTATCGATATACAAAGATTGTATTTTCATTATTAGATTACTAATGTTTTGGGAGAACTACCCATCAATAATATATTGACAATACTGAGTGAATAAAAGAGATATGCTCCAGATATAGTTTAAAAGTAATGTTTTTTTTTGACTCACTAGATATTGGCCTATCTGTCTGATCAAATATATGAGAAACTCAATTTAGACATATGCAGATAGGATTTAATAATATTTTAGTGAACCCAGTCCCATAGTCTATTGAAAAAAACATGCACTATATAATAGACATATTCCTGATATAATAAAATGGTGGGTTCCTATATATTGAATTAACAGATCCCTGTTGTTCACTGTAAGGGACTATACAGATTAAACTGAGTTCACCAACAAAAATGTAACTATTTCTATCCAGCTATCAATTTTGAAGATTACTTACTGAACACTGGCTTATTTACTAAAAGGCGATATTTCTTGTAATTTACACAACTTTCCAATTGAAACGTCCCGACTCCTGATTAATTATAGGAGGTCTAATTCATTGAATTGTGTAATATAGACATTAAATATAGAAATTCAAAAACGCCTAACAATTGATGGTAATATGACATTTGTGAGTACAGAAAGGACGCCACTTCAGTTTTAAAACACATATTTCATACTTTGTCACATTCTATATATTTTTAACCTATTTTCGCTATTTTTTCATATTATCTGAATAATAATAAAAGTTATGTTTTAATATAAGTATTTAATGTGCACCACCTTTTGGACATTTCAGTTTTTCTTTTTGTCTTTCTAAAATTTTAAATAGGGAGAGGGTGAATATATTGAGATGAGAATTCATATGAAAGAAGAGTTGATGTTAAGGGCTTGGCAAGTAAGGCTCAACGAATTGGATTCTGGAAAACATGTGAAACCAGTATCTGGGTTTACAAAGTGGTGCAGTAGATGTGGAGCAACGAGAGCGGAAAATCAGTCAGTCAGTGGTCATAAGGGAAATGCAGATAGGAGGAGATTGCAGGGGGGAAATTTATTAAGATTCGAGATGGTCCCGATTTTCAAAGTGATTTATCTAGCTGGTGCTCGCCAAAAATCGGGTGATTTAATCCCTTTTTTTTTGCAAATTTACCAACAGGCGATTTGAGGCTAAACGAGTTTGCCGATGGTGAAGCAGAATGAGATATCTCTCCCGAGTAACTTGTTTTGCAGGAGATTACTCACCGGAGATTGCAGTGTCTTCTCTCTGCAAATCTCTCCCGAGCTAGCAACCAGCACATATCAGTGAGATACGTGCTTGCTGCTTGTGTGTTAAAAAAAACGAGTAAAAAATAGATAATTGTTGTTTTTTTTTAAAATGACGTGAGGTCCCATCCCAAAACACGAACCACCCCCGTGCATTGCCAGCCTGTCCTGGTTCTTAATTTACAGGGAAAAAAAATGTGTAGGGTTCCACTGTAAATTACGAACCAGCAACAGGCAGCAGGGACAGAGCTGGTTTTAAATATACGGAGAAAAAGAAATGACGTGAGGTACCCCGTATATTTAAAACCAGCCCTGGACCCTTTCTAACGGGGGACTGATGCCACAGCCAGAGGTGCCCTCTCACCGGGCCCCACAGCCGCAGCATCAGCCCTGACCGTTAGTCAGCCCAGGCCAGGGATCCCTGGGGAGTTGCGGACCCCCCCAATAAAGGGGTCACCCTCTCCAGGGCACCCCTGGCCTAGGCTGATAGCCCGGGGCTATCCCCGCCACCCCTGGGTGGTGGGTGGCGGGTTGATAGTGTTAGGTGTAGTGTTAAAATTAGATTTCTCATCATTGTCTTCACAGTGGAACTACAGGTCCCAGCAAGCCTCCCCCGCATGCTGGTACTTGGAGAACCACAAGTACCAGCATGCGGGGCATTAAGGGCCCACTGGTACCTGTAGTTCACCTGTAAAGGGTTAATAAAACACACAACACACCGTGAAAATAAAGCTTTAATGCATCCATAAACACACTTACACATACTCACCTGTTTCAAGATGTTCATGTCCCCTTGTCAACATAAAGTATCCCATCGAATTACCTGTAAAAAAAAGATCCAATACTCACCTTTATGTCCCTCGATGTTCTCCGCAGAAATCCAATACGTGGGCCGGATACAGTGTAACAACATGCTTCTGCATGTTGTTACACTGCGCTAATGTCTGCTCGTGGGAACAAGTTCACTTCAGTCCAAGGTCGCCGGCCAATCAGCGGCGGCTAACATTAGCGGCCGGTCATTGGCTGGGACCCACTTGGGCTTAGCCAATGAGCGGCTCCTCCACGTGGGTCCCAGCCAATGAGCGGCTGATGCTGCAGCTGGGGGGCCTGGTGAAAGGGCACCCCTGGCTGTGGCATCAGTAACCCGTTAGAAAGGGTCCAGAGCTGGTTTTAAAATATACGGGGTACCTCACGTCATTTTTTTTCTCTGAATATTTAAAACTAGCTCTGACCCTGCTGCCTGTTGCTGGTAAGTAATTTACAGTGGAACCCTACGCATTTTTTTCCCTGTAAATTAAGAATTAGGACAGGCTGGCAAGCCCGGGGCTGGTTAGTCTTTTAAAGGGGGGGACCTCACGTCATTTTTTTTTTCTTATTATCCCTATTTTCAACATTTACAGATAGAAACAAACACAAATCATAATGATTTGTGTATGTTTTGGACCATCTCGCAGCTCAGGGGGGGTTGAGAGTTTTAAAAGTGATTTTGACAGAGAGTTTGCTCCTATATCACCCGAGCTTGTCATCCCGATTTTTGGTAAATTTGTGAGATGTATGTTTTATGTGAAAAGTACTTCCGATTTGGCCTGATGGTGATAAAATTCGAGATTGCTATCTCACCCGAATTTTACGAGTGAGATGAGAGAAGTCTCTCTCTAACTCACCTGACTTTGCCTTTAGTAAATTTACAAGCAGGGAAAAAAATCAATAAATCACCTGAATGGTCATCTCAACCTATCTCGATTCTTAGTAAATTTACCCCCAGGGGTCAAGGTACCTGGTCAAGTAAAGTACTGTACCCAAAATTTCGTGTGCCAACACCTTCCGAGAATAAGCCTGTAAACTAGGTGTAAAAGACCTAATGACGGAAATTGAGTAGCAGGGAGCACATTCAGCTCTGGAAATAGGGCTTGTTGATGAGTTTTTTTTTTTTTTTTTTTATTGAAACATTACAATCCAAATGAAAGGCAGTACCAATTTTAGCAGAACACATGAGATACAGAGAACTAATAGAAATCACAATTCAAGGTTTCCATATGTGACCAATTTTACTATAAATGTGAAGGTGGGAAAGGGAGAAGAGGAATATGTTGTTTCTAACAGACAGGAGAAATGAGGAAGAAGACGGTGAGAGTGGAAAAAGAGAGATAAAGATAAAAAAATAGAGAAAATTCAGAAGGAGAGGATCATATTCAGCATTTAGGGCAAGTCAACTTTATTCAAATGGGGAATGATAGTTATGTAAGGAGAGCCAAGGGCTCCATGCTTTATCAAATGATGTAAAGGAATGGTTGATAATACTAGTCATTAAGTACATCCAGTAAATACACTGCCTTGCAAAAGTATTCACTCCCGTTTGCATTTTTCATGTTTTGTTGCTTCACAACCTGGACTTAAAATGGATTGTTTGAAAGTGTGCATCATTTCATTCATAGAACATGCCTACAACTGTGAAGTTGTGTGTTTTTTTATATTGTGAATCAAACAACATTTAGGACAACATAACAGAAAACTTCAGTGTGCATAACTATTCACCCCCTTAAAGTCAGTACTTTATCGAGCCACCTTTTGTGGCAATTACAGCTGCAAGTCGCTTTGGATAAGTCTCTATGAGCTTGACACATCTTGCCCATGGGATTTTTGCCCACTCCTCAAGGCAAAACTGCTCCAGCTCCTTCATGTTGGATGTATTCATGTGAACAGCAATCTTCAAGTCTGACCACAGGTACTCAATTGGATTGAGATCTGGGCTTTGACTGGGCCATTCCAACACATTTAAATGTTTCCCCTTAAACCACACGAGTGTTGCTTTAGCAGTATGCTTCAGGTCAATGCCCTGCTGGAAGGTGAACCTCAGTCCCAGTCTCAAATCACAGGCAGACTGAACCAGGTTTTGCTCAAGAATATCCCTGTATTTAGCACCATCCATCTTTCCCTCGACCCGAATCAGTTTCCCAATGCCTGCTGCTGAAAAACATCCCCACAGCATGATGCTGCCACCACCATGTTTCACTGTGGGGATGGTGTTCTTGGGCTGATGGGATGTGTTGGGTTTGCGCCAGACATAGCGTTTTCCTTGGTGGCCGAAAAGTTAAATTTTAGTCTCATCTGCCCAGAGAACCATCCTCCATACATTTGGGGAGTTGCCCACATGCCTTTTGGCAAACTCAAATCATGTCTTCTTATTTTTATCACTAAGTAATAGCTTTTTTCTGGCCACTTTTCCATAAAGCCCAACTCTATGGAGTGTACGGCTTATTGTTGTCACATGCACAGATACACCAGTCTCTGCTGTGGAACTCTGCAGTTCCTTCAGGGTTACCTTTGGTCTCTGTGCTGCCTCTCTGATTAATGCCCTCCTTGCCTGGTCTGTGAGTTTTGGTGGGCGGCCCTCTCTTGGCAGGTTTGTTGTGGAACCATGTTCTTTCCATTTGATGATGATGGATTTGATGTTGCTCCGGAGGATCATCAAAGGTTTGGATATTTTTTTATAACCCAAACAAGAATTCTGCTTCTCAACAACTTTGTCCCTGAGTTGTATGGAGAGCTCCTTGGTCTTCATGGTGTGATGCCTCTTGCTTAGTGGTGTTGCAGCCTCTGGGGCCTTTCAGAAAAGGTGTGTTTATACTGACAGATCATGTGACACTTAGATTTCACACAGGTGGACTTCATTTCACTAATTATGTGACTTCTGAAGGTAATTGGTTGCACCAGAGCTTTTGAGGGGCTTCATAGCAAGGGGGTAATTACATATGCTGATGCCAATTTTCAGAATGTTATTTATAAAGATTCTTTTTTTATATATATTTTTCTCATTTAACTTAGACTATTTTGTGCAGCTCCATCACTTGTAATTCAGATTAAAAAAATAAATGACAGTTTGTAATGTAACAAAAAAGGTAAAAAGCCAAGGGAGTGAATACTTTTGCAAGGCACTGTATACCAAATTCTGGAAATTATGGCTTGAAGTGATGGAGCGACAGGATTTTTCCAATCAGCTGCCAGCTGGTAGGTGTTAGCTGTGGCTATATGGTGTAATAGTTTATTTTTTGTGGCTGACGGAAGTCCTGGTGGGAGAAGAGAGAATTTGGGCTTGCGTGGATCAGTGATCTGAAGGGAGATGGATATTAAGTCAATGACATCTTGCCAAAGGTACAAAAGTTTGGGACATGTCCACTAAATATGGAGGAAAGTGCCTTCAGTAGAACAGCCTCTCCTGCATCTGCCCGATGTTTCCGGGTACATTTTTTGTGAACAAGATGGTACATAATACCATTTATACAGAAATTTATAGATCTTCTCTTTAATTTTAACACAAATAGAGCTAGAAGTCATTTTCCTCCAGCACTTCACCAAAATCTGTTTCTCAAGCCAATTCATATGGGTCACGGGAGCAAGCAGGAGATTCAATCAGCTCAGAGTATTGTAGCGTAATTAACAATTTTGAAGATCACCTGAGACAAATCGCTTCAATTGTCATAAGGGATCTATGAGAGACAATGTTTCACCTTGGAATGGAAATATCTAAGCTGTAGATATTGGTAAAAAAAATTCTGAGGACATGGCAAGTTTGGCTTAAATATCATAGAATAAAGGAAATTTATTGCCTTGAGTGAGGTCATTTAAGTATCTTACACCACCTGCCTTCCATGGGCTAAAAGAGCTATACCAGGGGAGAAATTCGGGGTTATGAAAGATCAGAATAATTGGAGAGGGAAGGGAATAAATAAGTATTTATGGTTAGCATTATCGTGAATTGTAAAGTGTGTGCAAATATCGGATGACGAACAATGAGTTTGCAGCGTTGCAGCCGAGGAAGCCAGAGGAGGGTAGAATCAGAGGTCAACCTTAGTCGGATGACTGACCAAATTTTGTGTGCTCCAAGGTTATACCATAATATGCACTGGTCAAGTTTTGCAGCCACATAATATCACTTAAAGCTTGGTGTGCCAAGTCCGCTTCTTCGTGAGGAGTGTTGAAGTAATTTGAACCTGTGCTTACCCGCCCAGATAAAGCAGGATGTGCAATTAAACATATGCGGGAAGGGTCTGAGAGAGATATAGGAGCCGAGGGAGTACATTTATCTTGACTGAGTTAATGCGACCTATCCAGGAAATAAAATGCTTAGACCACACATCGAGGTCTGAGTAATTTGTTGATAAGGTTTTAAAGATCTTAGAATTGTTTTAACTGCCATAGACTCCTTACATCAGTGGAGGAAATATTATAAGAGCTGTCTACAAAATGCTACTAACTCAAATGAAAATAATTTCATGCAGTTATAAAACTTGAAACACTTCCAGGTGGCATTTGTATCCAGCACTAGCTGTATTGCAATGCACCATGACAGTTGTGAAATGTGTGGTCTTAAAAATGTCACTGATAAAGCTCTATATTTCATCTGTAGATTATGCAATAGTTTGTTTTTCAGATAATTTGAGTAGCCAGATTTTTTTAATTGAAACATAAATATAATACATTTGCTTAATTTTCCCTCCTTACTCCAACCACACCCAACCTACTATTTTTATATAATGAAATACTGACTAATTACCTTTTGTTTGTCTTTTTATACTACAGCCATGGCCAAAAGTTTTGAGAATGACACAAGTATTGGTTTTCACAAAGTTTGCTGCTTCAGTGTTTTTAGACCTTTTTGTCAGATGTTACAATAGTATACTGAAGTAAAATTACAAGCATTTCATAAGTGTCAAAGGCTTTTATTGACAATTACATTAAGTTTATGTAAAGAGTCAATATTTGCAGTGTTGACCCTTCTTTTTCAAGACCTCTGCAATTCACCCTGGCATGTCGTCACTCAACTTCTGGGCAACATACTGACTGATGGCCGCCCATTCTGGCGTAATCAATGCTTGGAGTTTGTCAGAATATGTGGGTTTTTGTTTGTCCACCTGCCTCTTGAGGATTGACCACAAGTTCTCAAAGGGTTAAAGGTCTGGGGAGTTTCCGGGCCATGGACCCAAAATTTCCATGTTTTGTTCCCCGAGCCACTTAGTTATCACTTTTGCCTTATGGCAAGGTGCTCCATCATGCTGGAAAAGGCATTGTTCATCACCAAACTGTTCTTGAATGGTTGGGAGAAGTTGCTCTTGGAGGATGTTTTTGTACCATTCATTATTCATGGCTGTCTTCTTAGGCAAAATTGTGAGTGAGCCTAGTCCCTTGGCTGAGAAGCAACCCCACACATAATTGGTCTCAGGATGCTTTACTGTTGGCATGACACAGAACTGATGGTAGTGCTCACCTTTCCTTCTCCGGACAAGATGCCCCAAACAATCTGAAAGGGGATTCAGAGAAAAGCATTCCAATCCCTGTACCTTTTACAGGGATTGGAATGCTTTTCTCTGATCCCTTTTCAGATTGTTTGGGGCATCTTGCTCCGGAGAAGGAAAGGTCGAGCACTACCATCAGTTCCTGTGTCATGCCAACAGTAAAGCATCCTGAGACCATTCATGTGTGGGGTGCTTCTCAGCCAAGGGACTAGGATCACTCACAATTTTGCCTAAGAACACAGCCATGAATAAAGAATGGTAACAAATCATCCTCCAATAGCAACTTCTCCCATCCATCTAAGAATAGTTTGGTGACGAACAATGCCTTTTCCAGCATGATGGAGCACCTTGCCATAAGGCAAAAGTGATAAAGTGGCTTGGGGAACAAAACATGGAAATTTTGGGTCCATGGCCCGGAAACTCCCCAGACCTTTAACCCATTGAGAACTTGTGGTCAATCCTCAAGAGGCAGGTGGACAAACAAAAACCCACAAATTCTGACACACACTCCAAGCATTGAATAGGCAAGAATGGGCGGCCAGTCAGTATGTGGCCCAGAATTTGATTGACAGCATGCCAGGGCGAATTGCAGAGGTCTTGAAAAACAAGGGTCAACACTGCAAATAGTGGGGGAGATGTATTATAGCGGCACTTTACCGAGGCGAAGCAGGAAGCACTAACGATCAGATGTAAGAACATCTCATTGGCCAGAGCAGGGGAGTGTAAACTCCCCCCTCCGGATACCCTTGTCCGAGTCTCTGTCCCGGCCGGCTCCACTGAGCATGCGTGGGAGCTCGCAAGCATCGCGAGATCCCACATGCAGCCCTGCAGCTGGCAGCCCCCACAGCAGAGACAGCGCTGTCCCTGCTGTAGGGATAGGGCATCGCCAGGCTGTAGCAGTCGATAGCGACAGCTGCAGTGGGCGGAATGGTCAGGTGAACTGACCGTTCATACATGGCCCAGGATATCGGTGCTATCTGCCGATAATGACAGGGGCACATCATTTAGTGCCAAACCCCCCGATCATAAATCAGGAAGCAGCGGTATCAGCGCACATAACGACCGCTTTGGAGCTTCATACATCTCCCCCATTGACTATTTGCATAAACTTAATGTAATTGTCAATAAAAGCCTTTGGCACTTATGAAATGCTTGTAATTTTACTTCAGTATACCATAGTAACATCTGACATAAAGGCCTAAAAACACTGAAACTTTGTAAAAACCAATACTTTGGTCATTCTCAAAACTTTTGGCCATTGCTGTATATACCTTCCAACATTTACCCAGGCCTTGTTGTTTCAAATTGAAACTACTACATTATCAAGAGCAAGGAATCCCAACAGTAAAAATATATATTTTTTATATCCAAAGAGTGGCTCAACTACCTATCCTCTGCAGATATATCAGTACTCATTATATTGGTTCTCAGGAGCAATAAAGTATAATTCATGTATAAATAATTTTGTGGGCACTTCCGCAATTTCCATGAAGATGCAAGTGAAGTGTGCCTTTGCCAATGCACGGCTACACTGATGTGTGAGCCTATTACATCCAAAGTCTTGTCTGCTCTAACAAATGTTTCTTTCTAATTATAAATAATATCAGTGCCAGCAAATAGTATGTGACACATCATGGTATATAAATGAATGAACTTAAAAAAAAAAAAAAAACAGCACAAATAAATAAATAATACTGTTTATACTCATTTTCTCCATACTTCCAGCAATAAATAGCTTCCTGATATCACATCTAGTGCTTCAGAGGATATTTATTATATTTTTTTACAATTATGTGCTATCTATATATGAAAACAAGTATAATCCTGGAAAGACAGTCACAAATATAAGTATCTAGCTTCAAGTATAACACAACATTTTAAGTTTGTTCTGTGGCATTCTAAACACATTCACATGCTGGCAAGGATCACACTGCAACCTTAAATGTGTACTGTTCACATAACCTGGTGGTAAAAAAACAACAAACAAATAAATATATGTCATTGTATGGAGCCGATTCAATTGACCACAAAGTCCTGCATGATGTGCATCCCATAGTTGTTTGTGGCAATGATCTTGCCACATTTTTGCTTATACCTCAAAAAGATGCAGGCAAAAAAAGCAATGCTTTCTTTACCATAATTGTGTTCTTTTGCACAAAACATGTAGCATGAGGCTGCTATGGACATTACAGTTAATTCAAATGACATCTTTATGTTATTATTTTGCAGAGTGCAAAGTTCTGGTAATACAATCTTTATGTACTGTTTTGCTTTTAATTCCATGCTGTATTTGTAAATTCATATTTCTCTGAATTTAAGCAGATTTGTGCGACAGGTCCATTGATTCTCCTTCGTGGTATGTTCGGGTAACCATTGAAGGACAATTTTGTCAGCAAAACATGCAACATGACTGCTGAATGAGCCAGTCATTTCACGCAACAGGTGTAAAATGTAGTTAATCTCTGTGTTATGTTCGTTAATACGTATACCCCAACTGAAATGAATGGATTCATTGTTACATTTATAATTATCACAATCTGTCTTTAAAACTAACTAGCTATTTTAATACAATGGATTATGAGAAGAAATATCAATAATTCATCCCTAAAACTAGGGAAAAGCACAAACACGCTAGTTAACTTGGTTAGAAAACCGAATCCATTTGTCAACAATACTTGCAGAAATGTTATTAGTAAAAGTACTTTCCAGGAGATGGAATCTGATTAATTGCAGTTTCACTGATTGTTCTGCAGACACGTGCTCTGCTTAATGGAGTCATCATCCACTTCAATTGCGTGTGTCGGTGAGAGTATAATCCATAGGTTGTGATGGATTATTTTTTTGATATCTGGAATTGTATTTGCGTCTGTGCTGGTGGAATATGCTGGTGATATGCACACCTGCTCAACACTGTGTTTAATGCAGCTCGCTGATTGAAAACAAAAACAAATATCCAGCCAAATCCATCAAATATACAAAGAGTTGAAATCCTGTTGCAAAGTCCTTTTCTTAAACTCCCAAATCCTTTTAATTCTGTCATATAACACTACTGCATTTATCAAAAGCTGAAAATCCAGCCAAATCACACAATTAAAGTAATGAAAAATGCACCACCTGCCCTTATAGCCTTCCACTTAATAAAATGGTGACACTGGATCACCTATCTAAAAAAATGTGCATAATAATTCTGAATCACTGGGCAGACTTTCATTTAATCAACTTGGAGTACTTTAATCACAATGAAGATATCCTGCATGAGTCTGACAGCCTCCAATGTAATTTATTTACTGGTCAATGCTTCCTGCTACTAGAGAATGTTACATCCAGACCTGCCATATGCTGCGAGGCTCCTCAATGTACAATATAAAAAACCATAACTCACATTTCCCGTGCGTTGTACTTTTAATACAACAGTACCCAAGTTATCAATATTTTATTATAGTTCCCAGTAACATTAGTGACTAGGTAATCATTTATAGGATTCTCATGAGGCATGCTGTTTAAGCACATGCTTTCAAAGTGCAGGGTAGGACTCTTTAAGGAGCAGTGCGAAGTGTGTGACCTATGAAATGACATTACTCAATTGTTAGATATAGGGGCATATTCAATTGGCGAGAATAGCGAGGTTTTTCCTGCAGGTGCGGGATTTTTGCTATTAAATTAGCTGCAGGGTTTTTTGGATTTTGAGCGCCAGGAAGTTTTTCCCCCTCGCACCTCCAGAACAAATCTGATTCTTCCTTAAAAAAATCAGCGGGACTTGCTCTGGGACCCCGGCCGGCACCCCCGCTGAGGACTAATTAAGCAATTGGAAGTTTCCAATTAGCTTAATTATTACTTAATTAATCACCTTTCGAAGCAGTCTCTTCTGCATCCAGCATCGGGACCCAGTCTCCTGCAGCAGCAGTGAGTGTGCAGTGTGTATGAGTGAGTGTGGGTGTGTGCATGAGTGTGTGTGTGTGACCCCCGATGTGTGTGCCCCCCCAGTGAAGTGTATGCCCTACATCTACATCATATAGAACTAAATCTCCCAGCAACCCTTGCGCCTCCCAGCAGCCCCCTCCCCAGTGACAAGATGGAGGGGAGGCCCTCGGGAACCGCGGAGACCCACGGGCAGGAAAGTGTAATTTTTGTTTATTTATTTTTTTACGTGGCACTGGGTTTTCAGAGCTGAAAACCCCGCAACCACTTTTTAAAAAAATGGATACCTCGGGTATCAGGAGTGCGCATACCCACGGTAATCCAAAATTGGGCAGAAGGTTTTATTACCTTGCAGCCAATTGAATATGCCCCATAATGTAAATTTTCTTTGTTTATCTGTAATAGTAATTTTGTTTTTGATCCAGAGAAAACACAGATCCCTAAAGAGTTGGAAAGTAAAGCACATCATGTCTAATAAGAAATGTTCATAGTACCTGGTATAGACAGACTGTTACATTTTGTAAGCTAATTACATTATATCTTTAAAAAATGCAAACAAATGCGCATTATAATAAGATATATACATAATAAAACAGTTACATTATATTAAAAAGGTTACTGCTTTTATGCACAGGTGTACCAAGAACAAGAAAAAAACAAATATCTCTCTCCCCTACAATAACAAAAAGATGGGCAGCTAGGAAACCGCTGTATAGGCCTCAGCAGAGTAGCTACAGGAGAGATATGCAGCCATGTCTGATAGGGGGTTAGGTTTATTATTTTCTGGTTCCTGTACGCTGACAAAAACATTTTTATGTTTTAAGTTTAAGGGGTTTATTTATCATTTGGCGAATACCCTAGACTCTGGAAAACACAGCTGCCTTAGTCAGAGATAGGGATTTTCTCTATTTCTCAAAAGATATTGCTGATATTGACAATCAGGAGTGCCGAGGGGGAGGGGGGGCGGGTACTAATTACCCGGGCAAGCTGGAGGGGCCCGATGCCGCCCCCTTCCCTCCTCCCTGTCAGCTGAGCAGCCCAGCACACACTGTTGTGTGCTGAGCTGCAAAGGGAGACTCCTTGCAGCAGCAGCAGCAGTCTCCTCTACCTGTGGGTGGGAGCGATCATCCAGAAGCTCACAGTGCCCCCTCGCCAGCGCACAGCGCCGCAACAGTATTTTTCCTTTTTTCTCCTTAAGGCAGCGTGGCTACGTCTCCCGCGATTAGGTCAAACCCCCTTCACCCGGGCCAGCTATTGGTAGCTCTGGTGACAATCGCCAAGTGTCACTGGGCAATAGCAATAGCTTCCCTTTAAGGATATTTACTTTTTCTGCTAAAATCCTCTATTTGTTTTTGAGATCTCATCAGGATGAAGCATTTTTTCAGAAAGCAAATGTAATAAAATATTTTCTTTCTATTGTTTTACAATTATTTTAACAAAATTAATTATCTAAATTGGAACTGGAAGCTCAAGTCTAAACTTCCATTTCCATTACGCAGAGACCCCAAGGAATTGCTGACGGCCTGTATCACCTGGCAGCTGAGCTGTCCGGCAAATGTTTATCGATTGCAACAATAGGTGATTTTATATCTCTGTGATATGTGGTACAGGTTGAGTCTCCCGTATCTAAAATGCTTGGGTCAAGAAGTATTTTGGATATTGGATATTGGATTTTTCTGTATTTTGTAATATTTTCATACCATAATGAGACATCTTGAGGATGGGACCCAAGTCTAAACACAGAATGCATTTATGTTTTATATACAACACACAGCCTTAAGGTAATATTTTTAATAATTTTGCGCATCAAACAAAGTTTGTGTACATACATAAAATTAATTTGTTTCATATACACCTTACACACAGCCTGAAAATAATTGGATACAATATTTTATTCATTTTGTACCTTTAACAACGTTTGTGTGCATTGAACCATCAGAGAGGAAAGGTTTCACTATCTCAGTCGTGCTAAAAAAAATAAATCTATATGCTGGAATATTTGGATATGGGAGACTCAACCTGTAATAGAAAATATTTTCTAATGCTGCATAACAATTATTATAGACCTCTTTGTCTCCTGGCTGGAGACCTTTTATATTGCATCATAACTCAAAGCACTGACTGAAAGGCTACAACCTGAGATTGTTCTACATAGAACACATTTTGTTAATTTGATTAATATTCCAGCACACAGCTTCTAAATGAAACATCACACCATGAGCAATATAGATTGTTCTAGATGGTTGGAGTGAGCAATAACCTGTATGATATGGTTAGAGAACCATGTACCGTAGTGCAATAGTTTTATACCTTACTAATTGTAATTATATTTGATGTTACTGAACAGGTGCTGTGGAAGATAGTATCGCAATTAGGAGGGGTATAGATTACAGGCCAAAGGGGTTCCCAAATCAGGCAACAGTCTACAGGTCCAAAAAGGCAACTGTATTGGCTAGTGAGTTGCAAAGTGTGAAACAGATTTACTGGACATAAACACCTCCAAATCTGAAATGGAAACCTACGGGCAGGTACACACCTGAACGACCAGCAATCGTGCCGATGTTCAGGGCGATTTGCCTTCACCCTAGGACATCGCATGATTGCCGGTACACACTACACGATTTAATGAACGACGGAATGATTACTTGCTCCGTCCTTCATTAATATGTATGGTACCGCATGCGATATCGTGTGATTGGCCATGCAGCAGGCCGATCACATGATATCGCATGCGACCATGGGAGCTCACAAATCAGGCATACACACTGCACGATATGCCCGATTTGTCATTGCGATATGGCCAAAATGGGCCCGATATCGTGCAAGCGTGTAACCGACCTAAAGAAGAGTCACATGGACTTTTGAGTCCTTAGGTGGAATGAAAGTGTGTAAATTGGGCTTACCACAAATATGTGAACTGGTAACTGAGTCACAAAGAAAAGAGGTAACAATAAGAGGAGGGCGGAATAATGGCTGAAGCCCAATGTGGCATGTTCATAACATATGATAACAGTATGGCTCTAGTCATTTTTAAAAATATACTAGAAATTGTAACAGATAAAGATGAGAAGAACGGTTTCCAGTGCACATGACAAAACCGTATAGTCAGTAATGGAGGAATATAAAAACTGTAACAAATATGGGAGGCAGATCAATATAAACTAGATCTATTCTGATAACACAGGCACTTTTGGCAACTTTGTACTAATAATTATATAAATGCAATTTATTAGACAATACAAAGTTATAAATACAAATTTGTTAGTTCAGATACATTTGAATGTATAAATACATTGGATAATAATAAGATAAAAACACTAAAGTCTATCCCATTTTTATATACAGGCACAAAATGTTTAATTAAAATCCCTTTAATACATAAAAAAAATAGTAATAACAACAAAAAAATAACCATAAAGAACTAAAAGGGCAAATGGCTATGGTTTTGTCATACATACAGAGTTAACTACCCAACAACTGAATGGCTTAGAATGCCTGCTCTTCCATATAAACAGGGATTGAGAGCGAAACATCAACTTCTTATCACTGAGGGACGTGCAGTAAAATCGCACGTGGAAGTGCAAACCACAAACTGATCTATTCTCTTGTCATAATAGAGATGGAAGTATTGTGGGCCTGATTCAGATTAAGGAATAAAGTAAGAAGCAGCAAGTAGCTATGTATCTTGGTAAACCATGCTGCACTACAGGTGGGGCAGATGTAAGATGTGCAGAGAGATTTAGATTTGGGAGGAGCGTTTCAAAACTGAAATCTAAATTGCAGTGTAAAAATAAAGTCGTCAAGCATTTGTGGGCTAAATGCAAAAAGCAGCCAGTATTTACAGCTCATCTTTGCTGCAGTTGTGCCAAACAACCCCTCTCAGTGCTTCTGGTTCCGTGAGACTCTTTTAGCACCGGGCATCTTTTTTGAGTCTCTTTTCTGCCGGAAATGCGTCTAAGAGTCGTATTCAATTTGAGTGGACCCGCGATACTTTTCCGCCTCCCGGACTTTTCGCCTACATCGCGTGTTTTGTAGGCGGAAAAGTATCGCGCGCGTGCCCGCATATCCCCATATTCAATTTGAAAGTACGAGAAAACGGGATCCGGCGAAACTTGGACAGGTGGAAAGTACTGTTAGATTTGGGGAAATCAGCCTGACACCCCTCAAATGATGCTCTGACATGGGGGTTAGCTATGGTTACCCCTTATTTGGCTTGGTGAAGGTATTTGGTGTTTTTAAACGGGCTCAATAGCTGCTAAATTGCGTTTTTGTATAAGTGATGCAGAATAGTATTCAGGAGGTTTTTTGCGGAAAATAACTTATCGCAGCAAATTTGGGGTACTTGAAAATGGGGGCCATCATATTTTAAAGTTGCTAAAGTGAAGTTGAAAAAATCATGAAAAATCCACCTGCCGCAAGCACCTGCAATTAAAAAAACACATGGGGCATACCTGGGGACCCCCCCCCAGAGTCAAGTTCGCTAGTTTTTATCTTTGGCCCCCAACATTTTTTTTTTCGCCCCCAAATTCAAAGTGATTTTTTTGGGGTGTCCTTAAGTGTTTAATTTTTTTTTGATGCAGTTTACCTTTGGGGGACTGTCTGAAGGCTGCATGGGGGTTCCCGCAACGTTGCACCCCAAAACCCCAATTCTGCGCTTTTTTCCGCCTGCTATTCATAGGCGAAACTTTTCCGCCCATTACATTGCATTGACTTTCCGCCCAGGTGGAAAGTCTTCCAAATTGAATACGGCGAAAAGTCAAAACAGGCGAAAATGACGTCATCGACGAAAAAGTATCGCGGAAACTGACTTTTCGCCTCAAATTGAATATGGGCCTAATTCGCAATGTAATGTGACCAAGATGTGCCAGGAAACACTGCTGATTAATTTGATATGCAACACTTGTATATCTGTGTTCAACTGAGTCTGTCACTCAGCATGCGAAATGCTACAATGCAGCGGCCGCAGTTTTTTTCAACGCCAAGTTCCCTTTACAGACTCAGTCGCACATAGATATACAAGTGTCACATATCATATTAATCAGCATATTCTCCTGGTGCATCCTAGTCGCATCACATTGCAACTTGAGGCCCCCATACATCAGACATCCGATCTCGCGATCAGAAAAGCTGATCCGCCTTTCGGAAATGCTGACCAATGGCCATCAAGGTTCAGTGATCCGTCGCAGGATCGGTGAAATTCTACATGTTAAATTTCGCTGATATGTCAATCAGGATAATTTTTTGATCGTGATCAGTATATCTGTGAAATCCAACATGTTGGATTTCACCGATCCTGCGATGCAGGAACACTGCGATCCGTCGTATGGGGCCTTTAGATGCATTTTCGGCAAAAAAAACTAAAAAAAAAAGTCCAACGCTAGCAGAGTTGCATGAGACCTTGCAGCTCGCTCACGCCAGGCATATCGCGCTGCATGGAGTATTGATGCTAGCTGAGCAAGGACACATCTGTATGTATTTGCACCCCTTGCACTGCAATATGGCTTGTCCAGGTACACAGTTACTTGCTCAATCCTACTCAATTACCAAATCTGAATAAGACCCTGTGTTCCTGTTTATCACCCAGAGTAATTTACATTCTCTTGGAATACTAGTACAGCAATTGGAGATATGCCCTTACTAGATATATAAAGGAAAACAACTCACAATTAATAATATGTAGTTGAAACAGCTGCTTCCTGCACCTAGCAGCTACACTCACTATACATCCAGAGTGAATGTGCCCATTAGGAGTTATGGAAAACTTTAGCTAATAGTAGATCCAATTACAGAAATTCCCAAGAGTGACAGCTAGCATTTCTCACAACATCTGATGGGCAAATAGCTGCTAGGTGCAGAACGTGATCTTCGTACATAATTTATTGTCAACGTTCTTCTTGGATTAATAAATCATGCACTTTGCACTGATAAATACTGTGTTAGGAGCAGAACTATAGTCCCAACAGGAGATGCTGCTATGGCACCCAACGGTGAGAGGTGGGTCAGCAATGCTTCATCTACTACATAATCTCACACTGTTACCCGAGAAGGTATTGCAATACACTCATCATTGCAATACTCAACCACCTTGTAATGGTGTGAGATTACCCAATGCCTGTTTCAATCTTGCAATTGGTGAGCATATATACCATTCTGTATACTAGTATTTATGACATACAGTATACAGTACATTTTATATCTTCTTTTATTTGGTACACCATATTGAAAGCCACCCACCCAAGTGGTTGGAGAAGTGCTGGAATAACCCTCATTTACTCAGCACCTACTGTATGTTGGAACTATTGGTCAGTTCCTATGTTTACAGCTGCGCACATCAAACCTTTCTCTTTGACACGGACTATCTCCAACCGCATATATTTTTGTATAGTTCTTCTTGCAGAGCAAAATATACAAAATGCTTGTTTTAAATGTCATCTTTTAATGAGCAAATGCAATATAGTTGATACTTGTACTGGTATGCATGAGAGCAAGACCCACAAAGGCAATCTATGTTTAAGAACAGAACACTTATGGTAAATAATTTTAACCTCTTTGCAGTCACTTTAGCTCCAAATTGTCAGGGGTATATGAGATGACCGTTTTAAGAAACATTTATCCATGTTTTCGATGAAATAAACCTCAAAGATTTTGCAGATTTAATTAGATTTTTACTATATGTCAAGATCATAAGGCAGAAAGTCACCATGACCATTTCTGTGTATAATAACATTTTATTTGGAAGTACAACTGTTCTCATGCCAAAGATTTACAGGACTTTGAATTCTGGAAAAACTTTCATTTCAAATAATATTTTTTTATTACTCTGTACATTTATTACTCAAGTATATTGGCCAATAACCACTGGTGTTAAAACATAACTGGTGTTAGGCTTATGGTGACCACAGGAGGAAAGACACAGAGCTGGGTGCAATGTGCTAGATGTTTTTATATTTATATAAATCATTTTGATTTCTTTATGGGTAGTATAATTAGTCTGGGCTTACTGTTTTGCTGTAAGGCCTACATCTGCCACTAATGTATTTTTGCTAAATTTACTAATATACTGTGGTTTTCAAATCAATCTTAGTTAGATGAACTCCAAGTTTAAATTTTAGAGAGAATTTGTCTGTATTTTATGATTTTCTATTTCTATTGCAGTTTTAGCAATTTATGTAGAACACTGATTATCTAACAACAGGTTTCTTACAGAACCTAACAATTCATGTTTACCATTGCTTCCAAGCAGGACTGATGCACTTCTAAATTCTACATATCGTGTCAACATCTGATACAATACTCATCATTTGCAAACCCAAAGAGCTAAGAAATATTGGGGTAAATGTAATGGGGTCCGAGTTTTTCTTGCGGGACAAACTCAGACCTTCTCACACATTTAAATGTAATAGGCTGCGAACTTGTGAGTTAGAGTTTTCTCTTATGGAAACTCTGACCTTTTAATGCGACTAAGAAAAAAAAATTATGTGGGGTTCCCCCTTAAAATCATTACCAGCCCTGGGATCTGATGAGCCTGTCCTGGTTCTTAAAATACAGGGGAAAAAATGCTAAGGTTCCAATGAATTTTAAGAACTAGAATGGGGCTCGCTTGAGCCTGTCCTGTTTCTTAAAATACAGGGGAAAATATGTGTAGGGTTCCCCTGTATTTTATGAAGCAGCACCAGGCCCTGTTGAGCCGATCAGGTATAATGCATTGCCCGAGAGACCCAGTGAAAGGGTTCCCTGGCTATGGCATTACACCCCCACTAGAAAGAGTCCGGTGCTGGTTATGGAAAATACAGGGGACCCCTACTCATTTTGTCCCCTGTATTTCCACAACCAGGACCAGCTAAACCGAGCCTGGTGCGGATTCATAAAAATACAGGGGAACCCTACACATTTTTCCCCTGTATTTTAAGAACCAGGACAGGCTCAACAGAGCCCAGTAAAAGTTCTTAAAATTCAGGGGAACCCTACGCATTTTTTCCCTTGTATTTTAAGAACCAGGACAGCCCGGGGATGGTAATGCTTGTGTGTGGGGGGGAGGCACGTCATTTTTTTAAAAATTATTTTTGTTTTTATGGTCTACTTTTTTAAAAACACAAACATGCACGGATCTCACGGATCTGTGCATGTTTCTGTCTAACTCAGACCTGCTCAGGCTAGACTCATCTCCTCACAATGACAAAACAGCTGGATGCATGTTTTGCCATTGCGAGTTGCAGGGGTATGAGAAACATGCGAGTCTGCATGTTCTCACACCCTAATACATAGAGTGAGTTGTAAAAATATGAGAGTATAGCTCCATACGCACACATTTTCCACACTCAGACTCTATGACATTTTGCCCAATAAGTGGTACAAGAGAGATAAGAAGATAAGTGTAGATTGACGAACAAAGAACCAGTAACTCCCTTGATAACAATGAAAATATTCCCCACTTATTTATTTTTTAACTACGTAAAATCAGAATCCTTCACTACTTTTTGTTGATACAACACTAATTGGTATTTCCACTGTAGAGTGAATGAGCCAGTGAATGAACATTTTCAGGTTTAATACAGTAATCATAAATTGAATGCATACAATCTTAGATTAGATATATTGACTATGTTTTATTGATGCAAGTCATATTATTCATTTACCAAGCATGGTTGTTCATTTGCTAGCATTGTGCATTAATTCACTAGTAATTTCTATACCTCTGCTGTTTTTTGGTTGTAAAACTCTAACTATTCCTTCAACCAAAAATGTATTTAAAAGTATACATAGTAAGAATGATGGCACATGTCTCAAATCAGTTGCGACCACGCCAGACTGGGCTTTCTCTGACATGGTTGCATCTGATGCAACCAGTGGAAGCTAATCTTCTAACAGCCACCCATATCTGCACCTGTTGCTTCCCCTCCAGGGTGTCCGATCACTGCTGGCCACAGTGATCGGGTACTGCGGCGCCCCCCATTAAAAGCAGAATCTGCAGCTCCTGGTAGCCACGGCTGCTGCTGTGCCCAGATCACTGTGGCCAGCGTGACCCCCCCTCCCGGAGCAGCTGCCTATGACTACCTGTGTCGCCGGACAGCCGGCATGGCCCAGGAGCCGGCGGAACTCTCACCAGCACCTTCCCTATGGCCTGATCACTGCTGGCTACAGTGATCGGGCAGTGTACTATATGCAATATATAAATATAATGTAACACAGGGTGTAGAAATAAGGACCCACGACAGGCAAGTACTCATTAAAGTAGTGTCTTTAATGGCAGCAGACACTGCACTTTAGCAAACATAGGCTTAGATCTGGACACACAACCTAAATAAACAGATGACAATAAACGTCCCAGCAGTCCCAGTGTTTAATGGTTAGACTGCTGCAATGGCCTGCAGCCACAATATGCCATGCCCTTCTAGCACAGCCACTCATCAGTCCATGGCACTAAAAAGACGTTGACCTACTAAACTGGCCACTAGCCAGCGTCAGTGCACAGAGCACTGGGTGTATGAGTTTTAAACTCTTCCTGTTCTCCAGTGATGATTCCAGCTGGATTTGCGCAAGCCAGAAAACCCGAAGTTCCACACCGTCACTGCTACTGCAGAATGCACAGGCTTCACTTTTGCCTCCATTGGGGTGAGCTGATCCCACAGGAATGCGGGCAATTCAGGTGATAAACAAACAAATAGAATGCAGGCGCATAAGTATTACAGTTAATAAGAATGAAAAAAGAGGTTATGCAACTTAATTGCAATTTTCAGTTACTCCTACACAGTAAATCTGTTATACTCTAAACGCATATACATTATATATATATATATATATATAAACACACACACACATATTATATATATATATATATATATATATATATATATATATATACATATATATACATACATACACAGGTTGAGTCTCCCATATCCAAAATGCTTGGGACCAGGGATATTTTGGATAACGGAATATTCTGTATTTTGGTATATTTGCATACTATAATTAAATTTATTGGGTATAGGACCCAAAACTAAACACAGAATGCATTTATGTTCTATATACACCTTATACACACAGCCTGCAGGTCATTTTATACAATATTTTTAATAATTTTGAGCATCAAAAAAAGTTTGTGTACATACATGAAATTCATTTATGTTTCATATACACCTTATACACACAGCCTGAAGGTTATTGAATATTGTATTTTAATGATTTTGTGCTTTAAAAAAAGCTTGTGTACATTGAACCATCAGAAAGCAAAAGTTTCATATGATCAGTCATACAAAAAATATTCCGTAATTCGGAATATTCCGTATTTCGGAATATTTGAATATGGGAGACTCAACCTGTATATATATATATATAGTAGTGGTTAACTTTCAATAACAAGGAGCACATAAAAATTACAAATTTAAAACAGTTTTTCATATAGAATATATCCACATACACATATATATAAAAATTATGTTGCACAATATAAAGATACACAGTAAAAAAAGCATTTGTATATTCAATAGTAATTCAAAAGATGTGCTGATAAAAGATGTATTTTGATAAAACTCCGTCTAATGAAAAGCCGAATGATGGGAACAGCCAATTAATGTCCTTAAAACAAAATAAAGTTCAATCGCCTTTGGG
The DNA here is from genome assembly GCA_031769625.1 of Taudactylus pleione. Taxonomy (NCBI): domain Eukaryota; kingdom Metazoa; phylum Chordata; class Amphibia; order Anura; family Myobatrachidae; genus Taudactylus; species Taudactylus pleione. The sequence goes on from JAUIMM010000396.1 coordinate 4,183,483, forward strand.
AACAAGTCTCATCCTTCTCTCCAGAGAAATACCAGCTATAATTTGTTTAAAGCTCCACTTTTCTTATAGTCAGTGTCCTTATAGACATCCAGGTTAGCAATCCATAGTAGCAAGTAGTATTACATGAATTATTAGGAGGAATGCCACAATCTCCTAAATTGCGATCTTACCACTGCCGCTGTTGAAAGCAGTGAGGGCTCTGCATCCACAGTTCGGGACTGCATGCTGATGGTAGGAAAACAGATTCACTACACAGGAGGGAGTAAGGTGATTACCACATTTGTCCAGCTGGTGATCAGGAGACCTGTTGTTTCGGCAATACAAACGTCATAGGCGGTTGTTTAGAGACGGGATATCCCTGTTCCTTAACGCGTTTGTCCGCTATTAAGGGTAGCGGTTTCTTCAGAAGGTAGAAGGGTTGTAATCCTTATGGTGCACCTCTCGGTTATTTAAAGGACTGCCGAAGCTGGATTAGTGGCTGAGATGGAATCAGCGTAAAAATTAGCGTGCGCGACGCCATCTTGCGAATGGCAGCTAGACTCCATTTTAGAAACAAGAATCTGCAAGACGCCATTTTGCGACCAGCGCCATTTTAAGTTACAACTCACGAGTTAAGTACAGATGGCAATGTTTTTGATAATCTACCAAAAACAACTAGAAATACTGCCCCTGAGAAAAGTAAATAGAATAGACAATACACCAGAATACTGTGAGTGTTTTACATACAAATTGGGAATCCTTGTATGTAGACAAGTATAGTTGTGGTAATTGTAATATAGCCCAGACATTGATCTACACAATTGAATTTGTCTGAATCCTAAACAGGTTTTAGTCCCACACCAAGACAGAATGGTCCCGGCCTCACAGCTGGGGGTAACACATTTGCATTCCAGTTTGAAACTGTGAGTGAGGAATGAGATGTGTGTGTGTGTGTGTGTGTGTGTGTGTGTATATATATATATATATATATATATATACACACACACATACACACAGTCAGGTGCATAAATATTGGGACATTGACAGAATTTTCATATTTTGGCCTCTATTCACCACCACAATGGCTTTGAAATGAAACAAACAAGATGTGCTTTAACTGCAGAGTTTCAGATTTAATTTGAGGGTAATTACATCCAAATCAGGTGAACGGTGTAGGAATTACAACAGTTTCTATATGTGCCTCCCACTTTTTAAGGGGCCAAAAGTAATGGGACAAACTAAACAATCCTAAATCTAATTTTCACTTTTTACTACTTTGTTGCAAATCCTTTGCAGGCAATTACAGCCTGAAGTCTGGAACGCATAGACATCACCAGACGCTGGGTTCCCTGGTGATGCTCTGCCAGGCCTCTACTGCAAATGTCTTCAGTTCCTGTTTGTTCTTGGGACATTTTCCCTTCAGTTTTGTCTTCATCAAGTGAAATGCATGCTCAGTCGGATTCAGGTCAGGGGATTGACTTGGCCATAGTATAACATTCCACTTTTTAGCCTTAAAAAACTCTTTGGTTGCTTTTGCAGTATGCTTCGGGTCATTGTCCATCTGCACTGTGAAGCGCCGTCCAATGAGTTCTGAAGCATTTGACTGAATATGAGCATATAATATTGCCCAAAACAATTCACAATTCATTCTGCTGCTTTTGTCAGCAGTCACATCATCAATAAATACAAGGGAACCAGTTCCATTGGCAGCCATACATGCCCAAGCCATGACACTACCACCACCATGCTTCACTGATGAGGTGGTATGTTTTGGATCATGAGCAGTTCCTTTCCTTCTCCATACTCTTCTCTTCCCATCACTCTGGTACAAGTTGATCTTTGTCTCATCTGTCCATAGGATGTTGTTCCAGAATTGTAATGGCTTTTTTAGATGTTGTTTGGCAAACTCTAATCTGGTCTTTCTGTTTTTTGTCGCTCACCAATGGTTTACATCTTGTGGTGAACCCTCTATATTCACTCTTGTGAAGTCTTCTCTTGATTGTTGACTTTGACACATATAAACCTACCTCCTGGAGAGTGTTCTTGATTTGTCCAACTGTTGTGAAGGGGTTTTTCTTCACCAGGGAAATAATTCTTCTGTCAACCACAACAGTTGTTTTCCGTGGTCTTCCGGGTCTTTTGGTGTTCCTGAGCTCTTTGGTGCGTTCTTTCTTTTTAAGAATGTTCCAAACAGTTGATTTGGCCACACCTAATGTTTTTGCTATCTCTCTGATGGGTTTGTTTTGATTTTTCAGCCTAATGATGGCTTGCTTCACTGACAGTGACAGCTCTTTGGATCTCATATTGAGAGTCGACAGCAACTGATTCCAAATGCAAATATCACACCTAGAATCAAGTCCAGACCTTTTACCTGCTTAATTGATAATGAAATAAAGAGGGAATAGCCCACACCTGTCCATGAAATAGCTTTTGAGTTGATAGTCCCATTACTTTTGGCCCCTAAAAAAGTGGGAGGCACATATAGAAACCGTTGTAGTTCCTACACCGTTCACCTGATTTGGATGTAATTACACTCAAATTAAATCTGAAAGTCTGCAGTTAAAGCACATCTTGTTTATTTCATTTCAAAGCCATTGTGGTGGTGAATAGAGGCCAAAATATGAAAATTCTGTCAATGTCCCAATATTTATGGACCTGACTGTATGTGTGTGTATGTACATGTATATATATATATATATATATATATATGTTAAGTCCATCATAGATAGAATCTCATGCATAAACACCGCACATTACGCATAGTTGAGCTGCTAACATGACGCTCAGTAGCGAATGCACAATATCCTGCATGCAAACGCTGTTTATTAGCTGCATGCGTGCACATCTGCCCCAAATCAGATAAACCTAACTAGCGTCTTTTCCCATATCCTTAATACTTACATAATGCACACTTACACAAAAGGTTCCATAAGCTTTAAAGTATAAGATTCAAGTTTGTTCATTTATTATAATTGCTGTGAAAAAAAAGGTTATTTAGTAGCTCAGGTTTAATACATGATAAGTAAGCCGTGCTTGGTATTATACTGATCTGCACCCTCTCCACAGCTTCCCGGTATCGTCGGTGGGAAGATCGCAACATGCACTCGCAACTTATGGGCCGCAGAGACTTCAAGCACCGAAATGTACTTTATAAAACCAACTGTTAGGATTTGCATGAGGCGGGAAACAGAGACAACCAGCTGTCGGAGGCTGGACTGTGTTTATTTGAATTAACCTGTTAAATGCTCTGTAACAGATGCATCCCCCTTGGGAACCAATGGCATCAGCAACAAGCCTTTCTATTGTGTTGTCTATTTCTGGGGGGGTATAAATATGTGTGCTCTGACCCTGGGTTTCTAGTCTTCTTGCTGAATGCTGATTGACGGAGGTTATCTTGCTGATGCCGGGATCTGGTCCAGAGCGCCTGCGTATGTATAACTGTACTTGGGTCTGTATAATTTCTTTGCGCTAAATTGTACTTAGATCATAGCGTGTAACTGACTGTACTTTTACTTGAATAATACTTTGTGCTTTGGAACCACAGGTTCAAGGTCTGGAGTCTTTATTTACTGTATGACTGCGTACGCAAAATAGCGTCATCCTTAGAGGTTTATTGGACGGATATTAGAAGGTATAGGCAGGAGTGTATAGAGGTTAGAATCCAGAATCTTTAGGATTTATGTCCATCCCAAATTTTACACTGATTATGTGTACCTGCGATCAGGCAATTGGTATACATAGGAATTGTCTCTTCTCATTTGGGAAGCCTCCCATTATGAAAAAATGTCTAAGCACATATCTATTTAGAATAACCAAAAAACAATTCATATATTAAAACAACATATATAAAATACATGAAACTCAGTCTCTGACCAATGGCATCTTTAGAGACTAATATTATCAGGACCTTCATTCGAAGATCCATTTCATAGTTTTAAATCATAGGTAAACTAAAATGTTCTCCATGAAATCAATGAGCTTCTGTGGCTCAGCGGGCTAAACCAACATGCTAGATTTTATGAGGTACCCAGTTCTAATCCCAGATTGGGAAGGAATTTGTAATTTTCATCTTAATATTGTTTTTAATCTATTTAACTTTTTGAAAACATGTTATTATTGTTTTTAGTGATGTTCATTAATTAGGTAGTTATTATTCAACTTTCATAACCATATAATCAGTCATCTAGGGTAATATTTGCAGATAACTACAGTTCATTTTTCCCCTTAAATTCTACATTCCATTGCTCAATAATAATACCGTTTGATTTCAAATAGGTAACAGGCAGAATATATACTAGCAAAAAGTGTGTATATATATATATATATATATATATATATATAATATGAGATATGGTAAGAACTTACCCTTGTTATCTCTATTTCTACGAAGTCCATAGGGTTCCACAGGATACCTTGGGGTATAGGTGTGACGTCAGTCGCAGGGCACCAAAGAGTTAAGCTTTCAGCCTCCCAGGATGCACTAGGTCCCCCTCCTATACCCCGCCCCCGGGCCAAGGCACCTCAGTTAGTTACCAAGCCATAGGCCGGAGGAGGAGAAGGAAGAGAGAGAACAAAGATCTGGACACATACAAGAATCACATTCTCACCAGAGGGAGACGGAAAACCGGTGACCAGAGCAAAGCCCATCTGCAGCACAGGTGCGACAGGGCGGGAGTCCTGTGGAACCCTATGGACTTCGTAGAAATAGAGATAACAAGGGTAAGTTCTTACCATATCTCATATTTTCTACTTCAGGGTCCATAGGGTATCCACAGGATACCTTGGGGATGTCCCAAAGCAGTATCCTTTAAGGGTGGGGACGCTCCTGTGCAGAAAGGAGAATCCGCCGCCCGAAGGAAGCATCCTGAGAGGCGAAGGTGTCAAACCTGTAATACCTCACGAAGGTATGGACAGAAGACCACGTAGCAGCCTTGCAGATCTGAACTGCCGAGGCACCACGTCGAGCTGCCCACGAAGGACCCACAGACCTAGTGGAATGAGCCTTCAGAGAAGGAGGGACCGGTAGGCCTTCATGAAGATAAGCTTCAGAAATAGCCATACGGATCCAGGCTGCCAAAGTTTGCTTTGAAGCAGGCCAACCCTTTTTACGGAAGCCAAAGAGGACAAACAAAGCGTCCGACTTCCTAAACAAAGAAGTGCGGTCAACATAAGTCCTTAAGGCCCGCACAACATCCAAAGAGGCCTCACCCACGGAAAGACCCGGTGAGTTAAAGGCCGGAACAACTATTTCCTCGTTAACATGAAACTGGGAAACAACTTTGGGAAGAAACTCGGGCCGAGTGCGGAGCACTGCCCTGTTCCCATGAAAAACCAAGAAAGGGGGTCTACAAGAAAGAGCCCCTAACTCAGAAACACGTCTGGCTGAAGCAATGGCCAGAAGGAAAACAGTCTTAGCTGTTAGCCATTTAATATCCACTGAGCCCAGTGGTTCAAACGGCGGTCCTTGGAGAGCCCTCAGGACCACAGCCAAATCCCAAGGCGCCACAGGTGGAACAAAGGGCGGCTGAATACGGAGAACACCTTGCATAAAGGTGCGCACATCCGGGATTGTAGCAATCCTACGGTGAAACCAGACAGATAGGGCCGAAACCTGTACCTTCAAAGAAGCAAGGCGAAGCCCATGATCTAGTCCCGCTTGCAGGAAGGCGAGAATCCGAGACAGACGAAACTCCCGCGGTGCATAACCTCTCGGTCGACACCACTGGAAGAACGTATGCCACACGCGATGGTATATCCTCGCGGAAGACGGTTTCCGAGCTCGTAACATGGTACGCACCACAGAGCTGGAAAACCCCCAGGACCTCAGCATGGCCGTCTCAACAGCCACGCCGCCAAAGACAGCCGAGTCAGGTCCGGGTGAAGACAAGGACCCTGAGACAGAAGGTCCGGTCGTAGCGGCAACCGCAGAGGACTGTCCACGGACAGACCCTGAAGGTCTGAGAACCAGTGCCGTCTGGGCCACGCGGGAGCTATCAACAGGAGCGTCCCTCCTTCCTGTTTGAATTTCCGGATTACCCGTGGAAGAAGGGAGACCGGAGGGAACAGGTATGCGAACGTGAACGTCCACCGGACGGACAGAGCATCCACCAGAGACGCCCCTTCGTCTCTTGTGCGAGACCCGTACACCGGCAACTTGTTGTTGTGCCGGGACGCCATGAGGTCGATTTCTGGAAGACCCCACCTGTCCACCAGTAGTTGAAAAACGTCCGGGTGCAGGGACCATTCCCCTGGATGAACGTCCTGGCGACTTAGAAAGTCCGCCTCCCAATTTAGCACTCCCGGGATGAAGACCGCTGATATGGCCGGAAGATTGCGCTCCGCCCAAACCAGGATCCGAGAGACCTCTACGAGAGCCGCCCGACTGCGAGTTCCTCCTTGCCTGTTTATGTAGGCCACGGTGGTAGCATTGTCCGACTGGACCTGCACCGGGTGACCCAGGAGAAACCGCTGTGCCTGCAGGAGAGCATTGAAGACCGCACGGAGTTCCAAGATATTTATTGGAAGCTCTGCTTCTGTCGGTGTCCACCTGCCCTGGAACAAGTGTGGACCCGAAACTGCTCCCCAGCCCCGAAGACTGGCGTCCGTTGTCAACAGGACCCAATTTGGAACCCAGAACGGACGTCCCTTGTTGAGGTGGGTCGTCTTTAACCACCACGCAAGGGACAGGCGAACCTCCGGGGTGAGCACAATCGTCTGGAACTTCAGAGACTGAGGCAGCCCGTTCCACTTGGACAGGATCAGGTGCTGCAGAGGTCTGGAGTGAAACTGGGCGTATTCCACCATGTCGAACACCGACACCATGGAGCCCAGTAACCTCATCGCCGAGTGTAAGGACACCCGGCGGCTGTGCAGACAACTGCGCACCCTTGACTGTAAAGCAGAGATCTTGTCCTCCGTCACGAAGATCCTTTGCTGTCCCGAGTCCAATAAGGCTCCAAGATGCAGAATCCTCCGAGACGGGATTAGAGTGGACTTCTGCCAGTTGATTAGCCAGCCGTGCCATTGCAGCAGTGCAATGGTCAGGTCCAAGTGATGTAACAGGAGCTCTGGAGATCCTGCCACCAATAACAGGTCGTCCAAGTACGGCAACATGCGGACTCCTTGCACCCGCAGAGAAGCCGCCATGACCGCCATAGCGTCCTGTATGTCCAATGACACCATGTAGTCCCCAGGTTCCAGCGCCAGAATGATGGACCGTAGGGTCTCCATCCGAAACTTCGGGACCCGCAAAGACTTGTTGAGTGCTTTGAGGTTGAGAATCGGACGATATGACCCATTGGGTTTCTGTACCAAAAATAGATTTGAATAGAAACCCTGGCCCCTCTGGGAGAATGGAACAGGCACTATAACTCCAGCCTGGAGCATAGTGTGCAATACCTTCCGCAGCTCCGTAGCCTTGTTCCGGTCTGATGGTAGACCCGTGGTGAAGAATCGAGCCGGGGGTCTGTGCCGGAAGGAGAGGGCGTACCCGTGAGAGACCACCTCCAGAACCCAAGTGTCTGTCGTAGTGAACGACCAACACCGGGAGAACTGCAGCAGGCGGCCTCCCACCCTGGGATCCCCCAAGGGGAGACCCGGACCGTCAGGCCGCAGGCTTGTCATCTGGCTTGGGGGCCGGACGTCTGGTACTCCATGCCTGTTTCCGGGGCTTGACCGATTTCTTAGGGCCAGCCTGTCGAGGAAACGACTGTGGTTTGGGCCTGCCCTGGGCCCTAGATGACCGAAAGGACGATGGTCCAGAACCAGAAGGAGCAGCGGCCGACGGGAGACAAGCAGATTTGGCTGCCGCCAGCGTGGCCACAATCTTATCCAGATCCGGACCGAAGAGAACTTCTCCGGTAAACGGTAACGCTTCCAGACCTTTCTTGGAATCTGCGTCCGCCTTCCAGGATCGCAGCCACAAGGTGCGACGAGCAGCTACCGCTGCTGAAGAAATTCTAGACACCAGAGTACTAATGTCTAGAGCCGCCTCGTTGATGTAGGTGGCCGAATCACGGAGATTGCCAATCAACTCCACCTGTTCGGCCGGACAGTCGGATTCAAAAGAAGCCTCTAATGAATCCGCCCAGCGCTCCATCGCTCTGGCAACCCAGCAAATGGCCATAGCCGGCCGTGCTGCCCCCCCTGCAAGGGAATAAGCGGACTTCAGGCAGATTTCTACCTTGCGGTCCGTAGCATCCTTAAGGGAGGACATGGATGGCATCGGCAATGTGGCACTACGGACAAGACGGGTCACGTGAGAATCCACCTGTGGAGGGGATTCACACTTAGCAAAATAATTATCCGCGAACGGATAAGCCACCGCCAGGCGTCTCTGCGGCTGGTATCTTTTGCCAGGTTGTTTCCACGCCTCCTCTAAATGGTCCACCAACTGACCCGAAAGAGGAAAGACTGTGGCATCGCCCTTCACATCTTTGAAAAAGGCATACTTAGATTTAGCCGCTGGGGGAGCTTCGTCCTCAATCACCCAGGCTGTGCGGACCGCCCGAATAAGTCCAGGAATATATACTTTGGACTTAGCATCAGCGTCCTTAGTATGGAAAGGTTCCTGATCGTAAGGATCCAGAATCTCCCCATCATCAGACGTCCCTTCGTCATCCTCATAAGGAGCGGACAGAGACGCCACCGGCCTTTTATGAGGCCGCATCACAGACTCCCCTTGCAACACATCCGACAAGTGCTGTACAGAACTCGTCAGGGAGTTAACCCACGCTGGCTCCTGAGAACCCGGGAGCGGGGAAATAGGGAGACTGTGGGGTACCACCAATTGTCGTGGGAACCCCTGCATGGGTGACGACACCACAGACTGCTGGGACAAACCCATCGGAGTAAACGCGGGCTGCGGAGCTAACTGGCCCACTAAAGCTGTTAACGCCTGAGCGAAACAAGCCCAGGGCGGCTCCTGTACCGGTGCTGTAACCGTAATAGGCCGCGCCATGGACAAACACTGCCGGCAAAGGCCCTCCGCGCTACCCTCCCCCTCCGCTAACGGTACTTTGCACGTGGTACACTGTAGCCGGAGGGGAAAATCACTTTCAGACATGATGGCACCATGTATGTGACCTCTCTCACCAATTAAGTATTAAATAGGCGAGAGACCACCCAGCAGCACCGCACCGCAAGGGCTTTAGCAGAAAGAACAGGGACAGTAATAAAGCTGACAGTTTTAGAGAAGAAAAGTTACAGGCAGCAGCGCTAGCACAGTCACATACAATGCAGAGAAATAACAATTCCTGCACTAACAGCGCTGATCACTCAACTACACAGACACAGGGCCTGGTAGGACACAGCGCTGCATACACAGACCTGAGCCACAGCGGAGGAGAGGTATGCGGGGGGACCCAGACCACGATGCTTCCTTCCAGACTTCCAGCAGCGTTCACCATGCGTTGCAGAGAAGATGGCCGCCGAGGAGCAGAGAGAAGCTGGCCTGGGGGAGGAGCGCTGACACAGGACCAGTCAGCACAGTGCAGAGAGGGCTGTGTGCAGCGGGGGAGGCGCCGGCTGTGAGACAGGGAAGGCGCGCTCCCCTGGCATGCATTTAACCCCTGGGACGCCGCAGCGCTACCGCTCTGCTGCGGTCCGCTGTCCCAGGGGGTAGTGGAAGCGCAGGTTGGTCGCCTGGCTCCACGCTGCAGCCAGTCCCCAGGGAGCCCCCTGCCTGGGGACTTAGGACCATGTGATCAGCGGGGACCCACCGCGGGACCCCGCTGCTTACCTCTGTCCCCCTTGAATCCGGCCATGGTCCGGAGCATCTGGGGTCACCGCTAGCTGTGACCCCAGACGCCCACCAGCATCCCCGGATCAGTACCGGCGTTCTGGTACCGGCGGGGTGTAGGGAAGACAGCATGGACGTCAGGACTGACTGTCCATGCTGTTCATCCAGATGTGCAGCCACAGCTGCATGAAGAAAAAGCTTCAGGGGCTCTTCTAGCCCCCACTCCAACAGGTGCACCCGACTCCGGCCGGGCACCAAACTAAACTGAGGTGCCTTGGCCCGGGGGCGGGGTATAGGAGGGGGACCTAGTGCATCCTGGGAGGCTGAAAGCTTAACTCTTTGGTGCCCTGCGACTGACGTCACACCTATACCCCAAGGTATCCTGTGGATACCCTATGGACCCTGAAGTAGAAATATATATATACACACACACACACACACACACATATATATATATATATATACATATATACACACACACATATACATATATATATATATATATACACACACACATATATATATATATATATACACATGCACACACTACCGTTCAAAAGTTTGGGGTCACCCAGACAATTTTGTGTTTTACATGAAAACTGACTTTTATTTATCAAATAAGTTGCAAAATGAATAGAACATATAGTCAAGACATTGGCAAGGTTAGAAATAATTTTGTCCTTCAAACTTTGCTTTCGTCAAAGAATGCTCCTTTTGCAGCAATTACAGCATTGCAGACCTTTGGCATTCTAGCTGTTAATTTGTTGAGGTAATCTGAAGAAATTTCACCCCACGCTTCCTGAAGCACCTCCCATAAGTTGGATTGGCTTGACGGGCACTTCTTGCATACCATACGGTCAAGCTGCTCCCACAACAGCTCAATGGGGTTGAGATCTGGTGACTGCGCTGGTCACTCCATTACAGACAGAATACCAGCTGCCTGCTTCTTCCCTAATTCTAATTCTTCTTGCATAATTTGGAGGTATGCTTTGGGCCATTGTTCTGTTGGAGGAGGAAATTGGCTCCAATCAAGCGCTGTCCACAGGGTATGGCATGGCGTTGCAAAATGGAGTGATAGCCTTCCTTATTCAAAATCCCTTTTACCTTGTACAAATCTCCCACTTTACCAGCACCAAAGCAGCACCAGACCATCACATTACTTCCACCATGCTTGACAGATGGTGTCAGGCACTCTTCCAGCATCTTTTCACTTGTTCTACGTCTCACAAATGTTCTGTGTGATACAAACACCTCAAACTTCGATTCGTCTTTCCATAACACTTTTTTCCAATCTACCTCTGTCCAATGTCTGTGTTCTTTTGCCCATACTAATCTTTTCCTTTTATTGGCCAGTCTCAGATACGGCCTTTCCTTTGCCACTCTGCCTAGAAGGCCAACATCCCGGAGTCGCCTCTTCACCGTAGATGTTAACACTGGCGTTTTGCGGGTACCATTTAATGAAGCTGCCAGTTGAGGACTTGTGAGGCATCTATTTTTCAAACTAGAGACTCTAAGGTACTTGCCTTCTTGCACAGTTGGGCACCAGGGCTTCCCACTTCTCTTTCTACTCTGGTTAGAGCCTGTTTGTGCTGTTCTCTGAAGGAAGTAGTACACACCATTGTAGGAAATGTTCAGTTTCTTGACAATTTCTCGCATGGAATAGCTTTCATTTATAAGAACAAGAATAGACTGTTGAGTTTCACATGAAAGTTCTCTTTTTCTGGCCATTTGGAGAGTATAATCGAACCCACAAATGTGATGTTTCAAATACTCAACTAGCTCAAAGGCAGGCCAGTTTTATAGCTTCTCTAATGAGCAAACACGTTTTCAGCTGTGCTAACATAATTGCACAAGGGTTTTCAAGGGCTTTCTAATCATCCATTAGTCTTCTAACGCGCTTAGCAAACACAATGTACCATTAGAACACTGGAGTGGTTGCTGGAAATGGGCCTCTATACACCTATGTAGATATTCCTTTAAAAACCAGCCGTTTGCAGCTAGTATAGTCATTTACCACACATTAACAATATATAGTGTATTTCTGATTAATTTAATGTTACCCTCATTGAAAAAAAACAGATATTTCCTTATTTTTTAAAGAAAAGCACTAAGTGACCCCAAACTTTTGAACGGTAGTTTTATATATATATATATATATATATATATATACACACACACACACACACACACACACACACACACAGTATCTAGACAAGTCAAAAAAACACATAACTAATAATATTTTACCTATTTTCCCAAGTTCATTGATCAGTCAATGTAATACCCAAAGGAGAGTCCTAATGCCAAAAAGCAAACAGATTTCCAGAATTTACATAAAATACAGCAGTTCTCATACATTACTTAGTTCCATACATTCGTTCAGACCTAGAGGTGACAATTGTTCCTAGAGAGTAGATCCAGTATGTTTCTTTTTTACAAAGAGTAGCAAACCTATTTCCTCCTCTCTCTGTAGGTTTTATCGCCTCAATACCCTGAATGCTAAGCATCTACCATCTACCATTATGATAGTTTTCAACATGTCTGGACACACTATGTTTCAGATTGCCTTTGTTGACATTTCTCCTGTGTTCCAGGAATCTTGTGTATAATGTTCTAATAGTGTGGCCTACATATTGTAGACCACACTTGCAGGTGAGTAGGTATACCACATAGGTTGAATGGCAAATGATCAAAATGTTAATAGAGAAAGATGTTTTTAAAGAAGTTGATACAAACTCTTTACTTCTATTTTTGATATGTTCACATGTCAAGCAATAATTTCTACCACTTTTGAAACATACTACAATTTTGTCATTGAGCCAGTTGGATATCTTTGACGTCCCCACATTAATGTTTCTAAAGTGGCTTGGTGCTAGATGTTCGCCCTTTTGAATATGATCTTAGGTTCTTCACCTAAATAATCAGTCAAGGTTTTATCCAGTTTTAACAAGGGAAATTTCTTCTTTATAATATGTTTGATCTCTTTAGACCTAGAATTAAATTTTGAAATAAAGAGTGGAGCCTCTTGTGGATATTTGTTTTTCACCTTATTTACAGGGTTTAGAAGAGAAGCTCTATCTCTGTTCTCTACTTCATGAAAAGCTGATTCAAGAAGTTGTATTAAAGATGGACATATCTACAACTATATATAAAAAAAGAAGTGGATTGTAGTAATTATCTGAACTATAAAAGCTACCATTACAAACCTTGGTTGAATAACATCCTTAAGGGGAAATACTTAAGACTAAAAAGAAATTGTTCAGATAATTTTCAATTCACCTTACAAGAAAAAAATTAACAAACAAACAGTCTCCTAGATCAAGGTTACCCTATGGGACTTCTTGAATCTGGGGCAGTTGAATCTGGACCAGGTTTTAGGGGGGTTATGGTCTTGATCGGACCTCTCGTTGGTGTACGCTGGGCAAAACTTTGACCCGCGGAGCCTGTACTGAGCCTTGCAATGGATATATATATATATATATATATATAGTAGAGTATAGTGCGTTGAATGGCGTGGTTGCCCTCCATGGACCACCGGGTCCGATATACACAACGAATAATGGCGGCACTCCACGACTGGTATTCAAAAAACCATAAGCATTTTAATTCAGAAATCCAAAGTTTCTGGCATCAGCCCTTTGTCTGGGATACAAATAACTAACATACAGAAACACATTAAATACACACATAATTAAAAATTACCTTCATCAGGTGAGCCGGGACCTCAGCATCCACCTCCATCAGTCACAACTAACCCGCGTCCAGCAACCGGATAGGATAAGAGACGGATAGGAATACGATTTTAAGACATGACAGCTTCCATCCATTACCGTTGCGCCGAGGGTTGCCATACTCTCAGATGTTGAGGGTTAGGCGGATCACCAGTGACCCGGCCCAATTAGAATATCAGTTGAATGCAATGATTAATAAATTTGAGGCTCGTGGTTATAAAAGAAGGGATTTAATCAAGATAAAACAGAGAGTACTTGATGTGCCTAGGGAAATGACGCTTAAGGCTAATTGTGTAAATAAGAGCTCTAGATCTGTTATACTGTGGGTTAATCGCTTTAACACCAGAAGCTCAGAAACTGTTGGCATTATAAAAGATCTTTGGCCGGTAGTTAGCACGGATGGTGATCTGCCTACCTTGAAAGATTCTAGAATAATGCCTTGCTTTACCAGAGGTCGGAATTTAAAAGATCGTCTGGTGAAGTTAGATGTAGCTAAGATTAAGAAAAAACCTCAACACTTTCTCTCTTTGAAGAATGGTTACCATCGATGTTTGGGGTGTATCACATGTAGAGCAGTGATTTTGGGAGACACGTTTAATCACCAACACAGGCAAGAAATTTTGTATTAGATTCCCTGTTACTTGTAGCACGATGTTTGTAGTCTACTTACTGTTTTGCCCATGTGGACTTAATTATGTGGGCAAAACAGAACGTCAAATTAAAGAGCGCATGGTCCTACATCGTTCGGCCATCCGTTTAGGGATTAATGCTGGCTTTAGCGACCAACCTGTAGCCAGGCACTGGATAGCCCTTAAACATACAGTAGCTGACCTAAGATTTAAGATTATAGATCATATCCTACCTAGTATTAGGGGGGGCAACAGACCTCAAAGGTTGTTGCAGGCAGAATGCCGATGGATTTCTAAACTTGGTACGATGGCCCCTAAAGGACTTAATGAGTCTTTAGGTCAGCAATGCTTTTTGTAGACACCTCTTTATAATAATGCTCTCATTACTATATATTTGTGGATCTAACAGACATGATCGGGGTTTATATATTCTTATATGTATTGTGTGGGAGTTAATTGTTTGTTTTATATGCCTGATTAATTCTACACTGTTTATGATTTATGCCCTTGATATTCGATGGTTTCACTGTAGTTATATTTTGTGTATAGTATACATAACTATTTTGATGTATTTTAAGTAGAGATGAGCGGTTCGGATTCTGTGGAATCCGAACCGCTCCGAACATTGGGGATCCGAGTCCACCCGAACCCTGTTCGGGTGTTCACCGCCTGACTCGGATCCCCGTTCGGGGCCGAACGGCGGCCGCCTGATGTCGGATTCTCACTAGAGAATCCGACATCAGGTCTCCTTGCGTGTAGGGCAGAGCGCAGTGATAGCGCTCTGCCCTACACAGACACAGACACACAGCCGCCAGCGGCAGCTGTGTGTTTGTTACAGCAGCCAATGAGAGTCACACAGACTCTCATTGGCTGCTGCACGGAGGGAGCCGGCTGGAGCTCACACATGAGCTCCGTCTTCCGGCTCCCTCCTCAGCGTGTGACAGAGCGGACGGCGCGCGAGCGGGGATACAGGTAAGTTTTATTTTTTTTATTTTTTTACTTGTCAAAGGTCCGGGGGCGCTACTGGGGGGGGGGGGTCTGCACTACTGGGGGGGTCTGCTACTGGGGGGGGGCTATACTACTGGGGGGGCCATACTACAGAGGGGCCTGCTACTGGGGGGGCTATACTACTGGGGGGGGGTCTGCACTACTGGGGGGGGTCTGCTACTGGGGGAGGCAATACTACTGGGGGGGCCATACTACAGAGGGGCCTGCTACTGGGGGGGCTATACTACTGGGGGGGGGTCTGCTACTGGGGGGGCCATACTACTGGGGGGGATCTGCACTATTGGGGGGCCATACTACAGAGGGGCCTGCTACTGGGGGGGGCTATACTACTGGGGGGGTCTGCACTACTGGGGGGGGTCTGCTACTGGGCAGGGCTATACTACTGGGGGGCCATACTACAGAGGGGCCTGCTACTGGGGGGGGCTATACTACTGGGGGGGGTCTGCTACTGGGGGGGCCATACTACTGAGGGGCCTGCTACTGGGGGGGGCCATACTACTGGGGGGGCCTACTACAGGGGGGGCCATACTACAGGGGGGGCCCATACTACAGGGGGGGCTACTACTGGAGCAGCCTACTACTGGGGGGGCCTGCTACTGGGGGAGCCATACTACTGGGGGAGCCATACTACTGGGGGGGCATACTACTGGGTGGCATGCTAATGGGGGGCATACTACTGGGGGGGCCTGCTAATGGGGGACATACTACTGGGGGGGCCTGCTAATGGGGGGCATACTACTGGGGAGCATTCAACTGGGGGCACTGCATAGTGGACCGTACTACTAAGGGGACTGCATAGGGGGCACCACTGCTGGGGGACATTGTGTAAGGGACACCGCTACTGTGGGCATTGTGTAAAAGGGTCACTACTGTGGACATTGTGTAAAAGGGGCACTACTGTGTGTCGTAACATAAATAAGAGACACTACTTTATGGTGTAATGTGAATCAGGCCCTATGTGCGGTGTAATGCTAATAAGATTGTGCACTGTGACTCCTAGGGCCGTAGCCCACTTTGTAAACAAGTACTGTGACTCTGCTGGCCGTACCCCACTGGGTGGGTGCACTACTTTTCATTTCTGCCACTGCTGTGTGGCAATGTGTCATAGATGTGCTTTATACTGTGGTGTCTGTGTCGTTGTGCCGCTGCTTTGTCGCTTAGTAACCAGTCAGCTCACTGCAACCTTTGGCCAATAATGTTGAAAACAATATTATAAGCTGTGATATGGTCTAAATTGACTGGAAATTAATGTTATTGAGGTTAATAATACTCTAGGAAGAAAAAAAAGACCAATTTATGTGATTTTAGCTTTTTTTGTCAATTTTTGTAAAAAAATCCAAATCCAAATCCAAATCCAAAGCCAGTCACCGCAGTTTGGCAAATCCAAATCCAAATCCAAAGCCGGACGACGAATTAGAACCAAATCCAAATCCGGCAAAAATGGTCCGGCGCACATCCCTAATTTTAAGAGGTGACCATGATTGTGGGATTCAGTTAGTGCTTTGTGGTACACATCTCGACGCCTTATGTTAAACTGTGTTTTATGAATTGATAATCCTATTTAATATTATGTATTTTCCGACAACAGTTTTGTTGCCATGGTTATGTGGGTGAATCATGTGACCCGGTGACGTCGCGGACGCAGCCTGATGACGTCACTCTATCCGCGACCGCGGTTGCTGGACGCGGGTTAGTTGTGACTGATGGAGGTGGATGCTGGGGTCCCGGCTCACCTGATTAAGGTATTTTTTAATTATGTGTGTATTTAATGTGTTTCTGTATGTTAGTTATTTGTATCCCAGACGAAGGGCTGATGCCCGAAACGTTGGATTTCTGAATTAAAATGCTCATGGTCTTTTGAATACCAGTCGTGGAGTGCCGCCATTATTCGTTTTATATATATATATATATATATATATATATATATAACAAAGATCGTCCGGCACTCTGACTGAGACAAACAACAGGCCACGGTTCCTCTCCAGAGTGAAAACTCATAAATACAGCATGGAAGGGTGGACGGAACTCAGGGACAAATACCAAGAAGAATACAGCAGACTGCGCTGGTATAGTCAACGTTTCAGAGCTCAGCGGCTCTTTTATCAAGACAATATCAAGAAACACACAGAATAAATGACATATAAATACATACCAATATCTGACACCCTCGTGCTACAGACGCGCTGACCCGTCTGAGTCCCGATGACGTCATAGGCGTGATCAGCGCTGGCGGTCGGTGACTCATAGGGGGCGTGGAAATGACGTGTACCTTCACCATGGCAACACAGGGAAGCTAGAAACACATACAATGTGATCAAGTACAAAACGGGCAGGCTGATCTGAAAATAAACCATGCGTAATATAAACAAGCTACAGGAGCTGTCACATTTAAAGCAATCACTATAATAATCATAAGATACAGCGCTGAGAGATAAAAGCACCTATATTGATATCATGCGCTAACAGGGTCTCAAAGAAGATCCACATGAATAATAAAAACAAAAAATACATAGACTGCAGGAAAATAGAAATAAGATACTGGAAGGTTGGTGAGATGCAACAGCCGACCAGTACCGCTATGTAGTATACTGTAAAGCGGTTAAACCCACTGGAAAATTAGAATGTAATGACATATATAAAAAAAACCATGAAAACACAAATAGCAACTAAACAAAAACTAGAGAAAGCAACCTAAAGATAACATTTCATTAAGGCCCCAGGGTTGCACCGTTTGCAGTGTGTGGATCCAAAAGGCTTCCTTCTGTAACAAAATGCGGTCTCTGTCACCTCCCCTGGTATTCTGGGGAACCCAGTCAATCATTTTGTATCTAATAGTGGAGACATTGTGATGGAAGTCTCTAAAGTGTTTGGCCACAGGTTGATCCGATCCTCTGCCCTCAATGGCTGACCTGATGTTAGAGCGATGCAGGGCCATCCGTTCTTTGAGTTGTCTCGAGGTTTTACCCACATATAGTAGGCCACATGGGCATCTGACGATATATACAACATATCGACTCGAACAAGTCAAAGGATACTTAATGCGGAATTTTTTTCCCGATCTGGGGTGGCAAAAAGTATTACCTGTTTCTAGAAAACTACAGGTAGTACACCCAATGCATTTGTAATTGCCTGCTGGACGTGTCAAAAAGTGAGTGGGAGCTACAATGGTGTATTGACTCACATCGTTGTGTACGACAATATCTTTAATGTTTCTACCCCTTTTATATGAGGTAAGGATAGATGAACCTTGTAGCGCTGGGAGTTTAGGGTTACTCGCAATGATCGGCCAGATGTTTCTAGCCCTACACATTAGGGGTCCACTCACCGTAGTGAACTGTTGAGTCCAAACCACTTTATTGTGATTGTTGATGGGACCTCTGGATTTGAGGGCCTGTGACCTAGATAAGGTCAGTACTTTATCTTTGGCTTTTTTCAGAATCTTATAGTGGTATCCCCTCTTTAAAAATTTACGAGACATGTTGTCAATATGATTGATTGCATCCGTGCAATCACTACAGATTCTCCAAATTCTCAGAAATTGGGAATAAGGAAGATAAAGTACTGACCTTATCTAGGTCACAGGCCCTCAAATCCAGAGGTCCCATCAACAATCACAATAAAGAGGTTTGGACTCAACAGTTCACTACGGTGAGTGGACCCCTAATGTGTAGGGCTAGAAACATCTGGCCGATCATTGCGAGTGACCCTAAACTCCCAGCGCTACAAGGTTCATCTATCCTTACCTCATATAAAAGGGGTAGAAACATTAAAGATATTGTCGTACACAACGACGTGAGTCAATACACCATTGTAGCTCCCACTCACTTTTTGACACGTCCAGCAGGCAATTACAAATGCATTGGGTGTACTACCTGTAGTTTTCTAGAAACAGGTAATACTTTTTGCCACCCCAGATCGGGAAAAAAATTCCACATTAAGTATCCTTTGACTTGTTCGAGTCGATATGTTGTATATATCGTCAGATGCCCATGTGGCCTACTATATGTGGGTAAAACCTCGAGACAACTCAAAGAACGGATGGCCCTGCATCGCTCTAACATCAGGTCAGCCATTGAGGGCAGAGGATCGGATCAACCTGTGGCCAAACACTTTAGAGACTTCCATCACAATGTCTCCACTATTAGATACAAAATGATTGACTGGGTTCCCCAGAATCCCAGGGGAGGTGACAGAGACCGCATTTTGTTACAGAAGGAAGCCTTTTGGATCCACACACTGCAAACGGTGCAACCCTAGGGCCTTAATGAAATGTTATCTTTAGGTTGCTTTCTCTAGTTTTTGTTTAGTTGCTATTTGTGTATACATGGTTTTTTTTATATATGTCATTACATTCTAATTTTCCAGTGGGTTTAACCGCTTTACAGTATACTACATAGCGGTACTGGTCGGCTGTTGCATCTCACCAACCTTCCAGTATCTTATTTCTATTTTCCTGCAGTCTATGTATTTTTTGTTTTTATTATTCATGTGGATCTTCTTTGAGACCCTGTTAGCGCATGATATCAATATAGGTGCTTTTATCTCTCAGCGCTGTATCTTATGATTATTATAGTGATTGCTTTAAATGTGACAGCTCCTGTAGCTTGTTTATATTACGCATGGTTTATTTTCAGATCAGCCTGCCCGTTTTGTACTTGATCACATTGTATGTGTTTCTAGCTTCCCTGTGTTGCCATGGTGAAGGTACACGTAATTTCCACGCCCCCTATGAGTCACCGACCGCCGGCGCTGATCACGCCTATGACGTCATCGGGACTCAGACGGGTCAGCGCATCTGTAGCACGAGGGTGTCAGATATTGGTATGTATTTATATGTCACTTATTCTGTGTGTTTCTTGATATTGTCTTGATAAAAGAGCCGCTGAGCTCTGAAACGTTGACTATACCAGCGCAGTCTGCTGTATTCTTCTTGGTATTTGTCCCTGAGTTCCGTCCACCCTTCCATGCTGTATATATATATTATATATAAAGCCGGCTTAGAAATATATGTAAAGCCGCTTGTCGGGATGCCTCATGTCAAAATACCAACAGTGGCATCCCGTTGGTTGGTATCCTGACAGGGGTCGGGTAAGTATCCTTACCCTCCCCTTAACTCTCCCTTCTTGTAACGTAACCCAAGTCTCCCCCTTAATGCCAAACATAACCCTCCCCCATTAATGCCTAACCCTCCCCCCTAGGGGTGCCTAACCCTAACCTCCCCCCCAAAACCTAACTCTAGCCCCACTATGATACCTAAACCTAACCCACCCCACCGCGGCTAACACTAAGGGCGCCCTGGACTTAACTCGTTCGGGCTGGCGTCCTTCTGGATTCCAGCGTCGGGATTAAGATAGGTGTTGGTATTTCGACGCCTACATATGTATATATATATCTCCACATGTACTAGCTGAAGTACCCGTTGTTGCCCAGGTTTAAATCTTAAAGTTATTACATTAGGTATCCCAGACCAATTGCCACCCCTCTGAAGTTTTCAACCAAATACATAACGTGGAAGGCCCAGGAAAGGCTCCATGGGTCAAAGTTCTGCCCAGCGTACACCAACGGGAGGTCCGACCGGGACCTCAACACCCTAGTTTGTCTTCTGGGATCCAATGTTACCACTCTGTGAAGTTTTCATCCAAATTATGTGATGTCGTCCAATTCATCC
The DNA here is from genome assembly GCA_031769625.1 of Taudactylus pleione. Classification (NCBI taxonomy): domain Eukaryota; kingdom Metazoa; phylum Chordata; class Amphibia; order Anura; family Myobatrachidae; genus Taudactylus; species Taudactylus pleione. Next base: position 4,204,237 of record JAUIMM010000396.1, read on the forward strand.
TGTGGAAGGTCCAAAATAGGATCCCTGGGACACAGTTTTCCCTGGTGTACTCTTCCATGACGTCTGACCGGGAGCCCAACCACTCCTTTAGGCAACCATGACCAATTGTCACCCTCTATGATGTGATGTTTTCGCCCAAATCCATCCAGTGCAAGGCCCAGAACAGGCTCCGCGGGTCAAAGTTTTGCCCAGCGTACACCAACGGGAGGTCCGATCAAGACCATAACCCCCCTAAAACCTGGTCCAGATTCAACTGGACCATCTTGCATAGGTTTCATCCCAATCGATGCAAGGGTGTCTGAATGCATAACCGGATAGACAGACAAACAAATAACCAGGCCAATGAATTTGATTTCTAAATATATAATATGGATAAAGGGCACTTGGTTGCCCGAAACGTTGCTGTGCTTTGGACTGATGTTTTAAATAAACACTTTGGTGTTTGGACCCTGGAGTGCCGTTTTTTTCTACACACATATATACATACATACATTGTATATATATATATAAATGTTTTAAAAACTATAAAAGTATTTTTTGTAAATGACCCCCAAAACGGTCAATTTTTTAAAATTATTACATTGTTGTAATCAATAGCTATTTAAAAGTGATTTTACATTTTTGTTCAAAACATTATATTGAATCAGGTTTAAATAGCTCTTATTTACATGAATTGCTAATAAAAAAAAAAAAAAAACTATTTTGGGGAAATTTAAAAAAAAAAATATCAGCCATTTAAGTGCTTAACCATTCATTCACTGGGAGATTCACCCTATAAGATACAGTACCTGAGAATACATGTCTCCAAGTCAAAAAAAGTTAGTTAAGAAGAATGATTTCTAGCAATGACATATTTGAAAAAAAACAAGAAGTACAAATAGTAAAATCATAATTAAAAGTATTTTGCATGTAAAAAGTATGAATCGCAATGAATCATTTCCCTCGCTTGTGACTAAAAAGGAAAAATATCTGTCCACTAACACTTCCAGCATGACTCCCTTTGAATGAATATAATAAAAGGCTGCTTTCAAGCCGCCCTGTAATAGCTGTCTGCAACACCGTGTACAGACATAATGCAGACAGCTTATCTAATGATTGTAGACCTTTATTTACTGAGAAGTGAAAGCTGGGGCCTATTAAAATGTACTGCTCAGAAGTGTATTTAGCTGAAGCTGTGAACTTTTCGCTTCACACCTGGGAGTGAAATCTTTATCACATAAGGACATCTTTTTTAGACTGTGCCAATTCGTTTGAAGCAGACTCCAACATTAAACAATCCTTCTTTTACTGTTCCACAGTAAAACAGTGTGTGAGACTTGCTTGATGGTAATCATCAGCTCCATTACAATTCATTTTATTTTGTTCAGAATCATTAAGCTGGTGCGTTAGATAGCTGCTGAGTCCTATTACAGTGCTCTCTTTTATCCGATTCCAGATATTAGTCAAATGCCTTTCTGTGCTTTGCAAAGCTTTATTCATTTGTAGAGTAGTTTGGCTTGGAAGGTCAAAATTTGACTTTTGCAGCCATACCAAAATTATCCTTTTGTTTTTAAATGCTGTGTTTGAATAAAACATGTCCTAATTCTAAAAGCAATTTCAAAATAGCAGGTCATTATATTTCTGTGCCATTATTATTAGTTTTTAAGGTTATGTTTCGCAAACAAATTATTTTTAAAAACTACTTTCTGTATCGAATGAGTTTAATTTTAAACTATAAAATTGCTGTTTTTGAGAATTTCATGTCCACTACACACTTAAATAAACTGTTCATAAAAATAATATCACATGTATTTTTCAAGCTTCAAAGATGTTAGTTGACATATTCACAATCATTTAAGATAACATTACTCATAAAAAAAAAACTGGGTAATGGTTATGATTTTACAAACATTATTTGCTATAGGTCAGGAAAAAGTGCTTCATTTTGTTATGGCCCCCATACATTTGCGATGCATCGTCGCGATGTAACGATCCTGCAACCTGGCATCGCAGGATCGCTGAAATCCAACATGTTGGATTTCACAGACATGCCGATCACGATCAAAAAATGATCGTGATTGGCAGATCGGTGAAATTTAACATGTAGAATTTCACCGATCCTGTGACAGATCGCGGAACATTGATGGCCGCCGGTCGGCATTTACGACCGGCGGATCAGCGTTTTCGATCCCATTGCTACATCGCAACGATCCATCGCAGATGTATGGGGGCCTTTAGATGTGGGAAAAAGGGGAAGTGAGTATCACACTATACATTTCTTGATAACAAGTTATCAATGTCTGTATACTACTGACCAATCATTGTGCAGCATATGACATCATTCTAGTTTAGACAATCAAACTTTGATCCAATTAATTCTCATTGGACTGGATGCAGTGTTAAACCGGATTGGTCAATGACCACCATAGCTGTGTATTCATGAATCAATTATCCAACCATTGCTTAGCAGGAAAACATGTGCAGCCAATTTCCACTACATTCAAAATGTCTTGGAGTATTGTAATCTGATATATGCCTCTACTTGATAGGCCTAATTGCTCCAGCTAAAACCAGAGCCAGCTCCAGGTCTACTAGCAGCCTGTGCAAAGGTTTTTTTTAGAGGACCCCCCCAGTTAAAAATATTACCCCACAGTGTTGCCCGTGGGTCATTCCATGCCAAATCATCACAGCTTTCAACCCGACCGTCTCAGATTTTCATGAAATTTGGTAGGATGGGAGACGGCATAAAGTAACTTTCATATGTAAAATTTTAGCCCTCAGTGATACACGATGTTCATGCTACAGGGTTGCAAACATGACAAAAAATTAAAAAAGTTATGCTTGCAAGAACAACTAAAACGAATCATAACTTTGCTTCTAATTGTGGTAGAACTTTCATGTTGGTCTTGTTTTGAAGCTAAGGGACCAGAGTTTTCATTAAAAAAATAGTTTTATATTTAAATATTGACTTTTACATTTCAAGGTCACGTGATGTGACCTTTGACCTTGAATATCTAAAAAAAAAAAAAGTGTATGTTTAATTTTTTTGTACATAAAGTATGTTATACACTTAAATATCTCTCGCAATAATATTATAATACAAAGTACGGCAGTTGAACCCCTCTTGCACTAACCATGCAACTGGCAAGTTCAGACTTGTCTTGTACTAGGCTAGCAGCAGTGGTAGGTCCTTGTGCCGGCATTGATCATGCAGCCGGTAAATTGTCCCTACGTTTATGGAAATGCTGCAGAGCAACAAGTGGCACTGCACAATGCAGAAGGAGTGCCGCAATGGGACACCCCCCCCCCCACACCCCAAAAAAAATGATGTTTGGTAAATGTTTCTTTAAAGTTGTTGAACTGGAAAGATACTTCTTATTTACAAGAATAGAAGTGGAACTCGTTTTAGAAAGGATATGACAAATTTAATCAGATATATCTAAGGTATAGTACTATAAAGCTCCAAATAATAAAAATCACCTATTTTGTGAATTGAGAGTTGCCAGTTTGAAAATTTAATCAAATTTAATTCTGTCCGCCTTTATGTCCTATATGATGAACAGTCAAATAAAACACCATTTGAAAAGAAGTTATATTTAATTTGAAGACAAGTGGGAACCAGTTTCAGATTTCATCCACCTTATACTTAGGTCTCTTGTCAGGGTAGGGTATGATGCTTTAGAAACACATTAAGGCAAAGCACTTCCTCCAACTGGTGGCCTCTGAAATACATTTATGTGTAACGCCCAAATAACTTTTTTTTTAAATAAAATATTAAGAGCAAATATGAGTTAACTAAAACTAATTTCTTTACAAAAGTAGTTTGCCAAGAACAGTTCACTTTTAAACACGTTCATTAACTACCTCCAGGTGTACTAACACCACAAATATTTAGTACACGTACTAGAAAATACTGTTCTGTAACGACAACTTACTTTAATCACCCTTCACCTGTTGGACTGTGCCAAAATATATATTATTGTGCAACTCACAAATGTCTCACTATGTAATAGATTCAGGATCAAAAAGTATAGTCAAAAGTTCTAATTAGACAGATAACTGCTGTAAAAAAAACTTAATTAAATGTATTTCCGCCTTGTATCACCATCTGCTATGCAGTGAGATGTAACAAAAAAAGAAAAGGAATAACATGTGAAACAATTAAACCCTTGTGAAGATCACATGCAGAAAATGTTTTGCCTAGATATTACATAGGGATCTTAAAAGCTCTCTGTAACAAGACAAATGAAGAGGGCAGCCATAAGAGCAAAACATCTGACAGACTGTAAAGTATGTTAGAACAAGCAGTGGAATTTTTCTAGCATGGGGTTCAAAATGATATACTATAACATGGTCAAATATATTGCAATTTTAAAAGCATTAAAAGAACGCAACACCAAGTGTGTGGCCTGGATGCCAACAGACTCAGACCTGCAATCACTATCTCTTCAGCTATTAATTATTTTTTTCATTAACACACATTAGATACAGCTCCCACGCTCAACTTTATCTAGCTCCCATGGAATGAAACAAGGTTGCTTATTTATAAATGCTGCGTATTCCTTGAATCTGGTTTAGAATAGTAAGAAAAGGTACATCAAATTCTCCTTAACAGTTGAAAAGTCAAAACAAATTTGGCAATATAAATTAATTAAAAAATCATGGCACTGAAACCTTCAGTATACTGCAATGGAAAACAATACTGAAAAGGTTATTAGACTTACCAGTCTGCGGAGATGGCAAGACTCGTGCAGATCTTACTGGCCCATGTCGGACTGAGAATAATTCCTGGGCTTCCCCACTGACCTGAAAAATAGTCATGTTGATGAAAATAAAATTAATTGAAAACAGGTCTGTCTTCTTTTTTAGCAAATGCCAATCAATTAATATACACATTTCTATAAATAATTTCACTACTTCTACTATTGGAGTTCAAGCCAGATATTTAAAATGGTTGTCCAAGCCGCCTTAATATAATCCCTCTCATGTGAAATATATAGAAGGGGTGTTCAACCTAAGAATGTCAACTTTCCCAGTTCCTGACCTGGAAGCTGCTATTCATATTGGCACAACAGCAGCAAGGGCGTATCTATAATGGGTGCAGGGTGTGCGGTGCACAAGGGCCCCCCGATTCCAGGGGGTGCCTGCACTGCACACCCTGTACTCATTATCTAAAACATATCTCTCCACTGTCCCTCGTCTGGTCTCTCAGCGTTGCTCAAAAAGCCAGAAAATGGCCGCCGCCGCCATTTTTATGCCGTTTTGCGCATGCACTGCAAGGAACTCACCGGGAAAAAAGGTGGTCGCGCCATTTCCCCGGCGGTCTGCGCTTGCGCAGGAGACTCTGGGCACACTTTAGTGTCCAGAGTATACTGATTCTGTGGTGGCCGGCCAGCCGCATCAGTCAACGGTCGGTCAACGGGGTGAGAGGAGGGGGCCCGTGATGGGGGATGCACACGGGCCGCCTCCTCTCTAAAGACGCCCCTGCACCGCAGAGCTCTCCAGAAGGGAACGGATTCAGTCATCCAGTACTGTAAGAGCAGTGTGATTCGGGATCCCAGCTTCAATACCTGGAGTACATTAAGATACATGTGAAGGAAGGATAAATAAAGGGGGGTTGTCCAAAAGGGTGTAATCACTTTAATAGTACTTAATGGAAGCAAAATTGCAACTCCCTAGTCAAGATACTAAACAGAACTCTGCAGGCAAATACAGGTTGAGTCTCTCATAAAAATGCTTGGGACCAGGGGTATTTTGGATATCGGAATATTCCGTATTTTGTAAAAAACCTTGGGAATAGGACCCAAATCTATACACAGAATGCATTTATGTTTTATATACATGTTATACACACAGCCTGCAGGTAACTTTATACAATATATTCAATAATTTTGTGGCACAAACAAAGTTTGTGTACATACATGAAATTCATTTATGTTTCATTTACACCTTATGCACACAGCCTGAAGGGAAATTGTATACCATATTTTTTAAAATTTTGTGCTTAAACAAAGTTTGTGTACAATGAACCATCAAAAAGCAAAGGTTTCACTATCTCAGTCATGCTAACAAAAATATGAGATATAGTAAGAACTTACACTCTCTATTTCTATGAAGTCCATAGGGTTCCACAGGATACCTTGGGGTATAGGCGATGGCGGAGACATCGGGCACCACAGAGTTAAAGTTTTCATCCTCCCAGGATGCACTGGAGTTCCCCTCCTATACCCCGCACCCGAGCCAAGGCAAACCAGTTACGTAACAAGCCATAGGCCGGAGGAGGAGGAGAAGAAAGAGAGAGAAGAAAGATCTGGAACAACCAAGAATAACATTCTCACCAGAAGGAGATGGAAAAACCGGTGACCAGAGCAAAGCCCATCTGCAGTACAGGTGCGACAGGGCGGGAGTCCTGTGGAACCCTATGGACTTCGTAGAAATAGAGATAACAAGGATAAGTTCTTACCATATCTCATATTTTCTACTTCAGGGTCCATAGGGTATCCACAGGATACCTTGGGGATGTCCCAAAGCAGTATCCTTTAAGGGTGGGGACGCTCCTTTGCTGAAAGGAGAATCCACAGCCCGAAGGAAGCATCCTGAGAGGCGAAGGTGTCAAGTGCATAATACCTCACAAAAGTATGGACAGAAGACTATGTGGCAGCCTTGCACAGCTGAACAGCAGAGGCACCACGTCGAGCTGCCCACGAAGGACCCACAGACCTAGTGGAATGAGCCCTAACAGAGGATGGAACAGGAAGGCCTTCATGAATATAAGCCTCAGAAATTGCCTTTCGAATCCATCCTGCCAAAGTTTGCTTAGTGGCAGGCCAACCCTTCTTTCGGAAGTCATAGAGGACAAACAAGGAGTCCGACTTCCTAAAAGAATTGGTACGGTCAACATAAATCCTTAGAGCCCGTACCACATCCAAGGTGGCCTCACAAACCGTGAGGTCTGGAGAATTAAAGGCCAGCACTATGATTTCTTCGTTAATGTGGAAACTACATTCCACCTTCGGGAGGAAACTAGGGCGAGTGCGAAGCACCGCCCTGTCCTATGAAAAATGAGAAAGGGAGGCCGACATGAAAGAGCCCCCAATTCGTAAACCCTTCTGGCCGAAACAATGGGCAGAAGAAATACAGTCTTGGCTGTAAGCCATTTAAAATCCACTGAGCCCAGCGGTTAAAATGGCGGTCCTTGGAGAGCCCTCAGGACCACAATAAGATCCCAAGGAGCCACTGGTGGAACAAAGGGAGGCTGAATACGAAGTACACCTTGCAGAAAGGTGCGGACATCAGGAAGAGTAGCAATCCTATGCTGAAACCGCACTAACAGGGAAGAAAGCTGCACCTTCAGAGAAGCAAGGCGAAGACCGTGATCTAAGCCCGCCTGTAGGAAAGTCAACAACCTGGATATCCGGAACACCTGAGGATCATAGCCTCTAGGGCGACACCACTCAAAAAAAAAGTATGCCATACTCGATAGTAAATTCTTGCAGACACAGGCTTCCAAGCTCTGAGAATGGTGCTAGCCACAGAGCTTGAAAAAACCCTGGACCTTAAGAGGGCTGTCTCACCAGCCACGCCATCAAAGACAGACGACTCAGGTCCGGGTAAAGGCAAAGACCCTGTGACAACATGTCAGGACGTAGAGGCAACAGCATTGGAGTGTCTACGGAGAGACTCCGAAGATCTGAGAACCAGTGCTGTCTGGGCCTCACCGGAGCTATCAACAAGAGTGTGCCGCCTTCTTGTTTGAATTTTCGAACCACTCGAGGAAGAAGGGAGAACGGAGGGAAGAGGTACGCAAACTGGAAGGTCCACCGGACCGACAGAGCGTCTACCAGAAGAGCCTCCGTGTCTCTTGTTCTTGACCCGTACACAGGCAGCTTGTTGTTGTGTCGGGAGGCCATGAAGTCTATTTCTGGAAGGCCCCACTTGTCCACCAGGAGTTGAAACACCTCCTGGTGAAGTGACCATTCTCCTGGATGCAGGTCCTGACGGCTGATAAAGTCTGCTTCCCAGTTGACGACTCCTGGGATGAACACCGCCGAGATGGCAGGGAGATTGTCCTCCGCCCTAGTCAGTATGCGGGACACCTCTGTCAGCGCTGCCCGACTTCGGGTTCCTCCTTGGCGGTTTATGTAAGCCCCCGTGGTGGCGTTGTCCGATTGTACATGCACGGTTATTCCGTGGAGGAAATGTTTTGCTTGCTGGAGAGCATTGAATACTTCGCAAATTTCCAAGATGTTTGTTGGAAGCGCAGATTCTGCCAGGGTCCACCTGTCCTGGAACAAGTGTGGACCTGTCACTGCTCCCCAGCCTCGGAGTCTGGCGTCCGTCGTCAGAAGGACCCAGTTTGCCACCCAAAAGGGACATCCCCTGTTCAGGTGAGTCATCCGCATCCACCAGGCCAGAGACAGACGTACTGCCGGAGAAAGCACCATGGTCTGTTTCTTTATCCGATGGGGCAAACCATTCCATCTGGAGAGATCAGCTGCTGCAGAGGTCTGGAGTGAAACTGGGCATATTCCACCATGTTGAACATCGACACGATGGAGCCCAGTAACCTCATTGCTGAGTGAATAGACACGCAGCTGCTCTGAAGGCAACTGCGTACCTTTGCCTGTAATGCAGAGATCTTTTCCTCCGTCACAAAGATCCTCTCTTGTTGAGAGTCCAACAGGGCATCGAGATGGAGCATCCTCTGCGAGGGAGCCAGGTTGGATTTCTTCCAGTTTATTAACCAGCCGTGATTCTGCAACACAGATATTGTCAGTTGCAGATGGAGCTGGGGGACCTCTGGAGACCCTGTTAACAATAGAAGGTCGTCCAGATAAGGCAACAAGCGTACCCCCTGCATCCGCAGGTGGGCTGCAATTAGCGCCATGACTTTGGTTAAGACTCGAGGCGCTGTTGCCAGACCAAAGGGCAGTGCCTGGAACTGAAAATGTTGGTCGAGCACTGCAAACCTGAGGAATTGCTGGTGCGTTAAGATAATGGGGACATGCAGGTAGGCGTCCTGGGGACTTAGGACTGTATTATCGGCCGGTACCCTCTGCGGGACCCCACCGCTTACCTTCCCCCTTGAATCCGGCCACAGTCCGGGCAATCAGGGGTCACCGCTAGCTGTGACCTCAGACACCCACCAGCATCCCCGGATCAGTACCGGCGTTCTGGTCCTGCGGGGTGGAGGAGCGATAGCATAGATGTCAGTGCTGACTGTCTATGCTGTGCAGTTTATCTTGTGCAGCCACAGCTGTCTTGAAGAACTTCAGGGGCCAGTACAGGCCCCCTCTGTAAATGGTGATCCAACTCCGAGCCGGGCACCTACGAAACTGGTTTGTCTTGGCTCAGGGGCGGGGTATAGGAGGGGAACCCCAGTGCATCCTGGGAGGCTGAAAACTTTAACTCTGTGGTGCCCGATGTCTCCGCCATCGTCTATACCCCAAGGTATCCTGTGGATACCCTATGGACCCTGAAGTAGAAAATTCTGTATTTCAGAATATTTGGATATGGGAGACTCAACCTGTAATTGAATTGACAAAAAAAAAGCCCATACTTTTCTAATGAATACATGCAGTATATAAATAAATCCTAATACCTGGGTATATATTGCTTTAAAAAAATCTAGCTGTGAATGTACTGTAAGAAAAAAATAAATACTGATTACCCCACCTACTCAGAACAGTGCACATAAAAGTGTAGGACAATGACCAACAATTAGGAGGGACTGAGGAGACTTGGGATATTCGGAAGGTGAGAGCAGAGGGCAGAGTTGCTGGACCTGATGATTCATTGCTGGGTTCTGGTGTCATGTAACAACACCTTATTAGCTGAGCTGCCTCTACCAACCAATTTCATTAGTTTCTTGAATAGTGAAACCCACATGCTTGGAGATTTTTTATTCCAATACAAACTTGGATTTTAATACTGGAAAATCCTTGGACTCTGATCATCTTAAGTGCAAAGATCTTACACACCCATATTACTAGTATAAGTGTTTTCCAAAAGCAAAGATCAGCTATTATAGGACATTTCATGATGTGCGTTTTCCTGATGTAAGAAGCCACACAATGCAGTAATACAGCCACTAAAATATTTTGGTTGCCATATGAAATTAAACATGGAGGTAAGATTTGTCTCTCTGGTCCAAAGGGGTCACATTCAATATCATTGGCTCCAACATAGGACAATGTATTTTTAACCAGTTATTACTATATGAATCCATCATTTTGTGTACATTTTAAAGAGATATTGAAGGTTACAACACATCTTTCATAAATAGTCATCTTAAGGGGCCTATCCATTACGCGACTAGAGTTCAGTCCTTCAGGTCGCCGGGTCTGGTGCCCTCACTGAACTGCATTCACTGAACGTCATTCAGTGCAGGATCCCGACCTCCTATCTGGGAACATGTGTAACCCGACGATCATCGTCAGATTGACCAGTATGTTCTGTAGATAGTCGGGGTCGGCAAGGACCCAGCGTGCACCGTGCACTCGGTCCTTGCCGGCTATCCATTTGACGACTTCTGAACAATGCGACCAAAAACTCCTGGTTTTGGTCGGATCGTTCAAAAAGTCGTGTAACTTTTCAAGTTCCCCACCTTTATTAAAAGAGCAAATACAAGTGGTGACAAATTACATCTCTGCCTAGTTATAGTCAAAATCAGTATTATTGATCAGAATTCTTGCTATTGGTTGGAAATATAAAGCTTGAACAAAGTTAAGAAAATCTCCTGTAATGATAAAGTGTTTCGATGTCTCTAGCATAAACTGCCACCAAAAGCCTTTTCAGTGTCAAGAGAAAGTGTTATAGCAAGGTTTTCTCTAATAACATGAATAAAACCAATGGACTTACTCATACTGTACTGAGCTTGTCTACCAGATATAAATCCTATTAGAGCATAACCTATCCACTAGTATGTTTGCATACAATTTGTCATAATTCAGAATGGATATAGGATAGTATGATTTTTTTACCCTCATTATGTAATATGGCTATTTTAACTACTAGAGCTTATCTAACATGGCTTCTCTGTAATACAGAATTAAAAGGGTTTGAAGATGAGGAATCAAGAACTCAGCAAATATGTTTAGAGTAAACTACTGAGTAAACACTTGGCACCATTAACTTACATGACTGTAGTCCCTATGACTTGTAGTCTCTGAAATTTAAACTTTTGAGTATTCAGTCTTCTCCTGGGGAAAATTGTGAAGCTTTGCCTCTACTAGTAGTGTATTTATTATTTAAAGTTTAGGGGGTTAAAACTATATAGCCTTGGTAAATTATATAAACTAAACTAGAGTAATATGTTTGGAACTCTTCTCAAAGAATCACAAGCTGAGAGACCATTAGCAGTTTTAATTGCCTAAAGTTTGTTGTCATATACTTGAAAAAAAAGGAAAACTACATTTATGTTTAAATCCCTTAAGAATAAAGGCACAAGTGATCCTCACGAAAAGGCCTGGGAAGTGGATTTGGGTGTTTCTCTACGATGAGGAATGGACTGAGATCTGGGACAATGCTGCCTCTAGCTCAATATGTGTCAAGATAAAAGAGAATGCATACAAATTATTGAATAGATGGTATTACGTGCCCGCTCGCTTGAGCAAAATGTATCCGGGCACATCAGATAGGTGTTGGAGGGGATGCTCTACAGATGGCTCTTTTTTTCATATATGGTGGTCTTGTCCTAAGAAGGTTGATCTATGGAAGGAAATTATTGATCTTATAACACATTTATTCTCTATACCTATTCCATATGATCCTAAATATATTCTTCTCCCGCTAGACCTTCCTACATTAACTAGGCACCAAAACAAATTGATGCGCAATATGGTCAATGCATTGAACTGTCAGCTGGTGGTGGATTGGAAGAAACTTGACTCCCCCTCCATGCAGTCTATTCTGTCGCGTGTTTGGTACATTTATCGCATGGAGTATATGACTAGTATTATTAACCACTCATCTAAATCTTTCAATAAAATTTGGAGCCCATGGTTAGCTTCTCAGTCTGCCCCTTCCCCTTTTGCCCTGTAAGTGTCACTTATATTTAATTTTATGTGTTTCGAATCTAGGGTCTCACCCAGAGATCTTCTTCCCCTTTCTTTCATTTTCTTCTGTTTATTTATTATTTTAAATTCTTTTTTTTCCTCTTTTTTTCCTTCTTTTTTGTCTTTTATTTTGTTCATTTTATTTTTTTTATAAGGCCTGTATCAATGCTATGTATTTTGGTAAATTTTTTGGCCTCTATAATAATTGTGTTAAAAATTTTAAAATGAATCGTATAGATTTTGTTTTTCCTGTATACAGAAGTAACCTTTATTTTGTTATTTTTCTATATCAATGAGATTGTGATGGTCTCTGGGCCTGATTCAGACCCACTCGCGAGCGGCTGTCCGCTCGCAAGTGGGTCGATGGTCTGCACTGAGCATGCGCACGACGGAGGGAGCTCCGTCGTGCGCATGCGCCAGACACGACGAGCGAAGGACTTTCCTTCGCTCGTTGTGTCCGATCAAAGGGGGCGTGCTGTCAATGTTGATTGACAGCACGCCCCCTTTGGTGGGCGTGCCGGGGGCGTGCCTCCCTGACGGGGGCGTTCCAACGGGAACGCCTCCCGTCAGAAGCCGGCCCACTGACATCACTAGTGATGTCAGTGGGAGTGATTTTGGCTCTGATAGAGCCAAAATCACTCCGGAGCTTGCGGTTGAAAACCTCAACCGCAGGCTCCGGCTCGCAATTTCGATGGTCGCGATGGTCACGACCATCGCGGCCATCAAAATGCACGCTCGTATAGCCTGTGGGTGGTGACCCACAGCTATACGAGCGTCCAGGAGGACGATCCATGAAAATGGAGCCCGGCCCTCATGCAGAGCGTGCGCTCTGCTCAGAGCATACGGCTCTGAATGAGGGCCTCTGTTTTTAATTGCAATTTCTCAAATAAAAAGTGTCTAAAAAAATCAAAAATTAATAAATGCACGATTCCCAATGTCATCTGAAACAAATGTCAACATTTGGCTGACTTTATACTGAACAGCCTTATTTATTATCAAAATCAATTAACATCCAGTAAATTCATAATAAAAAAAGAACAATTATTACAAATATATAAAAGGCACAGTGAAAACAGCTTTATAAAAACCTATATGACAAAAACAAAGCTAGACGGAAAGAGAAGCATATATACATAAAAATTGACGTAAAGGAACTGCTAGTGTACAGTCTGTCAATTTTCCTTACTTACTGTATCTAGAAAAGAACAGAAACTATTATAACACTTTCACCACACAAAGGAATTGATTTCACCACACAAAGGAATTGATTTGTCATACAGTACACCTTTTATTCAAGTTTTTTTGACCTTGTTAACTATATTTAACTTTATGCTTTCAAATTTATTTCATGTATTCCATCCAAAATTGAGTTTCTTCCTTAAGTCCAGTATACACGTCTTTACCAGCTGTTTGAATCTTACCTGTGCCCCATCTCTTTAGAGCTTGTAGGATATAAATAATGGTTCTCTTGCTCTTTAAGTGCTCTTGATCTGTTGAATTACTGAACTACTGTTGTGTTACTGACTAACCTATTGTTCATTCTCTTACTATAAAATTATGCAGGATGTCACTAACAATTCAAATAACACAAGCACCGCTGTTAAGTTGAAAGTTAAGTGTTAACGTTTTTTCTTTACACAAACTACCTTATGATCTAACAACTCCTTGGTAGGAGAGTGGGAGTTGCATTCACAACTTCTGACAACATTCCTACATATTCCCCATTGTTAGGTACCTTGTAGAATTACGTCATGCTTCCTATGCAAGCACTTTATTCAGAGGCCATATGATTTATCTTACTCTTTATAAGTTGATTAATTTTCCAAGGTCAGATGGTGGCTCCGACTAACTTTAATCTAAAGACACTGAGTCAGGCAAGATCAAAATAACAGACATACCTTTTGATATTCTTCTATCTCCATGGAGTACATCCAAAAGTCAGGCTAGCAGCAGTGGTGGGCTCCTTGTGTACTGCCTTCCACTGACCACCAATAAACACATATTCAGTAACTAACACAAACAGAAAATGGCCTCTTCTTATTATAAGCAGCTAAGGATTGATATTTTACTATTACACATAAGAGACACATTTCTCTAATACACACAGTTTCTATCCAGAGACAGCTAATCAGCAGTCATACTTATTAACAAAAATGTCAAGTTCTAATTGAGCCACAAACGAACTACACCATGAAGGTTGTTTAGTGATTGTCACTGCAATGTTTTACAAACAACTATCGTTACTGTTTACATTCTTATACATCTAATGGTGCATACACACGGTCAGATTTTTCCTTCAGATATGAACGATAACGATTTAAAAATCGTTCAGTCGTTCATATCTGAAGGAAAATCGTTCATATCTGACATGCCTGAACGATGGACGATCAACGATGCGCGTTCCCGATGGTCAGATAACGATTTCTGACATCTGATGTGTTTGCAGTCAGACTTGGACGATTCCATTCATTTTAATGCAGTCAAAAATCGTTCAATCGTTCAAATAGTTCAAATCGTTCAAAACTTTGGTAAAATCGTTCAAATCGTTCAAATCGTTTAATCGTTCAATCGTTCATCTGACAAATCTGACAAGTCTGACAAATCTGACCGTGTGTATGCTCCATAATGGTGCATACACACGATCAGATTTTTCCTTCAGATATGAACGATAACGATTTAAAAATCGTTCAGTCGTTCATATCTGAAGGAAAATCGTTCATATCTGACATGCCTGAACGATGGACGATCAACGATGCGCGTTCCCGATGGTCAGATAACGATTTCTGACATCTGATGGGTTTGCAGTCAGACTTGGACGATTCCATTCATTTTAATGCAGTCAAAAATCGTTCAATCGTTCAAATCGTTCAAAACTTTGTTAAAATCGTTCAAATCGTTCAGATCGTTTAATCGTTCAATCGTTCATCTGACAAATCTGACAAGTCTGACAAATCTGACCGTGTGTACGCTCCATAATTCTCATTTCTCCCCCAAGTTTCAGGAAACTTTTGCAGGGTATGTTAGAATCTTTAACATAGAAACCATTTACTTCTACTTCAGTTTTATTTGGGACCTACCAATACTTGAGCAAAATGTATCTGCTGATATCTGATTTGTTTGCCTTAGACCCTGACACTTTACTTGGATACAGGTTAAAGCTAGCAAGACAGATCTTTTCTGGCTGGTATTCTTTCCAGGCTAGCTAAAATGTATCCTGCTATCCGAGTACACACCTAAATGATATATCTGCAGATCGACTGATCTGCAGATATATCTGCAGACTGTGCAGAACATACATTCGGCATACAGACTGCCCGATTCTGGATGGGCATTAACATGTGCCCGCCCAGTTGAGCTGTCAATCACCGCCGGCCCGTGCAGCAAGTGTATGGGCGAGCGGCAGATGTTTGAATTAGTCTACAAACATGATGTTTCTCACAGCCATTGGAGTGCGAACTATTACTTTTTCAACATGCACGAGATTAGCAGGCCACATTTTGAGCTCCCTAACTGCTGCCCAGTGTAACAGAGCCACCTTGCCAGTCCTATACAACCGGATTAGGAATCAATTAAATATCAACTCATAAGTACTGCAAAATCAAATTAATTATCTACATACCTGCAATCAAGTACATACGAGTGAGGGTTCATGGCTGGTGTGCATTGCAACTTCAGAAGGTCGTACCAGGCAGCTGTTTTCACCATGTTTTCACCAATAGCTTTGGAAATATTGTGCCAGCGCAGAAGACAGCAAAGACTCTGGCATCAGTGCCAGTGTCAATGCTTTTTCTGCACAGGCACCAAATTTTCGTGGGATAAAAGTTGCACAAGGCCCCCTCACAACAACCTTGGTACATACAAATATTACAAAATTGAACAAAAAAAAATATCCAAGATTACTTTTGCTTTATGTTTTTAAAACAATTTAAAAAGGTGATGCATGACTTCCCCACATAAATGTACAATAATTTCCATTTCAAGTCCATGTTCTGGTGTAGGAGTTAAAAAGCTATAGGTCTACCTAAAATAACCGTGGGTTCAGTTATTTTAGAAACATCTCATTACTAATGGACAATTATTTCAGGATTGTAATGTGTATATACCAAAAGGATTCCCATGATTTATTCTTGATCTGCTATGTAGTCATTACACTTTACACAAAATGCTTCTTTTATCATCGCAGACTGTAGATAATTTGTCCATCCAGATTAGACTAAGCACTAGCATGTTTAATGCTAAAGTGATTCTTCCAATATACAAGGCAACTGCTCCATCTGCAAGTACTGAGGTATCTAGGAGCAGAATTTACATAATTCAATGAATGCTATTTCATATCACAACTGAACTAATGCCCTTCTTGCCTTCTGTACTACCTGGCTTTCAGTTCTGCTGTCGCAATAATCATTATAGTAATATAACATTGCAGCAATATAAAACCACCTCTCACCATAATTTATCAATAAAATCTTGCAAAGCAGCTGCTCAATACACAGCTGTCCTGTTACTGGCCCAGAGTGTTAAGCAGCTAGCCAGTTCAAGCATATGCAACTGAAAGCCTAACCTTGGGCTTTCAGTTTAACTAGCTGAAAATAAAAAAAAGAATACAAACAAAAAAATATATATTTATAAAGAATAACCATGTTTCTTTTTCATAGATTTTCTTATGCCAACACCACCTGGAGGCAGAACAAGGACTGCAAAGGCAGTTGTACGGTTGCCTTTTTATATAGGCACCCCCAAGGTTTTGATGTCAGATCTGGCATTTGTGCCAGAGATATGGTTTTTACCCTTTAACCCCTAAAAAGTTGAGGGTTTTGTCGTCCCTGTGCTACACCTACTTTGGCACATTTTGAACTGGCCACATTCCAACAGTGCTGTATCCACACAAATTATACTTTTCTTTTCAAAATTAACAGGACTCTGTTTACTCTTTTTAACCTGGCAAATATAATGTACGCCAAATGGCCAAAAAATGTTTGCGGTTTTGTTGATAGAGTTGAAAGAAAGTGAACTAAACAACTAAAGGCAAATGGGATTTTTTTATTGTTATTATTACTATAATAACGACCACCTATAAATACTTGGTAGTTTTTGCTTCGGCATGAATTCTACTCTTCAAAACAGCAAATAGTAGGATTCTACACGTAGTTTATCATACAAAAAGCTGCATTTGAAAATGATAGGGTGTTATAGTTTGATGGTCACATGTGACTACTTGTGGGCCACATCACTGAACTGAGGGGACTCCGATTTCACATATTTCAAATGCCACTGAGCTTATTGAAGGATGGGAAGATCTTCACTTAAGGCCTGATTCAGAGGTGGACGCAGTGTCGATGCCGCATGCACTTGGCTGACATTATAAGCCTGCACATGCATCTGAGTCGCACTGCGCATGCACCCCAAAGGTCAAAGCGAGGGGATGCAGATCAATTTTGGACACAAGAGCTGGAGATTAAAGTGAGTGTTCTTGGGAAATAACATGGGGGTGGCTAGCCAGACGCGGGCGTTTCGCAGACGTCTACAGACGCAGTAGCATTTCCATAGAGCTGGTGCATGTTTAATGGTGCGACAGATAGTGCATCTCAGTATGCTCAGAATCGGCCGCAGAATTAGAATAACACTGCAGATATGTCTGCCTCCACCTCAGGATTAGCCCCTCAATGATTTCTGCAGTGTAGAGATTATTGCCTGGTGATTACACTGACATTCCCCACTTTTTAGAAGATACCTCCAGCTTGGTAGGTGATGGGAAAGGGGAGATATGGGAGTGGGGGTCAATCTTGTCCTTAGCACTAAAGGGGTATATAAAGAGAAACACAAAAGTATTTGCTAACCCGATACACATTTTGCAGATTTTTCTATTTTCATTATGAATTTCAGTCCCTTCTAGTATTGATGACTTAAGCTGGCCACACATCTAAAGATCTGTCCAACGAGCCAACTAGTTAATTGGTTGGAATGAAAATCTGGTAAGGTATGAAAGCAAATGACAATCAGCAATTTGCTCCCAAACGCCGGCAAATGGACAAAAACTGTTGTTTGAACAAATTGTTTAGATCAAACATTTAACAAACTTGTCTGACGACCATTTCATCTGTTTTCTGGCATTTAGGAGCAAATTGCTGATCATCATTTACTCCCATACGTTACCAGATTTTCATTCCAACCAATCAACTGGTTGGCCAGACAATCTTTAGATGTGTGGCCAGTTTAAGTGCGGGATTCAATTAGCCCCATTAAGTTAACGGGTGCTAATTGATTGCTGGCACCTGTTCAATTAGCCCGAGTTAATGGGGATTTGTGTTCGGGTCTCCTGAGACCCGAGCAGAAATCCCTGAGAAGTATGCAGTTAACGGGTAAAAATACCCAGTTATCGCATAAGTCGGTGAACTTTTCTTGGACTCTATGAGTTAACACTCATTAAAAGAGGGACTCGGGTGAAAAAGGGAGACTAATTGAATAGCCCCAGGTGATAAATCCCGAGGCTACCTCTCTTTTTCACCCTTGATAAGGTAACACCTCTAATTGAATTCCCCTCTTAGATGCTTTCTTTGTTTCCTTACTTTTTCCTGTTTTTATTTTCCTAAAACTGTTGTAGACATACAGTATGTGCTTGGAACCGTATTTATTTAAGATATTTGTAAAGATTTCCAATGTGGTCTCTCTGTTTTAGTTCTCTAGTCTACAAGCCTCACTGAGACTCTGGGCAATTTCCGAAGCAAAGTTTCGTTTCAGCAGTTAATTTACAAAATATTTTATTGAAACAAGTTAAATGCTACCAAGTCCCTTAATGCACCTTCCACCTGTACACGATAGAACATCTGACCTATTAGCACTAGCTCAGTAGTTTGCTTCATCTACCACTTGTGAGTATTTGATAAACTGTAAAATGTGATACATTTGCCAAAAAAATTGTTTCATTGTCCAAATTTATATCCCAATAGTTCAAATGATCTATGAGGACAACTACATTTTTCTTTACTGCCTTTTCAATTTGTAATTGAAATTCAGTACACCTTATAATTGTTCATCATCATTTAGGACCTTATTTACAGTTGGGAACAAAGCAAAAGAAGAGTATACTGGTATTTGCATTTTGGGGAAACCACATTGCACTGCAGTGGGGGTAAATTTCAAATATGCAGATAGATCTGCAAGTTCCATAGTGTGAAGTCATACATTAATGTAAAGTGCAGTCAGCAAAATAATTTCATTGAGTGGGTTCCCAATACCAGCGCAAATAAAGTATAATAGCAAGTCATGAGCATCACCACAATGTCACACATTAATTCTGCATTGAGAGACCAATGTGAAATGTAGAATAGTGGGGAAATCATCCTATACTCTAAAATATTGGAAAATAACATAGCAGGACAGTGTAGAAGGCTGATAGGGCCTGTTAAATTGTGTCAAATGGTTGATTTTTGCAACTTTTATAAGTGATGGAAATATGACAGCCAGCCAGTGTGCTTCAGCAAATAAAAGTTCTATGTAGCAAGTCAGTTATGGGGTGAATTTGGGGGCGTGGGGCGCCTTGAACTGCTCTGGCTGGACTTCTTTGGGGCATCACCACCTAACACTTATTTTTAACACTTTATATCACTCTGTTTTTATTTAGGTTACATTTCACACATTTATTTTTCATTTTTCTAACACTTTCAACGCTAAGCAGCCACTTTCACTAACCTAACACCTCAACACTTACTGCTATTTTTTATTTTATTTTGTGTGATGCCCTGGGGTGGTTTGGGGTGCCCCACGCCCCAGACATGAACCCCCATAGTGTTAGGGACTTACCCGACGAGCTTACCTTGACGCTGGTGGGTAAGCTCATAATTTTGGCCAAAATTATGCCCAAACCTCCATATTCTGTATAATTATTAATGGTTGTATGGTACATCTGGTCTGTCCTTTTTTTTCTATGTTGTAGTATTGTCTCAGCTAGGTAGCACATCCCATTATAAAGAGCTAGGATGTGCAGTCCAGGCCCCCTTCCCCTGAAAATATCTAAATTCAACTAAAGAAGCACTACTAGCTGAAAGTATATATTCAGTCCACCCATGCCCCTACTATACTTACCCTCTCCCAGTTATTATGTCTCACTGGCAGTGTGAACCATGCACACGGCTATCATTGCACATGTTGAAGAAACAAAGAAATCCTCAATTATTATACAGATGCCTCCATAGCTAGGAAGTTGAGGAGGTATGTTTGTCCACTGCAGTTGCAGGTGCGCATGGCAGTCTATAGTTTACAGAATGTAAACCCTAGGGCAGTGGTTCACAAACTGCACACCGTGGCACCCTGAGGTGCCTCGGAACACTTGAAGGGGTGCCTCAGGTTGGTGGTCCAGCACCAAATCAAATTATTTATGGTCAATGTAATGTAAATATGTGGACAAACAGAAGTGCAAACCTGTCCACCACCACATAACTGAACCTAAAGATGACAGGTAAGCACAATTTACTTCACTTTACAAAAAATTTTGTGAATTTCTCAATAACAAACTTTTGGCTTAGGGGTGCCGTGAAAACAATGCTGATGCTCTAGGGCGCCGTGATTCAAAAAAGTCTGGGAACCACTGCCCTAGGGGATGTGGCCAAACCACCACAACGATAAAGACATGTCCCTACCACAATGTGGCCACGAACTCTGTCCAGAAATGGTAGGTATGCTGGGGTACTATTATATATTAAATAATATATAGGGCCTCATTCACTACCGATCGCAACTGCGATTACGCACGCAATCGGCCAATTGTTGTGTACTTCGCATGCATTACAGTGCATTTGCACGAACACTCAACTGTGATCAGGACTGCGATTGCAGTGACTACGCAGACCCAGTGCATAGTGAATGACAGGAAGTACCGTTTGGGGGTGGTGACGAGGGGGAGGGGTGCGTTGAATGCTGTTGTAGGGGTGTGCTTAAGTTAGCCACTGCAATGCCATACGCAGCTTGGGCTTTCACTGCATGCGATGAGGTTAGCAATTTCCGAGTAAGGTCAGACCTTGTGCAAGTGTGCATGAGGCTCCGATGGTACTCGATGTTAGCGATGCTTTTGCAGTCTTGCAAAGTATTACGGATGTGTGTAAGGTAAAGTGGGCGTCCTTATTATAGGCTGCGTATGGCATTACGATTGCAATCATTAGCATATCTTTGCAGTGGGAATGCGTGCGTAATCGCTATTACTATCCTTACTGAATCAGGCCCATAGTTATTTAATATAAAAAAAAGCAAGCTACATGTGCTGAAAGTCGCCTGCGGTGACCGACCTGCCCTGCGCTGACTCCTCCTGTCCATCCCACTCTGACTCTCCTCTTCGTCCTGACTCCTCCTCTCCGTCCCGGCCTATGCCGACCCCTGCTGTCTGTCCCAGTCTGCGCTGATCCTCCTGTATGTCCCGGCTGTCTGCCGTCTCCTAGCTCTGGCTGCTTAGAGTTCTCCGGTAAGAGGGTCTTTACGTGGCCAGAGATTGCAAAGCGGCTTTGGAGTGATAGTGGTGTGACCACAAATGGGAAGAAGGCCTGGATGGTTCTGGAGGAAGGTTTGTTGTGTGGCTATTGGGGTTGGTTGCCCTGGGGGGGTTGCTGCTCAGGAATGTGGCCGCCGGGGTTTTTTTGGTTGCCCGGGGGGGTAGCTGCACAGCAATGTGACTATGGGGTTACCCCCTTAGTAGTGTGGCTGTGGAGGTTGTTTGCCCAGGGGGGGGGGGGGGGTGTAGGTGCCCAGGAATGTGGCCCCGGGGAGGGGTTGTAGCACTTTCTGGCACCATTGTTTTATGTGCAAATGTGGTCTGTTATAACTGGAGGGGTAATGGAGCAGGAGAGCTGTGCAGAGCAGTGAGGGGGCCTCCATTGTACTATATCCATTCAGCTGCGTCCATTTTGTGGACTAGTATAGTGTGTAGAACTCCCGTTGGTTTAAGCTGGACAGAAGTTTGACTTGGGAAGCCTGTTCTGGGCCTTCAACTGGATGGGTTTGGACGAAGACTTCAGAGTGGTAACATTGGATCCCAGAAAACATACTTGGTGGGTTGAGGTCCCGGCCAGACCTCCCGTTGGTGTACGGTGGACAGAACTCAGAGGGTTGCAACTGGTCTGGGATGCCTAATGGAGTGGTTGGGGTCTCTGTCGGATCTCACGACGGAGTGCTTGGAGCAGAACTTTGACCCAGGAAGCCTGTTCTGGTTCTTCCACTGGATGGATTTACACAAAATCACATAATAAAACTTAATAAATTGAAGATTTAAACCTGGGCAACGCCAGGTACTTCAGCTAGCATATCAGTATACAAGAACACAATTATGTATTAAAAGTACATCAGAGCACAAATAGATTCATTCCCCGATATCCACCTTCCACAAATATCCAGAAGGACCTAATTTTACCTGGCTTTGAACAGAGTTGTCCTAGGTGCTGGGACCTGAAGATTTGTTGCCATCCTTACCTTCTCCATAGGACCGGGACCAATTAAGAAAAGTGTTTGCACTTATTTAGCACAGCTCATTATTGAAGTGTAGGGGCTCCCATCCCGCCCTTGACATTCCAGAAGATTATGCAAGTATGATTTGGATCTTAAAATTATCATGAAGTGACACTGGACCTCATTCAGACCTGGTCGCAAGTGCTGAGCGCTTGCAACCGGGTCGATGTTTAGGCACTGCACGCGCGCGCAAGCCCCGGAGCGAGAGAGAAATTCTCTTGCTCCGGAGCTCACTACAAAAGGGGCGGCTGTCGATGGTGATCGGCAGCTTGACCCGTTCTGTTGGCATGGCGGGAGGGGTGGTTTCACAAACTGAGGCGTTCCTTAAGGAACGCCTGCCGTTTTGTGGGCGGCCGCACTGACATCAGCAGTGATGTCAGTGGGGAGCTTCCTGCTCGATCAGAGCAGGAAGCTCCCTGGGGCCTGCGGTTCCCGACACCCAACCTTAGGGTCTCGTCGCAAGCCCCGATGGTCGCGATGGTCTGGACCATCGCAACCATCAACCTTGTTGGTCGCTAAAGCTGTGGGTGGTAACCCACAGCTTAGCTAGCGACCAGGAGGCCGCACTTGAAAAGACAAGCGCCCGCCCTCATTCAGAGCAAGCGCTCGCTTCTTGCGACCGCCTCTGAATGAGGGCCACTGTCTTTATATGTGTCACTTACAGTGTTGAAATGTTTTTATCACATTGATTAAACCTCTACGAACACACTTGACCATAAAAGTGCAACTGAAAGGTGCCAAATAAGTTCCATTAAAAGTATAGGATGAGGCCCAACCACCTCAATATTAAAGAACATGGACATATCAAATCCTTACTTTCAGAGAAAAGGCTGCACTATTCTCCAGCAAAACAAAGAACACCTGAAAAAAATGCATCTTGTACACCATTTTATCTCATTTAAATCATATTTTCCTGAAAAATTAAGTCGCCATGACTGAAGGTAGGAGTTTGGCATTACAAAAAAAAAACAATTGCCCTGATAATTTGTAAATTATCCTTCCAGCTAAAAAATATTACAGAACTTCCAGCAGATCTACCCTTAATTTTAATAGGTTTGTACGAGGGCTGATTGAAAAGTAATGAAATTTCCTCTGTTTTTCTGTCCCATAGGTAGGTGGCAACGCTATGCTGGTTATTGTGAAGCTCCTACATCAATGTGTTTGAACCTGCGCTTGGACTGCCGTAGTCTTGTTTATTTGGTCACAGCGCGTGAAAAATATTCATGCGTTTCGTCAGGGCTGATAAGGAAGACGTGTCTATGAGATTACATCAGAGATGTGTGATTACATTTTGTGTTAAACTTGGAAAAAGCGGAAATGAAACTTATGAAATGTTACGGCAAGTGTACGGTGGATAAACAATTAGCCGTGCTGCAGTATTTCGATGGTGGATGCACTTCAAAGAGGATAATATGCGAGTGACTGACTAAGCGCGTTCTGGGAGACCATACACGGCGATTAGAGATGTCACGTCCTGAAAACCCATGTATGTGGAGCCATGAGGTAAAAAAGACCACATTTGCTGAAGAAACAGTGGTTTTTGCTACAAGACAATGCACAACCACATGTTGCTGCTGTTGCATTGGCAACACTGACTGAAATTAATGGGACAGCACTGGAACACTCTCCATATAGCCTGGACTTAGCACCCTGTGATTTCTAAAAAAAACAACTGTGCAGAAAGAAGTTCTCAACAGATGATGAAGTGAAAAATGCCACAGCAGCAACACTAAAAGTGATGTCACAAAACAGTCTGCTGCACGTCTTGGAATCATTGTTGAAACGCTGCAAATAATGTATTGAATGTGAAGGACACTACTTTGAAAAAGAAAAATGTTCAAATCCTGTGGAGTCATCTGATTCTGAATTTTAAAAAATTCACTCTCATTACTTTTCAATCAGCCTCTGTAGAAGTGTTACATATGCACCCAAATCCTACAATATTGAGTTTGCAAATATCCAATGTTTATTGAAATGGTTCTACATTTATATAATGTAATAAAGCTTTGTATTTATTACTATAACAAGTTATTTTATTACAATTTAGACTGTCCTGTAATCCACCCCAGTAATTGTTAGGAAGTAGCAATTTTTTTTTGTATTACTATCTTGCAAATGATGATTTGCAAACACTTTTAAATGTCTGTGCTCATTTTTGCTTAAAAAAATGACCAGTTTCCCTGCAGCATAAAGGATTAACTGTTTGACAAAGAGCTACATAATTGTTTCCACAATATAAAAATGTAACAGTGACCATGGCTGGCTGCCAGGTTTAATTACAGTGGAAGACAAGGGAAGGGATATGAGAAGGTATGGGTAATGTATTTCCAACTAACTAATACAATGCACTGGAGAACTCCAGCTCACAGTAGGAGTCCTTATCAACCAACATTTAAATGCTATACCTAACATATGTGTTTATGATAAGTGCAGAACATACAAATTAATATGAAAATAATACTGATTATCTGCTGTCCATCAATGCCCAGTTGCATCTGCATATGTTTAAGCTTAATCTATTTCACTGCGTTCAAAGCATGTTACCATGCTTGAAAAAGTCTATTCACCTCTAAGTGGGAAAACAAAATAGTGCAAAATATTTTGATAACTTAGAGCCACCTGTTGTCACCTAGAGAGCACCAGTTCTGGTTCGATATTTGATCGAGCATCTAACCCAGACTATGCTTTATTTATGAGTCCTCACAGTCTGGGAAAGAGCACACTGTCACTACGAGCAGGTGATGGACTAATGATTTAACATACCATATAGGCATTGGGTGGCAATGGATAGTATTTTGCCCTCGGATGGTTACTACATATGCAATTATTCTGCAGTGCTGAATCTAAAGATCCTCACGCAACACTGCAGTTGCGGATTCATCTCTCTCTATTTGTTAGGACTCTGAGCTTGATTCAGGTTGGTTCGCAAGGCTGCATTCACATGCACCCGCTCGCTGTGAAAATATGTTAAATACAAAATCGCATGGCAACCGCAGCACTATACTAAGACGCCCCCCACTGTATAAAGCCGCCCACTTCCCATGACATGCATCTGCAAGTCAGCGAAAACATCGATAACATCGAACCCATACACACATTTGTGGCTGACCATGACCTTCCGCACAAACTACTAAACTTCCTATCGCCAACTAGATCTCTGGCTACGTATACAATTGCATGGGATTAATTATGCACGCCCCTGTAACGATGTTCAAACGCACAGACACGCCTGCGTTCACCCGACCACCCCCCCCCCCCTCCCCTCCACCCACAAGTGGTCACTTTCTGTCAATCACTATGTAATGGGACTGCATGCTTACTGAGATCGATTCCCGATCGCAGCGGCCGGTTAGCGAACGCGCACTGCGATGCATATGTATGCGCAGAATGCAAACATCGGCCGGCTGCGTGCGAACGCAGCCTTGCAAATCAACCTGAATCAGGCCCTCTGTCTGTTTTCTGGCAGTATGTTTTCTCCCCACCAGAGGTCACCCGATCCCTGTATGAGAGCTGCAGTACTGGTCCTTACCAAAGGTGTTGCTTTTTGGACTCTCCTCATCGCACAGGTGTCAGGTAATTGATGACAAGTACCAGCATGGACTACACCTGTCAACTGCCTTTTTAGGCTGTCTGTTTCCAGAACTCAATGTTAGGTCATTAATGTTGTCTGCTTTATTTTGGGATTCATGTTTCTGCCACAGCTCTGGATTACAGCTGGCCACACATCTAAAGATTATCTGTCCAACCATCCAACTAGTTGATTGGTTGGAATGAAAATCTGGTAAAGTATGGGAGTAACTGATGATCAGCAATTTGCTCCTAAATGCCAGAAAACAAATGAAAATGGTCGTTCAGACAAGTTTGTTAAATATTTGATCTAAGGGCCTGATTCAGACCCACTCGTGAGTGGCTGTCCGCTCGCAAGTGGGTCGATGGTGTGCACTGAGCATGCGCACGACGGAGGGAGCTCCGTCGTGCGCATGCGCGAGACGCGACGAGCGAAGGACTTTCCTTCGCTCGTTGTGTCTGATCAAAGGGGGCGTGCTGTCGATGTTGATTGACAGCACGCCCGCTTTGGTGGGCGTGCCGGGGGCGTGCCTCCCAGACGGGGGCGTTCCCAAGGGAACGCCTACAGTCAGAAGCCGGCCCACTGACATCACTAGTGATGTCAGTGGGAGTGATTTTGGCTCTGATAGAGCCAAAATCACTCCAGGGCTTGTGGTCGAAAAACCCGACCACAGGCTTCTGGTCGCACTGGCGATGGTCGCGATGGTCAAGACCATCGCGACCATCATCCTGCACGCTCGTATGTGCTGTGGGTGGTGACCCACAGCTATACGAGCGTCCAGGAGGACGCTCCATTTTTATGGAGGACGGCCCTCATTCAGAGCGAGCGCTCTGCTCAGAGCGTCCGGCTCTGAATGAGGGCCTAAATTTGTTCAAACAGTTTTTGTCCATTTTCCAGCGTTTGGGAGCAAATTGCTGATTGTCATTTGCTTTCATACCCTACCAGATTTTCATTCCAACCAATCAACTAGTTGGATGGTTGGACAGATAATCTTTAGATGTGTGGCCAGCTCAATGGTTCATAACTGTTCTGATCTACTATACCTGGAACCTGTCATTGATGTATCATTAATGTTTCTTGTGAGCTTCTGGACCTGCTTTGCCAAGATTTCTGGATGCCTGTTCCTGTTCATACCTGTTTGCTATTTACATCCTGTATATTTGGATCTGCAAACAGAGGAACTTCTTCTACTCACCAGGCTACCATCTTTTGTTCATTTATTTATGAGTGACTTTACTTGTGTCTGGCACTATTATTATTAATCTGGACTGTGAGTTACTGCCTGCAAGTTATCTGCATTGTGCATTTTCTGGACTCTTAGGGGTAAAATTACTAATGGTCCATTTCAATAAAAAAAAAAAATAATTAGATCAATCGATGTTGTGTTTCAGTGGCTAAATCACATTTACCAACATACAATTTTCTTTTTTGATTTTTTTTATAATTGTTAGTAAATATGATTTATCCCCTGCAATACAACATCTATGTTGATCAATTTGAAACCAATTGAAGTCAACATTTAGTAAATTTACCCTGTAGTGCTTTCCTCATATTAGCATACCAATTTATATGCTGGACTCCCAGTATTTACATTATGTCTGCATGTTCAAGTGAATCTTCATTCATTAGTGTATCCTGCATTAATTCAAGTCTTTATACCTTTTCCAAAAAATATCATTGTATAAATATCACTATTTTGTGACTAATTGTACAACTGCACTCCTGTGGGTTCATAACACTATTGATGCTCTGACCAATGGTGCACCAATATACGGCTGAGCCCCCAAACTCCTTGGTTAGATATTTGATTGTGCATCTAACCTAGACTATGCTTTATTCTATGTCATCAGTGTCTCGGAAAGAAAATACTGTAACTATGAACAGCCTATGACTAATGATTTAGCATATCACATAGGCATTGGGTGGCAGAAGGACTCTAATGGTTACTACATGTGCAATGACTCTCCAGTGTTGAATCTACAAACCCCCAATAAACACTGCAATAGCTGAATCATCCCTCCCAAAGGACCACCAATAAACTGCTGAGCCCCTCCTTGGTTCCATACCCTTTTGATTCAGCAAGGATCGTAATTGCAAAGCTGCACCCAGGCAGCTTTGCAATGCGATTCTTGCAATCATGCAAATGCAGTGTATGGGAATGGGTATAACATCCCATATCCTGACGCCGGCAGCCTGAAGGGAGACACCCTTGTATGACACCCCATGCTGCATTTGCGATCCCAGCACTGCGACGAAGGTCGCATTCAAGGGCTAGCGTGCGTGTCAGCAGGACCCATTCTGCACACTCGCAGAATGGGTCCTGCACATGCACAGATTCCCGATAATCGGGAATCTGTGTTCAGCAACCCCATAGTCCAAAACACCCAAACCAAGGGTAGCACTGAAAAGGATCATTTTCATGAGTGTCCAGTTATCGCCAAGCATGTAGCATGGCTGCATTAACTTATGTATGAGACATGCACAGAGCAAATAACTAGAGAGAAGGAAACACAAAATGGACTTTGAAATGGCAGGTTAGACACTCCCAAGGCTGCACAGCAGTCTCTGTCAAGGCCCCCATACATCAGCAATCGATTGTATAAAAAATCTGCAATGTATGGGCTTCACAGAACGCAACCAAAAAGTGATTGGAATCGGTAAATCAGGTTGTCCAACATGTTGGATTTCGCAGATGGATTGGGGCTGTAGGTTGCTAGTGTATGGACATGATCAGCAGATTTGCAGACCATTACTAGTAAAAGGATGGGCCTTTCAAGATTGGCAGATCTGTGTTGCTGAAAATGATATGCAAATTACTGAAAAATATCTAATGTATGGGCACAGATTGCTAAATTGGGAAATCCGAAGATCAGGCAATAAATCTTCAAACTGATCAATTGCGGTTTTCAGATTGCTGATCTATGGGGGCCTTTACTCATTGCAAACAAGCTGATTATTATTACTCCAGGTGATGCTATCTACTGCTGGATCATCTAAACTAAAGTTCACATGTTGCCTTGACAAATATGTATGTTTGGTCCTAATCTAATAGAAGCCACTTGCTTGGAAGTGGAATGATTTTTCAAACAATTACACTTCACAAACTCAGCTATTCCACCACTCGCTCCCCCTTTCACCAACTCAAACACTACTGTAGTCCTTTGAACCACATATAATGGTATCTGAAATTTATAAGTAACACTTTCTAGTCAAAGATCTTGCTCCAAAGGGATCTTAATATAAAACCACTCAGACGATGGAGAAACACACTTTTAGAGGCAGACTGTGAAGGTGTTTGCGAATCAATGTTACACCATTACAGACGGTGTTAGCTTAACAGCTGTCATAAACACTTCATAATCACTCAGGCATTCCAGCAGGGCTCAGATTAGTGTATTATTTCATTAACTGCTGTGCAAATAACAGACATTCAGGTGTACATTCACATTCAAAACTATTACAGAGCACAATATATATGACTGCAGAATTGCTACATTTCTATGTAACAATAGAGGTGGCCACACACACACACAAAAAAGAAACATTCTATTGTCTGTGTGCCACAGTACAAATATAAACTTCGCTTGTATTAAATATATAGGAATTTGTTATACAATGATTTATTTTGTGAGGGGAAAGTCATAGAAGTATTTCATGTTTACCCCAGGAGCCTTTTAAAGACAATTTCAACAACCCAGAATCCTGTTATGTGGCAGTGAGAGGCTATTTATTCTCTAGTTTTCACTCTTCGAAATAGCTATATTTTACACCTTATTGACAACTAGAGATTTAGCTAAAGGGCAGAGGACAACTTGGAGAACTGCAAGCAGGTGGGTATTCTCTACTTAAAGGCTGTTGTCCCCTGTAGAGAAACAGATAACGCTTATACCCCTTTCAGACAGAAAAACAAATGACCAGGTCAAAACATTTCAACCTGGTAATTTGCTGATCAATATTGGTCCTTTTTCTGTCTGAAAGGGTCAACCTGGGTCGAAAATCCCAGGTCTTCAACCCAGGAATTTACCAGGGTCGGAGACCAGGGAATTTCGACCCGGGTTGATACTTTCAGACAGAAGAAATACCCCTGATAATCAGCAAATTACTGTGTTGAAATGTTTGACCCGGTAATTTGCTCTTCTGCCTGAAGGGGGGTACAGGCAGGGACTTGCAAAACAACCCGGCACACAAAACCCGGGATTTCATTTTTTTCCTGTCTGAAAGTGGTATAACTTGCAAGAGCTTGCAGAATCTGCATATACAAGGTACTATAAAATTATTTTTTTGCATACCAAACCTCATCTTAATGTCTAATTCTACTCTGCAATTAACTTCATATGTCCTTGTTATGTTTGTATGTAAGATTTTTTTACACACATCTATCCTAGTACTAGCTGTTGTTCGTGGCTTCGCCCACAAAGAAATTGCTTGTGTCAATTTTTTATTTTATTTGAGGTGTTATAGTTGTATTGCTTTGCATAGGGGCCCTGTCACAGGAGAGTCAACGTGACCAGCAGCGCTATACAGCCTGGAGACTGGTAATAGCAGCACCTTCACCCACCACTCACACCAATGTCACAGTGTGCCCAGTGCACAGACTGTTATGTGGCCTATGCTATTCAAGTGAACGCGGGGCCAAAGCACCTCTCTCCCCACCCCGTACTGGACACGCGCATGGTACCACACCTGTCTCCTTCTTGCATTGATGAGGTCAATAAAATTTATTTTTGTTATTGCTCAGCTTTAACTTGATGAGTCGAGATTAAACGAAGTGAAGGTTATTTCTAGGTGTGTCCACTGTAAACTGATTCAGTTTTCATTAAAATTGGTTCAGTAGTTCTTGCTCCAACTCAGAACAGACAGACACAACATTATTACATTAGCATACATATATATTATGATGGTCCATGTGGAGTATGTTATTCACTCTTTGGTAAAGCCCCAGATTTATGGAGCGAAACGCGTCAGCCTGCGGTCCCGCTGGACACTAGCCAGCAGCGGGAGGATTGAGACGCAACCAGTTCGATACCAACAACACCTGACTATCAAGGAGCCGCTATTATTCCGTCTCTCCAGAGCCTCCTCCGCCACTCACACAGCTTCTTCATCTGCTCGGATGTGAACTAAGTGATCTGTAAGTTAATACATGTGACACGTCTGCTAGGAACGTGACTACATGCAGTCTGTAACTTTATAACAACAGCTTAATATCCCTGGTGAGATTGAAGACCACCCACTACGAATGCAGACAATATGGATTAATACTTATGTTTCCATAATTTTTGGATCCACCTCCTCCAGCGATTCTTTTATTATTAATATTTTTATATCAACTAGTAATACATTTGCTACAATTAGCTTCTCAATTTATTGCAATTGCTAATTGTATGTGAACAATCTTGTTGTTTATATTTTGACCGGTCATATTGGATTTATTACAGTAAAAACATATATTTTATATTATAATTCTTGTTTTAGTGGTGATTTACACATATCAATTCTCTGGGTATCACTTATACATTTTTATTAGCGCAGATATTCAGTATATCTCTTGCATATATATTATAAACCCATCATTCGCTGGGTCACTAGCTGTTGTTCCAAACTTGCCAAAGATTCTTTTTTCCTCTCTCTTCCCCCACCTTCCATTTCTCAACCCCTATTCCCCCATCTCTCTCTCCCTCTCTTATCCAGTATCTCTCCCTCCCCCCCTTCCAGTCATCACTGTCTCTTTACCCCTCCTTTCCCATTTCTCTCTGCCCCCCCATTTACCTCTCTCTCTCCCCCTCTATTCTCTCCTTCCTTTTTGACACCCCTTTTTCAAGCTCTCCTCTTTTTGTCTCTTTACCCTTTTTTTTCTGTCCCCTTCCTTTTTTTAAGCTTTGTCCATTTCTTTAACGGTGGTGTGCATGTGCATTGCACGATTAGGGTGTCTCATTATTTCCTATACAGCCTTTCTTCTGTTTAATTGCTGCTTTTTTTTCTTCACTCTTCCTTACCACCCCCACCGCCTTCACAGTAGGGGTGTGCACCGGCCACTTTTCGTGTATTGGTTTTGGTTCTGGATCTTTCTTCGTGTTTTGGATCTGGATTGGTTTTGCCAAAACCACCCTTCCGTGTTTTGGGTTCTGGGTTTTGTGTTTTGGATATGTATTTTTTTGAAAAAAAAAAAAAGCATAAAAACAGCTAAAATAAAAAAAGAGGTGCAAGATGGAATTGTCCTTGGGCCCTCCCACCCACCCTTATGTTGTATAAACAGGACATGCACACTTTAACAAACCAATCATTTCAGCGCCAGGGTCTGCCACACGACTGTTGCTGAAATGATTGGTTCGTTTGGGCCCCCACAAAACAAGCTGGCAATTAATCTGGCCCTGCACAAACTGGCTCTACGGAGGCAAGATGTCGTCCTCATCCTCCTCATCCACCGATTCCTCACCCTCTTCAGTGTTGTGTACATCCTCATCCTCACAGAGTATTAATTCGTCCCCGCAGGAATCCACCACCACAGGTCCCTCTGTACGTTCTGGAGGCTGGTCTCCCTGGAAGAGTTGATAATTCATTTTTATGAACATCATCTTCTCCACATTTTGTGGAAGCAACCTCCTACTCCTTTCGCTGACAAGGTTCCCGGCTGCACTAAACACTCTTTCGGAGTACACACTGGAGGGGGGGCAACTCAGGTAAAATAGAGCCAGTTTGAGGTACGGACTGTCTGACATGCCTACTTGGATGCTGTCACCGATGTAATCCTCCACCATTCTGTCAATGGTGACAGTATCATATGCAGTGACAGAAGACATGTCAGAAATTGTTGCCAGGTCCTTCAGTCCGGACCAGATGTCCAAATTTGGTCCTGCCTGCCCTGCATCACCGCCAGCAGGTAGCTTAGGATACCAAATTGTTTCCTGGCAGCCCCAGTTGCGGGAGAAAATGAATAAGGAGCTGTTGACATGTCACGTTCCGCTTCAGCTGACAGTGTTTTCATCAGCAGGTCTTTGCACCTCCGCAGGCTTGTGTCGGCCGGAAAGAGAGACACCACATAGGCTTTAAACCTAGGATCGAGCACGGTGGCCAAAATGTAGTGGTCTAATTTCAACAGATTGACCACCCTGGAATCCTGGCAAAGTGAATGAAGGGCTTCATCCACAAGTCCCACATGCCGAGCGGAATCGCTCCGGCTTTGCTCCTCCTTCACTTTCTCCAGCTGCTTCTGA
Organism: Taudactylus pleione; assembly: GCA_031769625.1. Lineage (NCBI taxonomy): Eukaryota > Metazoa > Chordata > Amphibia > Anura > Myobatrachidae > Taudactylus > Taudactylus pleione. Next base: position 4,237,542 of record JAUIMM010000396.1, read on the forward strand.
AAAAGCCTGATGAGGGGAATGACCTGACTCAAGCTGGCAGTGTCTGAACTGACTTCACGTGTGGGCTGGAGAACCTTGCACAACACGGAAATCATTCTCCACTGCGCTTGAGTCAGGTGCATACCCCCTCCTTTGCCTATGTCACAGGTGGATGTATAGGCTTGAATGGCCTTTTGCTGCTCCTCCATCCTCTGAAGCATAAAGAGGGTTGAGTTCCACCGCGTCACAACCTCTTGCTTCAGGTGATGGCGGGGCAGGTTCAAGAGTGTTTGCTGGCGCTCCAGTCTTCAGCACGCAGTCGCTGAATGGCGAAAGTGGGCAGAAATTTTTTCGGGCCACCCAAAGCGTTTCCTGCCGCTTTTCAGAAAATTCTGCACCACCAAATTTATTGTGTGAGCAAAACATGGGACGTGCTGGAATTTGCCCAGATGTAATGCCCGCACAATATTGGTGGCATTGTTAGATATCACAAATCCCCAGGAGAGTCTAAGTGGGGTAAGCCACTGGGCGATGATTTCCCTCAGTTTCTCTAAGAGGTTGTCGGCGGTGTGCCTCTTACTGAAACCGGTGATACACAGCGTAGCCTGCCTTGGAACGAGCTGGCATTTCTGAGATGCTGCTACTGGTGATGCTGCTGTTGTTGCTGCGTAAGGTGATACATCTACCCAGTGGGATGTCACAGTCATATAGTCCTTAGTCTGCCCTGTTCCACTTGTCCACATGTCCGTGGTTAAGTGGACATTGGGTACAACCGCATTTTTCAGGACACTGAGAACACTTTTTCTGACGTTTCTGTACAGTCTCGGTATCGCCTGCCTAGTGAAGTGGAATCTAGACGGGATTTGGAACCGGGGACACACTACCTCCATCAATTGTCTAAATCCCACTGCACTAATGGTGGATACCAGACGCACGTCTAACACCAACATAGCAGTCAAGGCCTCAGTTATACGTTTTGCTTCAGGATGACTGCTGTCGTACTTCATCCTCCTCGCTAAGGACTGTTGGAGGGTCAATTGTTTAGTAAAAGTAGTGGTGTTCCTACTTCCTCTCTGGGATGATGAATGACTCCCAGCAGCAACAGCAGCAGCAGTAGGCGTAGCAATGCAGGATCCTCTGGAGGAATCCCGGATAGGAGAGTCAGTCATGCCAGTGACATGGCCAGCAGGACTACTTCCGATCCTGACTAAGGACGAAATTGACGAGGAGGGAGTTGACGGTGTAGTTTGCAGGCGCTTGGATACAACAGGACAAAGGGATTTAGGTGTCCCTGGACTGCTTACGGTCTTAGCCAAAGTTTCTGAACTTGACAGTAACTTTTTATGAACGCGCTGCAGGTGACGTATAAGGGAGGATGTTCCTAGGTGGTTAACGTCCCTACCCCTACTTATTTCACCTTTACATATGGTACATATGGCAAGACTGTTGTTGTCCGGATTTGGATAGAAATATTGCCAGACCAAAGAGGTAGAATGTTTGGTCTTCTGCCCAGGTATAACCGTGATGGGCTTTTTTTCATCCTACGGACAACAACTGTCTCCCCCGGAGCCTGATTTAAACAAACCACATCACCATCAGAATCCTCCTCGCCAAATTCCTCCTCAGCACCAGCTACACCAGTATCCTCATCTTGTTGTACTTCAACAGTGACATCTTCAATTTGCATATCAGCAAGTGGACTGTGGGTGCTCCTTTCAGCACTTGCAGGGGGCATGCAAATGGTGGAAAGAGCCACCTCTTCCCGTCCAGTGTTGGGAAGGTCAGGCATCGCAACCGCCACCACACTTGGACTCTCCTTGGGGATTTGTGATATCTTCTTAGAACGCACAGTTCTTCGCTGTGCTTTTGCCAGCTTAACTCGTTTGATTTTTTTAGCGGGAGGAGGGCTTCCATCGTCATGTGAAGCTGAACCACTAGTCATGAACATAGGGAAAGACCTTAGCCATTCCTTGCCACGCCGTGTCGTAAATGGCAAGTTTACGTTTCTCCTCAGATGATTTAAATGTTTTTTTTAAAGGTCATTTTCCTGAACTTTGTCATTTGGGATTGTATATGCCCTCTACTATGACACTGGGCATCGACCTTGGCAGACGACGTTGATGGCATGTTATTGTCTATGTCATGAATAGTGGCAGCAGCTTCAGCACTAGGAGGAAGTGGTTCTTGATCTTTCCCTATTTTATTTTTATCGGAGAAAGTTTGGTCCTCCATTTATGTTATATTGATATATACGTGTGGCTAAGGCGCACACAAAACACAGAAAATAATTTTTTCTTTTTGTTGGAGACTAGTGCACTTTGTGGGTTACACCACCCTTTAAGAAATGAGCCAGCCAGCTCTTTACTTATGGGACACAGGCGCATGCTTGACGCTGCTCCTTAGTTGATGCACGTGCAGCTATAGTGCACACAATTCACAAAGACAAAAAAAAGAAGAATTTTTTATTTTTTGTGGAGCGTACTTTGGGGGTTACACCACCCTTTAACAGACAGACGCACGCTTGGCGCTGCTGCTTTGAGGATGCACGTACAGTGCACACAATACACAAACACAGAAAAAAAAATATATTTTTTGGAGTGCACTTTGGGGGTTACAGCACCTTTTAACAATCAAGCCAGCCGGCCCTTTACTTATGACACAGGCGCACACTTGACGCTACTTTGTTTATGCACGTGCGGCTACTGCGCACACAATTCAAAAAAACAAAAAACATTTTTTGGAGTGCACTTTTGGGGAGCACCTCTGATGCACAGATCACCCCCTGGACAACACTACAGCACCCCTCTAGGACTACAGCCTTTATGGGACACTGCACAACACAGTCCAGCCAGCCCCTATAGACTTTGAAGTGGACACAGCCCCTATGACTGCAACTGACTGCACAACACAGCCCAGCCAGCCCCTATGACAGCAGCACAACACAGCCCAGCCAGCCCCTATGGACAACAGCAGCACAACACAGCCCAGTCAGCCCCTATGGACTGAGTGGTTACAGCTCCTATGGACAACAGCAGCACAACACAGCCCAGCCAGCCCTAGCTCCCACCCTCCCTCTTCACTGTCCACAGCCGGAGTGTAAAATTGCGCCGACACGGGGACCTTTTATAGAATCCAAAACCCGCGAGATCCGGAAGGTGGGATGATGACGTTTTGCCTCGATTTCAGATCCGAGTGAGGCGGGAAAAGTCGAGCCTGACTCGAATACGACTCGGATCGGGGGGGCTCGGGGGGGTTCGGATTTCAGAAATCCGAACCCGCTCATCCCTAGTTCACAGTGTTATGTGCACTGTTTTTCTTTTCTTCAGGTGTTTTTCTTTCTCTGTAATAGTGATATATTCTTTAGTATCTGTCTCTCTTTTCTGTTCTGTAGGTTAGTCTCTTTTTGTCCTTCTCTACACTTCCTTGTGCTCAAACTGAAGTTTTCTTATTTATTGCCCATTTAAATGCCCGGCCTATCCAATCGCCTGTGGCCATACGCATTGCACGTCATCATGGACGTGTGCAAGGACACACAGGCGAATGCTTCACCGGCCAAGGAAAATTAAAAATTTTACATTTTGGGGCGACAAAAATTCATTAAGCGGTACGTGTGTGTGACACAAGGTGGGTGGGCTGGGCAAACTGACCTAGGATGGTGCTGGTGGTTATTACTGATGGCAGTGGAAGCTTTGAACGTGGAGCGCATGGAGTGCACACATGTGCCACCATCAGGTTCTCACTGTGCATGTCAAGTACAGACAACTTAGTACAACTATATGCAAGATAGATAGACTTCATGTGATTTTCTGAGAGTACTCCATTAATACAATTATTACTAGCATTCTATACTTATTCTTGAGAACTTATTATTAGTGGTTGTTATACGGAGGTGAATGTATCAAAGAAAAAAAAACTTTTTACCCCCGATAAGAATTTACTTAATAAAAGCGGAGAAGGTACCGAGGAGTCTCAATAATGATGACGCAGAAGTCCTTTTTGAACAAATGGAGTTTTGTGAAATACAGATGTGGAGTGTTAAAAAAGTTTTCTTAACATCTAACAATGCTGGTAGTTGAGTAGTTTGGCAGTGAACATAAAAATAAATAGGTTGGAACTAGAGTAATTTATTAACACAAGCAATCCTTTTTTGGTTAATAATAAATGGATATGTGATTTGTTAAATAAAGGCACAGACAAATACAAAAAAGGAACTGGTCAAATTTAAATGAAGCAAGTTAGTCTTAGGGGATTACTAAATGTCGATTCTAAATCGATCAAAATCGATTAACATCGATGTTGTGTTTCTGGGGCCAAATCACACATTTACTAATACTTAAAAAAAAAAACGAAACAAAAATTGTTTGTTAGTAAATGTGTGATTTAGCTCCAGAACCACAACATCTTTTAATCCATTTTAAATCGATGAAAATCGACCTTTAGTAAATATGCCCCTTATAATCTTGTATATAAAATTCATTGGTCTGTTTGTTTGTTTGTTTGTCTGTCCAGTTATGATGAAACAAAAGCACACTAGGCAGAACTTTGACCCTGGGAGCCTGTTCTGAGCCTTCCTCTGGATGGATTTGGATGAAAACTTTACAGAGGGATGGCAATTGGTCTGGGATGCCTAATGGAGTGATTGGGGTCCCAGTCGGACCTCACAGCGAAGAGCGCCAGGCAGAACTTTAACCCAGGGAGCCGGTTAGGACCCGGGGAGCCTGTTCTGAGCCTTCCACTGGATGGATTTGGACAAAAACTTCACAGAGTGGTAACATTGGATCCCAGAAGACATACTAGGGGGTTGAGGTCCCGGTCGGACCTCTCTTTGGTGTACGCTGGGCAGAACTTTGACCCGGGGAGCATGTTCTGGGCCTTTCACTGGATGGATTTGGACTACATCACATAATAATACTTAATAATTTGATACATTAAGGTATCAAATTATACCTTAATAAATTATGCTTCTGCAGCAGTCTCCTCTCAGTGCCCGATGTATTGCTGTACTGCTATACAGGCACGGCCAGGGGTAATGGCCAGAGAGGAGAGGAGTTACAGCTGGGGGCAACCGCAATAATCACCCCCTCCCCTGGGAGTCGCCCTCCTGTGCCGAGCGCATGGCGCCGCATAGTAGTTTAAGGTGTTTCTTGTGGAGGGGGTGTGGCCGTGACCCCCCCCCCCTCCCAGCACTACTGATGAAATTGTTACACACCCAAATTAAGAAGAAACTTGTGGATGTATAACTAGCATGAATTCAATATCTGCCCACTCTTAGTCAAAGACACAAGTGAACAATGTAATTCTGGGGCATGATATACCTTATGATTGGTTGCAACAACCTAATGTTGATGTTTCTTCAACAGGAAAACAATGCTTGCTGTAGCAGGAATATAACTGAACATTTCATTATACAAACTAAGCAATAAACTGTATACTGCACCCCATATTAATTGCAGGGCAATGACAAGGTTTTAGTTCCCAATAAAGGCTTTAATGGATTTGTACACATATCTCTACCCTTCCCTAGTTCCCAGTATTAGTAGTCAAATGACATTTACCCACTAAGCCTACCAACCCACATGTCTACTGAAAGGAAAAAACGATAAAGGTCCTTTTTTTAACATCCTTTACACTGTTGTTCAATACCTGTTAGTGAGATATACGGACAATGGGTTTTATCTTAGATTTCATGGCACTCCCTTAACTACTAGCCGTGGCGGGCTGGGCCGGGGGGCAGGGTGTCATGTGCCCCCCGGGCCGCAGCATCATGCGGGCCGCGGACAGTCTGTGTCACTGTGACACAGACTGCACCGCGTGTGTAGTGCTGACAGGACGGAGTTCGGTCAGCGCTACACAAGTTACAAACACACAGACGCCGGCTCCGGCAGCTGTGTGTTTGTTTTGATCAGCAGACAATGAGAGTCTGTCAGACTCTCATTAGCTGCTGCTGCGCCCACTGCAGGAGCCGCTCCATCTTCCGGCTCCCGCAGTGGGCAATGGGAGAGGCGTCATGATGTCATATGACGTCTCTCCCATAATGCAGAGCGGCCCGGCCCGGGAAGGACAGACAGAGGAGAAGATGGCGATGGCGGGAGCGGGGATTCAGGTAAGTGGTTTTTTTTTTATTTACTACGTGTGTCTACTGGGGGGGGAGGCTGGCACTACAAGGGGGAGACCATTACTGGGGGCACCACTACTGGAGGCACTGCAAGGGGGGGGGGGGGACTACTACTATTGGGGGCAATACAAGGGGGGGACTACTACTACTGGGGACACTACAAGGGGGGGCAACTGGTGGCACTACAAAGGGGGAACCACTACTGGACTGGGGGCACTACAAGAGGGAGGGACTACTACTGGGGGCACTACAAGAGGGAGACCACTACTGGGGGTACTACAAGGTGGAGATCACTACTGGGGGCACTACAGGGGGGGGATTACAACTGGGGGGACTACTACTGGGGGGACTACTATTACAAGGCGGGACTACTACTACTATGGGCACTACAAGGGGAGAGGACAACTACTAGGGGCACTGCATAGGGGGGAGGGGACTACTACTAGGGGCACTACATAGGGGGGAGGGGACTACCACTGGGGCACTGCATCAAGGGACCACTGCTGGGGGCTCTATAAAAAGGGCAATACTGGGGGTACTGCATAGGGGGGAGACTACAACTGGGGCCACTATTTAAGGGGCACTGCATAAGGGTTACCACTATTGGGGGCGCTGCATGGGGTGTGGACTGCTACTGGGGGCACTATATAAGGAGCACTGCATAGGGGGTACCACTAATGGGGGCACTATATAAGGGGCTTACTACTAGGGGCACTGCACAGGGGGGACCACTACTGGGGGCACTGTATAAGGGGCACTGCATAGGGAGATCACTACTGGGGGCACTACTGGAGGCCTGCATAAGGGGATCCTCTCCTGGGGCACAGGGGAGCACTGCATATGGGCACCATGACGGGGCTGTTCCTAATCTTTATTTTTACTTTACATTAATCCCAAATGGACCAGCCTCCTCCCTGGAACACTTGAGGAAGGGGGGGGGGGGGCGCCATTGCACGCATATTCTTCGGGCACTCTGGCTACATGCTACCCCTCTGCCAGGGCCGCCTGCATGCATTTGCCCCCCAGGCTAAAAGTTGCCAGCCAGCCCGACTACTAGTGTGATTGTCTAACCTACCTGATTTGTATTTCCAAATAAAATCTACCCTGATGTTGCAGAACCTTGCAAGGTGTTGCTATACTGCTTTCCTATGCTGTTAGTAGAAATATACACAGACTCTTATCTTATATGCTGCTAAAGCTACTTATGTGTAGATTGTGGAAATGACCGTGTGTCTTGCCCATCAGTGCTATGTTATGTGAATAACTTCATAATGAGATTTCCTACACTAAATGGGCCCTTGGATTAGGTTCAAGTTCTGTAGCTTTAGGATTAGAAGCCATCACTGGACAGTTTGTGAAATGTTAATGAAGTAGGTGAACACTCTGGTTTCTTTGCCAAGTAAAACCAGAAAGGCTTGCTGATACACACAAATAACTAGCTATGGTGGTCTTCATCTATACAGCCTTTTTTTACCTTAAAGCAAGCACGCTCACTAGTATTCACCAGTTCTTATCGCTTACACAAAGTATTATTAGCTAATTAACCGAGAGAAAAAAACAAGGTCAACCAGGAAGGGATAAAACCAGAAAAAGCAATAATAGTACAAACTAAGCAAACTACAAATTGTTGTCAGTAAAGAGCCAAAGCAGACTGAAATATTTCTAGTCACTTTCTTGTTCTGTATACTGGAACATGTCAAAAACAAGGCCGGAACCAACACATTATAGGACACATAGAGTAAGCCTGCCCATTGGCAGCCGTTGCCCATCTTGAAATGGATCCTTTACAGGCTGGCCAGCCTCTTTTTGGAACATCAGTTAGGACTAACTGTACGTCAGAAAGACGCAGTACACTCCATGTAAATGCGTAAGGCACGGACCATGTCCAACAAATTTGACGGCGAGGCTTCGTTGGCTGAAGCCTGCTGAATAGCTGGAAGGACTATGTCCTGGTTAATGTGAACCGCTGAAACTACCTTTGGAAGAAAAGAAGGTTTACTGCGTAGCACAACCCTATCCTCATGAAAAATGAGGAGCGGAGACTTACAGGAAAGGACCGCTAACTCCAAAACTCTTCTTGCTGAAGCAATGGCCAACAGAAAAAACACTTTCAAGGTAAGGTATCGCAAATCCATAGACTCCAAAGGTTCAAAGGGTGCTTTCTGAAGCGCCTCTAACAAGAAGTTCAGATTCGAAGGTGGAACTGGCGGAACATATAGGGGATAAATCGAAAACGCTCAGGCTTAAACTTCTTCTGTTCACACCAAAATAAATATACCTCTTCCAGATGCAATGATATATTTTTGACGTGACTGGCTCACGAGCCTGGATCATGGGATTTGCCCCAGATTTGTAAAAACCTTTAGATCTCAGAATCTTGAATTCAAGAACCATGTCGTCAAAGCCAATTAAGGCAAATCTGGGTGTCGGCAGGGACCCTGCTGACAGAGGTAACCGAAACGGAACGTCTGCCACCATGCTCTGAAGGGTTACATACCAGTGTTGGTGCGGCCAATCCGGTGCTCCCAGAATGACCGACTATAAAGCTAGGATCTATCTAGTTCCTTCTACAAGGCACTAAAAACAAGACTGAGGATCCAAGTTATGGGGTGGGGTTATATAGGGAGTGGGAGTAAGTTTGAACTAGTTAGTGCACGCCTCCAACCCACCTAAGGCATTACCCACAGGCAATGGTATCCCCCAGATGGACGATAAAAGGAATAATGCAATTCACTAAGTGCATAAAGGTGGCAGTAAGGTAAGCCTAAAATGGACAAAGAATGCCGTTCTGGGCTTATCCTTAGAACTCATTGCACCAAGGTGCTTTTACATATGTATCTAGATGTACACCAATTTAATGTAGTGCTTTCAGCTGTAATTGTAACAGAAAACTTGCACATCAGGGCAGGCAGTATTGAAGATAATAACAAACATCCAGTTGTGTGCATGTGCTCCTATAAGTGCTCAACCTGGTGGGGATCCCGAAAACATACTCCTCTCCCCATTATTTGTTTTCTTAATCGGCCTCATTTTTTTCTATTATTATTCTACTCTGTATTTGTTTGCTTTTCCCCAATTTATTATATGGATTTCGAAAAGCATAAAAATATGTTGATACCATAAAAATTAACAACTTTTGTGTATTTTATATTTAGAGAACACTATTAAATTTGCTATAGAGATTGTGCTTATTTACAGTATTTATGTTAGAACGTTGCTGTTATGTGCTGCAATTTTAAAATATAATACTGTACATAAAAATATGGTTATAATTTTTACTTTTTCAATATAAAACTGCACAATTTGCCAAATAGAGTACAAAATAATGTATTTATATTACTAGGAAATAAGTTGTGAAATTGTACAACAACCAGTGACTGGAGAAACCAGAGTGATTTTTGACAGATAGAGGGAGCTTTGAAAGATCTAGCTAAAGGGAATGGGATGTTTTACATATTTTAAATGTAATAGCGACATCTAATGTTCATTCTCTGTAATACAGGTTTTGTTTTTAACACAGGTTTAATAAGGCAAATTTTACTTCTTTCAGGGCTCACTAAATATGATATTGATCCTCAAACCAATACTATTATCGTTACAAAGAATCATGGCAGCTAAAAGCAGGGTTCTGTTTTTGCTTCTCCTCTGCTCCTCCTCCAGACTGTGCACATCTCAGCACAAATTTACATTAGCCCATTTTCTATAAATGCCCCACTTTCTCACTGTATATCACAAAACTGGGCATTTCATCAAACGCACTAGTTGGGTAGTGAAAGTTGTGCTGACATGTGGGGAGCAGGACTGAATTAATGCCATGGTATAACATAAATGGTGAGCAACATGACTGTTTTATGATTTCTCCAATGCCTAGTTCATGCTTAATGTCTCCACCCCACACAGTTCCTCCTCATTTCGACCAATTATAGAAATGCCAGTGGCTGCTCCATTACGGATGACTGATAATCATGCTGCCTTTAAATTGCCAGGCGTAATTTCTCCACCAGCAGCTAAAATGGCTATTTGAGGAACTGAAAGATTGCAATAAGACTGCAATCTTGTGTTAAAACCTCAAGGCTGAGGGCTGGCTTGAGTGCCTGTCATAAGTCATTTAGCATCCAATAGTGTCATGGGGGTGTGGTCTAGTTAGTTTAAGGCTGTGTCTGTAAGGGCCAAGCCTCTTGGAGCGGTGTTTCTTACCTACTTTCTCTCCCAATTTTACGGGTTGTTTTTTTAGCATTAAGTTTTGTGTTGGTTATTCTTAGGTGGGAAAGAACGGCAAGGTATGCTTGGGTGCAATTTTTTTGGGAGCACTTTCCTTTAAATGACTGGTTAGTTGGGCTGTACGGGTAGAGTCATCACCTTACTAGGTGGGTAGTCACGTTAGAAAGTAAAGTTGCATACCCTAATTTGTTTTGGATCATGAATGACACCCTTGGCGGTATCTGCCGGCAATGCACAATGGTTGTTTGTAGTGCATTGATGGGCTGCAGTCATTTCTATGCCACCATACAGTATCATTATTTTACTCCTGTCCTCCCTATATAGGATTGAGGGATACCTCAGCTGCTTATTAATGAATACATGCTATGTATTGCCTTTAAAAAAATCCCCACTTTAAATGTGAAGCTACTTACGAGATAAGTGAATGGACATTAGTTTACAAGACTGTTAAGGTATCTTTATCAGGCATGCTATTGTATATTGCCTTATGAATACCTAAATAGACCATACCATAGAAGCGGGTCAAACAATCTGGATAGCAAGTGGCTAAAATTTATTCAGCCTATTTTTTTTTTTATCAATGAGGAGGACTAGTGCCATAAGACAAAGGCAGAGCCCATGTCCCTGTGGGTCCAGATGATACAGCCCGGCGCTATGATCGCATCTTGCAATGCGATCATTGGCGGTAATCTCATGCCCAGATCGCATTGCAAATGTGAACATTAATAAATGGGCCAGTATCTCACAATTAGAATGGATATATAGACAAAAAAGTGAAGAAAATACAGTTGTATGCGTATAGGGTATAAAACAGAGATGCCATATAGTAAAGTGCTTTGGGAAGGCAAAATTGTAGCAAAGATAAACAAAAGGTAAAAGGTGTGGGTCACACAGATTAAAATATTATCACCACGAACATGAATACTGTCCAATAATTAGAACAAACTTGGTAATAAGCAGCTGAGGTATCCCTCAATCCTATATAGGGAGGACAGCTGTCAAATAATGATACTCCTATAGGAATATGATAATTCGGAAAATTAGAGCCTGTGTACTTACCCAAATGAGTCCTTATTAGTGGTACAGAGAAAATATAGAAAAGAAGCTGTTTCTACTGTCAGCATTAAAACACCTTCAGAGCCCTGATGCTGTGCAGTGCAGGGTAGTCTGATAGGTGCACAGCTGATGAGGACACAGCTGAAATTTTAAATCAAAGTACATGAAAGTTGTCCTCCCTATGGACCGGAGTTCGTGGTGCAGGGGTCCTGTGTGCGCACAAAGGGTGGGCTCACAACACGTGTTTCGCCAGGGCACTATCAAGAAAGCTTTCACTTTAAAATTTCAGTAAATATTAGGAGCCCAGAGGTTGTAGCGCTTTCCCTGCAGAATGTATATGGTGGAGGGTGGAGCACAACATGAGAAACATGATTTAACATAGAAGGAGTTAAATTGTGCACTATAATGCCAATTGTGTGACAGGAGCATCAAAACTTAAAAATTATATGTTTAGAAGAGTGACTAGTGGCTGCCTCGTGCCCTATGGTTGTGTGCCTAGACTCCAATAATGCAGACCTGGTAAATAGTTTATATAGTATAATGTTTTACTATTACGTTTTATGCACAAATTCTGTGGACGAGTTTTGTTACTAGCAGCCCACAAATGTAGGTGGCATTTAATTTTTTTTTTTATCTATTCTAAGCTAATAAATACTGGATAAAAAAAATAGTATTTTGTGCCTGAAAAGTAATCATAACACAATGCTTAGTAACAGAAAATACCAACAATAATAAATAAGTTGAAATTTTAATATGCCATTTTGGGATTAATGAAACGAGAAAGCCTGTAATTGAGAATTGAACTTATATATTTGACCAGTAAACCCAAAAGCTTATCTTGTAAATACAAATCTCTTTCTATCTTCTATAGCTGTTTTAGATACACAATCGTACTATAATGGAACCAGTATCTGAAAACTGTCCTCACAAGGTGGTAGGATGGCATACAGCACCCTGCAAACATGCCCATACGGGTAGGGTGTGGCATATCGACATTCAGAATGTCAACAGGCACAAAGGGGACAGCGGTATGTCAAACCCACATTACCAACATGGTAGTAATGAGATGTAAAGCATTGTATCCATGTTGGCTTTACAACTTAAACATAATGCTTTACCATCATGTTTAAAGTTCCAAAGCCAAAACTGTTATGATGCTTTACATCGCATAAGTACCTGCCACCCTCTTGCTTGTCGACATTGTGACTGTTAATAAGCTAACTACATCTTGCACATTGTACTGCTATATATTCTGACCATTGTCAGAGGGTTTGAGATCACTTGTACAAAAAGCTATTCACACCAGTCATTTCACACCCACTAATGTCAGAACAGTGATGCGTTGGTGAAGTCTGAACATACACATTCCTTTAGATGTAAGCTCTCACGAGCAGGGACCTCTTCCCTCATGTGCTTCTCTTTACATTTTCTTCTACACTTTACTCCCCATTAGGGCACCTAACATGTGACTGCCAACTCCCGGCTGCTTATTGTGAGTGCTTAATCGCTATTGCAGCAATGTATATAAATCGTGTCCTTGTCCTGCACTGTAATGTACTGTTACTTGTTTCTTGTTCACTTATTAGTTCTATGTACTATGTAAGGCGCCGCGGAACACTTGTGGCGCCATATAAAGGATAATAATAATAATATACAGAGTTATATATACACATCTAGTACTATTTAGCATTTCAAACTTCTCCACTGCACTAAATTACAAGAGACTGTACTCACTGGAATACTCCAAATCTGAAGTCCATCTGTATATCCAATCATCAGAAGCAAAGGGGGGTCATTGCCAGTGCTATGCATTTCGTGAATCTCCATATTCCTGTACGTATCTACAATGGATCATAAAAGGAAACAAAATATTATTTACAAGTTTCTTCATATGTTAAAATAGTAATTGTGTTTGGTCATCCAGTGGCCAGGTATGGAACCCCAGCTGATCACAACTAAATGCTTTCTTTACAGTCTCCTTCATTAAAGGATACTTCACTTTATTCACAAAGAGGCTGATGTAGTGTTAAGGCACATATCCACTACACTATTCGCTCCATGAGCGATATCGTATAGTGTATCCCCGGCAGTGGTGTGCGCAGTGTCATTAACGACATTGAGCACCCACACTGAAGGATATCAATCACGATATCGTTCAGTGACGTCACCCTCCCTCATCACCGTACTTCAGAACCGGACAATATCGTCAGGATGCCCTGCAAGTATGGGCGATGGGCGTCGTCGTCAACGACCAGCGGGAGCGCGCATCATTAGACGTTGACGGCATATCCACTGGCCGATATAATGAACGATAATGCTATTGTTATCGTTCATTTTATCAACTAGAGGATACGCGGCATTATATGCAGATGTAACATGAGGCCAAAAAAAGCATTTTGCACAGTATGCGGAGTCTGACGCATCTCCAGATATGTCCAGCTCTGCAAAGGTAGCATACATACCAGTTCTATGCCAATAGTATATGTGCCAGGTTTATGGAAGCATTTATCATATATTATTAAATTAAATACACAAGCAAATAAAACAAGTACAAATTAAGTTCAGATAAATAAAATCATCAATTGTCTTCCCTTTAAAGATCAAATTGGAATCTTCTTACTGTTGGGGGCCAAATGCAAATATAAACTAAATGACTGCAGTAGCCACACAAATAATGTATATAGTGCCAGTGAGACGGACACAAACGCAACTGAGAATTGTCTGCTGATAGTCATTATCATTGTGTACTTTGCACCAGAGATCGAGCACCCATAAAATATAAGCCTCATCACAGGCCCATGTGTGTCTGCTTTGTTTTTGGGCTAAATGAGCCGCATTTCATAATCATAATCCTTTAGGCATAATAATGTCAAACTCTTAACATAGCCATATATTTATGAATAACATGAAGTAAGGTTCTGAAGCAGCTAGCAGCCAAAGGTGATCTGCAGCAGATCAGAATAGAAGCCAAACTCTACTAGATTAGCTATCTGAGGTTTTTGCTAAAACTAAAAGCCCAGTAATAAAAGGATCAGTAAATCTCAAAATAAATATTGTTACGTAAAATACATGTATACCATTAAACTACTTCCCAGCCCATTATACCAACTCAACCCTACTTCCCCCCACAAAAAACACACATATGGTATAAAACAACTCCCAAAACCCTCCTTCACAATTTTTAATTAAAAATTTAAAAATATATATTTGCTTCTTTTAGATCTATCACAGTATAAGTAGGAGATAAAATCCTGAAAAACAACTCCATAAAAAAGGTTGTTTAAGGATCAAAACTGGGACTAACCAGAACTCCCCTTTCATCACCAGTCAAGATTAAGAAGAAGTTATATTTCATTAATAGGTAAAAGGGTTTTGGCAAGTTGTTTATTCAATGACGCTTTATTTGCAAGTTGTGAATGTGTGGTTATTTTTTACTCTTTTGTTATAATAAGTGGGAGTCTAATGCTGGGTACACACCTGAACGATATATCTGCAGATGATGGTTGCTCATACACACTGAACAACCATCACTGCTATCTGGTCAGGGGTCGCATCGCACCCCCTCCCCGTCGGTATGTGCAGCAAGTGTAAGGGCGGTCGGACACACAACACAATGTGCAGATAAATCTGCCATCGGCTGTGCTGCACAGCCGATGCAATATGTCTGTGAATGACGTAATTGACAGACATATAGTTTGTACACACTGGCCAACGCACACACTATATATTGGTCGTTCAATTTAACGGCCAATATACCGGCCAGTGTGTACCCAGCAGGGACCCCTATCAAAGAACTGGCACCACTAGGTTGACAAAATGACAATTCCAGAAGACACCTGACTTGAACTCCCCTTCCCGGGGTGGTGTTTCGCCAGAACAGGAAAACCTCAACAGCCCTTCTCGGCGTGAAAGGTTCTGATGCGACTCAGCTTGCGCTTAGCGTCTTTTTTGCTCGAAAATGCATCTTAGTGGCAATTGTAAGTAACAAACCACTTCACGAGAGTGCACTGATTAACTTGATAGACAATACTTGTCTGTGTGCAACGGAGTCTGAATCTGTATACAAAGTGCTAGGATGCAGCAGCTTTGGCCTTTTTTCACGCCAAGCTCCATTATTCTTCATACGCAGACTCAGACGCGCAGAGATATACAAGTGTCACATATCAAATTAATCAGTGCAGTCCCGATTGAGACTAAGGGCCATATTCAATTAGAAACGAAAAGCCGTTTTCGGCGAAACTTTTTCACCGCTGATGTAATTTTCGACGATTTCATTTATCCCCGTATTCAATTTCAGCGTCTTTTCGCTGGTGCAATAACGCAATGCAATGTAATAGGCGAATACGTTTTGCCTTTGAACACACGGCGGAAAAAAGTGTAGAATTGGGGTTTTGGGGTGCAACGTTGCGGGAACCACCCTGCACTCTTCGGACACTCCCCCTGATGCTAAATGCGTCAAAAAACGCAAAAAAAACTCACAAAAGGACAGCCAAAAAAAGCACTTTGAAAAAAGGGGCAAAAAAAATTAAAGTGGGGGGTACAAATTAAAAAACTAGCGAAATAGCCTTTGGGGGGTTCTGGAAGTATGGGGGAGGTGTATTTTTGATTGCAGGTGATTGCTGAAGGTGCATTTTTGGCGCTTTTTAATTCTTGACTTTAGCAATTTTAAAATATGCTTGCACTCATTTTCATGTACCCCAAATTTGATTGGAATACTTATTTTACCCCCAGTTGCTAAATGCTATTCTTCACCACTTGCTGACAGACGCTGAATAGCGCCTATTGAAACAATTCAAAGGCCCCAAATACCTTCAGCAGGGCTAATCGGGAGTACCTATAGTGAACCCCCATGTCAGAGCATCTTATGAGGGGTGTCAGGCTGATTTCCCAAAAACGACAGGACTTTTCGCGTGTTTGAGTTTCACCGCGTCCCGTTTTTGACAATTTGGATTTTAATACGGGGAAACACGGGGACGCGCGCGATACTTTTTCACACCTGAAACCCGCAATGACGGTGGACTTTTCGCTTCAAATTGAATACGGGCCTAAGACTAGGTAAGAGAAGCTTGTATGAGCAAGGAAATTAAGTCTAATATTGGTTTCAAAGGTCAAGTCCTATCTATTTAATGATACAAAATAATTCTCATGCACGATGTATTGTGTAATAAACAAATGGATAAGTATGGGCAGCATGTCAACTTTATCAAATCAGCATACCACAGCAATATTTGAGAGTATACAGATGTGACCTCATAAACCGTTGCTTTAGGCATCAAATAGCCCCTCTTGGCATGACAGTCCTATTACTTTTTATTCATAAGTTGTGTCTTATTCGCATCACTACAAACTGTGACAACACTACAGTACACTGCTAGCATACACTGATCACTGAGGAATTACTTGTACATCTGTGTGTGATGTAGTCACAAATCTGTGTAAAAAAAATATTCAGATACGAGCAGCTGCGGCAATTCTTCCCGCCATATTCCGTTATGCTGCATCTGCGACTTTGTACATAGGTTGTACCAATTCCTTTGCGACAAAAGTCACAGCATAGCGCCTCTGGTACACTGTGAGCGGCTTTATATGCAGCTACAATGTGTCTAAGATACAATATTTATTGGAAAAGTACACTACTCATGTCGAGCTAGGAATAGGAAGACAAATCTGTAAGTGTAGGATCACAGGAGTAAGATAGTGGCAAAGCTGCTACTCCAAAGCTCTTGATCATGTTACCATAGTAACCACAACCAAGCATGCACATTACACTGACCAGTGTCTATATAATAGTCAAAAATGGCATATCCCGAGACTGATATGTGTATTCGGAGCAGGTCACATGCTACCCTTACCTCCCCCAGCCCCCACTAATGTTAGGGGAAAAGAGAAGGGAGTCACAGCCAGTGTAGGGGCAGGGGCGGAGAGGAGAAATATACTAGTTTCACTAGATCAGGGAACCCAAGTCTCCCCATTATTGTAGAAAACAACCCAGAATGGGGCCGATTCAGGTTTTGATTTTATATATTAAGGTTTACAAATTTATTTTACACTACCCTAACTCATGCTAAGATTTATACTAGGGATGTGCAGGCTCGGATAGGTTCAAGTTTGCACGCAGAGTACGGATTTTTCCCTCCAAAAAACGGGACTCAGAAAGAGGCAAAATGTCATCTTGCATGGACAAACATCATCATTCCTGGACTTTTGTCCAGGAATGATGATGTTTGTCCATGCAAGATGACGTTTGCCTCTGAGTCCCGTTTTTTGGAGGGAAAAATCCGAACTCGGCATGCAAACTCGAACCTATCCGAGCCTGCACATCCCTAAATTATACATGCTGCAGATCTTCAGATGCGTGAAATCCAACAACGTCTTTAGGGTTTATTACATTTGGCACAGGCCAAGCTGAAATGGGAAAACACAGGCATTGAGGTCTTAAGCCGGGTACACACTAGACGACATTTTAAATAAATTTGCCGATAATGACCATTCGTTGCGACAAATTCTAAAAATCGTCCAGCGTGTACGCACTAGCGATGCGCACTCCCACGCATTGTCAGGGAGATATCTTCAGCGCGGCCATGCTGCCGAATGCTGCATGGGCGTCGATCCATCACTGCCGGCATCGGCAAGTGTGTATGCACTTGCTGATGCCAGCACCCCATGGGTCCCGTCGCTAATGAGGTCGGTACACACTAGACATCGTCTAGTTCAAGTCCCACCAGGTTAAAACCTGTGTGGAGTTCGTATGTCCTCCCTGTATTTGTGTGGTTGTTCCCTGGATGCTCCTGTTTCCCACACAATACAAAATCATACTGGTATGTTAATTGGCTGCAGACAAAAATGGAACCAATTGTGTGTGATGGCTGCATCAGCCTCTGTAAAAATATGTAAGTGTTGTGTGTCCTATTATTTCAGAAAGTTGCTATATAAAGAATGTATGCATCATTAATAACATATTTGTTGCATTATCTTTATTGCTTATTAGTCATAACTATTTTTTCTCCCTGTATAAAACAAAAGCGAAGGATAGGTGTATTGCAAGAAATACTTATTCTGACTAGTCAAAATTCTCACTGTCTCAGGTTTCCCTTCTCCTCCAGCTTATGAGGCAGAGATTCCCAACCACGGTCCTCAAGACACACTAAAAGTCCAGGTTTTAAGGATAGCCATACTTGAGCACAGGTGACATAATTAGTACCTCAGTTATGTTGATTAAACCATCTGTGCTCAAGCATGGATATCACTAAAACCAGGACTGTTAATGTCCATTGAGGACCGAGGTTGGGAATCACTGCTATAATGGATTGGGACTTACTGTATGTATCCCAGGTTTCATAACCTGTGATTTGTTTTCTACTGCTGTATAGCTTGTACTACTTTGCTGTGGATTATGATGGTGTTTTATAAACACCGAATGATAATACAGTTCGTAAAATATTAGAAATATTGCAATGTGATTATCTTTTTCAAAATGAAATTGTCTTACCATTCAAATCTGAATTTTCAAAACGGACCCAAACTATTTTTTCTTTTTCCTCCACTGTAGGTGACCCACTGTAGGCCTACAAAACAAGTGAAAAGAAAATGCATATGAGCATTATAGTAAATACAACAGAGGCTTACAACTATTCTGCCTAAAACAATCTCTCCACTTTCAGCTCTTATTTCAAAAATTAGATTATGAATTATCATTGAGTGTTTTTGGAAATGCTGGTGGCGTTGCCCACAGTGTGAGTTGAATGGCCAGGCTGTAGGCAACAGCTTCTGTGGTTATAGCCTTTGCTTTGAGTTGCAAAATGCTTACAAAGTATTTTGTATAATCATTTTTTAACTAACCTGAGGAACAACATCTTGAAGAAATGTAACAACACTTTCCATATATGATTGTTCCCTGGAAAAAAAACAGAATTAAATTAAACAAAATATTGTAATTGTCAACAGGCATCAATGACAGTTTTTTTTGGCACTGGCAAAAACAGACAATATTACTATTACTTCTGAACCACATAGACCTTAGTCCAGACTACTAAATCTCACAAATTTTGTATCTATACGTTTCTCAGAGGAAGCGTGTATGCAAATTTTAATCTGCTATTATTGATTAATGCATTTAGGGGCATATCCAATTAGCTAATTGACAGTCCGGACCTATGCAATTAGATCCTGGAGCGTAAAGCTGATTTTTCCTCGCAGCCTTAGGAGGTGCAAGAAAAAAAATCTGTGTTAAATGTAGACTCTGGGGTTTCATGCATGAGGAATCCCATAGATTCCAGCATTTTATGCAGAATTCCATGCAGGGAAAATGCAGATTAATTGAATCGCTCTGGACATGAAACCCAGAGCTTTTCCCTATGCAGTAAACCCTGCATTTAACTTAATATGTCCCTAAATTGTACTTTAGATGGAGTCAGTTTTGCTTGGTCCATTTTCTATCATGTGCCCGGTAATTGAAGTTACCTAAAATGGGTCAAAATTGCACAAACTGTCTCTATGTAACCTATTAGAAGAGATGTTTTATGGAGATTTATCAAAATAAAGGCATCTACAAATATGTAAAGAAGTCAAAGCAGAAATTTATAGAAAATCCTTGTAAACTGCTGAGCGGTGTCCAGTTATTGTATGTATTTCAAACATTGTAGACAACATAAGGTGTTGAAGATAGCTTAACAAGCATTATGATCACTAATGAGTCCGTTACACATGAGGAAACGCTAGATTACTTATGTTTTTAGTAACAGGCCAATTCATTATTAGGGGCCCAATGAGGCTGCCTAGTATTGATGAAAACATGGCGTTGGTTCCCGAAGACCTGCTCCTTCCTATGATAATGAGCTCCAGCTTGCGAAGAGTGAACCAATTGGACATGTGAATTCAGGTCATGAATACTGCTGGGTCGGTCTCGTTATAATTCTGACACTACTAATTTGTGACGGAATCATCTGTGGTAAGTATCCCTGGGAAGGCTGCCCTTCGGAGCAGCCTCCCCTGCATCAGAGCAATATTGAATGACTCCAATATTTTAGTATCCACTGCCGAAACTTGCAATAATGAATAGGCTGCATAATCTGAAGACAAATACGAATCTAAAGTAAATATGAATCTAATTTTGCAAACTACCCTAAGACTCAAAGCAATCTAAAACACTAAAACGTAAGCCCACCAAATATGATATTCAGCCCTTTTTGTACAATTGCTCATTTTTCCAATTCACTTGTGGACTTTCTTCAGTAAATCTAAGGAAATACCCTTCTCTTATTTGGATACTAAAGTGATATCTATTTTCAACCCTTGCCATGTTCTGATATGCATGCAAAAAAACAATTTGCAGAATGAGCTCTATACTTTTTATTGATACGCAATCTAAAGCTGGCTAAACACCGGCTTGCCTCTGAGATTCAGAGGAACCATGCCAAAAGCAACTATTTCACCCCTTGAGATTACTTCTTGCTACATTACAGCCTGTAAGTACATTTGAAGATAACTGCACACAGACTTTTTGTGTTTGTCTATTGAATGCATTTTCCAGTATGCAAAATAATATATCTAGTTATTTTGTGGCAAAATTGGGTCCATTTTCAGACCTTGTGTGGGTGGGTGAATAAACAAGAATGAAAAACAAATGTATATTCTTACGTGACTGCCTGGGGTCGAACCATCACACCCCCTGTACAGCGACTTGGGCGGCGAGGAGATTCTGACGTCATGCTTGAATATTTATAACAAACTCCAAGCTGTAATGAAAGCAACTTATTAGCAACACTGACTTGGGTATATAATTTTCTTTATGGCAGACAACAAATAACTTATTGCAGACATTTTCATTATCTAAAAAATCCTGCATAAAAGGGCATTATCATCTAAGGTAGTATTCTCTGATCAATTAATTATTTACGTTTAAATTGGCATACATTGTATGTCAGTAGTGTTGTACAAAGTGTAATATACATTTAAAAACAATGAGCTCTCTAGTCCACATGGAGATAGTCTGTTTAGTTGGCACCAGACCTTTTCTTACTCCTGCAGGACCAATGAAGTGATGTTCCATCTTTTGGAAATATAGAAGTCTTGATAGATAAGTTGAGATTACCTCCAGTGAATGGGGAGGTAATCAGCATCCCGGCGTGCGGGATGCTGACGGTCAAATTACCAGCGCCGGAATCCCAACAGCATCAGCCATTTATGAGGGTCAGGATAGCTGGTGAAAGATCAGGAAAAATGTATATGTTCTGTCAGGGCCATTGAATTCTGCTTTTGTCATTTCTGGGTTTGGATTCCTTAATTATTGGTTCCTATTATATGGACGAAATTGATCCTGAAGAGTAGACCCCTGGAGAAAGTGTCTGGCAGGTGCTTAATCTAACGAGGTCTGTATACAGATGTCCCACGTACATCTAGCCTCTTGCACATTTAAGTGCCTTATAGTAGTGCCATGCCTAGCTTTTTTTTCGTGCAACTTTTTCCTTTCAAATGCGTCCTATTCGCACAGCAAAGCAAATAAAACACACAAGCAGCTTCTGCTGATTAAAATGATATGTGGCATGCCTATATTCTGTGTGCAACTGCAGGGGTATCTGCATGCGAAATGCTATGTTACAGTGTCACAGCTGCTGACACTGTAACGTAGCATTTTGCATGCAAATATAACTGCAGTCGCACACAGAATATAGGCATGCTGCATATCATTTAATCAGCAGAAGCTGCTTGGAAAAAGTTTCATGAAAAGATGCTCGGTGCTACAGAGTCACACCACGGCATGGCGTAACTAGAAGGGTTGTTTAACGTGCAAGGAAGTAAGGTGTATGTGGACACATCTGTGAAGTAGGCGCATACACATGAGCCACTGTCTTTATTTTTGCTTGTCCATTAAGTGTGTTTGCATGTCCGAGAGAGATATGTGTGGACATTGTAAGGGCAGTATAATATAGGTAGACATGACAGAAAATGGAAAACCTGTGGATGAAGTTTTAAACTGGAAACTAATATTGTTGGACATTGTTTGATGTACATAATCTGTGTGGATTCTGTGAGTATATGGATAAATATTGGGACTATATAATTTGAATAGATATACAGGGATACATGACCTTGCATTTGGATGTGCATTATATTGGTTAATATTAGGGGACTATATAATATAGATGGAATTGTGGGCTAGATTATTGGGGCTCCTTGTTACACAGCAACAAATGTGAGGTAGAAAAATGGACATAAAGGTGGTCAGGTACTGTGGCTTGAAATTGGACTAGAATATTCAATATGCCTTAGCAGAGAGGACTGAATACTTTATATGGCCTGGACAAGGATATATACTTAACCTCTTCAGTGCTAAGGATGTCTGGGACTCATCTTCAAAATGTCATAAACATTTTTGGCAGGGGGTGATCCTAAAAACCCTTACTATTCCTTATCTTAGCACCTACCAAGCTGGGGGTAACTCAATTAATAGAGGGGAATCCCCTCTTTTAAATGGTGTGCCCCTTGCAAGTAATTGTCTTGAGATCAGTGTGATTATCAGACATATATAAAACATTAAGAAGTCCAGAAATGAAGGAAGATCTCCCCCATCCTTGCTTCAATAAACTAAGGGGTACTCACATCTGAAAAAGCGGAATCCCCTCATTCAAATGATTTGTTTATTGTCTGGTGATCACCAGACTAGATCACACAACAGTGCATAAATATTAAGGTTTAAAGAGATGGGATAAGGATACTTGAAGTGCCCCCCATCTCCTCATCCTGGCTTGTAAGCTCTTAGAGCAGGGGTCTTCAACCTTGGCCATCCAGCTGCTGTGGAACTACACATCCCAGCATGCACTGCCACCTTTTTGATATAACAGCATGCTAAAACCTTATCTACTCAACCCTCCACATCACTATATCCATGAACACCAAATTCTTTCTCCTCCTTTTAAGTCCCTCGTCAGCATACTATCACCAACGTAAGGTAATGCACCATATTATCTCTGCTGCCACCCGCCAGCTTGGCAATTGGAAAAATAAATAGCTTCAACTGGTAATTGCATGGAATACATGACCAGCCTAATTAAGAACACCTCTAGATCATTTGTTAAAGGTTGAGGCCCATGGTACTTACTACATTTGGATCTTCGAAACTGGTACACACCTCCTGCTTCTTTTTTTTTTACCCACTTGTTCTCCTTTTTACCTCCTCTATTATTCCATACGATTTGCCATGCCATCTCCCCTTCAACCCCCTCCTACTGTTCTTTCCCTATTAAAGTATTGCATCATACGACGGTGTCTCACCAGGACCAATGAGAAGGTAAGATCTTCCACAATAGACTTACCTAAGCTTAAAAAATATGAGAAAGAAACAGGGGTAGAGGAGGAACTGCTATATATACCTATATGAGGGGTAAGCCTTTTTTTTATCTACCTAATGTAGAAGGCAAGCTATTTTTGATCAAATTTTAATGGTTGTCATAAAGCATTTAAAGAGAAAATACTGCTTTAATACGACAGATGTTGGCAGCTGAATCTTTTACTACAGTATACCAAACTCATTGTTTAGAGCAACTTACACTAAAGGTGCGTACACACTAGACGAGAGTGGAACGACTGCGTGATTACAACATTGTAATCGTGCAAATCGTTCTTCATCTTGTGCAGTGGATAATGGGGGGTCATCCAGACCCACTCGCAAGCGGCAGTACGCTCGCCAGTGGGTCGATGTTCCCCACTGCGCATGCGCACGACGGAGGGAGCTCCGTCGTGCGCATGCGCGAGACCCGGACTGCGACAGCCAAGCTGTCGCTCCGGGTCTCGCACCAAAGGGGGCGTGCTGTCGATGGTGACTGACAGCACGCCCCCTTTGGTGGGCGTGCCGGGGGCGTGCCTGCCAGACGGAGGCGTTCCCATGGGAACGCCTACCGTCAGAAGCCGGCCCCACTGACATCACTAGTGATGTCAGTGTGAGTGATTTTGGCTCTGATAGAGCCAAAATCACTCCAGGGCTTGTGGCTGGGAAACCCTACCGCAGGGTTTCCGTCGCAAGTCCGATGTTCAAGACCATCGCGACCATCTTTTTGGACGCTCGTATATGCTGTGGGTGGTCACCCACAGCTATACGAGCGTCCAGGAGGACGCTCCATTTTAATGGAGGAGGGCCCTGATTCAGAGCGAGCGCTCTGGTCAGAGCGTCTGGCTCTGAATCAGGCCCAATGTGTCCACACTGAACGATAGGTCGTTCAGTGCAGGCATCCTCTCTCATCCCCTAACATGCCCAACCTGTTGTTATCGGCAGGTTGGCCTGCATGTTCAGGCGATGATAGATGTCAAAAACGACCAGCTGGAGCGCGCATCGCTGGTCGTTTTTGACATTTTACTGGACGATTTGTGAACGATTAATGAGTGATTGAACGATGTCGTAATCGTTCAATCGCTCATTTTAATCGTCTAGTGTGTTCGCACCTTTAATTGCTATTTTGATGTTTTGGCAGGTCAGCTCTTTATTTATTTACTCACTTCCCTAATGCATCACCATGATAGAATGTTTATTTTATAACAACTCTGATCCATCCTAGACCATCACGTCTGGGCACAACATGGCGTCAAATACCGGTGGAATCTAATTTTTGAAGCTACATTTCTCTCTTAGGTACTTGTTAATCATATAGGCACTGCATTCTCACTTTTATTCTGTAGGCTGCAGAGCCCTCAGATGTCTACAGATAACAGAAGTTTTTTCCAGGTGAAAGGATGTGAATCTCTGTTAAATAGAAAAATATTTCTGAAGCAAGTGTTACAGAGTGGTTACCACAACGCATTACAAGTTAAGTTTTAACAGTCATGGCTGCCCAAATAAGTTTTAGAATATTTGCTAACCCTGGCTTCAGTGTCCTGCTGCAACATACAGTATTTAGAGAATATTTGATGCTATAGTTTGAAAGAGTTTGTCATATATCCACTGATTGCTGGAAGTCATTCATAGTTACTCTTGTGTACGTATGCCCTGTGTTTTGTGAGAGAAAAAATATCTACTTTTAAAAACTATTCCGTAACATTACATGTTCAAGGTGAGAACATTATAATGTGGTGTACGTAGCAGTTACTGATCTAAACATGTTCCATATTTAGGCAAAGGTAAGTGAAGTGATGAATCACTAGCATTCAGTTTAATTATTTGGAATCCTCATCCACAACCAATGAGGATTCACCATAATTAAATTTAAATCACAACTTGGTAACATTCTACACAGTACTGAACCCGGTTTCTATAACTCAGCCTTAGCAATTATAGTTGACATAGATTTAGCAATGCAAACAGTAAATTATATAATATCACATTATAAAACAATGCAGTAAAGCCAGAAAAGTCAGTTGACTCATTAGACTACAAGATTAAATTTATGACTAAAATATATTTGTGGAGCTGTCCCAAACGTCACCCGTTTTGGATAGAAGTCATTTTCCCTTGCTTCCAATGTTACCTATATATATTTTTCTCCCCCTGCTGATTCCAGACTTCCCCAACCATGCCTACATAAACTGCTTAGGCACATCATCGTATACTTGCTCCTGCCAAACAGCAGCCTTGTGGAACAATACCTTTCCTTCTACCATTTTGTCATTGAGCAATCGTGTTTGGCACATGTACCAAATGCAACATATATAACTAGCTCCTCACATATCTGCATCTTTTCATAAAATATGGGCTCCTCGGACCTCTTTTCACAGCCAACCTCTGCTCAATTTATAGACTGAGGCCAGTGCTTTTTAGATCTTGGTCTTCTAATGGGATCAGTATGAAATCCCGCCGGACCTATGTCCAGCGGTTCAAATTCTGGCGCCGGAAGACAGGCACCAGTGAAGGTAGCTGTAAAGCAAAGTATTAACTAACCTAACCCCGCCCCCTAATCCTCCTTTAGGGGTGCCTAACCCTAACCTCCCACCCTAGTGCCTAACCCTAACTCCCCCTTCCCCGCAGCCTAAACCTAAGTCTTCTGGGGGGGTACCTAACCCTAACCACCCCCCCGGGGGTGCCTAACCCTAACCCTCTGGTGGGGATGCCTAACCCTAACTCCCCCCGTGAGACACTAACCTAACCCTTCCCCCGTGGCTGTCCGCGTCCGGCTTACCTTCGATCGATATGCCGGGCGTCGGGCCCCCGGCGTAGGTCTAATGACAGGCGTTGGGATTTCAACGCCTGTCATTAGTACCTTGCTGGGATTTCACAGTTGGGAAGCCGGCAGTTGGCATTTCGACCGTCGGCTTCCTGAATGCATCCCCTTCTAATCCTTGGATCTAAAATCCTTCTCCAAAAACACCTACTTGTTTCTTACCTTCCCTCTCTCACCATTTCCCTTCCATCCACCTCAACTACAAAAATATTAACGCCATTTATTTCACAGCACTCAAAGCGTAAATTTGCATTGTAAACTTATTCCTAAATTAAAATGTTTAACTGTTACAACAGTCCATTCAGTATGTATGAACACATATTTTGTCTCTAAAAGACATTGGACCTGATTCAGCAAGGAATGCATTTGCGAATACGAACGCTATTGGTCGATTGTTGCGTTCTGCACATGCATCGCAGTGCGCGTATGCGAACTAGCAATTGCGATCGGAACTGTGATTGCAGAGGCTACGCAGACCCAGAGCAGAGTGATTGACAGGAAGTGCCTTTTGTAAGTGGTGATGACAGGGGTGGTCGGACGAACGCGTGCGTGCCAGTGCGTTGCAATGCAGTTGCAGAGGTGTGCATAAATTATCCACTGCGTGGCCATAAGCAGCCATAGCACTGATAGTGTGCCTGGCTGGTAGCAATTTCTGAGTAAGGTCAGGGCTTGTGCAAGTGTGCATATGGGTCCAATGTTACCGATTATTTCTCTATGTTGCCCTAGTATACGGATAGTTGATTTTATTGGGATTTCTGGCTTACATATGCCTTCCTAAAACTTTTACTAAATATATAACCTTTAATTTCTTACTTATTTTGATCTTCCAACTATGGGCCTGATACAGAGCTGGACGCAATGGCAATTACAGACACAGATCGAGCGATCGTTTGCCACTGCGCATGTGATATCATTGCTACTACGGATGCACAGAGGAATCCATCGCAAGTGACAGGCTGCCAGCGTTTGGTGGTGGTCTGAAACATGTCTGTTAGTTTGAATGCCGTTTCATGGGCGTGCATAAATTAGCCTATGCGATCTCCTACACAGCTCTGCGTGTCAGGAGAGCTCCCAAGGCTGCGGCAGGTCAGACCTGCTGCAAGGGCTAAATGGCTGCTTAATGTGTGCTACCGGTATTTATGCAAGCGACATCGTATGATAAGGCAGCAGTGGGTGTCCTTACGTAGTGTTCCCTCTAGCTCCGGCGGCAGGCAGGGCGCCGGAGCTAGAGAGGGTAATCTTGTGCGCGCGCGCCCAAAAAGGGGGCATGGTTATGAAAAGGGGGCGTGTCTATAAGACGCGTCCCCTTTTCGTCATACTTGGGGGCGTGCCCGGCGCTTACGGACATGCCGGGCAGCCCCCAAGCGCTACAGAAAGGAAGAATAGATGCCGGGCGCATGCGCCCGGCGTCTATTCTCCGGCGGTGACCGGGTCACAGCATGTTTGTCCACCCGTGGGACACTGCGTCCCTCGGGTGAGAACGGCTCCCGCAGGCTGTTAAG
The DNA here is from genome assembly GCA_031769625.1 of Taudactylus pleione. Taxonomy (NCBI): domain Eukaryota; kingdom Metazoa; phylum Chordata; class Amphibia; order Anura; family Myobatrachidae; genus Taudactylus; species Taudactylus pleione. Next base: position 4,265,558 of record JAUIMM010000396.1, read on the forward strand.
GCAGGGCGCTTTTTGCCCTCCTCCTGGAGGGCAGGGTTCTTTTTGCCCTCCAGAAGGAGGGCAGGGTGCCGCGCCCCGCTAAAACAGCCTAGCGGGAACGCTACCTTACGTTCAGGTAAGCTTTGCAACCATTAGGATTTTTTCGCAGCTGCGATGCGCACAAAATCGGAGCTGCGATAGCATTAGCATGCGTCTCTGAATCAGGGCCTATGTCTTTAAGATATAAGAACAACAAAAAAATACCTTCTACCTGAATATATAAGCACATGTTTGAAAAGTGCAGAACAAACCTAGTAAGAAAATGTAAATGTAGGGGAATAGAAGGAGCAAATGATTTAAATTCATCTAAGAGGTGGAAAGGAAACCTTCTTTGAAAGTAAATTGTAAGCTAATTACGCACTATAAAATTATTTAACCTTGATAGCAAACTAACCCTTAAGGTGGGTACACACTATACAGATATATCTGCAGATGATGGTTGTTCGTACACCCTGAACAACCATCATCTGCGCCTGCCCGCCCCCGGTGACCAGGGGGCGTGTCCCGCCCACCTCCTCGCGCTCTGCTGCGGTGTGTGTACACACCTGCCGATGGACATATGTCTGCAGACATATCTGTCCATCAGCTGTGCAGCACAGCCAATGCGATATGTCGGTGAACGCCGACGTTCACCGACATATTGCAAGTACACACTGGCCGACGGGCAGCAGATACATTAGCCAATCATTTGACTGGCCAATGTATCTGTCAGTGTGTACCCAGCTTTAGAACCACATTTCCCATGTTTAAAGTGTAAACAATAAAATCAGGTATCCACAAGAAAGTCTAGGGGCCTGATCCAGAAATTTTTGCTAAGCCGACATTTTCACAGATGGAGCGATTTATTGTGAAAGCGCACAAACAGCGATTGTATTGCAATTACACTCGTACAGAGGAACCTCTCGCAAAGTGTCAGGGGAGATGCAGTGTTTGGAGCTGGTCAGACTTGACTTACATGCTGCATGACTGCCTGATGTGCATCGATGTTACCAACATTTACGCTGTTGCACGTCATCAGACAGAAATTAAAAGGCAGCAGTGGGCATCGCTATGCTCGGCTATGCTTTGGAAGGCATTACCATATTTTCGCAACTGTGATCTGTGAGAGAATGCAGTTGCATTAGCGTAAATCTCGGAATCAGGCCCTAGGTGTGTACATAGCAGCTTACCAAACAACGTAGGTATTAATTTACCCTTGCTTAATATTGTGAAGTCACTATTTATTCTGGCCCGATTTGGCTGCTAAAGAATACTCCACTTCAGTAGCTACCAGCAGTAAGATTTGTGAAAACAGAGCATGACATCACCAGGCAGGGAGTGGAACAATTGGTAAACTCACTTTTCTTCAGGAGCTGGTAGGTTCAAAAGCCGGACTTAGGGCTCGCTCTGAATCAGGGCCGGGTTTTTTGTTTAGAACGGCCTCCTGGCCGCTCGTATAGCTGTGGGTGACCACCCACAGCTACAGCGAGCGGCCATGATGATGGTCACGATGGTCAAGACCATCGCAACCATCGGGCTTGCGAAGAGACCCTTGTGGTAGGGTCTCGTGGCCGCAAGCCCCAGAGAGATTTCGGCTCTAACAGAGCCGGATCTCTCCACTGACATCACTCGTGATGTCAGTGGGGCCTCCCCCAAACTACAGGCGTTCTCATGGGAATGCCTCCGTTTGGGCAGCCACACCCCTGGTCCGCCCACCAAAGGGGGCGAGCTGTCACTCAACATCGACAGCTCGCCCCCTTTGTTGAGAGACCCGTCACTAGCTGGGTCTCGCGCATGCGCACGACGGAGCCGGCTCCGTCGTGCGCATGCGCTGTGGGCCACCATCGACCCGGTTGCGAGCGCTCAGCGCTGAATCAGGCCCTTAGCTTGTGCAGTTCCAAAGACTGCAAAATACCATCAAGAGGATATACTTACCTTTTACCCAAAATATGCCAAATGTTACTATAATAACTTATTTGGTACTGAAATTTTCCACAAAGTAGTAGAACAGTGGCTTACAGTGTAAGACAGTAGTTCCCAAACTTTTTTGAATCACGGCGCCCTAGAGTATCAGCATTGATTTCACGGCACCCCTAAGTCAAATGTTTGTTATTGAGAAATTCAGAAAAAAGTGTAGTAAAGTAAAATTGTGCTTACCTGTTATCTTTAGGTTCAGTTATGTGGTGGTGTACAGGTTTGCGCTTCTGTTAGTTCACATATTTAAATTACATTGACCATAAATAATTTGGATTTGTGTTAAACCACCAACTTGACGCACCCCTGCAAGTGTCCCGAGGCACCCCAGGGTGCCTAGGCACACACAGAGCCGGATTAACAATGGGGCGGATGGAACTACAGCTCCAGGCTGCCTACCAAAATAGACCCACAGGATTAATGTGCTGCTGCAGACAGGAAAATGTATTATCCTGTCTTTAGGTTTAGGAGCACAACAAGCCCTACCCACTAGAAACCCTGCCTGGCCGTCACCACCACTAACACCCCCTGGCCAGACTGGGTGTCATACAAATTGCGGCGCAGCGGAAGGTTTCACTGTGCGCCGCATAGTGTTTCAGCATCTCCCCTGTGCTCTCCCCTGCGCTCTGTGCCCTGGTGATAGATAGTAGCAGGGCGCCGGGCCAGCTGGTGGTTAGCTGCAGTTTGGTCACGATGAACTTAAATGATATCATCCCCTTCATCAGCGCAGCGGACCGTGCACCGCGGCTGTCTTCTGCCTTGGTTCTCCTTTACAGCGCAGCCGCAGGCTCAGGCAGTTAGTGTGTCTGTGTTGACACACTGACCATGGCGCACACACTCCTCTGTCGCCAGGGAGCCGGGAGGAGGTATGCAGGAGGTGAAGACGTGCCTGATGTACTGTTTAGTCAGGAATTTTTTTGGTGAGGAGCCTGACTGGGACCAGCGCTCCCTAAATACTAATGGTATGTGAGGTAAGTGATAAACAGAGACCACTGGCACCTAGCTATAGTATGCACATCTAAGATTTAATATGATTGCATGCTATACATAAACTACATGCTAATATTAAATAATGACTTACATTAATCAAGCACTGATTATATACAATAATTAAGCACTGATTTTATATATATATATATATATATATATATATACACACACACACATACACACACGCATAGGCGTGTGCCTGGCTGTCCGTCCTTTCCACTGGGAGATTGACTACTCACCAAGTGAGTCGTCTATATAATCCGGAGGGAGAGGAAGACTGGGTAGTCCATGATCTTGCGGAGGAGGAAGCGCCGACCCAACAACCTCTATGCAGGTTTGTGTAATATAATGTAATGTATTATATATATTTGGCAGGTACTCCTCCTCCTCTGCTAGTAGCTTGCTCTCTAACCGATATTCTATGCTATGTGGCTGTGTTGTCCTCTGTTGTTATGGCAGTCATTGTTGTTGTCTGTATTATATGGTACTAACTGCTCTTTGTATTGTAAGGTGGTCACTTGGTGTATTGAAAGGAGGTTCCTAATATTTTCTGTATTATATGACGGTCACTGTAATGCTCTATGTATTATATAGATGTCACTGATGCTCTCTGTGTTATATGGCGGTCCCTGTAATGTTCATTCTCTGCATTATATGGATGTCACTGATGCTCTCTATATTATATGGCGCTTACTGTAATATTCTCTGTGTTATATGGCTGTCTCTGTAATGTTCTCTGCATTATATGGATGTCACTAATGCTCTCTGTATTATATGGCGGTCACTGTAATGCTCACTGTATTATATGAATATCACTGATGCTCTCTGTATGATATGGCGGTCCCTGTGATGTTCTCTGCATTATATTGTGGTCACTGCAATGTCTATTGCAGTGTTTCCTGACCTCAGTCCTCAAGGCAAACTAAAGTTCAGGTTTTAGTGATATCCATGCTTGAGCACATATGGTTAAATCAAACTAACTGATGTGATACGTAAGACATTTGTGCTGTAGTATGGCTCTCCTTAAAATCTGGACTGTTAATGTGCCTTGAGGACCGTGGCTGTGAACCCCTGCTCTATTGTACGGTGGTCACTTTGATATTCTCTGTATTATATGGCGGTCATATGGTAGAGGGTGATTACCATCTACTGGGAGAGGGGGTGGGGGGCACTGAGTTCAGTCATTGCCCCCGGTGACAGAAAACCTAGCTTCACACCTGCTCCTCTCTATACACTACCCTGCCCCCACCCCATGCACTCCCTCCGCTCTATCTTGCCCCTCATTCAGAACTGATCCTTCTCCTCTCCCTCTTCTGCTAGGCTATCATCTGTCCTGTCTCCCTAGCAGTGCGAGCAATTCCAACTTCACATGCATGTTGGAGACGGGACAGATCTTAGAGAATGACAATATAGATATATAAAATGTATGTGTGCGTATATTATTATTTAGCTGCCTCTCTGGGCAGTTTGGTGCTTCATTGTTTATCTCTTCATCACATGACAGGCAGTTGGATGCATCTGGCAGTGCTGCCACATACATCATTATAGAGGGTCGTTTGGGACAGCACGCTATTTTTCCGGTGTTACACACACAGTCTATAATTTATATATACATACATCTTGATACAGTATAATGCACTATGGAGACCATTTATTAATCATTGGGTTTTAGACATGATCATCATACTTTCTTATCACTGCATTTAATGGTAATTAGAATGTATGTACCGCCAGTATGTATCAAGAACCACATGCAGGGACAAGGATTTTGAGTGGAGCCTGTCCCTGCCATGTGTAAAAGTAAAGTGATCGCATATACAATCTCTTAAGGTGCGTACACACACAACGATTTTTTGAACGATTTAACTATAACGGTGTTGTTATCGTTCCAAAAATCGTTCAGTGTAAAACGATAAACAATGAACGATTATCGTTCATGCGCGTTCATGTTTGTCGATTGTAGTTTGTAGTTCAGTCAGACTGGCCAACTGAACGATTTTCAATAGAAGTTGCAACATTTTTCCTTCAACACACAGAAAATCATTTATTATGTAAAGTAAAACCAACTACTTTGTAAAACGATTTTCGTTCACTTTTTCAAGGGAAAAACTGAACGAAAATCGTTCAACGAAAAACGTTCATTACTTACATCGTTGTGTATGTAGTACGCACCTATACTATCAGTTACTGGGGCTGGACGCGCTACTAATCCCTCTACCACACTTTTTGTGGACAGTAGCGTCTTCAAATGGCATTAGCTTCCAAGGCTTGGTAAATTTTTCAATAAAACTGTTTTACAATCTAAAACAGGTTGACTGTAGCAGATATCTGTTGTGGACCCCTGTAGATACATTTGTGGGTACCCTGTCCTGCTCTTTTGTTGTTTTTATATAAAATAACGGGTGGTGCATGATTCCTGTGAGTGAAGAAGTGGTTGAAGGTAGGTGGAAGATATGTCCTCCATGGTGCTAGCCACTCTCCATGGCACAGGTCACACACTCTGTATAGTCCACACAAACACATACCTATTGACACTCCCATGGCTTTGGACGCACCCCCTGCAGAGGCACAAAATAGGCCTTTCATAAATTTCAGCTCCAAGCCCATGTGGAACTTAATCTGGCACTGGGCACACAGTTTGGGAACCACTGGTGTAAAACATATTTGTTCTGTGTCTACAAAAAACAGCACTACTCATGAGACTATTTACAGGCCTGGAGACACATAGTAAAGTCAGAGGACCTGATTAATTAAGGATCGCTATTGCAATTGCAGCTCTGTAATCACACGCAGGTCTGCTACGAAAATATGCTAATGAATGCTAATCGCAATGCCGTCGCACTGCCAGCATAGAGACGCCCACTGCCTCCCACTACCTCTCATCCGTAATACCTTGCAAACCTCCACAAACATCGGTAACATCGAGTACCATCGGCCCCTCACGCAGAATTACAGCAGCCCTGACCTTACGTAGAAATTGCTAACCTCATTGCACACAGTTAGTACTCAATCTACTTATTCAATCACAATGGCTAATTTATGAACGACCACGCAACAGCGTTCAAACGGACATACCACCCCCCGCCACCCCTCCAAACTCTCACTGCCTGTCAATCATTCTGCGATTACTCTGCGTGGTCTAAGTGATCGCAGGGGGGCCTTTGCGCAGTAATGGGCCAACTGTGTGCGCTGTTGTAGCTGCGATCCTTAATGAATCAGGCTGTTTGTAGAAGTGCCAATTTTTCTGTTGAAAAGAGAAAGAAGCAAGAGCTTGGAATACTCTACTGGGAGTCTGGAAATACTCCTTGAAATGCATGAGTTTCCTGATCATTCAGGGAAAGGAGGCAAGTATGATAAAAATCATGTTGCTTAGTGTTACATCTGCTCTATAGTCACTGCAAAACGTAGAAGTCAGCCATTTAAAGATGGAAAGTTTTTGTTGTAATCCCCCAGTGATCGCGGTGAGTGGAAAAAATTGTGGGTCCCAGGGACCCCTCACTTTATAAAATTGGGGTCCTACACCACTTTTTCTGGGTCCTGTTACATATTATGGGAGTTGAGGGCAGGCACCAGTTGGGACTGTGCTGGGGGGTATATAGCAGCTGGGGTAGAGGGGGTTGGGGTAGAGCTGGGGGTAAAGGCAGGGAGAAGTTGGGGTAGAGCTGCAGCTATAGGGGAGTAAGGGCAGGCAGGGCTGGGGGTAGGGAGGGGTAAGTGCAGACAGTTGATGCAACAGTGCTGGGGGGCATGGAGGGTACTAGTGGCAGTTTGTGTGAGGGGCAATGATAGATAGCAGCTGGCGCAGTACTTGGGGGGGGTATGGTGGGGGTTAGCGGCAAGCAGTACTTGGAGTAAGGAATGGGCGAGGGTAGATAGCAGCTGGGGCAGTACTGCGGGCAAGGAGGAGGTTAGGGACAGGCAGTGCTGGGTGAAGGGAGTGGCCAGGGTAAATAGCAGCTAGGGCAGTACTGGGGGGGGGCAAGGAGGGGGTTAGGGGCAGTGCTGGGTCAGGATAGCAGCTGGGGCAGCACTGGGGGTAGAGAGGGGGCAAGTGTAGATATCAGCAGGGGCAGTATGGGAGTCATAGAGGGGAAAAGAGTAGTTAACAGCTATGGCATTACTGGGGGCAAGGAAGAGGTTACGGGCAAGCAATACTGGGTATACGGAGTGGTAAGGGTAGATAACTAGGGCAGTACTGGGGGGCAAGGAGGGTGTTAGGGGCAGGCAATAGTTAGGATAGCAGCTGGGGCAGAACTGAGAGTAGGGAGTGGCTAAAGATAAGACTGCACATGGTTTAGTGTTTACCTCATTGCTTTTGCTGGGAGCCCCCGGCAGGGTCACTGTTACAGCTTCCTCCTGTCCCATGCAGTATCTACCTTCCCTGCCTCCTGTGTGCAGAGAGCTCAGCTGGCTGAAGGAGCGCAAGCTGCCGAAGGGTCCACCACCGACAATTCTACTGCCCGATGGACGCCGTGTGCACAGGCTGGGGGAGACACCGCGCGCACAGGCTGGGGGAGATTCCGCGCACACAAGATGGGGGAGACGCCGCGCGCCCATTGGCTGGGGGACACGCCGCGCATACAGCCTGGGGGAGACGCCGCGTGCCCATTGGCTGGGGGAGACGCCGCGCATACAGCCTGGGGGAGACGCCGCATACCCATTGGCTAGAGGAGACGCCGTGCGCCCATTGGCTGGAGGAGACGTTGCAGCACAGCCATAGGCTGGGGGAGACGCTGCAGCACAGCCATTGACTGGGGGAGACGCTGCAGCACAGCCATTGGCTACAGCAGCACAAACAGACCCAGCGGGTCCTACAGGACCCGATCAGTTTTAACATCTGGGTCCCCAGTTTGCTGTAGCGTGTAAAAATGCGCTATAGCGCGTATTTTGCGAACCCTGATTCCCTATCTAAATTTCTCATCAATCTACATACAAAAAACAAAAAACTTTTGATAGGATTATTTGATAGTTCAATGCAAAACTATGCTTAAACCATTTTACATGAGAATTAAACATATCAGTTCATTAGGGAACTGGGATATCTTTCAGGCACTTCACAACTAATATTCATGAGACACTTTTTCCAAGTGAAATGATGACTATATGATTATAAACACTTTTCAACATCAAAAAATTAAATCTCCACTTTATGTAGGCAACAGGTGACCGTTAAATAAATATTATTTTGCTCTAGTTATTAAATTTATTTTTTTACTTTTTCATGTTTGGTATACTTGTTTTTACTATAGAGGCAGGCGTTGGTTTGTTTAGCTGTGTTTCTGCCTCAAATATATTTTTAAGTAGAGAGAGTGCCCTTTTCCTTTTAAAATTGTGTTGGGTTTGCATGCCTTTAGTGTCTTCATTGTGTCTTTTTTCTTAAATGTATCTGCATGATTTATCTAATGCAGTATTAAAATTAGAGTTATGGTAAGAACTTACCTTTGTTAACTCTCTTTCTTTGAAGTCCATAGGGTACACAGGGAGACCTTGTGGTTTAGGTGATGGGAAACAGTTAAATCTTTAGGTCCCAGGATGCACTGAGTGCACTCTCCCTCTACCCCGCCCCCGAAGCACCTCAGTTGGTAATAAGCCAAAGGAGGATAAGAGAGAAGGACGACTGGTACACTCAAGAAATACCGTATATACTCGAGTATAAGTCGATCCGAATATAAGCCGAGGTACCTACTTTTACCACAAAAAACTGGGAAAACTTATTGACTCGAGTATAAGCCTAGGGTGGGAAATGCAGCAGCTCGTAGTGTCCCCAGTAGTAATTCCCCCCCTTTTAGTGCCCCCAGTAGTAATCCCCCCTGGTAGTGCCCCCAGTAGTATTCCCCCCCCTGGTAGTGCCCCCAGTGGTAATCCCCCCCTTTTAGTGCCCCCAGTAGTAATCCCTCCCTGGTAATCCCCCCCTTTTAGTGCCCCCTGTAGTAATCCCCCCCTGGTAGTGCCCCCTGTAGTAATCGCCCCCCTGGTAGTACCCCCTGTAGTCCCCCCCAGTAGAGAGACAAAATAAAAATAAAAAAATAAACACTTACCTGAAACCCCCGCTCCTGGTCCCGCCGCTAACAGCTCCTCCGGCCGCTTTGCATGGGAGAGACGTCATTACTCATGACGTCTCTCCCATTACCCACTGCGGGAGCCGGAAGATGGCCCCCGCAGTGGGAGCAGCAGCAGCCGCTGGGAATCTGACAGACTCTCAGCGGCTGCTGATTACAACAAACACACAGCTGCCGGCTCCGGCGGCTGTGTGTTTGTGCTGTGCAGCGCTGACCGAACTCCGTCCGGTCAGCGCTACACACTTCACTTGAGTATAAGCCGAGGGGGTACTTTTTCAGCACAAAAAATGTGCTGAAAAACTTGGCTTATACTCGAGTATATACGGTACTCTCACAGAAAAGGAGACGGGAAACCGGTGACCAGAAAAATCACCCATATGAAGCCAGGTGCGTCAGGGTACATAGGCTCCACAGGGAGACCTTGGGGATGTCCCAAAGCAGTCCATCTAAGGGTGGGGACGCTACTGCACTGAGAGGAGAATCCAGCACCCAAAGGAAGCATCCTGAGAGGCGAAGGTATCAAATGCATAGCACCTTAGAAAGGTCTGGACAGAAGACCACATGGCCGCCATACAAAGCTGAATAGCTGATGCGCTATGGCAAGCTGCCCACGAGAGGCCCACAGACAGAGTAGAATGAGCCTTAACAGAAGACGGAACAGGCAGGCGTGCCTGCGTGTAAGCTTCTGAGATAGTCTTATGAAGCCATCTAGCCAATGTTTGCTTATTGGCTGGCCATCCCTTCTTGTGAAAATCCATAGAGCATAAACAAGGAGTCTGATTTCCAAAGAGAATTGGTACGGTCCACATAAATACTGAGGGCGCGGACCACATCCAATGAGGCCTCTCCTTAGGAAGGAACTCAGGGTCTCATTCAGACCCGCTCGCGAGCGCAGGCCGATGGTACCCAAATGCGCATGATGGAGTCTGCTCCGTCGTGCGCATGTGCGAGACCCGGCGAGTGACGGGGAAGCCGTCGCTCGGGGTCTTGCACCAAAGAAGGCGTGCTGTTGATGGTGAGTGACAGCACGCCCCCTTTGGTGGGCGTGCAGGGGCGTGGCTGCCCAGACGGAGGCGTTCCCATGGGAACACCTACCGTCTGGGTCCGGCCCCACTGACATCACTAGTGATGTCAGTGGGAGTGATTTTGGCTCTGATAGAGCCAAAATCATTCCAGGGCTTGCGGCAGCGAGACCCTACCTCAGGGTCTCGTCGCAAGCCCGATGGTCGCGATGGTCTTGACCATCGCGACCATCATCATGGATGCTCGCATAACCTGTGGGTGGTAACCCACAGCTATGCGAGCATCTAGGAGGACGCACCAAAAAAAAAAAAAACACCCTGATTCAGAGCAGGCGCTCGTTCAGAGCATCCGGCTCTGAATCAGGCCCTCGGGGCGAGTACGAAGCACAGCCCTGTCCTGGTGAAATATCAGAAATGGAGGACAGGAGAGCGCTCCCAATTCTGACACCCTTCTTGCAGATGCAATGGCCAGAAGAAAAAGAGTCTTAGCCGTTAACCACTTCAGATCCACTGAATCTAGTGGTTCAAATGGAGGACCCTGGAGGGCCCGAAGAACTACTGTCAAATCCCAAGGAGCCACTGGTGGGACCTAGGGAGATTGAATCTGGAGGACACCCTGGAGGAAGGTGTGGATATCCGAAAGCGGAGCAATTCTACGTTGGAACCACACTGACAGTGCAGAGACATGCACTTTCAACGAGGCCAGGCGTAGGCCGAGGTCCAATCCAGCTTGAAGGAATGCCTGTATTCTGGAACACCGAAACACCTGAGGGTCGTAATCTCTCATACGACACCACTGCAAATAAGTATGCCATACTCTGTGGTAGATCCTGGTGGAGGCAGGCTTATACGCTCTAAGCATTATGTTGATGACCGAGCTAGAGAATCCCTTGGACATTAGGAGGGATGTCTCAAGAGCCACGCCGTCAAAGACAGACGATCCAGGTGTCGAAGCCGGATGGTTGGCTAAGACAGAATCTGTTATAAACAAAATCTGCACAACGCCATTTTGCGAATGGCTACTCAGCGCCATTTTGCGAATCCTACACAGTATACGGCGCTGTTAGTATTTTGCGTCGTATGTTTCCTACGCAATAGAACACTGTTAAAAGTCCTTACAAAAACAATACGTACATTTATTTATACACATATATCAGTGGTGACAGAAAGTCTTGTAGACATGTCTGTGACAAATAATTAAGAATACACAAAGATACTTTGAGTGTTTGCTCCGTAGGCCTTGTGTCCCATGCTGATGTAGTCGTCAAGAGGGACTGACAATTGTATTCTGAATAAACATAGGAAAGCATTTTGTTAAACTTATCAGACTGTATGCCAAAGCTTGCTCAACAAGTGAACAGGACAAACTCCATTGTCTGTCATTATTTTAGTTCAGACAGAAGTAATATTACTGTTTGGAGTCATGTATGTATGTACAGTCAGGTCCATAAATATTGGGAAATTGTCAGTATTTTCATATTTTGGCTTCTATTCACCACCACAAATGGCTTTGAAACTAAACAAACAAGATGTGCTTTAACTGCAGACTTTCAGATTTAATTTGAGGGCAATTACATACAACGGTTTCTATATGTGCCATCCCACTTTTTAAGGGGCCAAAAGTAATGGGACTATCAACTCAAAAGCTATTTCATGGACAGGTGTGGGTTATTCCCTCGTCATTTCATTATCAATTAAGCAGGTAAAAGGTCTGGAGTTGATTCTAGGTGTGACATTTGCATTTGGAATCAGTTGCTGTCGACTCTCAATATGAGATCCAAAGAGCTGTCACTATCAGTGAAGCAAGCCATCATTAGGCTGAGAAATCAAAACAAACCCATCAGAGAGATAGCAAAAACATTAGGTGAGGCCAAATCAACTGTTTAGAACATTCTTAAAAAGAAAGAACGCACCGGAGAGCTCAGCAACACCAAAAGACCCAGAAGACCACGGAAAACAACTGTGGTGGATGACAGAAGAATTATTTCCCTGGTGAAGAAAAACCCCTTCACAACAGTTGGCCAAATCAAGAACACTCTCCAGGAGGTAGGTGTCTCAACAATCAAGAGAAGACTTCACAAGAGTGAATATAGAGGGTTCACCACAAGATGTAAACCATTGGTGAGCCACAAAAACAGGAAGACCAGATTAGAGTTTGCCAAACAACATCTAAAAAAGCCATTACAGTTCTGGAACAACATCCTATGGACAGATGAGACAAAGATCAACTTATACCAGAGTGATGGGAAGAGATGAGTATGGAGAAGGAAAGGAACTGCTCATGATCCAAAACATACCACCTCATCAGTGAAGCATGGTGGTGGTAGTGTCATGGCGTGGGCATGTATGGCTGCCAATGGAACTGGTTCCCTTGTATTTATTGATGATGTGACTGCTGACAAAAGCAGAATGAATTCCGAAGTGTTTCGGGCAATATTATATGCTCATATTCAGTCAAATGCTTCAGAACTCATTGGACGGCGCTTCACAGTGCAGATGGGCAATGACCCGAAGCATACTGCAAAAGCTACCAAAGAGTTTTTTAAGGCTAAAAAGTGGAATGTTATGCAATGGCCAAGTCAATCCCCTGACCTGAATCCGATTGAGCATGCATTTCACTAGTTGATGACAAAACTGAAGGGAAAATGCCCAAAGAACAAGCAGGAACTGAAGACATTTGCAGTAGAGACCTGGCAGAGCATCACCAGGGATGAAACCTAGCGTCTGGTGAGGTCTATGCGTTCCAGACTTCAGGCTGTAATTGCCTGCTAAGGATTTGCAACAAAGTATTAAAAAGCGAAAGTTAGATTTAGGATTGTGTAGTTTGTCCCATTACTTTTGGCCCCTTAAAAAGTGGGAGGCACATATAGAAACCGTTATAATTCCTACACCGTTCACCTGATTTGGATGTAATTACCCTCAAATTAAATCTGAAAGTCTGCAGCTAAAGCACATCTTGTTTGTTTCATTTCAAATCCATTGTGGTGGTGAATAGAAGCCAAAATATGAAAATTCTGACAATGTCCCAATATTTATGGACCTGACTAATATATATATATATTATATATATATATATATATATATATATATATATACACATACACACACACACACATACATACATATATATATTCGTAAAGTTTCCATCCTGTGCACCAGTGCAGGAAGTATTAACACCCGCTTTAACAGGTGCGGAGGTTGTTAATACCATACGTAGTAGTCTGAACCCTCAACCAAGTAATCAGGCCAAAGATAGCAGTGTGGCAGGCATCCATCCCGTCCGGACAATAACTGTTCCCAATGGGAATCCGGACGCACATGGTGTAGTGTCCACAAGGAATGTAGCGATGCATTGTCCATGGACAAGAGCAGAACTACATTCCATAATGACAGATTTTCCTGACCCTAGGAAAGAACTAGCCAAGTGCCAGAGATTTGTAAAGGATTTAGGGAATGCTCATGAGCCAACCAACAAAGATTGGCGAGTAGTATTACGGGCATGTCTTCCACACAATGCCGACGTGAAAAAGTTTATCACAGCCTGTGTATTGGATGGAGATAGTCCCATAACTGATGAAGATAATCAGGACAACATAGCCCGCATTGTCACCCAGTTGGCCGTATATTTCCCAGTAGTAGTTAACTGGAGTAAGATTTTTACAAATAAACAGAAAGAGAGTGAGTCTGCAGCAGATTATTTCACCAGAGCGCTGCAGACTATTAGATATAAAAGACAACACACACCACAGGGAAATGACAATCACAGTGCTTATGGATGGTCTTAAAGACACTCTAAAGGCCAGGGTTCAGACCTCACTTCCTGGTTGGAGGGGAGTTATGGTAGACACACTCAGGGAAAATGCAACTGAACATGATAAAAACATCCTTAGAAAGAGAGAAATGCATAGCGAGAAACTAATGGCTGTTAGTATTCAAGCTCTGGAAGGAATGCATATAACACCGCAGCACGCCTATCACACGCAGCCACAATACACTCATCCCACACAACCTCCAAACCCTTATCCCCATACATAACCACAATCTTTTCATACCCCCCAACCCACACAACAACAACCTTTCAATACACGTCAACCACGAAGGTGTTCTAGATGTAACAAGGAGGGGCACATAAGTAGGTTTTGTAAAGCTAGACAGTGGGAAACCCCAAACCAGGGAACACCGAGATACCCACAGGAGGGACACCCACCACCGTCAGTACAATTCCAGCCATCACCTGCTCTAGGGGTCAGGTCACACCTGTAGTCTACAGCCAGTCAGTTTAACTGGGAGTACTAAGGAAGAACCTGTAATGACGGTTGATGTAGCTGGTACTAAACATTCTTTTCTTGTAGACACAGGGGCGACCAGATCAGTGATAAAATCTCCATCTAATTTACAGGTGACCAGCAAAACAGTACCAGCAATGGGTGTAACGGGTAAAGTGCAACATTATCCTTTAACCAAATCTGCGGAGGTTACTATCGGTCCATTGCAAACCAGACATTCTTTTCTCCTGGCAGCAGCGGCCCCTACTAACCTACTGGGAAGGGATTTGTTATGTAAAATGGAAAGTGTCATTTATTGTACCCCTGATGGTATATTTTTAGATATCCCAGAGAGAGTTGCGCACGAGGTGAGATATATATTGGACACTCCCCAAAGGTTAATGTTTCACTCTACTGTTTCAGATAACATCTGCTCAACCTGAGATGGATTTTTATCTCAAATACCAGGTTCACTTTGGACCAAAGATGGACAGGACACTGGATTGATGGAAAACGTAGCTCCCGTAATGGTAAATCTAATAGGTGGTAGGCAAGCTCCAAAAATTCCCCAGTACCCATTAAAACCAGAAATAGAGATAGGGGTTTATCCCATAATTGAGCGGTTATTGCAACAGGGAATTTGAGTCTGTACAGCGAGTGTAGCCAACAGTCCCATCTTTCCTGTGACGAAGGCTGGGGGGAGGGGCTATAGGTTAGTACAGGACCTTAGAGGGGTTAATAAGGTAGTTGGCTTTACCATTACAGGACTTAGTCTCTTCCTCAAAGCCCGATCGTGTCATACACACAGAGGAAACAGAGCAGGCTTTCCTTAACCTTAAGGATAGTCTGACAAGAGCACCTGCATTGGGAATACCTGATTATGAAAAAACCTTTTGATTTGTATTGTACGGAAGCTAATGGTTGCGCAGTAGGTGTCCTCACACAAAAACATGGTGATGCTAGCAGACCCGTGGCATACTACAGTGCACAATTGGACACTGTGGCAAGATCACTCCCAACGTGTTTAAGAAGTGTAGCAGCAACTGCTCTATTGGTCAGTAAGAGTGAGGCTGTAGTATTAGGCCATGATATGATTGTTCATACACCCCATGCTGTATCTTCTTTGTTGAATTCTGCCCAAACCAGACATGTTTCCTCAGCTAGGTTCACGAAATGGGAACTAGCCCTGATAGCACCAGCAAACATCACCATTAAGCGGTGCAGTATGTTAAACCCAGCAACGTATTTATCATATGTGCCTCAGGATGCACAAAGGGTGGAGAGAGGCGAGTCGCTGGCGGAAGGTGAGTTCTGCAGGTATATTGATGCACATGATTAAAATATTCCATACAATCAGACCTTTACTGCAAGACCTGACATACGTGACACACCTTTAGAAAATGTAGATGTGACATTTTACACGGATGGGAGTTGTCATAGACAAAACCGACACCGGAGAGTTATGCACAGGTTATGCTGTTGTAAATGATGAAGATGTTGTAGAAGCTGAACCACTTGGTCCACCTGACTCAGCACAGGTGGCTAAACTGGTGGCATTAAGGAGAGCATATGAACTGGCAGAAGGTAAGTCAGCTAACAAGACGTTGGAAAAAAAATACCAACCAAGCTATCCCACATTCCTCCGACAGACGGAACCTTTCAGGTAATACAAATTGATTTCATCCAATTACCACCCTGCAGGAATCTCAAGTATGTATTAGTTTGTACAGATATATTTTCTAACTGGGTAGAGGCATACCCAGCTGCCACTAATACTTCTGCGTTCACTGCTAAAAAGATTGTACAGGAGTTTGTATGCAGATATAGTATCCCTAGAATTATTGAAAGTGATAGGGGTACTCATTTCACAGGTGATGTCTTCCAAAACATGTATAAGTTGATTGGTAGTAAGATCATGGTAGAAACTGGACTGGGATGGCCAGAAGCATTACCACTAGTCCTTCATAGCATCAGGACCTCCTCTTAATCTGTCCCCCTTTGAGATACTGTTTGGTAGACAACCTCATTTGATTATAAGTCCGCAGGAAGATTTGAAGAGTAACAACGAGGTTATTGTAAGGTATCTTATAACAATGAGTAAACAGTTGAAGCAACAGCAGCAGAAACTGAAATTGTTGTCACCTGACATGCCAGAGACAAACTGTCATAATGTTGAACCTGGAGAATTTGTTATGATCAGAAATTTCTTACGTTCAGGTTGTCTGACAGATCGGTCGGAAGGTCTATATCAAGTGTTGCTGACGAGTACAACTTCCTTGAAAGTGGCAGAGAGAGATACCTGGGTCCATTGCACTCACTGCAGAAAGGTCAACCAACTGGTGGAGATACAAAGGTGGAGTCGAGGCAGATAACGTAGAAATGTCAATCGCGAGCTTGTTCCGGGAGAGTTAAAGACTGCCGTGAGATAATCTGAGCTAGGGAAATTTGCAGCCCACTGTTCCAGCAATGAAGTGGCGGGCTGGGTTTGTGTTCTTACTTTTTTCCACAGTTCTCATGATCCTTGTTTGGTTCGGGAGGTCCTGTTTCTGTAATGGTGGGCAGATGATGGAGAGAGAGGTCGATGGTGATATTGATGGAGTGGAGTCGGGAAAAGGAGTGTTAAACCAATCGGGGGAGTATCTGACCAAACCCAGTACAGTAATTGCTAAGAGATCTGTTATTTTGGAAACTCGGAGACAGTGTGAAGATCTATCGTCTGAGGACTATTGTATTTGAGAGTTTTGTGGGTCCCTAGTCGATGAGAGATGCATCCAGCAGTGTCAGCCTAAGTATAACCCGTATTGGGGTGGGTATCCTTTAGAGGATTATCATACCATGGTGGGAAAACTGGCTGTTGGGTGTACTCTCACGTGCCTCAGGGACAGCATAATGTAGGGTTAGTGCCATTCCCATTGAATGTCTTTTTAAACTCCACCAGTACCAAGTAGATAGATCACTTTTATGTTTGAATATCACCAACTCCAACAAACCAGGAATTTGGGAGGTGACTGGGAATAAATAGACGATGACCTTCTCACTAAGAGCTGATAATGAACCTATTCATTTTGAACTTTTACACTCCATTAGACTAGGTGGGAGACACTTCCGGTATAAATATACACTTAGTTCCACCAAGGAAATGGTTGGTAGGGTACCAGAAGGGTACTGTGCCAGGATTATACAACCAGAAACGTGTCTTAGTCAAATGGGAAAATCTGAAATAGGATTATTTGTTAGAGAATTATGTTTGACAATAATGATATATTCTATCCCTTATGTACTCCCAGATGATGTGTATTTTATATGTGGAAGGAAAGCGTATAAGTGGCTCTCTCAGAGTTCCGAAGGTTTATGTTATTTGGGAAGGGTACTCCCAGAGGTGATGACCCTTACACATGGTGAAATGCTTGGTATAAATAAAAACACACCATCTCCATATCTTCATACGCATTATGAACACTGGTGACCCCAAACAGGTGATAGACCGGAAGACGGATGAAATTCTGCAGCTGAAATGGGAATTTCGAAAGAACCATAATGCTCCACTGGTTGAAGTAGAGGAAAAGGTAGAAGAGTGGTTCACCTGGTTGAACCCTGTGAAATGGTTCTCCGGTCTAGCAAAGTGGGTCCAGGAACTGGTTGCTACTGTGGGTAAACTCCTGATCCTTATACTGATTGTCATCATAGTAATTGGCTTATGTGTCAGGTGTGTTCCTAATGTATTGAAGTGCGGAAAATGTACCAGGGTCAACAGAGATACCGAGATGATGGTGATGAGCAATGATATTATGGATAAAAAGGTCAAGGAGGAACTGTATTACGATCCTGAATTAGAGTGTACAATATGATGATATAATCTGGATTCGTTTGGTCATGCAGAGATGTATTGTTGATGCTATTTTTAAAACATCCTAGATAATGCAGTCCCAATCCACCTTCAAGACTTCCCTTATAGGTTAGGTGCATCCGCACATCTTTCCCACGATCCGCGTTGTGCGTGTAAGGGCAGTTTTATGTCCCTTCCAGAGGCGCATTATTCAATGGTTGAAATTACCACACTGTGTCATACCATACATAACATTAAACAGTATATTATCATGCATGGCTAAACAGATTCAGGACAGGCTGTGATAGCGCTTTATTTGCTATCAAAGGGTGGACTGTCGAAGCCGGATGGTTGGCTAAGACAGAATCTGTTAAAATCAAAATCTGAACGCGCCATTTTGCGAATGGCTACTCAGCGCCATTTTGCGAATCCTACACAGTATATGGCACTATATTATTTAGCGTTTCCTACGCAATAGAACACTGTTAAAAGTCCTTACAAAACCAATACGTACATTTATTAATACACATATATCAGTGATGACAGAAAGTCTTGTAGACATGTCTGTGACAAATAATTAAAAATACACAAAAGATACTGTGAGTGTTTGCTCTGCATATAGACACAGTATGTCTGTGACAACTGAAATATAACTGATATGCTCAGAGAGAGTGGATTTAGAAACAATTGTCAGACGTTTAGCGATCGTTAGAAATTGTAGGCCTTGTGTCCCATGCTGAAGAGGGTAAGAGGGACTGACAGTTGTATTCTGAATAAACATAGGAAAGCCTTTTATTAAAATTATCAGACTGTTTGCCAAAGCTTGCTCAACAAGTGAACAGGACAAACGCCATTGTCGGTCATTATTGTAGTTCAGACAGAAGTAATATTACTGTTTGGAGGTATATATATATATATATATATATATATATATATATATATTCGTAAGGTTTCCATCCTGAACCTGGGCACCCTGAGGAACTTGATCAGAGCTTTGAGGTTGAGGTTAGGCCAATGACACCCATTCAGTTTCTGAACAAGAAAGAGTAGAATAGTAACCAGTCCCTCGTTGAGATAGTGGAACTGGTACAATTACCCCTGCTTGCAGCAAGGACTGCATAGCTTTCTGGATCTGCAAGGCCTTGGTTTTGACCAAAGGAGGGCCTGTGCAGAAAAACTGGTGGGGAGGCCTTCGGAGAAATGAGAGGGCATACCCCTGAGAGACCACTTCTCTTACCCAAGCATCCTTGGTGGTTTGACACCAGTACTGGGCGAACTGAAGAAGTCGGCCTCCCACTCTGGTGTCCCCCAGAGGGAGGCCACCCAGTCATGATGCGGGTTTAACCTCCTGCTTGGAAGCCGGGCGTCTTGTGCTCCAGACCGGTTTCTTAGGCTTGGCAGTTTTTTTGGCAGCAGACTGCCTAGGAATGGACTGCCCTTTGGCTTTCCCTTGAGGACGAAAGGATCTAAAGGATGAGCTACAAGCCTTTGCAGGAGCAGATGCTGAAGGAAGAAATGCAGAATTTGATTTGGCTAAAATGTCAACAATCTTGTCCAGGTCTGGACCAAACAAAATCTCCCCATTATAAAGGTAAGGCCTCCAGGACTTTTAGAATCGGCATCTGCGCTCCAATAGCGTAACCACAGGGAACGGCGAGCACCTGGATGTCAGTAGACTAGCATCCAGAGCGGCCTCACCAATATATGCAGCCGCATCACTAATATGGCCGATCAGTGACACCTGATCCTGGAACTTCCGAGGAATCCTCAAGTGTATCGGCCCAACTCTCTATAGCCTTAGCTACCCAGTAGATAGCCATGGACGGGCGGGCAACAGCTCCAGAAAGAGAGTAAATACACTTCAGGCAAGTTTCCACCTGCCGATCCGTGGGATCCTTTAAGGAACGTGTGAATCCACCGCAGGGGGAGGGGATTCCCACTTTTTACAATGAGCCTCTGAAAACGGATAACAGGAGGTCAAATGTGTCTGTGGTTGATACCTCTTACCAGGCGATTGCCAGGCATCCGCCATGTGATCCACCAGCTGATCTGACAGAGGGAATACAGCCAAAGTCACCTTCACCTGTTTAAATAGTGCGTATTTGGATTTAGGGACTGGCTCGTCATCCTCAATAACCAATGCGGATCTGACAGCGCGCACCAAGGCAGGGATATTAATTCTTGACTTAGGCTCCGGCTCTTGCCGAGGGGAGTCAGGGTTAGAGGCAGCCACTTCTAAGTCCTGAGAAGACATCTCAGATTCTGAGAACTGTGTGGATTGAGATGACAACATAGGGTGCTTAGCTGGTCTACCGGACTTCTCACTCTGTAACATGGTCTGAAGCGCAGAAGAGGTTGTGCCAGACTCTGTACTGAGTTAGAGAAAACATCCACCCATGGAGGGGCCTTTAGTAATCCCACTGTGGGCATGACCGCCTGCTGAGGTACAGGAGGGGTCTGCATATTCAGTGGTAGTCCCTATGAGCGAGGGACGGGCTGCTGTAGTACACCCATAGGAGGAACAACAGCCGGGACCGCCAGGTGGTCTACAATGGAGGTCAGCCCCAAGGGTGCTCCTGTACTGATGTCAGGGGTTCGAGGAACCTCATACACAGCCCATCCTGAACCACATCATCCTCACTGAAAACTGCAGGACATAATCTTCAAGATTGTGACAAAAGTACAGGAATGTGTCCATTACCCTTGTCAGACATGTCTGCGGGGTGAATGACGCACAATAGCGCACTGTGTACAAAGCAACCACGAGTATATTAGATTATATATAAATACTAACAGGACGCAATATACTGGTCCTGTCTTATGCTTATGGAAGCTGCAGGAACCGCTTGCCAATATGTGGCACAGTGCAGCACACAACAATATGTGACAGACATCAGATATATTGAATTAGAATATATGAAGTCAGATATGAGCTACCCTAACACCACCTGTATTAGGACAGAACAAAGAGAAAAGTATAGTCATAAGTTGACAGATAGAACAAAGACACAGAAAGATAACGCTATCACAAGTCACATACAATGCAAAGCGGCACTATACTCAACTACACAGATGCAGTGTCTGGTAGGAAGCAGCGCTACATACGCTGACCCTGGGGAGAGGTATGCAGGGGGACCGGACCAAGGAGCTGTCCTGGGAGAACTGCAACAGCACACTTAGAAAATGGCCACCAGAGACCTCAGATGGGGGCATGTCCGGAGTAGGAGAGCAACTCAGGAAAGCCAGACCACAGTGGAAAGGCGCACTGAGCTGAGGGGGGGAGCCGCTTAAACAGGGAAGCTGCCTCCCCTGGGCGGTTATTAAGCCTGGGACGCTGGTTCCCATACCAAAATGTCCCTGGTGGTCAAGTTGGAGCGCAATAGCCGGAGCCTGCGTCCACACCCAGCATTTGATAGACCATCTGATGCAACATTGTGGTTATAGCTCCAGATAAGATGTTTCCCTGAAGGGGTGTGCTAAAAGGGTAGCAGACAGATCCCCTTCGGTAGATGTACCATGACGTCATCAGATACTGTCAACATCATTAGTTACCATACATGTAGACAGAGCGGGGGAATATAAACCTGTGGCAAGCAAAGCGAGCCCGCAAGGGGTCAAATTTCTTCTCTTGATGGCCTTTATGGGCATGGAACTGCACTTCCGTCCTCACTCCATGTCACCTCCAGGTACATCTACTGAAGGGGATCTATACACTACAGTGCTAAGCAGCCTGCCCGCCTCTGCTACTACCACCCGCACTACTCAATTTTCATACATTGGTATCAGGCATTTTTTTTTAGAGAGAAGAAGCATGGATCACTCCTAGCTGGCTTATGTCTGTAAACAAACTCCCTGGGGGTGATTCAAATTTTTTAGACGCCCCCTGCTGGGCATCTATATGAATAGGCGCCCAACAGAGCAATTCCATTTCTGCTCTGTTCGGAGGCCTAAGGTGCGGGGGACACATTCGCTGCCTCCTGAGGTGCGAGAAGAGATGTGTGCAATATCCCTTGTTTTGGTCGCCCTAACCACTTCTTTAGACGGGTTTAGTCGCTTTGCATGGCTAAACCTAGTGCTTTCAGGTGCGTTAAACATTAATGGGTGCTAAAACTGAGAAACAATTGAATTGCTCAGTCGGGCACCTATTCATATAGACACCCAGCAGGGGGCGCGCAAAATGATAAAAATCGCCCCCACATGAATGTTTTAATCAA
Source organism: Taudactylus pleione (assembly GCA_031769625.1). Taxonomy (NCBI): domain Eukaryota; kingdom Metazoa; phylum Chordata; class Amphibia; order Anura; family Myobatrachidae; genus Taudactylus; species Taudactylus pleione. The sequence goes on from JAUIMM010000396.1 coordinate 4,287,926, forward strand.
AAAATAGAACATTAAATTGTGCAGTATCATCACATTTACTTTGCTGAACACCATACAAATAAAGAATCAATTATTTTTTCATCTAAAGACTGTGCAGCAGTGATCATTATCATCATATGTGAATGGTAAGAAATTCTCTGTAAAGCGCTGCGAAATATGTGTGCGCTATATAAATAACTGGTAATAATAATAATAATAATAATCATATGAACAACAAGGGATATGGTAAGAACTTACCTTTGTTATCTCTGTTTCTACGAAGTCCATAGGGTCCACAGGGTTGACCTTCGGGTATAGCTGGATCTGGATCCACGGGCACCACACAGTTAAAGCTTTTGCTGCTCCCAGGATGCACTTGGGTCCATCCTCCTCTATACCCCGCCCCTGTGCCACAGGCACCTCAGTTGGTAAGCAGCCAAGGCCAGAGGAGGAGACGAAACAGAGAGAAGGAAGACTGGAACACACAAGAAACCATACTCACAGAAATGGGAGACGGAAAAACCGGTGACCAGCCACACAGCCCATATGAAGCCAGGTGCATCAGGGCGGGTGCCCTGTGGACCCTATGGACTTAGTAGAAACAGAGATAACAAAGGTAAGTTCTTACCATATCTCTTGTTTTCTACTTCAGGGTCCATAGGGGGTCCACAGGGTTGACCTTGGGAATGTCCCAAAGCAGTTCAACTGAGGGCAGGGACGCTCCTGTGCAGAAAGGAGAACCCAGTGCCCGAAGGATGCATCATGAGAGGCAAAGGTGTCAAACACATAGAACCTCAAAAATGTCTGAATGGAAGACCAGGTGGCCGCCTTACATAGTTGAACTGCAGAGGCGCCACGTCTAGCAGCCCAAGAAGGACCCACAGACCAAGTGGAATGAGCCTTAATGGAGACTGGAACAGGTAAACCCTCCTGTGCATAAGCCTCACAAATAACAGAACAAAGCCAACGGGCTAAAGTTTGTTTGTTGGCAGGCCAACCCCTCCTGTGAAAACCAAAGAGGACAAACAAGGAATCAGACTTCCTAACGGAATCAGTCCGGTCCACATAAATTCTGAGAGCATGGACTACATCCAAGGAAGCCTCACCAGCTGAAAGATTAAGTGACTGAAAAGCTGGCACAACAAGTTCCTGATTAATGTGGAACTTAGAAACCACTTTAGGCAGAAACTCAGGACGAGGGCGAAGCACCGCTCTGTACTGGTGAAAAATCAGAAAAGGGAGATGACAGGAAAGCGCCCCCAATTCTGACACCCTCCTGGCAGAAGCACTCGACAGTCTCAAACGTTAACCACTTGAGCTCCACCGACTCAAGAGGCTCAAAAGGAGGACCCTGCAGGGCCCGAAAAACCACCGCCAAGTCCCAATGAGCCACAGGAGGCACAAAGGGAAGCTGGATTCGAAGAACACCTTGGAAAAAGGTGTGAACATCTGGCAATGTAGCGATCAGACGTTGGAAACACACAGACAGTGCAGACACATGAACCTTCAGAGAGGCAAGACGTAGGCCTAGGTCCAAACCCGACTGAAGAAAAGCCAAAATCCTAAAACCCGGAACACTTGAGGATCATAGTTTCTGGACTCACACAACTGAAAGTAAGTGTGCCACACTCTGTGTTAAATCCGTGCGGAAGCCGGCTTTCGTGCCCTAAGCATGGTACTGACAACAGAGCTTGAGAAGCCCCGAGACCTTAGGATGGCTGTCTCAAGAGCCACGCCGTCAAAGACAGCCGACCCAGATCCGGGTAAAGGCAGGGTCCTTGAGAAAACAGGTCCCGACGCTGAGGAAGAAGGTACGGAGCGTCGATGGAAAGTCTCCGCAGATCGGAGTACCAAGGACGTCTGGGCCACGCAGGAGCCACCAGCAGAAGCGTGCCACCGTCCTGCTTGAATTTCCGTAGTACCCGAAGCAGCAGGGATATCAGAGGAAATAGATACGCCACTTGAAACGTCCATTTCACCGACAGTGCGTCTACCAGACTTGCGCCTGCGTCTCTTGTCCTTGACCCGTACACGGGCAACTTGTGATTCTGACGGGAGGCTATCAGGTCCAGCTCCGGCAGCCTCTATCTGTCCACGAGTAGCTGAAACACCTCTGGGTGAAACGACCATTCCCCGGGATGCACGTCGTGACGGCTGAGGAAGTCCGCCTCCCAATTGAGGACTCCGGGGATGAAGACTGCCGAGATTGCTGGAATGTGGCACTCCGCCCAAGTCATGATGCGAGACACCTCCGACATCGCAGCACGACTGCGAGTTCCTCCCTGGTTGTCGGATTGATCCTGTACTGCCTTTCCCTGAAGAGTGGTGCCGGACGACTGCAGGGCCCTGTACACGGCCCGCAGCTCCAGAATGTTGATGGGGAGAACCGCTTCTTCCGCAGTCCAACGGTCCTGAAGTGACAACGAGCCTGTCACTGCCCCCCAACCCCGGAGACTGGCATCTGTTGTGAGCAGAACCCAGTCTGGGATCCAAAAGGGGCGCCCCTCGATGAGATGAGCTGTCTGAAGTCACCAAGCTAGAGACAGCCGAATCTCCGGGGACAACACCAACACCTGAGACCGGATCCAATGAGGTAACCCGTTCCATTCGGATAGAATCAGCCCCTGCAGGTGCCTGGAATGGAACTGGGCAAATTCCACCATGTTGAATGCTGACACCATGGACCCCAGAAGTCTCATTGCCGAGTGAACCGACACACGGCGACTGCTCAGGCAACTGTGTATCCGCAGCTGCAGGGAGGAGACCTTTTCCGGAGTCAGGAAGATCCTTTGCTGACGAGAATCTAGCAGGGCTCCTAAATGAACCATCCGCTGCGATGGGATCAGGTAGGAGTCCTTACAATTAATCAACCACCCGTGCGCTTGCAGACAAGCGATCGTCAGGTGGAGATGCTGAAGCAGTACCTCCGGAGAGCTCACCAGCAAAAGGAGGTCGTCTAGATACGGTAGCAGCCGTACATTCTGGCTCCGAAGGTGGGATGCTTTGGTGAAAACCCTTGGTGCCGTAGAGAGTCCAAAGGGTAGCGCCCGAACTTGGAAGTGATGTTGCAGTATAGCAAATCTCAGATACCGCTGGTGTGAAGGTGCTATAGGAACATGGAGGTAGGCGTCCTGGATATCCAGGGAAACAATGTAATCCCCCGGTTCCATCGCCAGAATGATGGAACAAAACATTTCTATCCTGAATTTGGGAACTCTGATGAACTTGTTCAGAGACTTCAAATTGAGGATAGGGCAATGAGAACCATTTGGTTTCTGCACCAGAAACAGAGTAGAGTAGTACCCCATCCCCCGTTGTGGCTGAAGAACGGGAACAATGACCCCTGCTTTCAGCAAGGACTCTATAGCTTCCTGAATCTGCAAAGCATTGGTTTTGTCCTGAGAAGGACTCGTGCAGAAAAACTGGTGGGGCGGTCTGTGCCGAAAAGACAGGGCGTACCCCTGGGAGACCACTTCTCGAACCCAGGCATCCGTGGTGGTATTGTGCCAGCACTGGGCAAATTGAAGAAGTCGGCCTCCCACTCTGGGGTCCCCCATAGGGAGGCCCGTCCCATCAGGCAGATTTATCTTCCTGCTTGGAAGAAGGGCGCCTAGCACTCCAGGCCTGCTTCTTGGGCTTAGAGGCAGCCTTCGTCGCCGACCTCCTCGGGAAGGACTGACCTTTGGCCTTACCCTGAACCCGAAAGGCAGAGCTCCTGACCTTAGCATGCGTTGTAGTCGAAGGGAGGAAAGCGGACTTGGATTTAGCCAGAGTATCCACTATTTTGTCCAAGTCTGGACCAAATAACTCCCCATTAAAGGGTAAGGCCTCCAGGCCCTTCTTAGAATCTGTGTCCGCTCTCCAAGACCTCAGCCACAAGGACTGACGAGCAGACACTGCTGCCGCCAAAACTCTAGAGGTCAGCAGACTTGCATCTAAAGTCGCTTCCGCAATATAGGACGCCGCATCCCTCATCTGTCCAATTAACGCTCTCTGGACATCCGGAGCCTCGTCTGGAAAGGTATCCTCCAATGCGTTGGCCCAGCTCTCAGTGGCTTTAACCACCCAGGAGATGGCCATGGACGGACGGGCCACTGCCCCTGAGAGAGAGTAGATAGACTTTAAACAAGTCTCCACCTTCCTGTAAGTGGGATCCTTCAGGGAGGAGATAGACGGTAAGGGCAATGTAGCTCTTTTGATTAAGCAGGTGACATGGGAATCCACTGCCGGTGGGGTTTCCCATTTCCTGCAATGAGCCTCAGAAAACGGTTTGGATGCCAGCCGTTTTTGTGGCAGGAATCTCTTACTGGGCAACTGCCAGGCCCCCGCCATATGATCAGTCAACTGGTCAGACAGGGGAAAAACAGTCGAAGTCACCTTAGCCTTTTTAAAATTAGGATACTTTGACCTAGGGGCCGATGCATCATCCTCTATGTGAAGGATGGCCTGCACCGCCCTAACCAATGCTGGCACATTAATGGAGGACTTAGGGCCTCGTTCAGAGGCGGTCGGAGGATGCAAGCGGTCGCTCAGAAACTGGGCGGCCACTTGCATCCTGACCGCCCACCTCTGTTGCGGTCGTTAGGCTGTGGGTTAACACCCACAGCTCTAACGACCGCTCGGGTGATAGTCGCGATGGTCAGAGACCATCGCGACCATCGGGGCTTACGACGAGACCCTAGGGTAGGGTCTCACTTGTCGTAAGCCCCGGAGAGCTTCTGGCATAGGAACGCCTCCGTTTGGGCAGTCACCCCCCCGGCCCGCCTTCCAAACGGGGCGAGCTGTCAATCAACATCGACAGCTCGCCCCCTTTGGAAAGAGACCCGCTACGACCAGCGCTGTCGGTCGTAGTGGGTCTCATGCATGCGCACGAGGGAGCCGGCTCCCTCGTGCGCATGCGCACTGGCAAAACATCGAGGCGGCCATGCGGTCGTGGACCGTACGGCCGCCTCTGAATAAGCTCCTTAGTCTCTACCTCTTGAGCCGTGGTGTCCGAGTCAGTGTCCTCATGTACCTCCCCGTCATCTGAAGACACATCCGTGTCAGTTAAATGCGCAGTCTGGGCAGCCAGCACTGGGCGCTTAGACGCCTTTGGAGGCATGTCACCCTGTAACATTGACTGAAAGGCCGAAGACGAGGCTGCCAAACTCTGGACAGAGCTGGAGAGTACATCCACCCAGGGTGGAGGAGCCGTCTGAGGAAAACCCTGAAAGGGCACCACAGACTGTTGCGACACTGGGGTAGACTGAACATGCATAGGCAACCCCGTATACGGCCCAACAGTCTGAGACCCGGGGGGAGTCTGCAATAACTGCGGAATACCCGGGGAATGGGGGATGGTCGGCTGGGGCAACGCCCTAGTAGGGACAGCAGTCGGGACCGCTAGACGGTCCGCGATTGACACCAGCACCTGTGAAAACATCGCCAATGAGGGTCTCACGACGTAGGGGGTTGAGAGGGACCAGGCAATAGCTGGCACTGCCCACACAGACCATCCTGTGATAAATCCTCCCTCTCCCCTCCCGCAGAACAGCGTCTGCAGGAGAACAACACAGGAGCCACAGAGCGCTCAATCTCCTCATAAGACATGACAGAAAGTATATATATATATATATATATATATATATATATATATATATGGGATGTGTAGGCTCGGATAGGTTCGAGTTTGCACGCCGAGTTCGGATTTTTCCCTCAAAAAAAACGGAACTCAGAAAGAGGCAAAACGTCATCTTGCATGGACAAACATCATCATTCCTGGACAAAGTGTAGCACCCAACAGTATGTGACTGACCTCACAGATACGGGATTTATATACGTGAGGTCCACAGACAAACGCCCTTCCCCCACACACCTGCCGGGCCGTAGGAGAAGGAAAGGAATAGGTATAAGCTGACAGCAAGTAGAAATCAGCACAGACAGGCAACACTAGAAAAAGTCACATACCATGCAGAAAAGTCAATACTCACTGCACCTTTCACTACAATCAACCTGCCCAGATTCAGTGTCTGGGAGGGCTATAGTGCTGTGGTCATTGTCCTTTAGCAGGGGAGAGGTACACAGGGGACCGGTCCACGCACCGCCTGGGAGATCTGCGTTGCTGCCAGAAGAAGATGGCCGCCGGAGACCTCAGAGGAGGAGTGGCCGCATGAGGAGAGCAGCTCAGCGACGCCAGTACACGTGAGAAAAGGTGTGCTGAGCTGAGGAGAGAAGCCGCTAAACTAGGGAAGGCTCTCTCCCCTGGCTAGTGATTAACCACAGGGACGCCAGTTCCCGTCCAGCCATTACTCCCTGGTGGTCTAGCGGACGCGTGGGGTATGCCTGGAGAGGGGGAGCCCGCTGCTGCTACTAGCACCGCCAGTTTGTCCCCAGAGACCGGCGGCTAAAGACTGCATTTACCCGCGAGCAACGCAAGTTAGCGCTGCTCACAGTTTACCTGTCCCCGACGATCCGGCTGCAGTCGTGGGAGGTCCCGGAGCCTTGCTAGTACAGACTCCGGGTTCCCGCTGCGATCCCCAGAGCTGTACTGGCGTCGCAGCGCCAGCGGGGTGAAGGAGCAGCAGCGTGGACGTCCTAATGGACAGTCTGATGCTGCCGCTCTGAAGAATGAAAAAAATAAATTTATTTTCTTCTTTTTTTAAAAATAAATCAGCGTAGGGGCTGCTCCTGCAGCCCCACTGTGCAAGAGTGACCCAACTCCGGCCGGGCACCAACTAAAACTGAGGTGCCTGTGGCTCGGGGGCGGGGTATAGAGGAGGATGGACCCAAGTGCATCCTGGGAGCAGCAAAAGCTTTATGTCACGCTGGGAGGCCGTTTTCTGGAAGCTGAGGCCAGAGGCTGCGGGAGGAAACGGAGGCGAGGGGCCTGAATGTACGACCTCCGCATCCACGGGTCTTGGTCGTTGGCGAGACCTAGTCAAAGGTGCGGAATCTAACCCACGAGATGGTGTTCGCCAGTGACCCCACCAATCGGGATATGGGCTTGAGCTGCACCTCGTAAGCAGTTCGCGGTCCTTTGACTAGGTGACCAAAGCCTGCGGGAAAAAGGAGAAACGAACACTAGTGGCCCAAAGGATCTGTGCCAGTATGGGGCACGTAGGGACACTGTACTTGAGGTACAAGGAAGTGTGCACTGCGGACACACTCTACCGGGTTGCCGGTCAGAAAGAGTGCACCACGGTGCAATACTGTAACACGTAGGTAGAGACCACAGAGTCCAGTAACGAGGTGGGTAATGGTACTGGAGCCAGCCAGAGATTATGACACTGGAGAGGTGGGTACGTATAACTACACAGGCTGTGATGGTAAAGCACTGGTGAAATGGATAGTATACTGCACACAGGTGGCGGTGGTAACGCACTGGTGGAATGGAGATATACTGCACACAGGCGAGGTGGTAACGCACTGGTGAGATGAATGATATAGCTGCACACAGGCTGAGGTGGTAAAGCACTGGTGAGATGAATGATATAGCTGTACACAGGCTGAGATTGTAAAGCACTGATGAGATGAATGATACAGCTGCTCACAGGCTGAGATGGTAAAGCACTGATGAGATGAATGGAATAGCTGCACACAGGCTGAGATGGTAAAGCACTGATGAGATGAATGATATAGCTGTACACAGGCTGAGATGGTAAAGCACTGATGAGATGAATGATATAGCTGCACACAGGCTGAGGTGGTAAAGCACTGGTGAGATGGACGATATAGCTGTACACACGAATAGATCACTGGAAGCAAGGGAACCTGGAACGAGAGACCACTAGCAGCGACAATGGTTGTTCAGGCAACTACCTGATACACAGGAGCCGGAAATATACCCCTGGAAGCCCACTGATTGGTCCACAGCATCAGCTGACCGCCCAGACTGTCAGGGGAGGAAAAGCAGTCAGAGCAGGAAGTGTCATGGCGGCGCCCATGACAGGGACTCCGATCCCCGTGCACTAGGCCGCCCGGGACACAGAGCATCAGGGAGAATGCTCAGCACCTCCCACGTCACCGCATGAGCCGCCCGACTGCCCGGGAAGTCAGAGGAAGCCGGCGGGACGGTAAGGGACGGCCGATCCCCGGCTGAACTCTGACACTTTAACTGTGTGGTGCCTGTGGATCCAGATCCAGCTGTACCCCAAGGTCAACCCTGTGGACCCCCTATGGACCCTGAAGTAGAAATAGCTAAATAAATACTGCTAACATGTTTCTAAACTGGATTGGATTGCATATTCAAAGCTGAACTCTGTCCAAAAATGTGAAAGCATGTGACTGTTGACTAGGCCAAAAACTCTAGCTGACATTTATGAAGTGCTTACTTGCACTAAACATAACAGCAACCAACTGACTGAAAGCTATTAAAAACCTTAAAGTGTTTTAAAATGAAATATGACACATCACCTGTAATTGAATTGAACCCAAGGTGTCAAAAATAAAATGCTTAATAAACATTGATTTTCATGATGGCTACTTTCATAGTTTACAGCAAAGTCAAATACCTACTACATCTGAAAATCAATTGAAAAGTAATTAGAATGATTATTATTTTAAAAGAATACTAATCATTATTATCAGACATAAAAATACATGCATTTCCTAGTGTGTTTAACCTATTGTTTCCAAAGTTTCCATAACCACCTGGTACATTTGAACGGTGTTGTTATTTTTCTGATGCTAGGAGAGATGTATCAAACATTGGAGAGAGATAAAGCGGAGAGAATAAAGGGGGGAATTGTTGAATTGCCGTTGCGTTTAAACGCTGGCAACGGTAGCCCGTCTCGCACCCATCGCCCGGCTAGCCGAAAGCCTGATTTACACAAAAGTGCTCGATACCCCATGGAGTAGTGGTGAATGGATTTGCCTTCATTTAGTTCCCCCCAAAGTACCAACCAATCAGCTTCTAACTGCCATTGAAATTTAAGAGCTTATTAGTTGGTACTTATCTCAATCCAAGGCTTAGTACATCTACCCCGCTATCTGCTCTACATTTTGTATCCAACGCTGGACAAATGAATTGAGGTCCATAGTACGTTTTCCACTCACATCAACGAAGGCAACCTCAAGCACTCATAAGAGCTACGTGTAAAACATGTACGCATTTGACATGCGGTGTCACAGGCATTTGAACTTGCATTGTTGAAATGCCAGTGGGTATATGGTCTAAGACTGACAGCCGAGCCCCCTCACTCTACTACAGGTGATACAGCCATAGCCTGTAGAGTTTGGATACAAATGCCACCACATTCCGGTGCAGGCCGGGCAGTGCTCATTCCCCCATGTCCTCCCACATTTTCCAGACCAGCCAGCATGGGCACAGGTGTGCTACCAACTGTCACAATGACCTAGATAACATGAACTATTTGGGTCTTGAGGACAGGAGTTGAGAACAGCTGCTCTATAGTTATTGTCCTACTCCTACTCTACATGCCCTCACTGTAAGACCTTGTACCAGCAACTACCCCATTATTAGCTGCAGTTTGTTTATGACGAGTATCCTGGCTGCAGGGCACATTCACAAACATGAATTGATATTCTCTTCAGAAGGCCAAGCTGTCAGGGTGCAGTTACTCTCTAACTGGTAAGTGTGTGTACAGTAACCTGGGCAAACAATAGATACAACAGAAAAACAGGTATGATAGCGCACATGGGTGTGCAGTAAGGGGCTCCCTGTCCTCACACTATGGTCATATAGCATGGCTCCACAGGCTGCTGTGTCCATCACACTTACCCTCCTGTGGCAGCCACCAAAGCTTTGCCCACTGTCCCAGAGACACAGTCAGCAACAGCAGCAGTAGCAGCAGGATCCCCACACAACGTCAACGAAAACGGAACAGCAGCAGCGACCAATCACAGCACAGTTCGAGCTCTGGCGCTGGTGTCACTCACAGGCAGTGACCAATAACAGCCCGACTGGGGCGTGTCCGCAGAGGGTTGATGACGGAGAATAACTTGACAGCGGCGGCTCGCACACGCTGCTCACTGACTGGTTACGACGACCAGGAGCCCCGGACTGGAGGCAGCAGGTGCCGGCGCACAGGAAGGAGGTGACGGCGGTGGCAGCGGAAAGCTGCCTTCATCAGGGTGAGTAGCAGCCTGGGGTCATTACCAACTTCTAACACCGCTATCCCTTTGTTTACATGTGATTATCTCGCGAGAAGATGTGCAGGTTAGGATACACGTGTTACACACACCATGCCATATGCGTCATGTCTGCTGGTTATCATTTATTACCAGTTATTTTTCGTAGCACTGTCTCGCCTTCTCCGTGATTCGTTTCTGTTCTAATATAAATTATTACTATAATTAATACTTGGGAGCCTATCAGTGCCATATAAAGGTCCACATGGGCCTGGAGCTGAAAGTTTGGAAGGGTTTATTGTGTGCTGCTGCGCCTATTGTGTGCCAAGCGCAGCGCTGTGGCGAAACCCATTTAAAAGAACATGGGGGACGTTACAAACTACACACAGATCGGCCATAACGCATAATTCATGGCCTTTGTGCTGTGAGGGGGATGTAGTCAGTCTCCCGGCGGTCAGGATGCCGGCAGACAGAATACCGGCATCGGAATCCCGACCGCTGACTACCCAACGGTAAGTATTAGGGTTAGGTTTAGGATTATGCACTAGAGGAAGGGTTAGGTGGAGGTTTAGGGTTATCATACTTGCTTAATTTTGTCGTTATCCTGACTGCCAGCATCTCGACCACCAGTAGGCCGACTACATCCCCCTCACTGCAGAGAGGCGATGAATTATGAGTTATGGCTGCTCTGTGTGTAGTTTGTATGTCCACTGTAAGGAAGTAATGCTAACCACTATGTCAACTGAAGGGGATACAGTGCATCCGGAAAGTATTCACAGTGCTTCATTTTTTTTTACATTTTGTTATGTTACAGCCGTATTCCAAAATGGAATAAATGTATTTTTGTCCTCAAAATTCTATCCACAATACCCCATAATGACAACGTGTAAAATTGTGGTTTTTTTTTTTAGATTTTTGCAAATGTAATAAAATAAGAAATCACATGTATTCAAAACCTTTGCTCAATACTTTGTTGATGCACCTTTGGCAGCAATTACAGCCTCAAGTCTTTTTGAATATGATGCCACAAGCTTGGCACACCTATCTTTGGGCAATTTCGGCCATTCCTCTTTGCAGCACCTCTCAAGCTCCATCAGGTTGGATGGGAAGCGTCAGTGCTCAGCCATTTTCCGATCTCTCCAGAGATGTTCATTCGGATTCAAGTCTGGGCCACTCAAGGACATTCAGAGTTGTCCTGAAGCCACTCCTTTGATATCTTGGCTGTGTGCTTAGGATCGTTGTCCTGCTGAAAGATAAACCGTCGCCCCAGTCTGAGGTCAAGAGCAGGTTTTCATCCAGGATGTCTCTGTACATTGCTGCATTCATCTTTCCCTCTATCCTGACTAGTCTCCCAGTTCCTGTCGCTGAAAAAACCATCCCCACAGCATGATGCTGCCACCACCATGCTTCACTGTAGGGATGGTATTGGCTTGGTTTCCTCCAAACATATCGCCTGGCATTCACGCCAAAGAGTTTAATCTTTGTCTCATCAGACCAGAGAATTTTGTTTCTCATGGTCTGAGAGTCCTTCAGGTGCATTTTGGCAAACTCCAGGTGGGCTGCCATGTACTTTTTACTAAGGAATGGCTTCCGTCTGGCCACTCTACCATACAGGCCTGATTGGTGGATTGCTGCAGAAATGGTTGTCCTTCTGGAAGCTTCTCTCTCCACAGAGGAATGCTGTAGCTCTGACAGAGTGACCATCGGGTTCTTGGTCACTTCCCTGACTAGGGCCCTTCTCCCACGATCGCTCAGTTTAGACGGCCGGACAATTCTAGGAAGAGTCCTGGTGGTTCCGAACTTCTTCCATTTACGGATGATGGAGGCCACTGTGCTCATTGGGACCTTCAAAGCAGCAGATATTTTTCTGTACCCTTCCCCAGATTTGTACCTCAAGACAATCTGGTTTCGGAGGTCTGCAGACAATTCCTTGGACTTCATGCTTGGTTTGTGCTCTGACATGCACTGTTAAGTGTGGGACCTTGTTTACAGGTGTGTGCCTTTCAAAATCATGTCCAATCAACTGAATTTACCACAGGTGGACTCCAATTAAAAGATAAGAAAAAAATGGAGAGTGCTGGACAGAGGTAAAATTCTATAATAGTCACTATCAAAAGATGTGCATTATAAAAAAAAAAAGTACAATATATCATAAAGTACAGCATGAATTAATGAATCCAAGACCTATTAAATATTGAGACGCCTTAATTGATCCAAAAGTAATCAAACAACAAAATGGAAAAAAAGCGGCATGCGGTTAGCAGCTAATAAATGAGCGTGTGATTAGCTAAAAAGCATCTCATACATTCCACATCCAGCTCAAAAAAGCGTTGGTAGATCAAGTTGTTAGTGTTTGGGAAAAAGTCTGCATGCATAGTCTCACTCCAGCTTGGTAAATAATAAGTTTGATTATCAGGTAGCAGTAGGATCTTATCACCTGTATGTGGTGAAGCTGTTTGCCGGCGTCCCGGCAGATGGGTGACGTCTGTCCTACCTCCCAAAGGCTTAGGCGGTGTGTGGATTCTCTGCCGTCTGGAGAGGAGAACTGCGCCACCCAGCTGCATCTGCCAGGATGCCGGCAAACAGCTTCACCACATACAGGTGATAAGATCCTACTGCTACCTGTGATAATCAATACAAGTCCCTTGGCTTTCTCTGGTGTACTGCCTTGAGCTACCACTTATTATTTACTAAGCTGGAGTGAGACTATGCATGCAGACTTTTTTCCCAAACACTAACAACTTGATCTACTAATGCTTTTTTGAGCTGGATGTGGAATGTATGAGACTCTTTTTAGCTAATCCCACGCTCATTTATTAGCTGCTAACCGCATGCTGCATTTTGCTATGTTGTTTGATTACTTTGGGATCATTTAAGGTGTCTCAATATTTAATAGGTCTTGGATTCATTAATTCATACTGTATTTTATGATATATTGTATTTTTTTTTTTTTTATAACGCACATCTTTTGATAGACTATTTAAATAAATTTACTTCTGTCCAGCGCTCTCCATTTTTTTTTTTTTTTTTTTCCTTTATTTCTAAATTCCATTGGTATTCAGCAATCCCGTTTTTCTTTGGGTTGAGCAGCAAGACAGAGGTAACTTTTCTACTTGCCTTTTAATATATGCACATGCATATATTTTTTTTATATATATAATATATATATTAATTATAATATTTTCTGGGATAGATTTTTTAGATATTTTTTTAGAACTGGACACTTATATTCTTTAGCACTTGGTTGGATATTGTTTCCTCTTTTTAGACTCCAATTAAGCTGTAGGAGCATCTTAAGGATGATCAGTGGAAACAGGATGCACCTGAGCTCAATTTTGAGCTTCATGGCAAAGGCCGTGAATGCTTATGTACATGTGATTTCTTAGTTGTTGTTTTTTATTACATTTGCAAAAATCTCAAAAAAAACACTTTTTACACGTTGTCATTATGGGGTATTGTGTGTAGAATTTTGAGGACAAAAATGAATTTATTCCATTTTGGAATAAGGCTGTAACATAACAAAATGTGGAAAAAGTGAAGCGTTGTGAATACTTTCCGGATGCACTGTACATTATTATGTAGTTTAATCACATACACGCACACACATTACACACCGACCTGTGGGAAAGTACTTTGGATGTGCATGCTGGTTTTTCCTTATGGCTCGTGACAGCAGCTCAGCCTCTGTGCTCCACTTTTTCTGTGCCCAGCTTTCAACTCAGTTGCAGCGGGAAGCAGGTGGGGGCACTAGGGTATAAATGACACCTGCCCCATTATTAATCCGGCCCTGGGGCCTATGTATCAAAGCTGGGAGAGAGCAAAAATGGTGAGAGATAAAGTACTAACCAATCAGATTCCAATTTACATTTTGCAGGCTGTGTTTAAAAAATGATAGATCGGAGCTGATTGGTTGGCGATTTATTTGTTACAATTTTATCTCTCTCCCAGCTTTGATACATAGACCCCTTAAGTGGCCCACACACGGTGCGATAAAGCAGCCTATCCGACTGGTTCGATTTGGCTGCTATATCGCGCCATGTATGGGCCTGATGTCGGTCCGAGCACGCACCCGTGGGGTCGTACATCGCACCTCCTGATCTTACTGCAGGAGTCGATCAGGGGATGCGATGTGCGATTCCATGCAGCGCTATGCGGGTGAGGGAGGGGGGGAGCCGGCATATGGCGCAGGTGCCACCCGATCGCACCTTGTGTGGGGACCGCCCAATATGTCGGCTGTCGGATCCGCCGTCGCCTCGCGTGGTGCCATTGCATCGTGTATGGCCCGCTTTACTCACGGTAGATAACAATGTGATTTCTAGTACCAAATGTTACTTGAAAGCTGCAGCTTGCCTTTAGTTTGTATTAAAAGAAAATATATGAGCATCAGCACTCTTGCGTATGTGAATGGCAGGACCAGCTACTCCCGGCTGTATGCAGCTCGTTGGTCATTTTTAAATGTGCCAGAGAATGTATGTGTGTTTCTTCTATTTGTAGTGACTGATGATACTGCCGCAAGCTTCAGGCCCCATCAATGTATGAGAACTCTTCAATAAAGGTTATTGCAAGTTGTTTATTCAATTAAAGTTCAAATGCAAAATGTATATTTTCTTTTTCAGTACACACATGTCCACATGTACCTATTCCCAAATTGCACCAAATAGCCCCATTTGGCAGGAGTTAGATGTGCCATGCGACATACTTAACATTAGCATTTTACTCTGCTACTTTATACTAATTATTTTGCTACAAAAATATCAATGCTAATTGCTTAGCACTTCCCTGGTCCTCAAAGTCAATGAGCTTTGGAAAGCGTTTTAGCTCATTTGTAGCTTCTGGGATGACGTATGTCCTCTTCAATGTATACAGAAAGCATTTTGTCCCATGCTAGCAAAAATTAATGGGGAATTTCCACACACAACCATTAAGGACAAATTCTAATGCAAAATGTCATGGCTAAATGCAGAACAAGGTGAATATTTTGCTGAAGACATTCAAATATATTAATTTCACTCATAGGGGGCGTTTCAGTTAGGTGCTCCCAGGCTGTCGCAGGTCACTAGGAATTCTCAGATGTATGTGGATTTACCAGAATGATATAGCACTACAGTACAAGTGATCCAGTCGGGTTTTTTTTCGCACACTGGATACAGTGCAAGTAATCTTGCATTAACAGGCTGATGTTAACAGAATCAAGAATGCAAATGTTATTGTTCATGAATGCACTGTCAAATGCGGATAAACAGGAATGCAAATAATTATATTGACCAGGAGTACACTGGTAAATGCAGATAAACCGCAATGCAATAATGATAGAGAACCTGATTGCTGTAGAGCAGGGGTCAGGGAACTTTTTTACCTTTTACCCCAAAATATATTAAGATACGTCGACGTTACCCCCTTGATTTGAATGGAAGGAAATCATATAGTAGTGCCCCCATACAATGCCCTTGTAGTGCCGCTTGTACAAAAATAAAAACACTTGCCTAAATCCCCGCTCCTGCATCTGCCGCCATCCTGTCCGCCCGGCTTCTCCTCGGAACTATGGGAGACACATCATGACGTCTCTCCCATAGTGCGCATGGAGAGAGGTGGAAGCTGGAGTTCAGAAGAGAACTCCAGCCTCCGGCTAACGCTGCGCTGCAGGGAAGGAGCCGGGCGCCCGCTGGTAATAACATCTCGGCGGCCGTCCGGCTTAGAGCCTCCCTGCGGCACAGCCGGGCATGCATATGAATCATTCTATATTATAGAATGATTCTTATGCATGCCCTGCTGTCCGTCCATTACCCCCAGGAATTTCATTTTTACCCCCGTTGGGTAATTTACCCCTGTTCCCTGACCACTGCTGTAGAGGAATGCTGTGCCGGTATACGGAAAACACAGAAAGCAGGATGCAGAGAGGCAAAGCCAAGCCCTTGTTCAGGAGATTATTGGACGAGCCATACACCGCCGACACAGAGAAGGGTAGGCAAAGGTATAGTAATCTGGCACGATGAACTGGCAAGTGAAGCAGGCTTAAATCAGGAAGCTGCTGAATCGGGCAATCTTGAAAGCAGGGATGCCCCCTGTCACCCATTTTATTTGCTATGGCTATTGAGCCCTTGGCTTGTATGATTAGAGGTCAATCAAACATTTATGGGTTTCAGCTAGGTCCAAGGGTAGATAAAATTGCACTGTACGCGGACGACATACTGCTCTTTATCTCGCGTTATGTGATCTCTATGCCCAAGGTCCTTGAAATTATTGATTTATTTGGGAAATACTCAGGATTACTAATTAACTGGGACAAATCCTGTATCCTTCCTTTTAGGGGCACCTTCGCCAATGACCCTATCATAAATCTTCCCCTGAAGTGGGTGGACTCGTTTAAATACTTGGGAATCTGGATCTCTAATACACCGCAAAAGTATTTATCATTGAACGTATAACCACAGATTGAATACCTCAAGTCCCGTTTCCCGATATGGGGTAAATTGCCATTAACTTTAACGGGCAGAGTAAATTTAGTCAAAATGGTCCTCCAACCTAAAATACTATACATTTTGAATCACTCTACAGTATATATTCCTCAGAAATTTTTTTTAAACAGATTGATGGTCTATTGTCCTCACTACTCTGGGTCAATAAGAGAGTTAGGATAAAAATAGACACTCTGACCAGACCTCGTGATTGTGGTGGTCTGGCTTACCCCTTTTTAAATTATATTATTATGCTGCACAATTAACACATATATGGGAATGGATAAATGATAAAACTACTGAATCCCTACCTGCCCTTGTATTGGCTCAGTCCAAAACAGGATTAACGCCATTACGTCTACTCCTGAGTGATAATATACACATAGTTAATATCCCCTAAATTAGGCAGGCCATCACTATTTGGAGAATTGTTTTGTGTATAATGCAGGCAGAAGGCATAGATCCAGATACTCCGCTAGCTCATGCCAAGAGCCTTGAGGAACTCTCTGCCCTCCAGGCCGGAGACGCCTGGGGTCAGTGGGAAGTAGTGTCTCTGGGACAGATATTTCAGGCAGGAGTCTTAAAATCCTTTCATCAATTGCAGCTAGAGTTTGGTGTTCCTAACCATTTTTTCTTTTGTTATCTACAGCTCAGGCATGCTATTAATGCCCAATTCTCTGAAGTTCCTCTGTCTATACAGGAATCTCCTATTAAAACTCTATTACAGTCTGCCAGTTCTAGTCGCTTGATATCTGTGATTTATAATAACTTACTGAACAAGCATCATAAGTCTGACTTGGTATCCATAAAACACCAATGGGAAAATGACATTTGGGTATTGACAGATTATGATTGGAGTGTAGCCCTTGCCAGTCCTCACCTTGCCACTGTCTGTAAGGTATCAGCAAATACAATATTTTATATTACATAGTATATATGACACCCGTCCGGTTATTGAGAATAGGGGGTAGGACGGACTCAAAATGTCCCAAATGCAATTCCTCAGATGGTAATTTCTGGCATTTGTTATGGTTATGTCCTATAGTGAATTCGTTTTCGCAGAGCGTGATCAGAGTTATTGTCTCTACAGGTATATCTCAAGATATTCTTACCCCTGCGGAATGTGTTCTGGCTGTAATAGATGCAGACCTAATTGACAAGCCTATTGTGCGATATACTAATAACCTTTGCACGCTTTTTAAAGTATGTATAGCAAGAGATTGGATGGCATCTTCTGGGCCAAACCTTGATACCTGGATATCTCTGGTTGGTGCTGTTGCCGCACATGAAAAATATGTTTACACCGCTAGGGATATAATACTGAAATACTATAGAGTATGGGATAGATGGTTGGATTCTCCATATAACCGGTCGGGGGTGGTAACTCCTTGCCCATATATTGGATAGTTCCAAAGTATAAGAATAGTTGTACAGTAATATATATGTAGTGCTGTATCTGTTGTCATTACTATGTGTATTTGTGACAGTATAATTTATTTACTGGAGGAGATGAGATGCACAGTGATATTTGAATAGACAGAAGAGAAACCACACATGTATTTAATTGTAATTTTTTTATTTGCATTGATGTTTCAGTGTTTAAAAAGTTGTAATGTTTACAATTGTTTTTTGTTGCAACAATTGAATTGCTCTGTTGGGCACTTATTCACGATAGATGCCCAAAACAATTGAATCGCTCCCAATGCGAAGATTCAAACAAGCCAATGCCTCTCCTCTGAAGAATATAACTTGCTTTTGGAGTTTGAGTGGTAGAAGTAGCTGGTGCATGTTGAAAATATTCAATCCATTGGTTTAGCAAGACATGAAATTTTTCAGAATTTTCATTGATGCAGACCTCAGCTAGACACCCTTAAGGCTGTTTAGCAGACTCATCATGACCAAAGGCAAGGGCAGGAATCTCAGATGGCCCTGTCTGGGCAGGATTCTCAGATGATCCCGGCTGGGCAGGAGTCTGATGGCCCAAGCTGGGCAGACAGGAACCACGGCTGAGGCAGCAGACGAGATTGAAACCACCAGACTGGGCAGACACAGGAACCATCAAACTGCTGGCAGACAGAACCTCTGGCAAGGTGACGAAGACCTCCTTGTTCCTCTAGCAAGGCGATGGACACCTCCTTGGACCTGGACCATGCTGAAAGGACTGGGTAGCACCTAGACTGAGCCGATAAGGTAGCATCCGGATTGGCGGCCGACACCTCGGCACTCTGATTAGAGGTCAAAATAGTGGCACTCGGACTGGGTGGCACTTAGACTGGTGGCGGCCAGATGGGCGGCACTGTGAATCAACTCTGGTTGTGTAGCAGGTTGAAGGGACAGTACCCTCTTGGAAACTGACCAGCAACAAGTTCCCCACTGGGCCTGGTGGACAGGGGCCCTACTAGAGACCCTTCCTTGGTCTGTGGAGTTGGAACCCCCTCCTAGGACAGAAAACTGTCACCTTCTGTATCTGTGGCACTGTAAAGACAACTTGGGCTGGGCAGCACTTGGGCGGGGTGGCAGACTCTGAATCCCCTCCTGTGGTGGCAGACTCATCCCTTCTCCCCAGGGCTGTGGCACTAGAGACCCTGGTACTCAGAAATCCACGGAAACCAGACTGAGTGACATGACACCAATTTTTTGGTACAGCAGAAACCGAACCCTCTACAGCAGGGGTCTTCAAACTTGGCCCTCCAGCTGCTGTGGAACTACACATCCCAGCATGCACTGCCACCTTTTTGATATAACAGCATGCTAAAACTATGTGCAGTGTATGCTGGGATGTGTAGTTCCACAGCATCTGGCGGGCCAAGTTTGAAGACCCCTGCTCTACAGGGTATTGAACACTATTTTTTAGTTTACAGATTAGACCTGCTTGGATTAAATGTCTGGCCCAACAGCAGTAGAGTTCATTGCCCCGTCGATACTGGTGTTCTGTGTCTGAGAGACTGGGTCGTGGAAATTTCCGAAACCTGCCTTTGCTCAGAACAGGAGTAGAAATTTGGGGTTACAGTATCTGATTCTCCTGTTGCTTCTGGTCTGAATGAAATTATATCTCCCGATGATACCTTAGCAACAGAAAACCCAGAATGTTTTTTGAGCCTGGAATTTTTTTCAGCAACTCTGGCAATGAAACCAACACTTCATTTACTAGGGCTTGTAGTTGGACAAGATTTAATTTAGAAATTTTCCAGAAGCACAGAGTCCATGGGACACCATAACTTGGTAGCTTGAAAGTTATTTCCTCTGCAAGCCTGTAGTTGGTCTGCATTTGTTTGGGCCAGTTCATACTGTCATAGTTCACTGTGTGTGTGTGTGTGTGTGTGTGTGTGTGTGTGTGTGTGTGTGTGTGTGTGTGTGTGTGTGTGTGTGTGTGTGTGTGTGTGTGTGTGTGTGTGTGTGTGTGTGTGTGTTTACCAGAATAATATAGTATAAGTGAATCAGTCAGGTTTATTGTTACAGTGCAATTAAGCCTGTATTAGCAGGCTGATGACACAGGTTAACAATATGCAAATAATGTTATTGTCCAGGAGTGCACCAAGATACCAACACAGTGGTTCTAACAAAATGAAGTGGCAAGGGAGCAGGCTTAAATCAGGGAGTCACAGGTATAACCCACAGCTGCTGAATCAGAAAATCATCCCAATCTTGCAGGATCACAAACAGACTATGGAACTAACACTGTAGTGAATGGGGGATGTCTGGGCAGCACCCAATAGGATACACTTACTCCTGCATTTCCGAAGAAAAATCTCACTTTGGTTGTGACACTTTTTATGGCATCGAGCTGCTTGCTTAGGCAGTTGAACAGTAAACACAGACCTGTAGCCATCACTGGACAACCTTTTAAAGACACTATTCTCTGAAGGCACTTTTACCATATTAAGCACAAAATAATGCGGCCCACAAGGAATCTCCACTTTGTCACCTTAACTGATAATTAAGATTTATATTTTGAATGATGATTAATGATCCAGAAAAGAAGGGACATCCGGGAGTGTGTGTTGCAGGTAATTCTTGGTACCTCCTTTTCAACAGGTTTAAAGGCATGCCTAGGGTTACCAATTGCTGGAGTTTTTCTGACTTTCTTAAGGAGTTCTAGTTTGTTTGATTCATGTTGACTATTCAGTGGCTCAGAGTAATACACATTTTGCTCTCACAGAACTTGTTGTTGTATGGCTGTCATTTTCCCAGATACCAGCCTCGATGTTCATTCATTCACCTAGACCTAAGACAATTGTGATTCTCTATTCAACTGGACATCTCCAACCTGCCTATCAAGCAATATTCCCGGGGACATGAATTCTACCTTGTTAACTTCTAATTGTCTTGACACAGCTGGTGCCCTCATGGTTTTTTTTTTCTCTTAATGAATCCCAATTCTCCGTAGTATCTAAACCACACACAAGCCACATTAGAGAAAAGCTGATCGCCAACTCTGCTGCCAGACAAAAGGAGAAGAGCTTATTGCCACATTTAATAGGCCAAATTGCTCCTTGTCCAAACTCCGTGCCCTCTCTGTTCCAGAGCTTCTCAAAGCTTTCTGCTTTCTAGGTCAGTTCAATTCAGTCCTGTCTAAAAATACTACTGAATTACTCAAATGCGTTTGGCTTCTCTTCTATGATTTTTTTTATTTTTTTTTTAATTCTTTAAATGGTCAGCTAAAATACAAATTAATACAGGAAAAAAATGGGCAACATGAACCCAATACAAACCAAATTTTAAGAACTCTAATAAACAGAAACAAAATCAAGTGCTTGATGATAAGAGGGGGAAAAGTAAACTGGGTAGGGTGAAGGGAAGGAGGGGGTAAAAAACACTACACCATCATAAGTCAATACACAATAAGCATATAAAAATAAAAAAATACAGCAACTTAGGGGGTAAAAAAAAAAGTTTGAGGGAAGACATCAGTCGCTGCCCATGGGTCCACTCATGAAATTAGTGGAAAGGGGAGGGGTACTGCACTCGGAAATCAGGGAGCCCAAACTTTGGTAAAGACAACACCCTCGCTTATGGAGGTAATAAGTTATTTCCTCCATGGCCGCAATATGCAAGATCAGACTCTTAAGTACTGAGAGAAGTGGTGGGGAGGTCTTTTTCCAGTTTAGAGCAATAACGGATTTTGCCGCCATTAGAATGTGTACAGCCAGTTTCTTAGAAAGTTTGACAATCTCCCCCCTTTTCTCTTTCATCCTCTAAGGGACACTGGAGGTTGCTTACGCTGGGGTATAGAGGCATGGATAACTGGAGCCGGCACTTTAAATAATTCAGAAGTGTGAAGCTCTTCCCCCTCTATGCCCCATCAGCCCTCAGTTTAGAAAATGTGCCTACTAGGAGCTGGTCACATTATGCTGTGCTCCAGCAATACATGATTTTTATTTTACATTTAGGTTTTCATTTGTTTTTTAAGCCTCTTTTTACACTATTAGGTACCCTTCGCCACCTCTCTAAAGTTGGGGTCCGGGTACCTGGCGCCCTGTTCTTAGTAGAACAGGAAGGAGTGCGCAGCGCTTATTACAAAAGCACTGACAGCTCCTTATCGCCACAGCACAACTCTAACAAGAAGAAGGGTGTGCTGCAGCTGTGAGAGATCATCAGTGAGGGTGTTCCTTACCTGTCCTCCTTATGGAGAAACAGACATGATGAATGGATCTGAGTACATGAGTACCCTGATCCCCAGCACCGCTCTGACCAACAACTAGGGTGTGTGTCAACCCGACTACTGCGCTGATGATCCTACCTCCGGGGAACGCAGTGAATATGGCTGCGCAGTAACATAGCGCTGCTGCGCTGCTTCAGGCGGAGGCAGACAAAAGGGAAACAGCCGGAGAAGCTGTCCTCAGTCCCTGCTCGCCGCTAAGAGCTTCAGAGGGACGGCGGGGGCGCATAGCGGGACTGACAGTGAAGGAGCTCCTCCGTTAGACGGGGGCAGCCATTTTGGATAATTGATAAGGACGGGGGGCGGAGCCTACACAGCGCGGGAAAGCTCAGGCACAGAGCTATTACAAACAGCATGCCTGCCATATTTTGCTCTTAATGCCTGCGTTCAGTGTCGGACTGGGGCATGAAGAGCCCACCAGGGAAATGCAACAGAAGGGGCCCACTGAAGGGGCGTGACCAGCCATTACATAGGTGTGGTCATCAACTGGAGGGGTGTGGGAAGAGATAACTTTAGGAAACTAAAGATGAAAAAAATATGAATGGAGGCCAGGTTGTTGCACAGATCGAACATACAGAATGTGTACAACAATGGGGGGAGAGGGAATTGAGTAATTGTGGCCAGATTACTGGCAACCAGGAATAGGATCAGGGATAGTAGGAACAGTAAAGGATCCAGGGGGAGGTGTGTTGGGGGGCAATCACGGACCCTTTTCCCGGCAGAGTAGTGCCCATGCAGCAAGACTTGGATTTTTTCTTAGCAACCAGGTATATTAAACTGAAGCATTTCACCCTAAGTGCTGATTCCCCAAAAACTACTGGAATCGGTATGATATCGCGTCTGCCGTATGGCCGGAAGTTCGAATCCCGGCAGCGGCAGCCCGACAAAACAGCAGAGCCCGGCAGCGGAAGCCCGACAGCGCTGGAAATCCCGATTGTCGCTAAAGTAAGCATAAACTAACCTAACCCACCCTAACCCTCCTTACGGGTGCCTAACCCTAACCTCACCCCCAAGTACCTAACCCTAATCCCCCCCTTCCCCGCTGCCTAAACCTAAGTCCCTCCCGGGGGTGCCTAACCCTCCCTCCCCCTAGCCTAACCCTCCCGGGGGGGGGTGCCTAACACTAAGTCCCCCCCCGGATGCCTTAAACCTATCCCCCCCCCCCCCCCCCCGACGGCTGTCTGCTCGCGGCGGTCCCAAGGCGTTGGGGAAATGACAGGGGTCTAGATATAGATATATTGTATACCAAACTACTAGCCTTGGCTTAATTTAAGGCATTTTCTATGCCATTCACTCTGCTGGGTGCAGCAGTGGCTATCTGGACCCTCCTCCTTGTTGTCTTCCTCCCTAGACCTCACACCTCAGTGGAGCGGGACATCATTGCTGGTTCTGGGTGGGTGTGCAGAAATTAGTCAACTGCTCAAAGACAAGTGTACAAACAACCACATGCCTGCACAGGTATCCACATGCCCGTATAGACAGGGCACAAGTAAGCCCATGCCCGTACAGGCAGGTCACAGGTAAGCCCATGCCCACACTTGCACGAGCACAGTGCACAAGTAAACACAACACACTACCACCCTATTCTAGTCTGAGAATCAATATATAAGAGATGTGAACGGTGACACTTTTCCTCTTTAAATACAGTAAACCAGTAGAAAGTGTAATTTGTTACAAAATACATATTTCTTTAAATGCAGGTAGATTGGACATTTTATTTTACTTTTCCAATTTCTGATATGCCAGGGTTGCCATGTGCATGAAATAACTGCTCCAGCAGGACGGCATAGTCCCGGCACACATGCACACCCCACGCAGTCTCCCGGCACACATGCACACCCCACGCAGTCTCCCGGCACACATGCACACCCCACGCAGTCTCCCGGCACACATGCACACCCCACGCAGTCTCCCGGCACACATGCACACCCCACGCAGTCTCCCGGCACACATGCACACCCCACGCAGTCTCCCGGCACACATGCACACCCCACGCAGTCTCCCGGCACACATGCACACCCCACGCAGTCTCCCGGCACACATGCACACCCCACGCAGTCTCCCGGCACACATGCACACCCCACGCAGTCTCCCGGCACACATGCACACCCCACGCAGTCTCCCGGCACACATGCACACCCCACGCAGTCTCCCGGCACACATGCACACCCCACGCAGTCTCCCGGCACACATGCACACCCCACGCAGTCTCCCGGCACACATGCACACCCCACGCAGTCTCCCGGCACACATGCACACCCCACGCAGTCTCCCGGCACACATGCACACCCCACGCAGTCTCCCGGCACACATGCACACCCCACGCAGTCTCCCGGCACACATGCACACCCCACGCAGTCTCCCGGCACACACGCAAACACACATGCAGTCTCAGCACACACATCCCATGCAGTCTCAGCAAACACACATAAACACACATGCAGTTAGCACACACACCCCATGCAGTCTCAGCAAACACACATAAACACACATGCAGTTAGCACACACACCCCAGTCTCAGCAAACACACAAACACACATGCAGTCTCAGAACACATACCCCATGCAGTCTCAGCACACACATAACCACACATGCAGTCTCAGCACACACACCCCATGCAGTCTCAGCACACACACATAACCACACATGCAGTCTCAGCACACACACCCCATGCAGTCTCAGCACACACACATAACCACACATGCAGTCTCAGCACACACACCCCATGCAGTCTCAGCACACACACATAACCACACATGCAGTCTCAGCACACACCACACATGCAGTCTCAGCACACACACCCCATGCAGTCTCAGCATACACACATAACCACACATGCAGTCTCAGCACACACACCCCATGCAGTCTCAGCACACACACATAACCACACATGCAGTCTCAGCACACACACATAACCACACATGCAGTCTCAGCACACACACCCCATGCAGTCTCACCAAACGCACACCAGTAAAGAAGTTAGCAATGGTCCGGCAGCTTAATGAGGAGATCACACTTACTTGAACTACTGTAGTCTGACTCTGGCAGCAGCTCTGTCGGGTCTCTGAGTGCAGGGGATGGAGGAGGCCAGATGGGAGGAGCCTGCTGTATACACTGAGAGAGGAGTGCACCTGCCTATGCTTGTTGCTTGCCGAGTTTGTTGTATGCCGCTGGTCACTCCCTGCTCCTGCCGACGACAACACCCAGCAACCTTTGTATCATCCATGATCCATCAAAGGGAAGTTCCACAGGGGTTTGTTGGAAACGTAGTCCCTTCCACCTCGGTGACTGACCACAATGAGTCAGACGGAACCTGCCGCTTGCAGTAGCAACTATTGTAAGGTTATAGGTAATGGCGGCAGAGGGGACCTAGGCTAATCCCCGCCCTCCTTTAATAGTGGGTGTGTCTAGAATCAGCGGGGCCCATCGGGGATTTCCCCGGCTCCCCGCTGGGCCAGTCCGAGGCTGCCTGCATTCTCCCTCCTGAAGGCAGAGTGCAGCTTTAAGGCTACAGAAGGCTGGATTCCTGCACATCTGTAATCCTACTACATCCCTGGTACAGACTGTGACTGGGGTGTAAGTGCAGGGAGTCTACTCTGTGGGAAGGTAGTGGGGTGTATCTCCTCCTCTGTGTCCCAGACCAGCCTTCTGTCTCAGATCTGTTCAGTTCTGATTCATGTGTGTCATTCTGAATGACTGTGTGTATCAATGTCAAACTGAATAAAGGCTTCTCAAAAGCTGTTTGCTGTTCTAAGGGTAACAAGCATCCGAGTTATGTGATGCTTGTATACCACGATTACTAACTCGCCTCCATAGCCTCTGACATGGTAGGAGTTATGACGGACATAACGTCACAGTTAGCAGAGGCACGCAGGTCTCATCCTCCCTGGGTGGCTGGGTTACCCAAGTCTCTAGACACCATGGTACAGGTTATGGGTACAGCGGTGTCTGCACCCTCCAATTCACACCATTTACAGGAGAAGCCCATGTGGCTTAGTGGGTTAGACGCTGATCTCACCACTGGCAGTGATGGCGGAACCCCTGGTTCAAATATCCTGAAGGCCTTCCCTTTAACGGTACTCCTCAGGAGTTAGAGTCTGCCTCTCCCGGGGTGGAATCTCTAATTTTGGCAGTCAGAAATAGCCTCAATTTAACTGAGGATATAATTCCTGCGTCCCAGGAGTGTAAATTATTTCATGAACACTGCTGTTTTTCCGTTTATCACAGCAGCTTTCTGTGGCCGGGAAACAGCCGGATAAGCTGTTCAAAATTCTACGTCTGTTTCCGTCTAGCTATCCTTTTCCGTCATCCACGCTGGAAAAGTGGGAAACGCCTCCTCCTGTAGATGCGTCTACCTCCCGTCTCTAAGAAAACAGCACTTCTAGTACCGGAAGCTACTGTACTAAAAGACACTTTGGATCGTAAGTGGAAGATGACGCTAACAGCTATCTATACTGCAGTGGGAGCTCAACTTAGACCTACCCTTGTTACCGCCTGGGATAACAAGGCTGTGGTTGCTGAGCTGACCAGTGGATCACAGGATTGGACTCTGGTCCTTCCAGAGCAGAATTACGCCTACTAGCAGAACACAGTTGTGTGTCTGCAGTTTACCTTGGAGAAGCTTCTAAGAATCGCATATCTGCTTTGCTATTTCGGGTGTGATTGCGCGCTTGGCAAGCGGACGCAGTATCCAAGCGTGCGGTTCTCCATTCATTGGTGACTTGCTTTTTAACCTGAAATTGGACGAATGGATATCTCAGGCCACGGGGGTAAGTCTTCTTTCCTCCCGTTTACTGCTCAGGCTCCCAGAAGATCTTACACTGAACCTTCATTTCTTTTCTTTCGTGCACCACATTCCTTTTGTGGTAGAGCCAGAGGTGATCCCACGTTAGCAAAAAGCGGCAGAGGTAGAGGTCGATCACACACTGTTGTACGTTGACAGGAGCCTAAAACCAGCTGTAAAACAGGTGGCATGACTGTCTTCCATCCCACCTGGGGTTCCCTGCGGTGGGAGCCTGCTTGCAGAAATTTCAAATCTCTTCAGAATCGTGGAGACTAATTTCCCTGGGGTACCGAATAGACTTCGAAGTCCCCCCTCCACCTCGGTCCTTTACTACAAGTCTGCCTATACCTGCAGACAAGGCCAGGGTTCTACAGGAGGTTATCCAGTCTCTAATAGTATCATCGGTGCTAAGTCCGAAGCGTCAACTAGGTATGGGGTTTTACTCAAACCTGTTTGTAGTGCCCAGACTGGATGGTTTGGTCAGGCACATCTTAAACCTCAAGTCCTTAAACCTATATCTGAAGATGTATCGTTTCAAAAGGGATCTCTGCAGTCTGTCATTGCGAGCTTGGAACCAGGGGAGTTCCTATTATCCCTGGATATCAAGGATGCCTATCTCCAGTTTACAATTTGAAAACCGCATCAAGCCTTCCTGCGGTTTACTATACTGTAGGAGCACTACCAATTTTGAGCGTTGCCGTTCGGGTTATCCTCTGCTCACTGCATATTCACATGTCAGTCATGATTGCTCTTCTTCGGTCATTGGGAGTGAACATAATCCCTTATTTGAACGACCTATTACTCAAGGCTTCATCGGTAACCTTCTCTCAGACCAGGCCTTACTAACATATCACACTCTAATCCAACACGGTTGGATAATCAACTTCAAGAAATCAAATCTCATTCTGTCCCAGAAACTCCTATTTCTGGGCATGATCCTGGATACAGCATCACAAGACAAAGCCCAGAATATCCGTTTGTTAGTTAAGCGGGTCCTCAGACCAAGCAAAGTGTCCCTACTTCTTTGTGTCTCTTGGGGAAGATGGTAGCTGCTTTTGAGGCACTACAGTTCGGACGGTTCCACTCAACAGTGTTTCAGCTGGACCTGCTGTCACTGTGGGTCAGGGTCTCATCTGCTTCTACATAGACAGATCCGTCTGAACCCGGTTATCAGAGTGGCTATCCCCTGGTGGACACAATCCAAATATCCTAAGTGTGGGACTGCATCATTGTAACAACAGATGTCAGCCTTTGAGGATGGGGAGCAGTAGTCCTCGATCCTCACTTTGAGGGTCGATGGTCCCCTCTGGAACAGAAGTGGCCCATAAATGTGTTGGAACTCAGAGCGATTTACAATGCTCCGATAGACGCAACAGAGTTTCTAAGGTCTTGTCAGGTAAGAGTGCAACAGATAAGGCGACGGCCGTCGCTTACATCAACCAACACGCCGGGACTCGAAGTCACATGGCCATGCGAGAAGTGACTCCGATTCTCCGGTGGGCCGAAAATCAGCAGATTACCTAAGTTGCTAAAACATCCATCTCGGGGAATGGAAGCTTCAGCCATATGTGTTCAGCGCACTAGTTCATCGATGTGGGTGTCCTCAGGTGGACCTCATGGCATCACGATTGAATCGTCAGCTCCCAGTATACGTGTCAAGAACTCGGGATCCGCAAGCACAGGCAGTCGACGATCTGACAGTTCCTTGGATCTACAACTTAGTTTACCTTCTCAGAAGAATTAAACAGGAGTTGGCCTCTGTCATTCTCGTGGTTCCAAACTGGCCTCGGAGAGGTTGGTTCTTGGACCTTCGGTCCCTATTGGTAGATGATCTGTGGCCCCTTCCTTGGCGGCCGGATCTTCTACAGCAGGGTCCTTGCGTCCACCCCAACTTAGCGCAGCTGCATTTAACGGGGTGGCTCTTGAAACCAGTATCTTGTAAAGATATCCCAGACTCTGTTGTTCCCACCATGCTGCGCGCCAGGAAGCCTGTTTCGGCTGCGCATTATCGTATCTGGCATTCTGTCTTGTGGTGTTCCAGTCGGGGTCTTCCATCTAGGACTTTTCGTTTGTCCCGGTTTCTGTTTTTTTTCTTCAGACGGGATTGGATTCAGGCCTTCGCCTTAGAACGGTAAAGGTGCAGGTCTCTGTCCTTTCCATTTTCTTTCAACGCAAATTGGTCCTCATTCCTGAGGTGCAGACGTTTTCTTCAGGGGGTCTTGCGTATGCAGCCTCCTTTTGTATCTCCGGTAGCTTCTTGGGGCTTGAACTTAGTGCTTCTGTTCCTTCAGTCGCCCATGTTCGAACCTTTGAAACAGGTTGATCTTAAGTACACGTCTTGGAAGACTGTCATCCTTCTGGCTCTAGCTTCGGCTCGTAGAGTCTCGGAATTGGATGCTCTATCCTATAAGCCACCTTACCTTGTGTTTCATGCTGATAGGGCGGAACTCCAGACGGTATCCGCTTTCCTTCCCAAGGTTGTGTAGTCTTTCCATATCAACCAGCCTATTGTGGTTCCGTCATTGGTGGCGGACTCGGGTGATTCTTCTACCATGGCTGTGGTTAGAGCTCTCCGCATCTATGTTGCCAGGACAGCGTCCATCCATAAGTCGGAGTCGTTTTTTGGCCTCTATGATGCTATTTGGAGGGGTTGGCCAGTATCTAGGCAGATGCTGGCATATATTGGATTAGGCTGACTATTCATCAGGCTTATGTTAGTGCTGCCGTCGGCCTCCTTCATCCATTTCGGCTCATTCCACATGTTCTGTGGGTGCGTCATTGGCGGTTGGTAGGGGTGCCTCCTCGTCACAATTGTGCCTGGCGGCCAATTTGTCTTCTGTTCACACGTTTGTAAAATTTTACATATTTGACATGTTTGCTGCTTCAGCATCATGTTTCGGCCGCCTTGTTCTGCAGGTGCCGCAGAGCGCTCCCGCCCGTGGGGAAAACTTTGGGACGTCGCCAGCGTAAGCAACCTCCAGTGTCCCCTAGTGGATGAAAGAGAAAATGGGATTTGCTACTTACCGGTAAATCCTTTTCTCTGATTCCACAGGGGACACTGGACGCCCACCTCAGCGCTCTTAGCCTGCCTGTTCGGTTTGTTCCGTTTGTTGTATGTTTGTTTTGATTTATTGTGTGTTTTTCTCTTCCTTTTACTCTTTGTTCTCCATCTCCTCCCGGTCTTCATTTTTTAAACTGAGGGCTGATGGGGCATAGAGGGGGAGGAGCTTCACACGCCTCTATACCCCAGCGTAAGCAACCTCCAGTGTCCCCTGTGGAATCAGAGAAAAGGATTTACCGGTAAGTACCAAAATCCCATTTTTTTATACTTGGTATGACACCCACCCTTTCATGCACCTGAATAGTACTTCCAGATTGATTAAGCAGCTGCCATTTTTTGTTTTTTAATCCTCGGGGATGGGTAGCATAATAAAAATGTCCAGGGATCTTTTGAAATCGGAGCCTCCAGGAGGGAAATCAGGAGCCCACGAATAGAGTCCCAGAAGGGAACAATAATCTTACAGGTCCACCAAACATGGATCCTAGTACCCCTGCATCCACAACGTCGCCAACAATCAGGTGAAAAAGATGGGAATTCTGGCAGGGGCAATGATTATAAATGTATGCAGTCTCTCTTCTTTTGGTAGCAATAGAGCTTTTGGCTATCCCCCAGTCTCATGTCGTCCTAGGCCTCCTCATCTGCAGGAGGTCAAAGATCTCATTCCCAAGCAATTTCTTGGGGTCTAAGGGGTTTATTTTACTAAAGTGAGAGTTTTTAGAAGTGAGTTTTAGAAGAGATGTTGCCCATAGCAACCAATCAGATTCTACTTAACATTTAACACCAAAACCTATCACAAACAAGTTGATGTAAACAGCTACATTCTGTCGGACAGTGGTCACCACCCCAATTGGCTCCAGAACATCCCAGTGGGCCAATTTAAACACAAGACTGAACTGTACAAATATCACCGATTTACTATGAACAAGGAGAAAAACTCAAACAACAAATCACAGAGAAAAAATACAACACCGACTCACTACAACATATATTACAGAAGATAGGGAATGAAGAAAGAGGACCACTACACACTTACAACAAGAACAAAGAAAAACACATTCAAGACACCATCCCATTCATCACACAATACAATGAAAGTGAAGGACCGATTAAACACATCATTCAGAAACACTGGAATCTGCTCCTAAAAGACGAATCAAAAGCAAATTAGTCTCAAACCACATCCCACCACCTACCCTCAAACAAATGACCATTACCAAGCAGCCAGTCCACAATGGCTTCTATCATTGCGGCACATGCAGCAATTGCCGCACTCTAGATTACAGAAGCACAAAACCTACTATCACTTTCACCTCCGCCAAAACAGGTAATACATACAAGATACAGGAACACATTTCCTGCAACACCAGCCACGTAGTTTACCTATTAAGATGCACATGCAACCTACAGTATGTAGGCAGAACCGTGAGGCCACTTAAAACAAGATTAGCAGAGCACCTGAGAAGCATCAGAAACAAATCAGAAAACCACAACATTCCCCTATATTTCCTGGAGAAACACCAAGGTAACCCCAAGTACATTGAATTCCTAGGTATCAAGACCATCACTCACAACTGGAGAGGAGGTGACATAACCAAAAGACTCAATAAAGAAGAATTAAAATGGATATTCACTCTGGACACTTTCACACCCCGCTGTCTCAACATAGACAATGAGATCCAGTCATGAGATGATTGACTGGATCTCATTGTCTATGTTGAGACATAGACAATGAGATCCAGTCAATCATTGTCTATGTCTCAACATAGACAATGAGATCCAGTCAATCATCTCCAAATAACACACACCCGAACCAACCACCACCCAAACATAAGACTAAAGTTATTGCTCCACTGCAACTCCATAGGATGACACCATACACCAAAAACCATCATACTTCACAACACAAAACTATAACCCATCCCAATCACATACACAAGACACACCCAACCCCAACCTGTACATTAGTAACCACCACGCAATCAGCCCCTACACACATCTGCACCTCATCACCATTCAGCAAGTCCCTGCAAACACCTGCACCGCAAAAAAATAAAACACTCATCACTCCGGCCAGCCCCTGCACACACCTGCACCTCATCTCCATTCACCATTCAGCAAGTCCCTGCACCACATTACCATTCAAACACACCATTGGTTTAATCTGATTACACTCATTACTCCAACCAGCCCCTGCACCTCATCACCATTCACCATTCAGCAAGTCCCTGCACACACCTGCACCGCATTACCATACAAACACACCATTGGCCTAATCTGTTTACACTTATAACTCCAGGTAGTCCTTGCACACATCTGCACCTCATCACCATTCAGCAAGTCCCTGCAAACACCTGCACCGCATCACCATTCAGCAAATCCCTGCACACACCTGCACTGCATTACCTCTCAAACACAGCATTGGCCCCTTGAGTCACCTGACCACACCCCCGCCCCCAGAAGTGCACTACATAAGTACCTCCAGAAGCATTGATCATCTCACACCTCTTTGAAGAAGGCACCTGTGCCAAAACGCGTTGGAGACCCCCAGACATCTATTTATCTTGAACCCACCTGCATCTACATCCGCCCCAATCCGGGCACCTGAACAGCAGCAGCGGCGCTTAACCGGATGCTGGTCCCCACTCACACCAGCCCCAGCCTCTGCCATACGACAGCGCTGCACGCGCTCATCACACCACCGCACGCAGCACAGGTTTCACCTGCACTGCATCCACGGACGTGAGCCACTGAAACAGTGCACATCCACCACCGCGGCATCATACTGGACTTTGAGAAGAACTGATCCCACACCAACGGACCTGGGCACCTACCAGTAGGTCAGCACCCTTTCTTCTCACCAGTGCGGGAAGCCGCAAAGTGGGAGCACCCCTGATCACCTCCAACAGGGCATCCCAGTTCAGAAGTCTGTCGACCATAGGTCCAGCAGGGAAGCATGCAGTAGTCAGGACTGCATGTCAGAGAGCCCCCTGAAAGGGTTGACCCTACTCCCCCACACTGTGGATACGCCCTGTCACCCCAAATCTCCAACAATTGGGCAGTGTGTGCTGCCACGAACCATCTAAGAGACATTTATCTTCCAGGAGCACTGTGCCTCCTACTGAGCAATTACCACCCTCTATGTGCACACACAGGTACAAATAAATGTATTTGTTTCTTCCACCATCCATCCAGCCTCCAGTATTTGTGTTCTACCACAACACACAGCCATCTGCTCCCCCCAACCTCCCCCCGTTTTTTTCCCTCCTCCCTCTCCCCACCAATACACACACACACACAACCAAGGAGCGCACGTACCCTCCAATCTTAACATTTAACTAGCATCTTCTAGAAGATTATAGCTAGAATCTGATTGGTTGCTATGGGCAACATCTCTTCTAAAGCTCACTAGTAAAAACTCTCACTTTAGTAAATTTACCCTTAAGAGAGGGAAGAGTAGTGTCTAAAAGGAGAGCATAAAGCTGGGAAATTAAACCCTTAGATAAGGGGTGATGCCTACAAAGACTCTCAAATGGGGTAAGGGCTCTGAGAACAGAGTGGAGGTAGGGATTGTAAAAAATGGCAAAATTGAAAAAAAATTCAAAAGGGTTAAGTGTCTGGGATGGAATAAGACCCATTGCAATGCAGCAGCTGCTGACCTCTGTATTAAATGTTGTTCTGGAGATTTTTGCTAAATTCACAGCTAATAGGTTCAACATAGTTATGCCGTCTCTGATTCTCTAAGATCAAGTGGACTTTGGGTCTGATTCAACAAGGATCGCAACTGCTAAAGCGTACGCAGTCGATTGTTGCGTACTGCGTATGCATTGCAGTGTGCGCGCTCATGCCTCACTGCGATCGGGACTGCGAACGCAGTGAGTATGCACACCCATCACAGAGTGATTGACAGGAAATAATTTGATGGGGGGGGGGGGGTCGGAGAAATGCAGGCGTGCCAGTACGTTTGAACACCGTTGCAGGGGAGTGCATAAATTAGCCACTGCGATGGCATATGCAGCTTGAGCTCTCACTGTGTGCAACGAGGTAGGCAATTTATAGGTAAGGTCAGAGCTGCAGTAATTCTTCCTGAGGGGTCGATGGTACTCTGTTTCCAATGTTTGAGGAGGTTTGCAAATTATTACGGATGTGAGAGGGGAAGTGGGCGTCTGCATGTTGTCCGTGCGAGTGCTTTGTGATTGCAAGCATTAGCATACATTCGCAGCAGACCTGCATGTGCGATTACAGCCGCAAACGCATCAGCGATCCTTGCTGAATCAGGCCCTTTGTCCCTGACACAAGTGCAACAGTAGAATAAAAAAAGGGTAATTTTTACGTGTTATTCCTGCAAGAAACCCACCATGAGTGCAGGCCGATATCTTGTTTTCTTCTTCCTACTTCATGGCAGCCATTACTCTTGAGCAGTGGTCTCCAACCTGGCGGTCTTCATTTTGGTAGCTCACCTAGCTGCAGTACTGCCGAGTAAACTAGGAGGAAGTGACCTCTGACGCGTGTTCCCTTGTTGTGTCGACGCCATGGGTGGAGCCACAGGGAAGCATGTCAGGTGATTGCCGCAGCTGTTCTTCCCTGTGTCCACCCATGGCGTCTACGCTACGGCAGAGCGAGTGACTCCTACCCAGCCCTGTCTATAATATCTTTTGCTCCTCTACTGCACGTACCTCCTTGGAGCCAGTAATTAACAGTGAAATGTGCCTGTACTTTTTATTTACAAACTACAAAAATATCACTGTAATAATAAAATGCATTGTTGTTGTTTTCTATTAAACATTTTTTTTACATTTTCCTTAAATGACCTTCAATTGTTCAGTTATTAGCAAGATTTTTTTTTTTTCTACAATTTTAGTAGCTCCTCAGGAGGTTTCATTTTACTAAAGTAGCTCGCACCTCAATTAAGGTTGGCGACCACTGCTCTTGAGATTACATCCCTTTCCCTTAGAACCAGACAGGAAGTTTTTCTTTTCCCCTCCTTTATGGTCCGCTCACTCCAGCTACATAGGTTCCCTCCTTTTTCCTGTCTCTTAAGGTGCCCATACACGGTGTAGGGCGACTGCCGATCCGTTGGCAGACGGATCGTGCGGTCTCCGCAGACCGCACGATATGCCGGCTTACCCCTCCTTCATCTGAATGGGATCGTACATCACATCCCAGATCAGATGGTTCTGCAGGAAGAGCTGGGGATGCGATGTATTACCCCGCGGAAGTGCGCAGCATGATATCTGGTACGATATCATGCCCGTACACTGCACGATATAGCGCCTATATATATATATATATATATATATAAAATGTTATTTTGTGAATATAGGACTTACCTCATGGATTCCCAGTAAAATGCGCCTCTCGTAGCCGCAATCTGGAGGAGGGTAGCACGCTTGGGAGAGGCTGAGGCTTAATCAAATGGGCCCCTGAGCGCGCCTGAGATATATCCGGTGTTTCTCTGTGGCAGTCTGGCGGCTAATGGTTCCTCCTCATGTGGAGAAGTGCAGGGGAGCGCTTTCGTGTGGTTCCGGTGTTCCCCCGCTACCGCTGTACGGCTGCTGGCTAACTTTTCCCTCGCGTAGATGGTGGATGGAACGGCCGGCACATAGCAGTGGTACTGGGGATGGCTTGTGGCGGAAGTCCCGATGGCGCGGCTGGCCCAGCAGGATTTGCTGCTGGAGTTCACCCGAGGTCAAGGGGTGAGAGGACTTAAGATGGCGCCGTGCACCGGAGGAGATGGAGTTGCTTTGCCCTCCAGTATACCTACTCAGCTGCTACTGGTATTTTGCCTCTGATAAAATATGGAAAAAGAGCCTACTCCCCAAAAAGCTATGAGTTCCCAAAAGAGGCAAGTCCTCATAGAGGGCACTTTTTGTTATTTTTTAGCGGTGTTAGGGTAGTTAGTAAAGAGTGTTTTGGTCTACAGTGTGTCTCCAGCTGTGACAGGAGCTAGGAAGAAAACCTACAAGAAGCAGAATCTAGCGGGTATGTGTCCTGCATGTGAAGAGCCTTTTTCTAGTAGCCAGGATGCTAAATATTGTGATGATTGTCAGGAGTTTTTTCATGCGTATAGCCAGTCTAAACAATTACAAGATTAGATGGAATGGATGAAAAATCTTTTGTTACCAAAGAAGAATTTTTGCAGTCAGAACTAAGAGACCTAGATCCCAAACTAGTTTGGACTTTGATTATGAACCGATTTCACCTGAGTTTGTTCTTGAACATGATGAGGAAGATATTTCTAGTGAAGAGTCTGGTGAAGTGCAAGATGATGTTAGAACATTCAATCTAGATGTTGTGGATAGTTTGTTAAAGAATATATATATCTATGAATTATACTGATAAGCTTATTCGGAAATAGGACCAAAAGAAGCAGACGTTTGCCATTCTGTCTCAATTTCTTTCATAACTTTATGTACTGGAAAAGTGTTGAAAAACATCTGGGGAATGTTAAAAGGATTGATCTGATACATTCCATCAGGGATGAACAATTCTTGGTCACTGAACTTGTCTCTAACACCACTATTCCTTTGAAAGGATAGTATGGATAAGAGAATTGAAAGCTCTTTAAGGAAATTGCATAACTCTATAACTCTACGGCAGTGTCCCTGAAATCTGGTGTTGCAGTAGCGTCCGTATCCAGTACCTTCAGACTATGGGCGTCTAGTATGCAGACGGATTTAGAAGAAAAAATATCAATAAATTATTTACAGAGAAGTCTAACTATGAGCAAAGCTATTGAATATCTGTGTGAGGCTTCGCTGGATATGATAGTTTTCTGCAAAATCTATGACTGCAGGAGTGATGGCAAGACTAGCTCTATGGTTGCAACCATTGGCAGCTGATATGCACTCCAAAAATAGGTTGGTCTCCTTACCATTTGAGGGTTCCCTACTTTTTGGTAATAAATTGGAAACTGTTGTACTTAAAATGATGGGAGGTAAATATGTAAGATTACCCCAGGCTAAACGAAGCAGGTATCTTATGCCGAAGCAGTATAAACAAGCCACAAGTTATAAACCTAGGAGGCAGTACAGTGGCAAATACTCTTCCGGGATGATGAGACAGTCCTTTTGTCAATCCTACAGGAGAGGTAATCTGAGACTGTCACGGCCAGGGTTTCTCTGCATGATGGTCACCGTTGGGTTTTGGAGGTAGTATCAAGGAGATACAGGATAGAGTTTTGGAATGTTTCAGAACCAAATTTGTGGAATCGAGGGTTCCAGGGTCAGTTTTGGAGGTCAAAGTTTTGAAAGACAGTATAAGAAAATTGCTCAGCTCGAAAGCTGTGGAAGTTGTCCCGTGATTAAACAGAGAAAAAAAGTTTTTATTCTCCAATTTTTCTCGTGGAAAAAGCTACAGGAGGATTCTGAACAGTCTTGGACCTCAGACAATTGCACAAATATGTCAGAGTAAATACATTTCGTATGGAAACCCTGAAAAACATTTTTTTATGGGTATAAGAGAAAACTATTTCCTAGCTTCAGTAGATCTGAAAGATTCCTATTTTCATGTTCCGGTATGCAGAGAAGATCAAAGGTTTCTGAGGTTCTGCATTCAAGGAAAACCTCTCCAATTGACTTGCCTACCATTCGGTTTGGCGACGTCCCCAAGAACGTTCACAAAGGTGCTGGTGACTCATATCTTGCCTGAGAACACAAGGTATAGCAGTATGACCATATCTGGACCATCCTACTAATTAATGGAAGTTCAGCACAAATAGTGAGGGAAGGCGTGCATGGAACCATAAAGTTTCTGCAGTATCATGGCTGGATAATAATTTTGAAAAGGCATTTAATCCCGTCACAACAAATACAATTTCTAGGTGTGCTGATAGACACTCAAATACATTATAGAACACACTAACATTCAGGAGCTGACCTTCTGGGCAAATATCTATTAGTGTATAATGCTTTGTTAGCAAAAAATTGACAGCTGCACCTACACAGAATGGGAAATACTGGATCCCCAAAAAATGTTAACCAAAAGAATATTAGAAAGTGTTGGAGGCGCTGATCAATTAATAAAATGAAGATTTATTACATATAAAATAACAGAAAAAAACTGACATAATAAAATAATCATACTAAACATTCATTGGGTGTATACAGCCATGGCCAAAAGTTTTGAGAATGACAGAAGTATTGGTTTTCACAAAGTTTGCTGCTTCACTGTTTTTAGACTTTGTCAGATGTTACTATGGTATACTGAAGTAAAATTACAAACATTTAGTGTCAACAGCTTTTATTGACAATTACATTAAGTTTATGCAAAGTGTCAATATTTGCAGTGTTGACCCTTCTTTTTGAAGATCTCTGCAATTTGCCCTGGCATGAGTTCTGGGGGCCAGGTTCACTTGTTGGTGAAGGAATAAGAGGTGATCCCAACCACTGGGAGAAGTGGTCCAGTTGAAAAGGCCTGCAGTGGAAGCGGCTGTATGGAATGGTTTAGACGGTCGCACCCATCTTTCAGAGGAGTCGTATGCACAGGTGCACCGATACTAGTCGGTGTTGTAAGATCAGCCACACCATCTCCTGAACGGAAGTTGCTTTTTCCTGAGGAAGGAAGACCTTCTGCCTTACAGTGTCCAGAATCATCCCCAGAAATTGAAGCCTCTATGTTGGCTGCAGATGGGACTTGAGAAAGTTCAGGATCCACCCGTGTCATATGAGGAGCCTGTGAGTCACCAGTATGTTTTGTAATAATTGGTTCCTGGAAGGAGCTTTCAGGAGGAGATCGTCCAGGTAAGGGACAGTTGTGACACTGACTCCGAAAGAGAGCCATCATCACTGCCATTACCTTGGTGGGAGCCGAAGGGTAAGGCCTGGAATTTAAAATGCGAGTCCCGAATTGCAAATCATAGGAACGCTTGGTGAAGCTGCCAGATGGGAATGTGTAGGTAGGCATCTTATGTCCAAAAATACCAGAAACTCGTTTTCCTCGAGCCCCGCAATGACAGATTGAAGGGACTCAGTCTTGAACTTAAATACGCTAAGATAGGGATTGAGATCCTTCAGGTTCAAAATAGGTCTGACCGATCCATCTGGCTTCGGAACCACAAACAAGCTGGAGTAGAACCCTTGTTTTAATTGTGTGGGGACCTGTACCAACACAAGCGTTCAGAAGTTTGGTCATGATACAAGAAGCTGTAGCGAGTCTGTCGTTTGGAAACTAGCAAACCTGTGGTGAAAAACAGAGGTTGTTGGATCTGGAAATTGAGTGTGTACCCCTGGGTGATGAGGTCCCGAACACAGGCGTCCGGACAAGATTGTGCCCACACTGCCGTGAAATCTCAGACTAGCTCCCACCCTGGGGTCCCCCAAGTGAGAGGGAAACCAGTCATGCACTGGGTGTGGTCGAGGACTTATTTTCCTGGTGTGTAGAGGTTGCTGCGGCTCTACCTCTGGAACTGCCTCTAAATCTACCTGGGGCACAAAAGGACGGTCCTGAAAAAGGCTTACGGGAAGCCAGAGCAGCTGAGGAGAGAAGTAGATTTACTCCCCCCGTAGCCTGGGAGATCCACTTGTTCAGTTCGGGTCCAAATAGGACGTCACTAGTGATTGGAAGTGCTTCCACCACCCTCTTTGATTCTGCATCAGCCTGCCACTGTCGCAGCCATAGAGATCAGCGGGCCGATATTGCAAGAGTGGAAGACCTAGAAGTGAGATTAAATACCTCTTGAAGCCTCGCCAAGATAAGCAGCCGACTCCCCAATCTGTTCTGCTAAATAAGATCCTCAGCTTGGAGTCCTGTCTGTAATCCTTCAGATAGTTGTTTAGCCCAGGCTTTAATCACCTTATTGAGCCAGCAGCCAACTAACGCAGGGTGAAGAATCACGCCTGCTACTGTGAAAATGGACTTTAGGGTGTTCTACAACTTCCTGGGGGAAGTCTCTTTTAAGGAAATGGCCCCTGGTACTGGCAGAACTGTCTTTTTGGACAGACGAGACACTGAGGGATCTACCGAGGGAGTCTCACATAGCTTCCTGCTTTCTGTAGGGAAAGGGTAGGAGGACAAAAGTTGACGGGATACCTGGAAATCTTTATCTGGGTGTCTCCAGGCAGTGGTCAGGATAGAATTCAGCTCTTCAGCTGCTGGAAAGGAGGCAGCCTGTCTTTGCTTTTTTAGTAAAAGCTGAGCAGAACCTTGGTCTTTTTCCTCCACATTTAATACTGGACGTATTGCTAAAATCATCCGGACCCTGTTAAGTCTTCAGAATCCTGAAACTCGCCCTCCTCTAGTTGGGGGCATATCCTCATCCTCAGTCATCTGACTGTAGGACTGAGGGTAACAGCCTCTTTGTGGGAACCTGTGAAGTCCCCACAGGACGTGGTCATGGCTTTTGTGAGTCCCTCCACAGACTTAGCTAGGGAACAAGCCCAGGCTGGTTCAGGGGGTGAGAGTAGAACTCTGAGATCTGGAAACCTCTCTCCTTACGAGAGGCTTCCAGTTCTGCAGACAGGTGTGACATAACAAGTGAACTGCGTCGCCCAAGATGGCTGTTCCTGCGTCTGGGGTGATCCTTGAGCCTGCTTCTCTGAATCACAATTGTCACACAACAGGGAGCTAGATGATTGACCCTGTGTAAACTTTTCTGCAACGCTTTAGATTCTCTTCCAGCCATGGTACACAACACTGACATACAAACAATACAGTGGTGTAGTAGACAGTGTAAGAGTAGAGACTGAGATAGATAGAGATATATATATATATATATATATATATATCTCTATCTCTCTCTATATATATATATATATATATATATATATATAATTAGAAAATAAGGGCAGAGAGCCACACCCGCCCAAACAGCAGTGCCAAAAGTACTATGCATAAATCACAGCAATAATATCACACTGTGCTCCTATAATGCCTAACCCCACTGATCACTCACGAATCCTGGGGAGGCTGTCTCAGTCTCTGCGCTGTCAAACGATCAGCCCAGCAGCAGCAGTACTGTAACGGCCGTCGACTGTGCTACGGAAGCATTGGGGCAGCTGGGAGCATGGAGCAGACCTCAGTGTTAGGCTCCGGTCCCCCTCCTATGGCGTCCATTTTAAATACTGAATATGGCGCCCGCGGACTGCCGCTGCTAGTACACAGTCTTTTTTGTGCCTGGCAATCCCGCTAATCAGGGAGCCAGGATATTACAGTAACTGCCAAGGCTGCCGGTGAGACTAATTGGGGACCGCGACATGCGCCGCATGCAGCACGTCCTGGTACTACCCCAGAGACTGTGGTCTCTGTAGCAGAGGACCCGTGCACGAGCTGCAAGCAGCTCCATCACTGCAGACAGGAAGGGGAAGCCAGCCGCCTGTCATGTCCTCAATACTTGTTTCAGAATCTTCTTTACCTATCTATTAAATTAAACTATGCCCTGAGTAGCCCAAAGTATGACCAGCTCCCTTGGGCACAATCGAAGACTGGCTTGTAGGGGTGTATAGAGAGAGAGGAGCTAGTCAGACCTTCTAAATTTAAGTGCCAGCTCCCAGTTAGCACATATCTATACCCCACTGTGATGAAGCCTCCAGTGTCCCCTAGTGGATGAAGGAGAAAATATTTTGCTGTAAAGCATTTACTTATCTTAAAAGTAAAAAAAAAAAAAAGTTTAATTGAATCTTTTGTGAAATTGAAAATTCTTTATATAAATATAGGAGAAGCGGTTAGTCTAGTTATACAAACAAGTTCATAGTAGATTAGGCAGATTCACATGTAAAGTTCGCCTTTCCAATTTTAATTACAAACCTTTATAAAATGAAGAGGAAACTGAAGAAAATTGAGCATTTTTATTAAATGTGAACAGAATATACAAATCAAGTCAAAATAATATGTTCCCACCTCCTGCATAACAGGTAAAAATAAAATAAATTCAGTTTGGAAGCTTTGAAGTAATTTTGACAGTGGGCCAAAAAATAAAAATTAAAATCTGATCGTATATTAAAAGAATAATGTGTACATGCAAGCTTTTTCAGAGATATTTCAGTAAAACCATAAAAATGTAAAAATACTATAAATGACGTTTAAATTATACCATTTAACCAGTTTAAGTACCAACTAGTGACAGAATAAAAGTTGATCAGTGAACTTGCATTTCTGCATAAAGGAACTGTATGTTTTATAAAAGGTAAGACTTCTATATAGTGGACGATTTAAAAACTCTACTGATTTCTTGTATACTGAAAGTTTTGTGTTTGTTTATTTTTGAAAATAGAGGATATCTGGAGTAAATTATCCCTGGTACAAAAGTTACATGGTCAAAATGGAAAACGGTAAAAAAAAAAAAAATTTCATTTTTCATGATACGTTTGAGTGGGTGAGAAAATGGTTTGCAGCTACTAATGGGTTATTTGATACTAAATAAATAGCTACAATTCTGTTGTTAAAGGGCTGTCAGCATCCTCATTTTTTTTTTCAAGCTCCTTCTGTTGATCTTTTCTATGGAGTGGAAATGTCTCTATAGAACAGGTTCTCAAACTCTGTCCTCAGGACACCAAACAGTACATGTTTTCTCACAGAATCAAAAATATCTGCACTTGTGGATCTTTAAAAATTTGTCAGTGAGTAGGTGACCTGGAAAACGTGAACTGTTTGGGGTCCTGAGGACAGAGTTTGAGAACGTCTGCTCTATATGAACACGGTACGACATAGGCTACAAAGGTTTGTATGATCACTGAGGGCTTACCCAAATAATGAAATGAAGTTTGTATGTATTTTACCAGTTGCAACATGGCATAGGATGGACAGAAAAATGTTCAGTATCCTGGCACAGGGGATGCCGGCACCCCGAAGGTAAGTAGTAGGGTTGGGGGAGGGTGGTTAGGTTCAGGCACCAGGGTAGGGATACCTACCGGCAGGTGTGGGTATCCTAACCCTGTCATGATGCTGGCGTCAGGATTTTGACCGCCGTGATCCCAAACCCATCCCAATATAAATATAGAAGTTCAATGATAGCAATTAGCACGTAGTAACTTAGACAAGAAACCACACAGCAATATATTTTTTTGTTTTGTTTTTTTAACACTTTTCCCCAACCAGTCCCATTCTATGTATTGTTCAAGATATGGGATCATTGCACGCTTATCAAGAAATATACTAGAAAGTGAAATTCTCAATTCAAACTATTTTATGGGTGGAGGAGAAAATATTAGACAGTACCCCCACTTCTTTCTAAAGATAAAAGGTCACAAGGTTAAAATCTCATATGTAATTTATTACAAAAGGTCCACTAGATTTAAGCAAGTTACTCCTCCCAAACTACTTGTGTACAATGTGTTATGGATTTTCTGAGGCAGATTATAACTAACACATTCACCATAATTTCAAGTCTAAAAAGCAACTCTGCTTCCTTCAATCCCGGAATAATATGCTGATTTAATATGGTAATGGTTGAAAATAAGAAAAATATTTTTATAAGTTGCAACAATTGTAGTTGTCCATGTACGTACATCTTTTGAAAAATTGTTTGCAACCAAATCAGGTCTGGTTAACATAAAATGGTTAATATAAATTAAAAGAAAAAATGACAAATATTAGGTAAAAATAGATATAACACCTGAATCATAACACCTATCTTTAGGTTGAATGTCCATATAAGCCTGCATCTGAAAGTTAAAACCTACTTGACAACTTATTGTGCAGAATGTCCTGTTTGGGTCAGGTATATTGCAGAATGTGAAGTGCTAGACAAAGGAAAGAGGAGGACAACATTTCAGTGAAAAAAAAAAAAAAAACCTAATTCTGCTCCATTAGGATTCCAGGAAAAAAAAGATTAAAATAAATTGACACACACTATACAAGACAGACCAGGAGAGCTTTCAGCATACACATATACTCTTTCTGGGTTGGTGTAATAATGGATGTCCAAGTTTCTTCTGGCCTCTTAGACTGCGTCTCATGATCACTCTGTCTGTACTTCTCCTCTTCGGAGTGGTAGAAGGGACTTCCGGCTGCACCCCCC
The DNA here is from genome assembly GCA_031769625.1 of Taudactylus pleione. Classification (NCBI taxonomy): domain Eukaryota; kingdom Metazoa; phylum Chordata; class Amphibia; order Anura; family Myobatrachidae; genus Taudactylus; species Taudactylus pleione. The sequence goes on from JAUIMM010000396.1 coordinate 4,331,882, forward strand.
CATTTCTGGTGAAGGTCTTCCTTAACCTTTTCACCGTGGGGCCGCTGTTCGACTCCTCCAATGTTCGTTTTAATGATGCTAGTTTTTCCATTTCAGTTTTCAGATTATTACTACCTGTTATTTTTGACCTTCTTGTTCCAATATGTGAAGAGGTCCCAGGAAAAAGACATATAGGAGAGATGCTGGAGGAGTCTGTGGCCCATTGGGAAAGATTACTCTTCTCTTCAGACTTGCACGACTCCCCTGTTAGGGTAGATGTTGCAACAAGGGCATTTGATTTGCTCGACTCACAGCCCCATTTACTACAACTGTCAGCAAAGGCATTTCGGCGAATAAGGGATGGAAGAGGGTCAGAAAGAGTAAGTCTCCACCAAGGGTCATCCTCAAGAAGCTAAAATAAAATAAATAATAATTAGAAGCCGCAGAATATAAAGCAATACCATAATTTGTATTCAGGTCTGTCTGAAGATTTTCAAAATCATTCATAAGAGCAGCTATCAGTCTAATTATGGAAAAGCAATTGTAATATGTGGTCCTGGCTTTTGGTAAAATAAATTCTAAAAGGAAAAAAAAAAAAATTGCCTTCTGAAACCTATGCTAGAACAGTTAAATTATGTATTTATATAACACTCGCACAGAAGTCCTATGTGGCTAATTCAGCAGAGGACAGAATTGCAAAACTGTAGGCAAGCAGCTTTCCAACTCTGTCCTTGCAAATGCAGCAGGAGTTGTACGACACCCCCTGCTGCATTTGCAATCCCAGCACTGCGACCTCGGTCACAGGCTGGGATAACCATCGCGACTATCTGGGATAACCATCGTGACTATCTGTTGCGTTTGTGGATTGTGCCAGCCAGCTGAGGAAGACTCCGCTTACACAGGGTGGCCAGAAAACTGCATCCGTGGCAACAATCCCCGGAAAACGGGGTCGATACGCCCTAAGTACTTGATGGACTGATTAGGATCCTAATGAGTCCAAAACCAATTTGATTTCAACTAATAAGGGAAATTTTCTTGTACTATGTTCTGGTGCCGATATCCTTCCCGCAAATAAAATCAAGGAGAGTTATCTACATTTACAAAATCCCTATTAAGGTTACACCATTTTAAATGCTAACTCTATGACTATAAAATTGTTTTTTTTTATAGTCATATAGTTTTTTTTTAATGTTTAAGTTTGCCAATTCTTGAAATAGACTTGAAGATATTTCTATTTTTTAATAACTTAATAGTAGGCTAAGGGGACAAGGTAATTAGAAGTCTCTTTAATGACAAGTCTACATACATGCAATCACAAAAAACTGCATCAATATTGTTGGCATAAAGGTAGCCTAGTGTACATCATAGAAAAACAATTGCCATATTTATAACATCCTCTGAAACACTAGTAATGTATCAACACAGCAGTTGCACAAAATGGTAGTTTAAAAAAGCGGCTCATACATTGTGCATTTTCCTGCTCACACTTATGCAGGGGCATGGTAAAATGCTTGAGTTCTATTGCCAGCATTTACACACCATCCCAATTGTGCATTACCCCTAATACATCTAGGGTTCTTACTGGAACACAGCAACATTAAAATTTAACAGTATAAAAATTTAAAAAATCATGTTTCATAAGCACTAATTTTTATTTAAACTGTGTGGAGGTGGTAAGACTTGCTCAGGAGGTAAACTAGAGGAGATTACTTTAAAAAGGTTATTTAAAAAAATAAAAAGGTTCACTCACGTACATTTGATGTGGTCCATTGCAAAGACCCACACCAAGGCGTGTGTAATATAAGCTAGTCCTCATTTTCTAAGACCTCACATTTAGGTTTTTACAAAAAAAAAAAAACAAACACATATAAAAACACACCAGTAAATTGTATGTAATTAATGCCAGTGTGTAATGAGCAAAAGTTGCAAAACCAACTTCTTTTGATAGTTAAAAGGAAAATCCTACAAGGCAAGAGCACAAAGATTATGCTGCATGGTCTCTACCTTGATTGGTGGTGTGGAGCATGGCGATGTTGACATGAGGTACATATCCCGGCTGTTGTAGCGTGCACCATCAGACAAGTTTACAAATAGCTCCTCTTTTGCACAACACCTCTGTTTTTTAGACGGAGGGGAAATACAGATAACAATGGCACTAGTGTTGTCTGCTCTAAGCATACGCTGTCGCCATTGTGTCAGTGCACGACTCACAAGGACTTTTGCTGAAGACTGGCCACACTCTTCCTGAAATCAAAGGATAAACAATATAGTTTACTGCATGCAAACATTAATAAAGAACTAACCTCAGTGGCCTGGTCACCTGAGTGCAGCAGGGGCATCCATTTTGTAGGCTGAATGATAATTCATTAAAATTAGTTAGGCAGAGTCTCTGTGAGGTCACTGGACAGGCAGCCTACTGGTTCAACCCACAAAATGGATTCTTCCATTGTTTATATGGGACAGGTCCACTTGACAAAGGGTTTTAATTAAAGCTTTCAATTAACCCCTTTTCTGCTGACGACAAGTTGGGGGTCTTCCTCAGGATGAACCTTAAGACTCTGGAGGGAGAATCCCACAAGTTATCCACAGAAACTTGAGAGCACAAAACTATCTTTCATCCACCATTCCAGATAACTGGTGGGGACTCCCTGTCACAGACTGATCCAAAAATGCCGCCAGCGCACATTTCATACCTACAACAGTTTTGTTAAAAAAAAACCTACATGTAAAATCCTGCTAGTTACAATTTTGGAATGGTCAAGTAATACAGAAAATGATCAGTAAGTTTTTATTGGCTGTGATTATTTAAAAATAATTTAAGTTTACTTTTGGAATTATATTTAAAAAAAAAAAAAAAAAACAAACAAAAAAAACTTTTGTCAATCTTCTTAACTTTTTATTTGAAGTGATGTTAGTATGAGCAAAATGACTAATAGTACGTATTTTCTGAATGTGTGTGGGTATTGCATAAAATAAAACTAAACAGTGTAGTGTTGGAATGTGAAGAACGCAGGGGGGAGAAAACCCTAAGCATCAAAAGCTAAGCATACAAATATTCAATTAATGTCCATAACCATGTACTTACAGACACATAAGCCTTCTCCTGCTCCTGACACAATGAGACAGCATCATGTGCAGATACCATGTTCCAAAGGCCATCGCTGCCAATGATGATAAACTTGTGCTTCTGAGGATCAATTGTGTGTACACTAGTATCAGGCTCTGGAGACACCACAAACTCTCCACTGTAGAAATCATAACTCCACAGGTCACCTGAAAAGGAATAACAGTAACCAATCCTTTGCTATAAAAAGTGGGCCGCTGTACTTTGAAAATAAAGTATTAAAAAGAGCTTTCTTTCTAAAAACGCACTGTACATGTCAAGACTACTTTCTATAGACAACAGCATTTCCCATTTATACAGTATTAAATAAGCACTTGAGTTGTAATACAGTCAACATGTAAAAAATTACACATATACACAGATGTGTCTACATACACCTATCCTCAATTTGCATCAAATGACCCCAATTTAGTGCGTTATGCTTAATCTGCGACTTTATACCAATTCCTTTGCTACAAAAATACGAATTCTAAATGCCTAGTACATTATAAGCAAAGTTAAAAAATGTAGCAAAGTGCACAGCAGTTGTACCAGGCGTATGAGGACACATCTGTACATGTATATACACATACAATATAGGAACAAATATTGCCACATGTAGCAAGACCCATTCAACATACAATGTGTTGATATCATCAGGATCATGCCATACTCCCCGCCCCCCCTCTATGCTGCCCTATAATTAAATCTACACCTGGTGTAGGCAACCTTTGGCACTCTAGCTGCTATGGGAATACACATCCCAGAATGCCCTAACTGCAGAACTGTGGCAGGGAATGTTGGGATGTGTAATTCCACAGCATCTGGGAGTACACTACAAGGTGCCTACGCCTGGTCTAGACTAAAAATAAACAAACATTCTATTGCAGTAATCAACTCTTAAAGCATCAGTATGGGATCGATATCAGGGGAATTACGGTTGGCCATTCCTGGCAACGCACTCTCAGTTGCGACACCCTGAAGGACTAATATATATATATATACATACATACACACACATTGTTTAGCACGAATATGAACACTGTAAATGTATTTCAAGTGAGAGGATTTTTATTTTTTATTTTTTTTAGGTTTCTTTCACTAAATATAGTAACATTTTTTAATGATGGATTACATTTCATAATAAAATTTTATTTTAAAAGTGTGCCTTTTATACAACTCTCCTTCATGTATTATCTGAAGAAAATCATTTAGATAAACAAGTGTTTTGTAATGATGGACCATAATAAATTACTTTGCCAAAGATGAAGCAAAAAAAAAAAAAAAAAAAAACCCCCCACAATTTAATGTTTGCCATTAATTCAGATGACAACTAAAGACCAATAACTACAGGTCTCAGAAGCAAAATTATTTCCATTCTTTCATCTAAGCTAACACGATGCTGGTAATTCAGAGTGGCACTTGTGTGTACAATATGTGCAATTATAGCAAACAAAACACAGGATTTTTGTACTTACCTGATTCTTTTCTCCGGGAGGAGGAACGAGAAGATGACTCCTCCCCTGGACTGACCACCAGAGACAACACTGTCCCGTTATAACTAAGTGTCCATGGTGTGAAGGACCGGGCTGTTACTGCCCCCCAGCAGCATCCTACACCAAGCGAGGAACTTCCGCTATCAAATTGTTACATGCTCTCCGCAGAGAGCCTCTTACCAGACTCATGCTGCTTTGGAGTGCAGCTGCAATCCATCCCCGTAGTGTAGCCGCTAGACTGTTTTAGCGTGGCGCCACGACCTGCCAGATTTTAAAAGGGCAAAATGCGTCCCGTCCTTTAAGGGGCGCCCCGCCAAAACACCATGCCCTGAGCCTTCCTCACGCGTGGACCACAGTGTCCCGCGGGTGGGAATAGTTGCGGTAATCAATCACCGCCGGGTGAATAGACGCCATGCGCACGAGCATGGCATCTATTCACCGTGAAGAGAACGCTTGGGGGAAGCCCAGCACCTCCATAAGTGCTGAGCACGCCCCCAAGTGTGACAAGGACACGCCCCCTTTTTGGGAGCACGCCGAGGCTCCCTGCCCTGCCCACAGTCTAGCGGGAACGATAGTCTGTCTGGTGTCAGAAGCTCACAGCAGCAGCCCGTTCATTGTGGCGAGCTGCTCCAGCGGTCAGAACACTGTTGCTGCAGACAGATGTTCTGACTGCCGGAGCAGCTTGCTGCTGAATGAACGGGCTGCTGCTGTGAGCTTCTGACACCGCAGCCCATTCTGAACAGTATTTAAAATTAAGCAGCTCAAAGGAAAAGCATCCAGCATCTTTGTAGACGTTAAAAAAAAAAAAAAAAAGGACCGGCTGCTTAGGGCAAGGGTTAGTGCCCAGACTCCCAATGGATGAAAAAGCAGCACAGTTTACAACTGATCGATACAATGTGGGAGAATTGGGGTAGGGGGAAAATACTCACCTGAACGCTGCTCAGTCACACGTCTGCACTGTAGAAGATGCAGCTGCAACCAGGTAAGTGACTGCCTGGCCACCAGGGATGTTAGGTCGACAATTTATATCGACATGTCATTCATCCATGTAGACATGATTAATGTCAACATGCTAAGTATGTCGACATTCTTGTGTATGTTGTGCATGTTAACATGAGAACTGTCAACCAAACATAACACACCCCAAAGTACACGTAAATAAGCAGGCCTGTATGCGGCTGGTGGGCATGCTCCTATTCACAAGATAGCAGTCCTATAGATGATAACATTGCTCGATTGTAGGAACAAATCATAGAGTAGTTCATACAGTTTATAATAAAAATTATTTGCACTAAAAGTAAAATTTTTTTATTTTAAGCAGGTTAAATAGTTCAAACACTTACCAAGTGCACGCGCTACTGCTAGAAAGGGAATCTGATCGATCACTGTACTTCTCCTCACAGGGCCATTGTGTGTCAAACGAGGTCTTTTCCACACCACTCTATTTACACCAGATTTATTAATCACACTACATAAAAACAATGCAGAAAACATGACAATGTTGAAGTGTAATCCATTTTATTGCGTAAGAAAGCAGCACTATGGGCCTGGTTCAGCAGTGTACGCTAATACGATCACAGCCGCAAAAATATGCGGATGCCTGCCAAAGCACAGCCAGCATTAAAGACACCCTACTGCTCCCTTCTCATATCCGTCCAATGTCACACTCCTACGTAACCATCGGTACCACTGACGCACATTAAGCAGTCGTGCAGCATCTGCGGCAGGTCTGACCAGCCACAAACACTGCAGCTTTCATCACACGCAGAGATCTCATGCTATGAATGCAATCACAATGGCTAATTTATGCATGCCCATGAAACAATCAGACACGCCTGTGTTTACCCAACCACCCCCTCACACACCTCCCCCAAAAGCTGCCCACAACACTCACTTTGCAAATAGATCCTCTGTGTGTATGTAGTCGCAAAGCACTTGTGACGAATGCAGTGCGACTTACACGCATGCGCAAATAATCGCTACAACTGCATAAACTGGTAATAAATAATAAACATTGGAATAGCGTCCACTGCTGAATCAGGCCCTATATTTGGAAATGTACCCAAAATTATTTTATTTACAAGTGTGTACTAATGCTCCATTAGCATAGTGCCAGTGACATCTGTGCAAAATGACACACAAGGGTTAGATCCCATGAGCCAGGTCGCATGTTCACCTAAGAACGTTATTGCTGGTGCCTTATAATAGTAATTTCTATTGATCGCAACAGATACGTATCTATCTGTGCTGCTGGCACCTAGACTTAACGTTCTGGTTCCCAATTCTATTTGATTTTGTCAACTCCTGGATTACCCCAATCAAAATGTACAGGAAACTTCTTTACTACAGAAAAGCCTAACTTGGAAATCCAAAGTTGTACAAAGATCAGACCCATTAAGATTTACTAACTGAAGTATGCAAGTTTATAAAGATAGAATTAAAATGGGAGGAGAAATTCATCAGTATGTTTACCTGCCACCAAGTCCTTCAATCCTTTCCTTTTCCCTGGGGAGTTCTGGTTTGTGGTCTTGTGTCACCTCTACGGCCTTCACCATTTCCTTGGGACTATTTTGCAATCCAAATACGACACCAGAGTCTCCCACATGGGCCACATATAGCTTATTTCCACGAACAATAACAACACTAGCTGTAGTTCCTGAGGTGCTAGGTAGACCAGTCATGGTTTTTGGCCATTCAGCTAAATAGAGAAATGGTTTATTGTTAATAAATACATTTCCAAAAATGAAAATATATTTCTTTGTAGTACAGGTATAGGTTATAAAAACTTTACAATTTTAAAGAGGGTGAATGCAATTGTTTTTATTGCGGATTTAGCTAATGGGAGCCCGATGGAGCAATTGGGGTGCCATGGGCGCACACATTTCGGCTCGCAGCCTCCTGTGGTGGCAAGCAGAATTGTGCTAAATGTCTGTGTTTCGGCTGTCCAAACTGTAGCTTAGACTGTTTTTGCCGCCTTATGCGGCCAAACCCATTGCTTTTAGGCACGACAAGCTATAATTAATGGGCGTCCTAAACAAGTGAATTGCTCCAGCGGGTGTCCATTAATTATTGGCGCCTAAAAAACGATTGTATCGCCCCCTTAGATATTTTAGTTAAAATTTAATGCATTAGAAGGAACAAGAATACTAAAAATGGTTCTAATTTTGAATTTGTGTGTGTGACAAACAAAACATGGAAGAATTGGCTAGGCACTCAAGAAAACACTCAGCGGCTAAGTGGTTAAATAATTTAAACAACTCCATAAAAATAACTTTTTTGCCTTTTTAAAAAAAAAGGCAACACATTTCTATAAATATTGAAGATTTTCATTGACAATACTCGCCAAAAATGTAGATGACAAACATCCTGAGTAATTTAACAGTCATTAATAACAAAACAAAAATGGCTTCCACAAATAAGCTGACATAAAAATAATTGTGAACTAAAAAAAAAAAAAATTTAAAATATTAGGTTATTATTTCAATGTCAGCTAGTTCTTCACGTCAGTTTCCTGACCTGTACATTCCAGAAGTTAGGAGCTTAAACATTTATAGCAGCACATTAAAGTTATCTGACCCAATATCTGTATTATGGCCTAGACAGCATCATAAAATGACAGCTAACCAGAAATCATGACAGCTGTGTTATGATGCAAGACACTCCTAGTACACTAGTGACTTCAGGAACCTGTTAAACGTTGCTCACCATGGACATGTCTCGGCAAGAATCCTGTCAGCCAGTAAAGTAACTAAACCGTCTAGGAAGCAGATTGTGTAATACTGTAGTACACAAAACAAACACACTGCCTCTTTCAATGACTGAAATAACTAGATGTAAGAGGATCAAAAAACAAAACAAATACAAACCGAGTCACCAGTTAGAAGTTATGAAAACATAATTTCCAATCGTGTAGAGGCATAAGTTTATCTGTGAAATGTCCAGACACACTTTATACCCTTCAGTGAATGCTCCATAGTAATGTTTTACCTGTTCTCCTAGATTTATGCCTTCTTCTTCCCACCTACTCCTATTAAAATGTAGTTCATATTTTCCCCCCTTTTATTTTTGTTTTCCCTCTTCCATTAATCAGTTCAATCCAGATTTTCTCCCAATTATTTTCAATCCTGCGCTTTTCTTGCTCATTATTCAAAAAAGTTATCAGGTTGAGTCTCCCATATCCAAAATGCTTGGGACCAAGGGTATTTTGGATATCGGAATATTCCGTATTTTGGAATAATTGCATACCATATTGAAATGTCTTAGGAATAGGGCCCAAATCTAAACACAGAATGCATGTATGTTTTATATACACAACCTGAAGGTAATTTTACACAATATTTTCAATAATTTTGTGACTCAAAGTTTGTGTACATACTTGAAATTAGTTTCTTTTACACCTTACACACAGCCTATAGGTGATTTTATACTTTATTTTTAATAATTTTGTGCCTTAAACAAAGTTTGTGTACATTGAACCATCAAAAAGCAAAGGTTTCACTATCTCAGTCATGCTAAAAATATTCCGTATTTTGGAATATTTGGATATGGGAGACTCAACCCGTACTATAATTTTGCTTTTCAGGACCTGCATAAAAAGGAACAGACTTATACATCAGAGATTCCCAAACTTCGCCATTACAGTCCACATTTTAAGGATATCCATGCTTGAGCACAGGTGACTTAATTAGTACCTCAGACAATTTAATTTAACCATCTGGACTCAAGCATGGATATCTTTAAAACCTAGAGTGTAATGGTGCATACACACGGTCAGATTTTTCTTCAGATCTGAACGATAACTATTTAAAAAATCGTTCATATCTGAAGGAAAATCTGACATATCTGTCAGATCAACGATTTGAACGATGCGCGTTCCCGATGGTCAGATAACGATATCTGACATCTGATGGGTTTGCAGTCAAGACTTGGACGACTCCATTCATTTTAATGCAGTCAAAAATCGTTCAAATCTTTGGTAAAATCGTTCATCTGACAAATCTGACCCTGTGTATGCTCCATAATGGTGGAGTTTGGGAACATCTGCCATATATTGTAATGAGAAGCTTCTCATTTATTTCGGGGCCACACGTGATATTTGGCCAACATGCTGACTATTATTTTCTACTGCACACATCTATAAAAAAAACTATTAGCTAAATTAGTCTTATGTGGGGTACGCACTTGAACGACATAACTGCTGACCGACCAATGATTTCCTTAACGATCAAGCACAAAAATATATACCGTATATACTAGAGTATAAGCAGAGTTTTTCAGCACAAAAAATGTGCTGAAAAAGTACCCCCTCGGCTTATACTCGAGTCAAGTGTAGCGCTGACCGGACGGAGTTCGGTCAGCGCTACACACTGCCAAACACACAGCCGCCGGAGCCGGCAGCTGCGTGTTTGGTGTAATCAGCAGCCGCTGAGAGTCTGTCAGACTCTCAGCGGCTGCTGCTGCTCCCACTGTGGGAGCCATCTTCCGGCTCCTGCAGTGGGTGATGGGAGACACGTCGTCATGACGACGTCTCTCCCATGCAAAGCGGCCGGAGGAGCGGACAGCGGCGGGACCAGGAGCGGGAGTTTCAGGTAAGTGTTTTTTTTATTCTTGTCACGTCTCTCTCTACTGGGGGGGGGGGGGGTCTGCAGGGGGAGATTACTACATGGGGGCACTACCAGGGGGCGATTACTACAGGGGGCATTATTGGGGCGATTACTATAGGGGGCACTAAAAGGGGGGATTACCACTGGGGGAACTACCAGGGGGGGATTACTACGGGGGGCATGAAAAGGTGGGATTACCACTGGGGGAACCACCAGGGAGGGATTACTACAGGGGGCACTAAAAGGGGGGATTACCACTTGGGGTACTACCAGGGGGGGATTACTGCTGGAGGCACGGAAGGGGGGGGGATTACCAGGAGGGATTACTACTGGGGGCACAACCAGGGGGAATTACTACTGGGGGCACAACCAGCTGCTGCCATTTCCCACCCTAGGCTTATACTCGAGTCAATAAGTTTTCCCAGTTTTTTGTGGTAAAAGTAGGTACCTCGGCTTATACTCGAGTATATACGGTAGTTCACACACTAAACAACCATCCTGGTTATCCGTACAATATGTCTGTTCAGAGGATTGTGACCAATTGTTTCTCTGAACACACTGTCAGATCGTGATGCACTGTGCCAAATGTCACTGAAGAGGACAATTCCAAAACACCCAGCTGCCGACCTATTGCAGTCATTTGGTTGACTGTACACACTGCACGATATCAACGACATGTTTCAGATATCGCATCTGCTGTGCAGCATAGCTGATGCTATATTTCTGTACTGTACATTGTTTAAATATGAATTGGGTGTACACACTTAAGGATGGTCGCTACGACATATCTTGATTCGCTTCTACATGATATGTTGTCTAGTGCGTACCCAGCATTAGTGAATGATTCAGTTAGCTGCTTTTAGCTGATCAACTTATGTGCATTTTGTGGGCTATTTTAGGCATGCGCGTTCCTGCAACTCTTACTAGTCAGATCGCAGGACCCGTTCTACACATGCGTAGAACGCGTCCTGTACAAGCGCAGACTGCTAACCATCAGAGATGTACGTTCTTCCTCGGATGAACTTACATCTCTGAATCAGGCCCTGTGTGTACTACAGAGAATTTAATGGTTTGATAGGCTGTGAACTTTAATCATAGTCTATGGAAATGATCACAATTTATGCTGGACTAAACAGGAATAAGTTACAATATTGTGGGGATTGACAGTTATAGTGGGGGGCGACCAGCAATAACAGCTGTAGCAGGACATTACATTTGCATGTCATTCTCCTTCAAGAACTTTCTACATGTGATGCATGTCATGAAATAAACCAAAGCCTAGAAAAATCCCAGTAGCCAGTTATTCACAGCAACATAAAAAGGTATTTCTGGCATCTAACATTGGAATACAACTATTCTCTGGCTGCTTATAATGACAAACTGTCTTTTTGTTATACACGTTTATTATCTCCATGCCAATAAATGTTCCCAGTTGCAGAATTGCAAATACATAGTTATAACACTATTACAAACTATAAAAAAGTATTAAGATGAACTGTCAATCTTACAATTTCAAATAAAAGGCTTGAGAGAAGTATTTGGCAGATTATTTCTTAGCATAGATAGTTAATAATCCCACTTATTAGCACTTTTTTTTTTTTTTTTTTTAATACAGAGTAGTTTGTCTACAGTAATTCCCACCGTCCTGAAACTGGAGGTCTGTATTTTCATAGCACAATGAGGAACGGTTCAGCTCTTGGCAAACAATAACACATGCAGTTATAATAAAGTCATTGTTCTGCAATATTCATGGTGCTCAAACCAGCTGCCCCTTGTCCTAACTAAACTGTACTGGAAGCCGTAGTAGCATCTGATTATGGGGTCTATTCGGCAATGGTTTTTTTACATAAAAAATGCAGAAACTACAATTTCCACATTTTTTATGTAGCTCCCCTATTCAGCAATGGGATAATGGAGAAGATAACGCAATTAACTTCTCCATTCCCATATCACAGAGTACCACACTGTAGGGACTAAGCCATTGATTTCTACAGTATTTTAATGCTTTTTGCTATTTAGCAAAGCAAAAAGCGTTAAATTACTCAATAAATCTTTACTTTATATAACGCCATCTCAGAATGACGTTAGATGAAGAAAATACATTAAGTTCACCGAAAACAGCACATAAGTCCCTGCAGCATCCTGTAACACCACCCAGTCTCCGTCCCTACTTTGCGGTGACCGCCGACAGGTAAGTCACTCTAGACCCTGTCAAAGCTGCCTAAATAGATTGTCATTATCTTTATATTAGCCTGTATACATTTATATTTATGTGCTATTATATTTAAAATGTATATATACATTGTAAATATAAAAGCACATAAATATACATGTATACAGGCTAATAGAAAGCCTGTGTACACGTCAATCAATTTGGACAGGCTGTAATTGAACTTACCCCTCCACGGTCACCGCAGACCAGGAACAGAGACTGTTCCCGAGCGCATGACGCTATTGTTTTCAGAAACCGATAACAATTCCTTCTGTAACATGGCATGGACAGCGTGTTACTGCAACCACTGTCCCTGCTCACAATACTTGTAAATAGCTTCCATAAATTTCAATAATTGAAAAACAAAATAAAAAATCATGACAATGTTGCCCAATAATATTCTGGGCAACATAGTCAATATTGCTGAATACACCCCTATATCCAAAAATTGGGATAATAAATGTATCAACCATGTCAGTAATATGAGCTGCTTATAAGGGGGAGAGTGGATGTCTGTGCATGCAAAGGAGCCCCCATGAAAAAGCATAGAACACAATGGGATAGGAAAGGGGGGAGACACTGTGCACCCCTATCAGTAATACGAGATGTGCATAGGAGCCCCTTACACTTATATGTATATGGGGGAGATGCACTGCACACCCTATCAGTAATATAAGGTGTGCAGATGAGCCCCCTGGGACAGAAGCATAGGGTACATAATGTAGAGGCCCTGTGCAACCCTTCAGCAATATGAGGGGTGCATAGGATCCACTGTCACAGAGGCATCATACACACAATGTGGGAGGAGGTGGAGGCACCGTACATCTCAGCAATATGAGGGGTGCATAGGATCCACTGTCACAGAGGCATCATATACACAATGTGGGAGGAGGTGGAGGCACTGTACATCTCAGCAATATGAGGGGTGCAGAGGATCCACTGTCACAGAGGCATCATACACATAATGTGGGAGAAGGTGGAGGCACCGTACATCTCAGCAACATGAGTTGTGTAGATGATCTCTTCAGCGGTATGGGACGCATAATAGATAGGAAACACTATGCACACTCTAAGCGATATGAAGTGTTCCAAGGAGCCCCTGTCACAGAGGGATGGGACACAATAGATGAGGTGCGAGGCATTGTGCGCCTCTCAGCAACATGGGGTGTGTAAAGAATTCAGTCACAGACGTATGGGACAAATAATAGATGGGAGGCACTATGCACCCTCTCAGCTGTATGATGGGTGCAGAGAATCGAACAAAATGAAAGGAGGTTGAGGCACTATGCATCCTCTCATTCCCTGGATACTCACGGAGCTTTTTCCACATAGCATGGTGACAGGCTATGAAGCCCTTCCGTATGGCGGCGCACACCTCCTCCGGGTCCCGGGACATGAACCCCCTCTGCTTCCTGATGAACCCCCACAAGTGGTCCCTGGCGAAATGAGCGGCCTCTCTCCCTCCGTGCCCGTCAAACACGGCAAAGAAGCCCACAGAGTGCCCGCTATTCACACCCGCTCCGCCCGGGGTCCCCCGGCTCTGGGCGGAAATACGAGTGGGGGGCACCTCATCCTCCTCGTCTTCCTCCCAGAGTGATTCGCCCTCGCCGGGCTCCGGTTCAACCAAGATCTGGGTGACATCCTCCATGTACTTCCTGCCGCCTTGATCGGAGGAAACGCTGACCCGCAGGGTAAAGGGACTCTCCATCGCCCCCTCCTTTGTTGTTGTTGCCGTGTCCCGGAGACAGACACAGAGCCGCCACTATATTAGTGCGCTGGAAGGAGGTGACGCGTCTCTCCGTGATCTGCTGCCTCCGCCGCCCGCGCCTCTTCTTATTGTTTATGTTGCTCTCTCCGCTCCGCTCCGAGCTGCTGTCTCCCCGCCGCCGTGACGTCACTGCCCTGTGTGTAGCATCAGCTGTGCCTGTGTGTCGCGCGCAGCCCATGGCCCCACGGCGCACGCGCACCGCCAGTCATTGGGGCGGCGGCAGCTGCTGGTACCATGGCACTAAGCGGGTGAGGGGGGAGAGAGAGATCTATACATCTCGAACTTTCTCGGAAGGCGGCGGCGGCCGTCCATTGTTGAAAGTGCAAAATATATGGCTGTCCTTTCGGGTTTAACGCTCACACACGTTAGCTGTTCTATGTGTGGATATTTATTAAATCGTCAATTCTATTTTTAATCTGTTGTTTTTTTTCCCCCACATAAGACACATTTGTGTGGAAAGCTTATTGAAATCTAATAAGAAAAAAAAATTGCCCGACATATTTGTATTAAGCTGATTATTTGTGTAAAAATAGGGATGTACTAAAAAGGAATGACAGGCTGGTGTGCAGAACGTGGTTGTTACGTCACAGAGGTCCTTTTTGCACATAGGATCTAGCATCAACCGAAAAGGAATGCCAGTCTGGTCTGCAGAAAAGGAATGCCATTGACTATAAAATGTGATGTATTCTTTCTCAGGCTCACGTGTGATGTCATGCTTGGTAGCCACATTTGGATGCAAAATAGGTTTGAAGAAAACAATTATGGCTTTTTGTAGAATGTTTTTTTTCGCTTCCACATTATTATTAAAAATTATTTATAGAGTGCTATTGTTAAGGGGCATATCCATTACACGACTTTATGAACAATCCGACCAAAACCAGGAGGTTTTGGTCGCATTGTTCACAAAGTTGTGTAATGGATAGCCGGCAAGGACCAGCGATGCGCGTGCACGCTGGGTCCTTGCTGACCCGACTGTCTACTGAACATGCCCGTCAACCTGACAACACTCGTCAGGTTCGGCATGTTCATACATAGTAGGTCGGACTCCTGCACTGAATGACGTTCAGTGCGGGCACCGCACCTCGACGACCTGAAGGTCTGAACGCTAGACGTTCAGTCTTTCAGGTCGCCTACTGGATAGACCCCTTTACACATTAATGTACACATGAAAATTTCAGCATGCTGCTGTGCTAAATCTCAACTGTAGTTTCTGCATAATTTTATGTATTGTTCTTATCTACTAATAGCACAATGCAGGAGATTTCACAGAAATCTCTAGCAAAGTGCTAATTAGCACTGCAGATCGCAATTATCAATGGGGACTTCGATCTCAGGAGCTAATTCAGACCCGCTCGCTGCTGCCGATGGTATGCAGTGTGTATGCATTGTGCGCCTACCTTAGCGAAAGATCACAATGCGTTCACTCGCTGCACATAGACAGTTCAGCACAGTGAGTGACGGGAAGCCGTTTGTAGGTGGTAACGGGCTGGCAATTAAAAAACGGGGGAGTGGAGGTGCAAACGCAGGCGTGCCTGAGCATCTCAAAGGCTTTTTAGAGGTGTTCATAATTAAAAGACAGCATCATAGTACACGTCACCTGGCTAGTTTTTACACTGAAGTGCTCGCAGTGCTTGTGGCAGGGTATGGTCAACCTCAAGCGCTGCAATAGCTTCCGATGTACGGATGGTTGCATACACTTCCTGGATATGACGTGCACAAGTGGGCGTCTTAAGACAGGCTGGTGGGTGTCCGCATACACTATGTGATCGCTCTCTAAGAAATACTAGGCGTGCTAATGCATTGCTGTGTGATTGCACTGCCTACGCAATTTGCATACACATCGTGCGAGCGATCGCATCTAGCGAACAGCTCTGGATCAGCTCCTCAGCCCTATGTACAAATCTCCAAAAAACTAAGCACCGGTAGATAACACCATCTTCAGATGGTGTAAAATACTGTAAGCCTATGGGGGCTCCCAGTGCAGGAGAGAGATCTTTCGATCTCTCCCCCGCAGTCCCTGGCCGGCTCCGGAAGCTGACACTGAGCGCATGCGCAGTGTCAGCTTCCCTTGGGGAAGTCTTTCACTTCTGTGAAAGACTTCTCCTAAATGCTGGGGATATAACTCACAGGGACAGCGGTTACCGCAACTGCTTTCCCTGTGAGTTCCCCGTAGTACATAGCCAATATATTTTTATTAAAAATGAAAATATCCCCGGCAATTTAGGTACATAATAATTGCGGTAGTACTGTAATTATTAGTACATAGATCCTGTCTTCGGGTACATACTGCACGCGATATGTACCAAGAATATCGCAAAGGACAGCTCTCTCGATAAGAGCTGTCCTTGCGATGGCTCCGGACAGAGGGACTTCCAGGTTTAACACCCAGAAGTCCCTCTGGCGTTCTTCTGTACATGCGCAGAAGGACTCGGGGTGGTGATGGGAGAGATCTGATCGGATCCCACCCAAGGGGGAGCATCCCAATAAGCCCATAGGCTTCTATTGGGTAACGCCACCTGAAGTACATATTGGGAATGCGGTAAAACCCCCAAAACTGCATTTTCGGGGGTGTTTTACTGCATTTTCACCTTTGGTACATCCCGCGCATGTAGTGAAATAAAGGAAAACTATAAGCCAAGTCATTGTAGCATGGTTTCCAGCTGTCTGTAAAGTACTAACAGTATATTGATGACAAAAAAAATCGATCTCTTACTGATACTACTAAACATATTAAAGGTCATGCTAGTGGTATGGTAACTTTTATTTATATAGTACTAACATACACCCATCAGCCATAGTATTAAAACCACCTGCTTAATATTTTGTGAGTCCCCCTCGTTCTGCCATAACAGCTCTGACCCGTCGAAGCATGGACTCCACTTGAAAAAGGTCACAGGGGTGACCAGAGGTAAAGGTGTAATCAGTACACCAGCAATTTCATCTATTTTATATTCAAGGACTTTTATACGCACAGAAGCTCGTTACAATATGTGTGTTCCCAGCATCTAAGCACCGAGTCTCATACCTATATACTATACTGGAGGCATTTCCACAAATTTATAATAAGTCAAATAACCTTTAATAAGATTGTTCTCCTATTTGTACAATACAAGTGAGTTTCATCTGCACAAATGCAACTATTGGAACAGAAGGTTGGACTTTGGACATTTACTAACATACTCAAGCTATTCTGCTAAATTACGGTCACTTTCTTTTTTCTTTTTCACTGTTTCAATTCAATGTTGCCAAGTTTGCGTAATAGTAATGTACTAATGTGCGAATGTAACTCAGTGCTGCTATTCTTTTAAAAGTTGGTATTGACTTGATTTTATGGGATATGTATTATTGAATAAATAATTTTTATGAATATACCAATCATACCAGCGTAGAATTATATTTCTATGGTCTAGTGTTCGTATGAGGTGGGCAATTACCTCTTAATTATTCTTCAGCAGGTGTGGTTGTAATTTAGCTTAGGCGTGGAGCAAGCGCTGAGAACAATTATCCTTGACCAATATATTAACAGCAGATCCTATAAGTCCTGTAGGTGAGGCCTCCATGGCTTAGATTTGTTTTTCTAGCACATACCATGGATGCTCGATCAGATTGATATCTTTGGAATTTGGAGGCCAAGTTAACACCGTGAACTCTTTGTCATGTTCTTCAAACCATTCCTGAACAATTTTTGCACTGTGACAGGGCGCATTCTCCTTCTGAAAGAGGCCATTTCCATCAGGGAATACTATTGCCATGAAGGGGTATAATTGGTCAGCAACAATGTTTAGGTAGGTGGTACGTGTCAAAGTAACATACACATGAATGCCAGGACACAAGGTTTCCAAGCAGAACTTTGCCCAAAGCAAGCCAGCTTGTTCTCCTCATAGTGCATTCTGATGCCATTTCATACCCAGGTAAACGACGCACATCTACTTGATGTAAAAGAAAATGTGATTCATCAGGCCAGGCCACCTTCTTCCATTGCTCCATAGTCCAGTTCTGACACTTGTGCCCATTGTAAGCACTTTCAGCAGTGTACATAGGGCTGTGGGCCTGATTCTGTACCACTCAGACAGCTTTGCAATTGCGATCCTTTGCAGATATGGTAATGCACAGGAGGTATCACGTCCCCTGTGCATTACTTAACCGAGCTGCATTGTTCAATGCAGCATCGGGTAATCTGTGTACCATCGGCCCGCTGCGGTGCCCGATAGGGTCCCGCAGCCGGCCACCACAGTTTAGAGGAGGAGGCCAGGAAATATCTGTCACCCAACGGAGATCCTGGCCTCTTCTCTGCCCCCAATGGCAGCAAATGCCTCCGTTTCGGGTAATGGAGTCTGTCTCTGCCCCCTCCCCACCCCCAAATGGCAGCAGACTGTCAATTTTACCTCTTTTCCACCAAAAACCTGGGTCCGACTCGGGTTTTCAGATATGGTTCCAGCCCAGGTCAGACACCATTTACACAGAACCATTGATCTAAGTTATTCTCAGGTCATCCCCGTTCACACTGAACCTGGGTCTGCCCTGCTAAACTTGTGAGCTCATAAAAAGTGGGAGGTGACTGCTCCACAACCACCAATCAGTTAATTTTAGGCATGACTCAGGTCGGATAACCCAGGTTGCGCTCTTTACACTGCACCATTACCCAGGTCCATCCTGAGTCTAACCCTGGTAGATAGCTGGGTTGGATTGCCAGCTCACTTGACCCGGGTTATGTTTCAGGGACCCTTTAACACTGAGCTGTGACCCAGGTAGACCCAGCAAAATCCCAGGTTTTTGCTCTGGTGTTAAAGGGGCATCACTGACAGTCTTCTGCCAGTTGCATGCGTACTCGCAGACCCGTTCTGCACATGCACAGATTCCCAAATATCGGGAATCTGCGTTCAGCAGTGCACTGGCGTGCACTGCTGAATCAGACCCTGTGTATTCTGACACCTTTCTATCATAGCCAGGATTAACTTTTTCTGCAATTTGTGCTCTAGTAGCACTTCTGTTGGAGAGGATCAGACTGGCTAGCCTTCACTCCCCAAGCGTATCAATGAGCCTTGGGTGCAGATGACCCTGTCGCTGGTTGTCCTTCCTTGGACCACTTTTAGTAACCACTGCATAATGGGAACACACCACAAGACCTGCGGTTTTGAAGATGCTCTGATCCAGTTATTAAGCCATCACAATTTGGCCCTTGTCAAAGTTGTTCAGATCCTTACATTTGCTCTATCACTTGCTGCCTATACAGTCAGGTGCATAAATATTGGGACATTGACAGAATTTTCATATGTTGACCTCTATTCACCACCACAATGACTTTGAAATGAAACAAACAAGATGTGCTTTAACTGCAGACTTTCAGATTTAATTTGAGGGTAATTACATCCAAATCAGGTGAACGGTGTAGGAATTACAACGGTTTCTATATGTGCCTCCCACTTTTCAAGGGGCCAAAAGTAATGGGACAAACTAAACAATCCTAAATCTAACTTTCACTTTTTAATACTTTGTTGCAAATCCTTTGCAGGCAATTACAGCCTGAAGTCTGGAACGCATAGACATCACCAGACACTGGGTTTCATCCCTGGTGATGCTCTGCCAGGCCTCTACTGCAAATATCTTCAGTTCCTGCTTGTTCTTGGGGCATTTTTCCTTCAGTTTTGTCTTCATCAAGTGAAATGCATGCTCAATCGGATTGAGGTCAGGGGATTGATTTGGCCATTGCATAACATTCCACTTTTTAGCCTTAAAAAACTCTTTGGTTGCTTTTGCAGTATGCTTCGGGTCATTGTCCATCTGCACTGTAAAGCGCCGTCCAATGAGTTCTGAAGCATTTGACTGAATATGAGCATATAATATTGCCCGAAACACTTCAGAATTCATTCTGCTGCTTTTGTCAGCAGTCACATCATCAATAAATACAAGGGAATCAGTTCCATTGGCAACCATACATGCCCACGCCATGACACTACCACCACCATGCTTCACTGATGAGGTGGTATTTTTTGGATCATGAGCAGTTCCTTTCCTTCTCCATACTCTTCTCTTCCCATCACTCTGGTACAAGTTGATCTTTGTCTCATCTGTCCATAGGATGTTGTTCCAGAACTGTAATGGCTTTTTTAGATGTTGTTTGGCAAACTCTAATCTGGTCTTCCTGTTTTTGTGGCTCACCAATGGTTTACATCTTGTGGTGAACCCTCTATATTCACTCTTGTGAAGTCTTCTCTTGATTGTTGACTTTGACACATATACACCTACCTCCTGGAGAGTGTTCTTGATTTGGCCAACTGTTGTGAAGGGGTTTTTCTTCAGGGAAATAATTCTTCTGTCATCTACCATAGTTGTTTTCCGTGGTCTTCCGGGTCTTTTGTTGTTGCTGAGCTCTCCGGTGCATTCTTTCTTTTTAAGAATGTTCCAAACAGTTGATTTGGCCACACCTAATGTTTTTGCTATCTCTCTGATGGGTTTGTTTTGATTTTTCAGCCTAATGATGGCTTGCTTCACTGATAGTGAAAGCTCTTTGGATATCATATTGAGAGTCGACAGCAACTGATTCCAAATGCAAATGTCACACCTAGAATCAACTCCAGACCTTTTACCTGCTTAATTGATAATGAAATAACGAGGGAATAGCCCACACCTGTCCATGAAATAGCTTTTGAGTTGATAGTCCCATTACTGTTAGCCCCTTAAAAAGTGGGAGGCACATATAGAAATCGTTGTAATTCCTACATCGTTGACCTGATTTGGATGTAATTACCCTCAAATTAAATCTGAAAGTCTGCAGTTAAAGCACATCTTGTTTGTTTCATTTCAAAGCCATTGTGGTGGTGAATAGAGGCCAAAATATTAAAATTCTGTCAATGTCCCAATATTTATGCACCTGACTGTATATTCCACTTCTTGAAAGGTGCCATTGTAATGAGATAATCAAAGTTATTTGCTTCACTTTGTCAGTGGTTTTAATGTTATGGCTGACTGTTGTATATATAATTCAATAGACTGATTTATTCTTTCAGTTTGTCTATTAGTTGAGGATGATCAGCAGTTTAAACAGATAGGGCCTGATTCGGTAAGGATTGCTATTGTGTATGCGGCTGCGAATTTGCACGGAACGCAGCTGCGACTGTATGCTAATGCCTGCCATAGCTCATCCAGCATAGAGATGCCCACTGTTGCTTTCTCACATCCATACTACCTCGCACTCCGTATGCATCGTTACCATCGACGCACATCGGCCCGTCATGCAACATCAGGTCTGACCAGCCGCAGAAACTGCAAGTCTCGTCGCACACAGTGAGTACTCAAGCTGTGTATGCAATCATAGTGGCTAATTTATGCACGCTCAGGAAATGGCGTTCAAATGGACAGACACACCTGCGTTTTTCCAGCCACTCCCCCGTCACCAGCCTGTCACTCACTCTGTGATGGATACCTCAGTGCGTCCGTAATCACAGTGCGATCACAGCGCACGCACAGTGTGGTGCATACGCAGTGTTAAACAATCAATCGATCTGCATACGTAATTGCAATTGGGTACGCTGCTGAATAAGGCCCATAATTCCATGTCCAACAATCTACAAAAAGATCTTCAGAACCAGGTCACAAATCACATTCCTCTATCCAAAACAATATTACAGGGAATTTCATGCAATCTGAAAATGTATTGAATGAAGATGGGATCCTGATGTTTTGCTGAAAGTGACTTAGGAAGTGGAATAAAATTAGCCATTTTACTGAAACGGTCAACTACCACCTTTACACATGGTAGCTTGATGAAGTGCATGGATATATGAGTCCATTGGGTACTTGGTTTAGGCACAGAAACCAATTCTCTCATGGGTACCTCACTAGGGGGTAAATGTACTAACCGTCGGTTTTGAGCCTATTTGAAAACGTATCAACGTCAGATTGCAGTCTAAAAAAACAGCATTTACTATGCCTCGGTTTTGACTGCTATTTGGTATCTGATGTTATCCATCGGATTTCAAACCCCTATACCACAGCAGATCCGACTGCAGTCCTGCCGCAATCTGCAGGCTTCGTTATCTTAAAAGGTAAATAAAGCGTTATAAAAAAACAATAACTTGGGGTCCCCCCTAATAACCAGGGTTCCCACTATTTTCCTATAACCAGTAGCAGGTTGAACCAAGCGAGAGGATAATGCTACAACAGGGAGCCACACAGCATGGGTCCCCCTGCCTTAACATTAACTAGACCCAAAATGGTCAGCCCAGTGCTCGAGGACCTTGGAAAGCAGGGACCTCAAAAATAAGATGGGGTTTACCCTCCTAAGGAACAACCAGCCTTGGGCTGGTGGCAGTGGGTGCAGAGTTAATAGTTAAATAGTATATAATAATATTGTTAATTACAGGTGGACTGCAAGCCCCAGCAAGCCAACCCCGGCATGAACAACAAGTGCCAGCATGCCTGGACATTAAGGGCCCTCAGGAAGGTCTATTGTTTGGGTGGGTTTGCCACCAATTTATGGTCGGGTTTTGGTTGGTCTTAACACCCACCATTATACCCCTTTCAGACATAATCAAAAATCTGGGAATCCTACTTATGGGTCCTGCTTATGTCTGAAAGGAACTGACCGGGTTGACCGTCCTGTGTCCGCGCCCCTTCAATCAACCAAGGTTATTCCCAGGACTTGCAACCTGTGTCAGTGCCCGGCTTATGTCTGAAAGGCATGACCCGAGTCTTGAGGAATTGGGTCATGCCTAAAAGGACTTGATTGGTGTGCACAGTAGCGATTGGAGATAACATACTCTCCAAACATTCACTGTTAGACGGAAGATCCAGTCACTGGAAGACCCGGGTCCGGTTTGAAGGGTACCGACCCGGGAATAACCTGGGTCCATCACCCAGGTGTGAAAGGAGATACTGAAACCCCAGCTTCAACCCGTCTTTAATGTTAAGGGTGCGAGCCGGGGTTTATGTCTGAAAGGAGTATAAGTAAATCTGAGGGTCCTAATCTGGTCTATGATAAATAATCGTTTGTGGGTCAGATGTTCTAAAGTGCTCTAAAGTTGGTATTTTTGGTCAGTTTTGCCCAAAAACTCAAAACTGTGTTTTAGTAAATATACCCCTAGATATCTTAATTTTGCAGCCTGTTTCACAAGTCTTTATGAAGTAATCACAAATGCATTCACATAAACAAATCAAACACTGGGCCAAATTCATAGATGTACGGATGTTCTGATGTTCAGGTACATCTCCGATTGTTTAAGATCTACACATGCGCAGAAGCCGTGCTTTGCATGTATAGATCTTGTCCTGTGATGTCACTTGCAGTGTCATGGACGCCGCAGCCTGATTGACTGGCTGCAGGCGTTCTGGGTGGAGTCGGGGACTGTTTCCCAAAACGGAGGCGTGCCGGCTCAGTTTTGTGGGATTGCCGAGGAATGCGTTTCCCAACACAGATTTACCGGCCTCAGCAGCGGAGATGAGGCGGCCATTCAGAGTAGCCTATGACCGATGCTGCTATCGATGGTCGTGATGTAGATCCAATGCTGTGTATTCAGACGCAGCCCTAAAATCTGAGATGCTGGCAGTAGATCCCTTTTTATACTTGATGCCTCCTGTGGGATGCGCATAATTTCGCACAGCCATTGCGTACAAAAAACGCAGTGGCTGTGCGATTGGTGTCCTTCTCTGAATCAGGCCCACTGTTCTTGTTCTATTAACTACTGTAATATATGTGCAAAAACTAAAGAAACGCATACTTTAGGGCAGTGTTTCCCAATCTCGGTCCTCAAGGCACACTAACAGTACAGGTTTTAGTTACTGTATTGTCGAAGCCGGATAATTGGCTGAGACTGAATCTGTTAAAACTAAAATCTGCACGACGCCATTTTTGTGAATGGCCACAAGACGCCAATTTGCGACTGGCCGCCCAGCCCCATTTTAGCGAATCTCACACATTATAAGTACATACGGCGATGCTATTATTTAGCGTCATGCGATTCCCACACAATAGAACAATGTTAAAAGTTCCCAGTATATAAATGCATACATTGATATAAACATATAATATGATCAACCCTGCAAAACATGTACCACGGTGTACTTCACAAACACGTAGACACACAACGCTAATTAGCGTCTTTGCTTAATATCCCAATACTTACACTCTGCACACTTACATAAAAAGGTTCCCTAGCATTAAGGTTAATATTTAAGGTTTTATTCATTATCAGTAATGTTGTGAAATACATGTTATTTGCTATCTAAGGTTTAGTGCATGATAAGCAGAGCGTGTTTCGTGTCATTCTAAACCACTGTGTCTTTGCAGATTTCCAGTTCCATCGGTGAAGAAATCGCAACATGTGTCTGCACATTATGGATCATAGAGAGTTAGGCATTAAAATGTACTCTGTAAGGCACCCAGTTTAGATTTGTTATCCAGCGGGAAAATGGACACAAAGAGCTGTTGGAGGCTGGACTGTGACCATATGAACTGACCTATGAACTGTACTGTAACAGAAGAACTAGGAAGAAGAACCAATGGAATCATGCCAACCTGTTCTATTGTATTGCCTATCTCTGTAAGGGTATATATGCAGGCTCTCTGAAACTAGATGCCAGTCATCCTTTCTTTGCTGTAGACGGAGGTTTCATCTTTGATGCCGGGATCTGGATCCAGAGGGCATGCATATGTAACGACTGTACCTTGTGACTGTATAATTTGTTTGCGCTAATTGTATTTAGATCACAGCGTGTAACTATCTGCTTTTATGGTGAATAATAACTTTTTGTGCTTTGGAGCCACAATCAAAGTCTGAAAGCAATTTCTTGTGCGACTCATAACGCTAAATAGCGACATTTTTAGAGTGTATAGATAGGTAGGAATCGATAGTATATCCATGCTTCAGCACAGATGGTTAAATCAAAGTAACTGAGGTACAATTTAAGACACCTGGGCTCAAGTATGGCTATCCTTAAAACCTGGACTGTTAGTGTGCCTTGAAGATCATGGTTGGGAACCCCTGCTTTAGGGTTACAAAATCAATATTTTCGCAGTGTTTTACTGTTATAGTCACAGCTCCACAAAGAAAATCAGTAATAAGCACCACATGACAAAGGGCCTAATTCAAAGATGTACGCAATGCTGATATTTACGCAGTTGAGTAATTATCGGTAAACTGCACGTGCGCCAATGTACATTACTGTAGTCAATTGCCACAATTTTTTACTTGCAGTGTGATTGACAGTCAGAGAGCATTTGTGGGAGGTAACAGGGAGTGGCAGCAAAGAGCGAAGATGTGTCGAGACCATTTCGGGGCATGTCACAGCCTGTGATCACGTACGCCGTGAAGGCGGCTCTGGCGTCTCAGTTCCTCCGGGCCATCCTGTGTAACCATAGGATTACTCAGAACTGTGATAATCGAGTGGTCTATGACCAATGCTGCATCATTGTACGCTGTGCTGCATCTTTGGATCTGCAAAGCCACAGGTGAGTGTCTCAATATGATCGGTGTCTACGACATTTGCATATTTTCGCACAGCAGCTGCGAACGGGATCACAGCTGTGATGGCATTAGCGGACAACTCTGAATCAAGCCCAGAGTGCTCAGTAGGAAGTATTGTTGCTGGTAAATGTAAATAAAGCATGTGTTTCTGTGCTGCTGTCACAGGTGTCACATAAATTAATGAATCCCATATTAACAAGGTGTTTTTTCTCACAAGCAGTGTCACTCCCATCTACTAGCTATGGTGCACAGGAGGAAAAGGCTGGAACGGTGCACAACAGATATCTGCCATCTTCTGTGAGTGCTGCCCTGGAGGAAGCAGTTCTTTTATGGTGTCTATATGCCCTTCACCAAATGGTCCCTGATGTCATCAGTTACTATCCACGTGGACATAGAGTGGTAATAGTAACCAGTGGTGAGCGAAGCAAGCTACTGTGCCGAAAGCATGGAGAGTGAAGCAAGCCCGCGAGGCTACAATTTTCTACTATTGGTGGCCACATACTACAGTTGAGACAACATAACAGCGCTGTCAGGTCATGGAACCGCATTTCCGCCCTCACTCCACATCACATCCGGGTCCTGTAGCTGAAGGGGAAATAGAATCAATCGTTCTTTTATTGGTTTAACACATTTTTACAGTAACACATTTTTTTTTCTTTTTGTTATGTTCCAATACTAGTTTCTTACATTAAGGCATGTTTTATCACAATTTTATCAACAATATTTGCTTAAATGTTTACCATTAATTCCATTAAAAAATGAGCATGTTAGATAATGAATCACAGTACCAGAATCAGAGATGGACACAGTTCCGACATTTTCGCCGAAGGCCAATGTTTTTTCTACTGCGCATGTGTAATGCTGGTCTTGTGATGGCGGTCGTAGAGAGGATTTATTTGTAAAGTGATTGACAGTCAGGGACCATTTGTGGGCGGTAACGGGAGGGTGGCGAATCATGCTCAGTTGTGTTGAGACCATTTTGGGTGCATATCCCATACACAATTGTTAAGTCACTAGCGTCTTAGTTCTGTCGGCCATTCTACACGACCATAGGGTTACTCAGAACTTCAATAATTGACTGATCTGCGTCCAATGCTACGTCTTTGGGTCTGATTCAGAGATGGATGCAGTGTGGATCGGTGCTGCAACTTCGGATGCAAGTATCTGTGAATATAAGTGGTGTCTTTAGTAAACAGATGCCCACTGCTGGCTTCCTCAGATCCGCTGGCTGCGTACAAAGACGCAGCATCAGGTTACTCAGGATGTCCGGCAAAACCACGCTACCAGGGCAAGTGAAACTGGCTTTGGCAACTACTGGCTTTGGCACGACCAGAAAACTGGACTGTCACTCATCCGTCGCCTGCGCCCAACATCGCAGGACCAGATCTGCACATGCGCAGATAAAAATAATATCAGATTTGCAAGAACATCAAACTACTGGCGATTGCAGAGTATCAGCGTACTGAAATAGAAGTTTTGTTTTGCTTGTTTGGACATTCTTGCATGTGTTGTAATTCTGTTGGGCCAATTATGCCTTTCCAGGTTACACCTGTGCTGACATGAATCACAACTAGACAGGACACCTGCTGTGCCTAACACAAAACAGTGTGTCATTACATGATTTACACAACAAGGGCAAGTATGCTTGTGAATTAGTTGTTATTCAGACTCTGCTTAACCCCCCCATCCACTCTATATACTGCGTCTTGCCTGAAGTTAACAAAATCCCTGCCTGCTCACTGTCTATTACATAATCTAATGGGACAGGTTGGTTTAATGCCAAATTATGTAGTAGACAGCAGAACATCACAATATCTGAGACTTTGCCCAAGTTATATAATAGCACACACCAGACTTATTAAGGCACATGAACCTAGATTTTAATAGTATTGGTTTCATGGGCCTCATATTTATGGTCAGCAGTAGTCTGCGGCAGCACCAGAGGTGTAAGTAGTAAGGAGAAAGGTCTCTTTACCCCTGTAATGGTCAAACAAGAATTCCAGGATGTTCCAGAACTGATAGTAAAAGTTTAGTTATCCAATAAAACAACCATTTTCATAGGCTATTAAAGGGTGCAGGAGCTAACATAAGATGCGGACAATCTAGTTGCCTTGACATCCAATCCCGGAGATGTTATAACTACACCTCTAGTCGGTAAGTAGCAGGGCCAGATTAAGGCTTCTAGGGGCCCTAGGCAAATAAGTTTTGTGTCCCCCTCCAATAAAATTGATACCCCTCCCTTAACCAGACCCCTATCCCGTACTTGCCTCCCTTGGCAGCTCAGGCTCCATCTGAAATCTTCCAGTTCTTCTGTGTTCTGCTCCCGGGTGAGTCCTCTCATCAGTGTTGTGGACGTGACGTGATGAGGTGACTTGGGAGCCACTCTGTGCTGTATGTACTCACTAACAGAGCTCCTGTTTTCAGCTATTACAGGATCAGACTGACCATGTGTGAGGGGCCCATCTGTGTGTGGGGGCAACGGGACGACCGCCCCTGTCGCCCCCTCCCCTTAATCTGGCACTAGTAAGTAGCAACATTAAAAGAAATTATTCTGCCATGATGTTTACATTTTTGTAATTTGATAAGGCTCAGCTGAGGTTTCCTAATGCCCAAAAGGATCTTGCAAAAAAGAGAATCTATATAAGAAGTATATTTATTGGACAAAAGGAATGTCAATTCTGAAGAGGATAAAGGTTTTTAGGGAAAATCGACATTTTGAGAAGATTGACCGAGTCCAAATAAGAAAGGTGCAGACATTTCCACCTCTGTAATTTAGCATCAGTTTTAGAGATCAACTTAGTACAAATAAGACAGGGAAACACAAACAGCGGCAATAGGGACACAGCAAGGGTAAGGTGAGCACAATAGAAATAGAGGCGTGGTACATGATGAGGATATCGCCTTCCGATGCATCCTGAAGCTCTGAGATAAGGTAGAAAAAAGAGTGTTGAACTGCAGAATGAAAGACATGAACGAGCTGAGGGATTGAGAAGTTGACATGAACCAGTAAGACCATGAGAAATAGGCCTGCGATCAGGTAGGCTGGAGCAGAGCGAACCCGGAGTCCTATCAAGGAGAGGGTTATCAACCACATTGAGATTGCCACCCAAAATCAGATTAGTGTAATTAAATTGTAGAAGCACCTGGGAGATGTCATGGAAATAAATAGGGAGGAGGACTATTGGGCATCGGGGGCATAAATATTCAACAGTGTATAGGATATATTATGAATTTGTAGCTCTAAAACCACATAGCAGCCCTCAGGATCTTAAAACGTCTGTAAGATAGAGTAACTTAAATGTTTAGCAAGATGGCAACACCCCTAGACTTCATAATATGTGGAGCAGAAATACAATTGCCTACCAAATTGCTACGGAAGTCAACACCCTTCTTCCAAGCATCTCCTGAAAGTAAATAATGTCAGATTTTAACCTCTTAAGGTGACCAACAACTTTCTTGCATTTAATGGGTGTATTAAGGCATCCCATGTTCCAAGAAACCAAAGTTAAAGAAGCAGGAGGAGTAAAGTCAGAGGGAGAGAATAAAAGTGACATGGCTAATCGACCCCTGCAGGGGGGAAAGAAACAGACCAAGTGAGACAATTAATGGGGAATATGTATCAAGCAGTGAAAAGTGTGGAAGAGTGGACCAGTGGAGAAGTTGCCCATAGCAACCAATCAGCTTTGAAGTAGCATTTATCAAGTACAGTCTATAAAACAATAGGTAGGAGCTGATTGGTTACTATGGGCAACTTCTCCACTGGACCACTTCTCCACGCTTTTCACTGCTTGATATATAAACTCCGATATTCACAACCATCCTCCTCCCTCCCATCTAACAAGCAGAGAGAGATAGAAAAGGTATCCGAGATGACTAGTAACAAAAGTACTACATACAAATGTAGAACAAACAGCAATGCAGGAGAAAGAAAAAAAAACATTTAAACAGTTTCTAATATTTTCAAATCAAAATTGTAAGTGATTGGGCTTCAAATGAGAATACAGAGCACAACAGACAATCTGACAGGAACAAGAAAGAACCAACAAACATCAAATTAAGTAAAGATAATTTGCTGGAATTTTAGTTAGAGCAGCATCGTAGAAGGCTGGAATGTTCTGAAAACATTAAGCAATTCACAGCAATAAAATTGCTGTGATCTCCATAGTCTTTGCCAATGTTACTGGAGCTGGGAGTGAATCTGTGGGAGATGGCTGAATTTGTGAGGGGAATGGAATTTGCAGGGGACAATAGTGGGCTGGTGTGGGGGAGTGCCTGCTGTACCTGTTTGTGACCTTCTGGACAGACATGTTTTTTTTTTTTGTGTTGGGTATTTGTGTTTGCATCTGAGAATCAGAAGCGAACAATGGGGTCAATCTAATTAGGTGCAAATTGCGAGGTGCGAGTTGCTATTTTCTCTTTGAATTCGCATAGCAAATTAATTTTGCAATCCAATTAGCAACTCGCACTGAACCAGTCAGACTGAATTCACATATATTTCCATTCGCAACTCCCTGAGGGTGAAAGATGGGGAAAAAAAATCTTTATTTTAAGGTTAATATGTCAGGAAACGTGCTAAACCCCTAATGACTAATTAGGCATTTGGATGTTATCAATTCATGTCATTTTTTGGGGGTAAAAAAAAATGTCCTCAAACTACCCCAAAATAAACTTTTTCATTAGTTTAGGCACCCCAAATGTAATTACAAAATGTTCTTAATTGAAAAATATATATATTTTTTATTTATATATTTTTTAACATTTTTCAAGGTGCCCTCAAAGTACCCCAAAATCACTTTTTTTTTTTTCATTTTTCATTTAATTCGTTTGGGATGAACCATTTGACACCATTTAAAAACCTGTAGTACCTTCCTAATGCTCACAAACAGCCTTCTCTATGGTCCTGCTAACTAAATTATCAATTTTGGGGGGTCCGGGATGGTCTCCCCACTATTTTATGCACTTCTCTCACATAACATTTGGCAGTCAATTTGCACCCCTCCGCTGCGAGTACCGCGAATAGACATTTTTTATTGGATTGGACAGTTCTCGGGAGTGCGCACTGGTGCGAAGTCTGCGAGTTTCAAGAAACAAAATTGCTACTCGCAATTCACACATAATTGGATTGACCTCAAAGAATATAAGAATAGGTTATCAACAGCTAGAGTAGCACACTTTAGGGGCCGGATTCAGCAGTTATCACAGTTTATTATGCACGCAATCGGTCGATTGTTGCTTTCTGCGCATGCGTATGCATCACAGTGTGCATCCGCGAACACTCCACTGCAAACAGAATTGCGATCGCAGTGACTTTGCAGACCCACTGCAGAGTGATTAACAGGAAGTACCGTTTGGGAGTGATGGCGGGGGTGGTTGAACGCTGTTGCAGGGACTTGCATAAATTATCCACTGCAATGCCATACGCAACTTGGGCTCTCACTGCGTGTGATCAGGTTAGCAATTTCTGAGTAAGGTTAGGCCTTGCGCAAGAGGCTCCGATTGTACTCGATGTTACGATGGTTTCCCATCCTTGCTAAGTATTACGGATGTGCGTAAGGTAAAGGGGGCATCCTTATGCTGTGTATGGCATAGCGATCGCAGACATTAGCATACCTTCGCAGTGAGAATGCATGCGTAATCGCTATTGCGATCGCAGTTGAGATCCTTACTGAATCGGGCCCTAGGTCATTACATGAAAAAATAAATGACATGACTTCTCTAAGGGTATATTAAGATTACATGTTAGATCTGTATAAGAGTCACTTACAAGGACGAAGACAGAATTGATGCCCTTTCTTACAGTAGTTGTCACTGTTGGAAAGAAATGGATACTTCGTAACTGGACAGTTTCTACAGCACCCTCCCTTCTGGCAGTTAAAATACCCTGCTACAGCTCCTTTATTTTGATAGGCGGGCAACTATTCCTGTTATTGAAAGATGAGTGACCAAGTTTCATGCCAAGTGGGGGGTATACTGACTCCTTGGATCTTGATGTTTGGACACATATATTGAAACTGTTTGAGACTACAACTTGGTTCTTATAGCGTAGTCTAGAATAATCTATGTGTATCTTTCACACTATATACTTGCATATGTCACACTTGTCATATACTACTCTTTTTCTTTACTGGAAATGCGGTTTTCCTCCACTGCAATAAAGGTCAGGGGGAAAGGAAGAGACCAGCTACACCTGGGCCTGGGGGGTTTTCTGTTATCTTTTTATTTTCCTACTCTTTTAGTAGTTTGATGTTTTCTTTTAGTCTATTAAATTGTATTTTATTTTATTTTTAATGTGAATTGTATATGCGCTTACCTTATTAATTCTTGTACTACAATCTGCTCCTTTGGTGAGCACAATAGTTGGATGTTTTGTGACTAGATACTATGTTACTCATGCAATTACTGATACTGATGTGTTTTCTTGTATATGTACCTCCCCTTTTTCTCAATAAAAATGTTTATGTTTATATTAATGCTGAGATTCCTCAGCATTAAATGTGTAAATAGAGAATTACACTAATAACACAATATGATATACAATAAGATCAAAATGATACAACAGCCAAAGGGCTGTAGTGTTGGACAATATCAATATTGGAAACATTACAGAATCTGAGTATGTTATTACTATTTGTACACAGAAGATAGAGTGAGGATATACCTCTGGTGACCAGCAGGTGGGAGAGTTACATTAAAAAACAAAAACAAAAAAAACAACAATTTATTTATCCCAAAATAAATAAAGCCAGCAGCCAAAAAATATTAGAACAACTCTTACAATAGCTACCAGTTAGGCAAAGGTATAGTGTTATAAGAAAACTGTTTATACCACTATTAATGATCCAGAGTAGTGTGAGAAGCAAATACTATATTCGTTTATATACACAGGGGTTGATTCTGTGTTGGAAGCAAACAAAAAAAAGCAAGTAACTTGTATCTATTCTAGAACAAACCATGTTACAATGCAAAGGGTGCAAATACATTAAAATATTTTGCAATGCAGAGTAAATACTGGCTGCTTTTACATGTAGCCCACAAATGCTGGACATCCTTATTTTTACATTGCAATTTAGGTTTGAGTT
Source organism: Taudactylus pleione (assembly GCA_031769625.1). NCBI lineage: Eukaryota > Metazoa > Chordata > Amphibia > Anura > Myobatrachidae > Taudactylus > Taudactylus pleione. Next base: position 4,364,584 of record JAUIMM010000396.1, read on the forward strand.
TGGACAGACCTCTCTGAAATATAAATCTCTCTGAACATTATAAATCTGCCCTGCCTGCTGTGCAACATGGTTTTACCCAGGTGCAAAGTTACATTCTTTACTTAATGCAGTACATTTTGCTAAGGACCAGTCAATAACAAGATATTTTTCTCAAGCTACAAATATCTGAAGATTAAGGCTGGGTACACACGTAAAGATTTTCTGTCCAACCATCCAACTAGTTGATTGGTTGGAATGAAAATCTGGTAAGGTATGAAAGCAAATGACAATCAGCAATTTGCTCCCAAACACTGGAAAATGGACAAAAACTGTTGTTTGAACAAATTGTTTAGATCAAACATTTAACAAACTTGTCTGAACGTCCATTTCCGTCTGTTTTCTGGCATTTAGGAGCAAATTGCTGATCATCAGTTACTCCCATATGTTACCACATTTTTATTCCAACCAATCAGCTAGTTGGATGGTTGGACCGAAAATCTTTACGTGTGTATGCACCTATAGGCATACTGTATGTGGTAAAATCAATCAACGAAAAACAGATGTGGGTAAATAAAATAGCCTGCGAGATGCAGGCATCAGTAAGTTCACGGGGAGTCTGGCCTATATTTTAAAGGGGCAATCATTTAAAAATGGAAGACTAGGTTGTTTTTGCTTTTAGAATTGCACCTTTGAAACATCAGACACTCTAGCGGGAATTTGCCGATGTAATAATTTTGTAGGCTATTACATTTACCCCATGGGGACACGTTTAGTAAACCTTGGATTTTTAAGACCACCGTTGGATTTCAAAGGAGAATAGTAGTTAACGCTACACAAACCTGATTTAGCATTAATTTCTATTGCCTTTTGCACTCCATTGATCAAAGATCTTTGGCTTTCACTTTTAATAAATCCAACATTTAGTAACTCTGCTCCATGGACTCGGATTGTTATTCTTCAGTTTGGTCACTACATTTAAAGTACTCTCTAATATATATTTTTTCCAGTGAGCAAATGGTTATCTAATCTACAGACACATAGCTGTCCAGACGCAGAGTAGCAAGAGACAGTATGTGAGCCACAGAAATGTCCAAGAATTTTTAGCTGCTCAGATGAAGAGTAGATTGAGAACAAAATCTTTATCTTGTCTTCTTTCTAAACAGCATCAGTCAATCCGGATTGATAAACACATAAAAGACTCTAGTGAAGCAGGAACTGGAGACTGGACCAGAGCATTCTTTATATGTTCAGAAATACACAATCTGAATTGAGAGATATATTGGGAGATATAATTTAGTTTCTTGTACTTCAACATCTTGGGGAGGTGAGGTTGCTTCTTCTTGAACTGACAACTTTGTAGAAAGATCCTGAAGAATTTGAAAAGAGAGTTTGCAACTGATTAACCAGAATATGTGCAGGAAACAGAAACTTCACCTATAAAACCCTAATTGCCATAGAATGAAGATATTACTGCTGGTACTTATTTGACCCTCCCTAGTTGTTCATGTCAAGTACTACTAACCTAACAGGTAATGGTTGGCACAATTGGATAGTAGCAAAAATGACAGATTGACTTAAGAGTACCACTTCAGGGTTCAACTACAGCAGGAACAGTTGATGCAGTTGGGTCATTAATGTAGCATTTATGCAGGATACATAAGGGCACAGAAGAAACACCCATATATATATATATATATATATTTTTTTTTTATTTTTTTCTTGATATACATCAAAAATGTATATTTGCCCACACTTATACCCCTTTTATACTTGCTCCAGTGAACGCGCAGCAACCCAGGTTACTGTGCAGTGTGAGAGGGCCAGGTTGAAATAAGCTGGGTCGAAGGGTTGAACATGTGTTTAACCCGGCTTGTGATGCAGTGTGAATGTGTAATACGCGTCGATGCGACCCGGGTCCCCTTCACTGCAGATGTGAACACCTCCAAACGCCGGCTCATCACGTGATGCCGATGATGTTATCGACTTGGCATTAGTGCCGAGTCGGGGCGCCAGTCTGAAAAGGGTCTCAGCCGAGTCACTCCCAGGATAGGTGTGTGAACATAATCCCGGGAGCGAGCCGGCATTCAACTGTAAAAGAGGTATAAATTATCCAGTGATATAATCAGTGTAAAAATGTGGTAGTTTAACATATTAACCCTTCCTTGCGTGGTACACGCAAGTGTGTCCAGGACAGGTACCAGTCATATCTTTATTACAAAAGGGAGACATTAGTAGAAAAAGTGGTTAGATCTGTAATAACGAGCGAGAGTGCAAAATGCCTGCCGTTTGCGATAACTAATCAATCTGAAAATGAGGAGACACAATACATTTATTATGTGGGCGATCAAATATTGAAAAAGGTGGAAAAAAAACATAAGAATTATTATATTATTAATATATCAGTGGGACAAATTAACAAGTAATTAAAATAATGGTGACAAATTACATTATGTGATAAATTACGTTTTTCAACTCTGTGATGATTTTAAATCTTCTCAAGTCTATCCGTGGATTATTTCTCTTAAACAATTAGAAAATATAAACAAGAACTATAATATAGTGTAGTATTTATTTAAAAATACTTCTAAACCCATTGATAAAAACATTCCTCAAATTTAGTGTGTATTCGCTTTATTAGGAAAAGACCATATAAATAGTTACTATCTTATGTCCTTAATTAAGGCAAATCAATTGTGTTATCCAACCATGTCTCCTCTCTTTCAGTTTCAGAATTATATATTCTTCGAGCTCTCAAACAAATTTACATATTAAAAACTTATCAACTTCCTACCAAAAGTCAAGAGTGGCCGTAGAACATGGTCATGGATGCACAAATCCTAGGTTTCCCCATCTTGCTGAAGTCCTCTCCTTGTCGGATGCTTCGTTCAGGTCCCAATCATCCTTCCTTATTCCGCTGATGGATTTCGATCTTTTGTTTATATTTTTCATAGCCGGTGGTGAGGATGACAACTTTTTAATTTACTAGCTAACTAGTTACAAATACATGTATATTGGCCCAATAAGCAATTATTTAATATTGGCAACTAAATATAGATAATAAATAATATTAATCAAATTGTTTATTTATTTATTCATTTGGTCCCTTAATACATTAAATAAAATTGCCCCATAAGATAATCATTAAGGTTTTTTCACCCTTTTTGAACACATAATGATTGTCCACATAATAAATGTATTATGGCTCCTCACTGTCACAATCTGTGTTATGCTCTACAGTACTGACATGTTATTTCAAAGTAAGAAGTTGGTTTTATAGAAGTCGACCAGGTATTATGGGTCCCAGACATTTTACATTCTTAACTTCCACTCCTTGAAACTATTGAGAATTTTTCTTGGGCTTCCTGTGTTCTAACCTCTTATTCTCCTTATTGACCACTCTTCTGTCCACACTTCTGTTTGGATTGCCTGAGTATTGACCCAACTTGTCACTCTGATCTCTCTATTTGGATTACTGATGTACCAATTTGGATTTATCTATCTGGACTTTGGCTTTAAGTTAACCAGCCCCAAACTGGTCAGCCCAGGGCTGCAATCCCTAGAGATATTGGGACCCCAAAACAAAAATGGGACAACCTGTTACACCTGCGGTTAGATCTGACTGGGAGCAGGCGTGGGTAGCTGAAGAGGAATGCACAAACCTGGGTGGCTGGACCCAGGTCTTTCTCATAGAGGAACAGGAGGTAGATGTGATGACTGTGATGTCAGGAGGAACCAATGAAGGAACCACTAGACAATGATAATAGTCCACAAGAGTAGATGACTTGATATTAATAGTAAAAGTCCACAGAAGAATATACTGGATCATCATAGACAATCGGTAAGGAACGATGTTGGCACTGGATAGTGACCAATGGTAGAACTTGATATTAATGGTTGATGAGAAGCAAGGTGAAAGCTTGATAGGAATTGATAATAACTTTATTAACAATGATCAGTAAGAACTGATGTTGGAACTTGAAAGGAATTGATGATAAGTTTATTAGAGATTATTGGTAGGAACCGATGTAGATAGGAATTGATGAGACTTTATTAAAGATGCTCGGTAGCAACCAATGTTGGTAACCAATCAACATCAATTCATATCATCATTGGGAATTATCTCTCAAACTCCAATTGTCGAACTTGGAGAGATAGGCCCTGATGACAAATCTAGACTGCAGCTGAAGACATGAGAATAATTCCCAATGGCAAATCTGGACTGCAACAATCAATGGTGGAGTTGATTGAAGATGAAGATAATCAATTAGGCTGGACTGCACCATTCAGAATAGCAATGGAGGGAGCACAGCACAGGAACTGTTACTTCAGTGGAAGTGACATTGTACTGGCAGAGGAGTTCAGTCCGAGGAAAGAATTTATAGGACTGGACTCCGAATGATAGGTCGATTCAGTTAGCAGACCATGCTCTGAGTGGATGGCTGGACTCATGTGACAGAGATAGCTGCACCCATGACCCAACTCTGGAGGGAAGGCCGGTGTGCGGCCTGCATGCTGACAGTTGACAGAAGTCTGCCTGGAGTAGAGGGACGCGGAGTACCATACCTATGCCCAGCAGCCATCCGGTAGCAGCGCGCAAGCTGGGATCTTCTCTGTGCCAGCCAGGATAGACACCACATAGGTAAATAGCATATTTCCACACTCTGGATCATGACAGCATTCCACCCCCCTTGATGGGTGGCCCCAGGACACCTTTGAGGCTTGTGTGAAAACTTGGAAATTTGTCATGGAACGATATGATCAGCTGAGGAGCATGCACATCAGAAGAAAAAGTCCAAGAGCATTCTTCAGGACCATAACCTTTCTAATCAAATCAATCAAGTATTGAAGTCATCCATACCGAAAACAAGAGTCCAGAATCTTACAACTTCATACTCTACTCCACGATGAGTTTGAACTTTGGGAGTCTTTGGTAGCGTAGAATGAAATCTGTTGAGTATAAGTGGTGTCAATAAAGAAATATGGAATGAATAGGTATTTTCAGGAAAGGTGGTAACTTGAGTTTGAAGGAAACTGGGTTGATCACAAGTTGAATAGCAAATGGTCCAATGTAACGGGGTGCAAACTTCATGGATGGCACTCTCAGATGCAAATTTCTAGTGGAAAGCCAAATCTTATCACCTTCTTTGAGACTGGGAAAAGCTCTTCTCTTTTTGTCAGCAAATTTTTCGTAACAGTCAGGAGCTTTCAATAAAGAAGAGCAGATTTATTTCCAAACTTTGGAAAAGTGCTGTAAGGTGCGATCAGCACCTGGAATTTGAGATGCAGGAAGGGATTGAAAAACAGGAACTCTGGGGTGGAGACCATAATTGGCATAGAAAGGTATGGTTACAGATGAGGACTGATACTGATTATTATGACAATATTCAGCCCAAGGAAGAAGTTCAGCCCAGTCATCTTGAGAGGATGAAACGTATAGTCTAATTAAAGCTTCCAGATATTGATTGACTCTTTCCGTTTGACCATTGGATTGAGGATGGTATGCAGTGGAAAAGTTGAGCTTGACCTGAAGTGAAGTACATAAGGACCACCAAAACTTTGCCATGAACTGCACTCCTCAATCAGAAAACGATTTCCTGAGGAAGGCCATGAAGTCTGAAAATTTCTTGACTGAACATCTGAGCTAACTTGGGAGCTGATGGAATACCGATGAGAGTTATATTTTGAGCCATATTGGTAAACCGATCCACCACTACCCATATAGTATTGAATTTATTGGAAACCGGAAGATTTTTAATGAAATCCATAGAAAGATGAGACCAGGGTTGATGTGGAATTGAGAGAGGAAACAACTGCCCAGCCGGAGACTGTTGATGAATTTTATGCTGAGCAAATTTGTTACCGGTAGCAATAAACTATATTTCATGTCTTTTCTTAATGATGGCCACCAATAGGATCTGGAAATAAATTTAATACACCTGCATGACCAGCAATACGGGAAGCATGAGCCCAATGTGACAGTTATTTGTGCAGGACTGGTTTAACAAGTGTTTCCCATCAGGAGGAGAGTCTTTTACTCCAACAGCAGCAAATGCAAGTTAATCAATGATGAGATGTCTTTCGCTGGATGAGTTATCATTCTCTTCTTCCATAAATTTGTTACAGGAAGCAATCAAGTATTTCATGTCTTTTCTTAATGATGGCCACCAATAGGATCTGGAAATAAATTCAATACACCTGCATGACCAGCAATACGGGAAGCATGAGCCCAATGTGACAGTTATTTGTGCAGGACTGGTTTAACAAGTGTTTCCCATCAGGAGGAGAGTCTTTTACTCCAACAGCAGCAAATGCATGTGGATCAATGAGTCTTTCGCTGAATGAGTTATCATTCTCTTCTTCCATAGAGTGAGAGAGAGCATCAGCCTTCTGATTTTGGTCCCCTGGGCAAAAAGATAATTTTAAATTGAACCTGGAAAAGAATAAGGCCCATCTGGCTTGTCTAGGATTGAGACAATGAGCTGTTTGAAGATACAAAAGATTTTTATGATCTGTAAAAATACAAAAATACTGATGGGATATAAAGCTCCTTCCAGCAGGTAACACCTTTCTTCTAAGGCTAACTTGATAGCAAGGAGTTCTTGGTCTCCAATGGAATAATTACATTAAGCTGGAGTGAATTTCCTGGAATATAACCCACAAGGATGGAGAAGATTATTAGCTGCCCGTTGTGAGAGCACTGCCGCAACTCCCATGGATGAAGATCAACTTCTAAGACAAATGGCAAAGTGATATCAGGCTGTCTAAGAAAAAGAGCAGAAATGAATTGCTGCTTAATTTCTTGGTACGCCTCAATAGCTTCTTCTGACCATCGAGATGGATTGGCACCTTTCCGGGTAAGGGCAGTAATAGGTGCAATGACAGTAGAAAAGTTCTTTATAAATTTATGATAGTAATTGGTGAAGCCCAAGAAGCGTTGAACATCCCTGAGAGTATTGGGCAAAGGCCAATCTTGAATTGCTTGAAGTTTAACGGGATCCATTTTGAGACCGGAGCCTGAAATGATATATCCCAGAAATGGAATAGACTTGACTTCAAAAACACATTTCTCCAACTTGCAATAGAGATGATGAGTGCAAAGAAATGACAATACTTCCTTAACTTGAAGACGATGTTCTTCCAGATTATTGGCAAATATGAGAATATCATCAAGGTACACAACAACCTGTTTATATAGTAGATCGCGGAAGATCACATGATGCTGGAATACTGCAGAAGCGTTGCTGAGGCCAAAGGGCATGACGAGGTACTCATAATGACCGTCAAGAGTGTTAAATGCGGTTTTCCATTTGTCTCCTTCACGAATACTTATGAGATTGTAAGCACCATGTAAGTCCAATTTTGAAAAGATGGTGGTACCACTGACCCAATCAAAGAGTTCTGTAATGAGTGGAAGAGGGTACTGGTTTTTAATGGTGATTTCATTAGTTGAGGTGATCCTCTGTAGTTGATGCATGGACGTAGGCTTCCGTCCTTCTTAACAATAAAGAATTCTGCACCAGGAGAGGTAAAGGGACGAATGAATCCCTTTTCCAGATTCTCTGCAATATAGTCGGACATGGCTTTAGTCTCTGGTATAAATAGAGGACAGGTACTTCCTCTAGGAGGAGATTTCCCAGGAATAAGTTCAATAGGACAATCCCATTCACGGTGTGGAGGAAGGACATCAGCTCCTTTTTTGCTGAAAACATCAGTAAATTCTTGATAAGGAGGAGGTGGGACCACCGGATGAGATGGTACAACAGAACACACTGGAAGAACTTTCTGAAGACCAGAATCAAAACAGGATGATCCCCACGCAGTAATTTGTGAGGTTCACCAATCAATTTACGGATTATGTATACGGAGCCAGGGTAAGCCCAGAACAATGGAATGTGAAGCCCTGGGCATCACAAGGAATTGTAAAAGTTCAGAATGCAAAGCACCAATTTTGACACGCAGTTGGAGTGTTTGCTGAGTAATAGTACTTCCTGGAATATGGAGCCATCCACCGCAGTGAGATAAATAGGACTGGACAAGTTCTCAGTATGCAGTGCCCATCACTGAACCCATTCAGATGTAACGAATTTACCAGCTGCACCGCAATCTAATAAAGCTGAGACTTGCTTGAAGGTTTTTTTTACTTGAATAGAAACTGGAATGATACAGTCTTTATTTTTGGAGAGGATCGCATCACTCCCAACTTAGCCTCTCTTTGCTGAGTTAGGAGCGGGAGTTTCCTGAATGCTTGGGACAGTTATTAATTTGATGTGATGGAGCAGCACAATATAAGCAAAAGTTATCTGATTGCCATCTACAGCATTCTTCTTGAGACAATCGAGAACGATTAATTTACATGGGTTCTTCTTTAAATTCTTTCTTGGGAGGTGAGGTGGAGGAAGACACCACTATAGCTCGAGTTTTGAAATGAAGAGATCTTTCTTTCTCAGTAGCTCATTCTTTGAAATGTAAGTCCACATTGGTACATAAGGAAATTAAGTCCTCTAATTTATCAGGCAGATCACAAGTGCTTGATTATTCCAAGACAATTCTGGTGCTAGAATGTGGAACTGCACAAGATATTGACAAACAGTATTAGAGCCTGACGTAGTCATATGAGATTACTGGATGCAGATGACACTCTTCCAGGCTCATCAAAGAATCGAAGAAAAGTGGTGACAAACTCTTTATAAGATGTGATCTGTTCTTTTCCATAAAGGCGATGCCCAGTCTAAGGTGGAACCAGACAACAGGGAGATGATATATGCCACTCAGGTTCGATCTGTAGGAAAATTGTGATATTGAAGCTCAAACTATATTACACTTTGCTTTAGAAATCCTCTGCAGTTCTTCGGATCTCCATCAAATTTCGCTGGAGTAGGAAAATGAAGACGAGAAGCTGTAGACACACTAAGAGCCGGAACAATCGGAACAGATGCTGTGGACACTCCTGAATTCCTGAGATAGGATTGGATGTTATCCATCCGGCCAGATAGTTCTTGAATGAAATGGACCACTCTTCCCTGTGCCGCTTCTTGGTGTTCCAGGCGGGCAACTAGGTCAAGTGGAAACCCAGCAGCTTGCGCTGGATTCTCGGCTGGATCCATTGGGCCAGTACAAACTGTCACACCTGTGGTTAGATCTGACTGGGAGCAGGCGTAGGTAACTGAAGAGGAATGCACAAACCTAGGTGGCTGGACCCAGGTCTTTCTCATAGAGGAACAGGAGCTAGATGTGATGACTGTGATGTCAGGAGGAACCGATGAAGGAACCACTAGACAATGATAATAGTCCACAAGAGTAGATGACTTGATATTAATAGTAAAAGTCCACAGAAGAATATACTGGATCAGCATAGACAATTGGTAAGGACTGATGTTAGCATTGGATAGTGACCAATTGTAGAACTTGATATTGATGGTTGATGAGAAGCGATGTGAATACTTGATAGGAATTGATAATAACTTTATTAACGATGATCAGTAAGAACCGATGTTGGAACTTGAAAGGAATTGATGATAAGTTTATTAGAGATGGTCGGTAGGAACCGATGTTGGTAGAAATCAATGATGACTTTATTAGAGATGATCGGTAAGAACTGATGTAGATAGGAATTGATGAAGACTTTATTAAAGATGCTCGGTAGCAACCGATGTTGATATGAATCGATGTTTATTGAGAGATAGTTCCCAATGATGGTAACCAAACTCCAATGGTCGAACTCGGAGAGATAATTCCAGATGGCAAATCCAGACTGCAGCTGAAAAAATGAGAATAATTCCCAATTGCAAATCTGGACTGCAACAATCGATAGTGGAGTTGATTGAAGATGAAGATTAGGACGGACTGCGCCATTCAGAATGGAGGGAGCGCAGCACAGGAGCTGTTTATTTCAGTGGAAGCGATGTTGTACTGGCAGAGGAGTTCAGTCCAAGGAAAGAATTTATAGGGCTCGACTCTGGATGATAGGTTGATGCAGTCAGCAGACCTGCAGACCATGCACTGAGTGGATGACTGGACTCATGTGACAGAGTCCAAGATGGCTGCGCCCATGACCTAGCTCTGAAGGGAAGCCGGCGTGTGGCCTACATGCTAACAGGAGACAGAAACCTGCCTGGAGTTCAGGGACGCAGAGTACCATGCCTATGCCCAGCAGCCATCTGGAGGCAGCGCACGAGCCGGGATCTCCTCTGTGCCAACCAGGATAGACACCACATAGGTAAATAGTGTGTTTCCACACTTCGGATCGTGACACAACCAAGGTCTCTTTCCCGCACCCTTGTGACAGTGGGGATTATGGTAATTAAAATGTGAAATAATATTGTTTCTTACAGGTGGACTACAAGTTCAAACAAGACTGTCCCTGCATGATGGCACTTGTCGAACCATTATTTCCAGCATTCCTGGGCATAAAAGACCTGCTGGCACCTGTAAAGAAAATATTAAAATAAAGACAAGACATGGAGACAGAGTAATGTATACATTTAATAAATAACCACTCCATTATTATTATCTTTTATTTATATGGTGCCACAAGGGTTCCACAGCACCTTACAAAGTACATAAACAAAGTACATAAACAGTTGAACAAAACAAGAAAACAGTAACATACAGAACAAGACATTGCAAGACAAGTACATGGTATATAAACATTTGGAGTATAGAGTAGATAACTATGTAAGTAAAGGAAGGAAAAACACACGAGTGAAGAGGGCCCTGCTTGTTAGAGCTTACATTCTAAAGGGGAGAGACAGACAGGGGTGACACAGATGGGATAGACAATGAGCATGGGACAGAGGGTTAGAATGACAGATGGGTGGATTCCTATTTTACAGTATGTGAGGAAGTCATTTATAATAATAATTATATTTATATAGTGCTTTTCTCCAGCAGGACTCAAAGTCACTTTACAGACATCAGAAAACATGGTACATTGTTCATGGATTAGGTATTGCAGAAAATAGAAAACCACACAGAGATAATAAAAAACAGCCAGAACCTAAAGAGCACAATAAACATATTGCAGGGTTGGTTCAGACATTTTGAGAAATAACTTCCACAGGTTATATATTTCACCAACAAAAGGTACCAGATGAGGCAGCCATTTTGGGTGCACTACGTAGGATTACCCTGGGTGGAATAGGTTATGCCTAGAAGAGATGACACAAAATGGGTGGTTGCAGCATCCTAATGCTAGGAGTAGGGTCCCACCATAATCGTCAGGTCCATATATTTTTCATCCCATCCACGAGTGTACCATCACACATCTCTCTTTCAATTTACAGTGACAGTGAGTGACCCATAGAGCAAGTCCATCACGTTTGTTGTTTTGCGGGGATCATGGATGCAACATGGAACAAAGAGTATCTGATTCCTATATTTTGTATGTATTAAATTGGAGAAGAAGGGATGGGTCGGGGAGTGGTTATGTAATAAATGTATACAATACTCAATGTCTGTGTTATTATTATATATTTTTATATATTATTATTATTTAGCACTTTAACCATAGGAAGGAGGGGGGGGGGATTATAAGTGTGAGGTCCCCACTTCTCTAGGAACTCCAGCCCTGAACGGACCAGTTTGGTGGTGGTTAACGTTATGGGGCAGGGGGACCACATGCTGTGCGTCTGTCTGCTATAGCATTATCCCCCGTGGCTGGTTCAGCCTAGTGCTGGTTTAGGTTACTACAAAGTAGGGTGAACCCTATGCTATTTTTCCATCTATTTCCCAATACCAGCCTGGGCTCAGAGGCCTGAGGCTGGTTATTGTTTTGGGTGGACCCCACTTTAAAAAAAAAAATAATACTATACTATTAAACCTAACAAAGCCTGCACTGATCAAAGTGATCTGTGCATTGCTTTACTCAAACTTGTCTGCCACAGGCAGGTCTAGTGTTTAGCTTCTATTCCACAGTAGTTTCAATAGAAACCGCTGCCAAATATAACACGCCAAGGCGGGTTGTCATTTAGAAACCACCAGGGATCCACAGCGGATTCAGCTAAGACACAAAAACCGCCACTAGATACTCTCTATCCAAGGTGGTTTCCAAATTACAAAGAATTCGCAGCTTAGTAAAATTAGCCTATGATGTCCACTTGAGGTAGCCTGAATTTTTCGCTGAGCAATTGTAAAACTTGCAGATTTAGGGAGTAGTGGCGGATCCTAGATTTGAGGAGGGCTGCATGGAATTCTTAAAGATGATGTCACTCAGAATGACGTCAGATTTCAGTCGCCGCCAGCATGCCCATACATTTTCGTGCAGATGCAGCTGCACTAAAACAGCTTCTAGAAACTGCATAGTCTGCAGTCCCTGGAAGCAATGTAAGCCTAGAGGTTAGCAGTGTGGGCTTGCTGTTGGAAGCTCTTAGTGTTAATCACACACCAAATTGTCAGTCCCAGAGGCAGGAGTCTTTGTCTTAGAGATATGGAAAACTCAGATATTCCAAATGCCTTCTCTTTCTACCCAATTCATGTGTTTATACGTCCAGGAGCACACTGGTGTTCCCTAATCAGACAAGTACTCGACTTGCAGTGAGCAGATGGTGCATCACCTCTGTGCTACAGAAAAGTAACAAACAAGCAACAAAGTAACAAAGCAAGCGGGTTGATGTTTAGGCCCCGCGCACGCGCAGCGGCCGCACTGCGCGTGCGCAAGCCCCGGAGCGAGAAAGAAATTCTCTTGCTCCGGAGCTCACTACAAAAGGGCCGGCTGTCGATGGTGATTAACAGCTCGCCCCATTTTGTAGGCGTGGCGGGGGGGTGGTTACACAAACGGATGCCGTTTTGTGGGCGGCCGCACTGACATCAGCAGTGATGTCAGTGGGGAGCTTCCTGCTCGATTAGAGCAGGAAGCTCCCTGGGGCTTGCGGCTGCCGAGACCCAACCTCATGGTCTCATCGCAAGCCCCGATGGTCGCGATGGTCAAGACCATCAACCTGGTCGGTCGCTAAAGCTGTGGGTGGTAACCCACAGCTTAGCTAGCGACCAGGAGGCCGCACTTCAAAAGAGAAGCGGCTGCCCTCATTCAGAACGAGCGCTCCCATTTTGCAAGCACCTCTGAATGAGGGCCTAAGTCCTGTAGTACTACATGCTCACTGTCTCAGTATGTTCTGACGCCCAGGGCAGATAATTTAACCCAATATTATACTGTATGGAAATTCCCATTCTATACATGTTCAAATAAGATGCTAACACTGATAAGATTACACCTTAAATAGTGTAAATCACAAAGGGATCATATAGCGTGTTGTTCCACATAAAGATCTCCCATAGGTAGGTTGATAGCAGCAGAAAGCAAAGTCTTCCAATCGCAATAAAGAGACCCAATAGTACTTGGAATGTTTCAGGACAAGTAGTCACTTTCTTCAACAGTAGACAGATCAATAAAATTGTTAAATGTCTAAAGTAGGTATTTTATCTGCAGTATTTTGTCAACTGATTCTATTAGTCCGTCTTTCTCATTTTGCCTTATAACAACCAATTCATTGTTGCATGCTGTGAGAACGGCAACAAATTTAAAATAGGGAAGACATGGAGCGTAATTCAGAGATGGCTGCTATAGCACAGCAACGCAGCGTCTTTGTACCTGCTAAAATATGCAAAAGCCGCAGGAGGCATCTCAAGTAGAAAGACTCCTACAACTGGCTTCTCTAATATGCTGCTGTGTCCGAAGATGCAGCATCGGATCAACTGCATGAACATCAGATATTTGAGTTACTCAGGATGTCTGGCAAAACCACTCTGCCGGGGACAGTGAAACTGCGCCCAAGGATGCAGCCACTGGCTTCAGCACGCTCCCAGAAAACGGGGCCAACAAGCCCCCGATTTCTGGAATGCTCCGTCGCAGACCCCAAACTCCAGCAGCATGTCAATCATGCAGCGGCTTTGGGTCATTTCAACCGAGATGTGCAATGCAGCCCCTGCGTAGACCTGCAAACATGAGACTTACATAAATATTTGAATTAGGCCCATTGATCAGTGTGTCTCCCTGTCTCCTGATGTGTTTTGCAATGAGCTTAGGACCCGATTCAGACCCGGTCGCTAGATGCGTACGCTCGCTCCAGCATATGCAAATTCCGGACACACCCAGCAAGGCATGCGATCGCACGGCAAGGCATAAGCACACCCACTATGTCTTGGCGTGCGATCAATTTGTGTATGCAGGCACCCACTTGCGCACGTCATCTCCAGGAAGTGTATGCAACCATCGGTACATCAGGTACCATCGGGAGCATTCGCAGTGCTTGTGGTTGCCTTTACCCTATCACAAGCACTGCGAGCACTTCAATGTAAGAACCAACCAAGTGATGCATACTATGACGCTGCCCATTAATTATGCAGGCCTCTGAAACGGCGTTGAAACACTCAGGCACGCTTGTGTTCGCACCTCCACTCCCCCGTTACTACTCGCCTGCCCCTGTTACCACCCACAAACGGCCTCTCCTGTCACTCATTCCACTCGGCTGTCTTTGCTGGGTGAGCGAGCGCTTCCCGATCACTCGGACTAGTTCACGCACTGCGATGCATACACATGCGCACATTTGCAAACATCGCCAGCAATGAGAGAACACTTGCTAGCGACCGGGTCTGAATCAGGCCCTTAGTCATATAAGCCTATGTTAGAGAAGAAAAAAATAAAAAACACGGAAAGATGAGAAGCTGCACTATATAACATCTGGTGGCATTTTTCATTTTTTACCGGTCTTTGAAGGTACCCATTGTAATGGCTGCCATAAAGAATTTAATAAGAGGATCGGGGATTTATTATATCATGATCTCAGATCATGCGCCTATATGGTTCACTATAATCTCCCACCTCATAATTGGCAGTTCCCATCCTATTTAAGTGCCTCTGATGATGTCAAGAAGCATTTGATATTCAATTTTTCCAATTATTGCCGTGATAATGCCCAACATTCCCAGGATATTAATTTGTTCTGGTCTGCCTCCAAACCTGTCATGAGGGGTCACGTAATAGCACATGGACCTGGGTAATGTTCTTTCAGATGCCTATTCCATTTATATTACTAACACTTCTGAAGAAGTGGAAAATCGCTATAGAGATGATAAAAATGTATATGATACATTATACTCAGAAGAGGCTCTCCTGTAAGTAACCTTCCAAAAACTCAAGTTTTTGAAATGGGGACAATAAGATTCAATATGCATGTAATGATCTCTTACAAAAAATAAATAATAAATACAACAGTAAAACAACAATCAAAATAATCATGAATCTTCAGGAGTAAAAAACATATTATAATCATCAGCATACCATTGTAAAAAACTGGTTACATCAGCTCAGGGCCGGATTAAGGTCTGTGGGGGCCCGTATTATATGTGACGAACTTGGGGTATGCACAGTGGGGATCTCAGTAGTATCAGTGCCCACAGTAGTGGTGCCCTTTATGCAATTCTCCCATTAATAGTGTCCCAAGTAGTCATGCCCCCTGTAGTTATGCCCCAAGTATTCATGGCCCCTGTAGTTATGCCCCCTGTATAAATACCCCCAGTAGTAATACCAGTGTAGTTGTTCCTCCAATAATAATGTCCACCAGTTTGTTATGCCCCCTATGTGTGCCCAATAGTAATACCCCTGTAGTTGTGCCTCCTGTGGTAGTGGCTCCAGAAGTAATACCCCCTGTAGTAATGCCCCTGTATTAGTGCCCCTAATAGTAATGCTCCCTCTGTAGTAGTGCCCCAGTAGCAATGCCCTGCCTTCAAGCAGTAGAGCCCCAATAGTAATGCCCCCAGAAGTGGTGCCCCAAATATTAATGCCCCCTGAGTAATGCCCCCAGGTGTAATGCCCCCAGTACAAAAAGCCGCTTGCACTACAAAATAAAAAGAGCTATTACGTACCTTAAGCCCCGCTCCCGCTTCCGCTGCAGTCCACATCCATGCCGCCCCGCTGCTCCTCTGCACCATGGGAGAGACGTCATGACGTCTCTCCCATAGTGCACTGCGTGAGTCGGAGCCCGGAGCTCACGAATGAGCTCCAGTCTCCGGCTGCAGCTGCGGGGAGGGAGCCAGGTGCCCGCTGATTACAATCTCAGCGGGCGTCTGGCAAATGGTGCCTCCCTGCGGCACCAGGGTTGGGTTGGCCGGAGGAGGCGGAACTGGTTCCGTCTCCTCCAGTTCACTTTAACTCCGATGGGTGTCGGGGCCCAGGGACGATCGTCCCTGACGCCCCCCCTTAATCCGGCCCTGCATCAGCTTAAAGGGATAAATCGGGTAAATAATATCCGATACACTGTAGATAGTTACTGGTTATTAAAAAGAAGCACTGTCTCAAATAGGATGTGTCACTTCGTAATCAGATGTCCCTTGAAAAATGCTGCAACTTAAACATGAATATTAAATCCTCCTTGTGAGCACTCAAAAAATGATAAGCGGAGTTGTGTGCAAAAATGAATGAGTGTCAATCATCTGTATTAATGTTCCAAATACTGATGCGCATATATTCACAGCAATAGAATCATAACACACTGGGGGGAATTCAATTCAAAGCGATGTTGAATAGCTGCGGGAGGGACTCCCGCAGCTATTCAATACACTGTGCTGTTTGGGCGCGCTAAGGATTTCTTCTCGCACCCCCCTGGGGATGTGAGGAGAAATCCGATCAAAGTGCCTGGCGCGCAGCTGTTTTTCTGCTTAGCGCGGCGCTAACAGCCACGCGCCCGGCACTTTGGTCAGAGAATGGCGGTTAACGCGCCTTAACACCCTTGTTGAGGCGCGATAACCAGCATTCTCCGACCACATAGCGCACTGAATTGAATAGCTCCGGGAGCTCGCTCCCGGCGCTATTCAATATGCGTTGAATTGAATCTCCCCCAATGAATGAATATATATCCCGCTCTCGTATTAGATGGTAAATCAGGCTGTATCTGAAAGTAAGATGGTGATTCCAGCCATATAAGTTAGCAATCACTGTCAGAACAGAATTGAATCCAGTGTACAGCTGCTATATAACAACCATGAATGAACTCAGCGCTAACCTGAATAGAGGGTATAATCCCCATGCAGGCTTAATACAACTTCATTCGGAGGGCAGTGTCCGGATTGCCGCTCCAATGCTGAGAGGCAGCCGCGTAGTAAGAATCCTCACATGTGGTCTTATAGTTGGAGCTCCGGGCGCTGAGAATCAAAGGAGTGGGGATTTTAAATAGACAGCCTGTTAGCTAGTGTATCTTGTCCCACTGAGTATAGGCAGTCAATGGGGGTTAATGCTGAATTATAGTAAAGTACCCGATCACCCGATTGTAAGCAAGGTGCTGTGGGTTCTCAATCTACTAAATAAAAGCGAAAATTTGTCCTTCTGTCTTTCTATACAAATCCACAGTTTACAAGCCACGATCGTGAAATTTTACATACGAACATATCAAAGTATGGCGGAGGCAACAAAAAAATTTTTAAATCGAAATTACTGTTAATTTTTAATTAATGAAAAACCACATTTTTGCATAGCAATTGCCCTCTACAGGTCAGGTAAGGAATTACAAAAGTTATCTACTATTTTATCTTTTCTATCTCCTCTACTAAATCGAAATTAATTACTGTTACTTTTTTAATTAATTAAAAACTAAAATTTTTGCATGGCATTCGCCCTCTACAGGTCAGGTACGGAATTACAAAAGGATTTAGCTTATCTACTATTTTTTCTTTTCTATCTTCCCTACTATATCAAAGCGAAAATTTGTCCTTTTGTTCTATACAAATCCACAGTTTACAAGCCACGATCGTGAAATTTTACAAATGAGTGTATTAAAACATGGCAGAGGCAACTAAAATTTTTAAAATCTAAATTAATTAAAATTTTTGCTGGACGCTCATTGTGGGGCCTCACGGCATATGGGCAGGGCCACGGAGCAAACGTTTTGTGTTGTCACATTTTGTCATGATCTTAATGTTTATTATCGAAGAGAGCTTTAGCAGGCTTTGCCAGCATTCTCAGCTCTCTGACTATACCAAATTATGCAACATTGACTTCTTTCTTCCAACTGTGTCAAAATTATGACTTTGCAAGGACCCTGCTGTACTGTGAGCTGCCAAAATATTACACATGGAATGATTCTCCCAAAGTTTTTCTGCGCAGAAAACAGGGAGTCGCTGTAGATGGTCATCCTGGTATCAGATCAACAGAAGCTCTTGGCCGTGTTTACACTGTACATCCTACAAATTTTGAATGCTTCTATCTCTGAAGTTTGCTTTACACCGTTACAGGTCCTACTTCCTTCAAAGACCTTAGGACTGTTGATGGGAAAGTGTGTCACACTTTTCATGAGGCCTGCCTAAGGAGAGGTTGGTTGGAGGATGATGGGTAAACAAACATTCTTAAAATCCCAGGCAACGCCGGGTACTCCAGCCAGTAGAGAATAGTTTGAAGTAAGGTATACTAACGAGTTTCTCGGTCATTATTTTTCTGGCTGTTTCCTCAGAGGCAATTGGGCCTCTGAGGAAACGGCCTCAATGGGGCGATAAATCTGGGAAATTACTTTCTTTTTTGCTAAAACACCGCACTGCCCCTAAATATATCAAATTGTCTTCAGCTAGTTCTGGATGGTTGACCCACCCTGAACAGATAGCGGAGGAATTCCTCCAATATTATGAAGCTTTATATGCCTCCCCCCATATTATCCTAATTTAGGTGTCGACTATTTGCAGCAAGCAGGTATCACACTTCACGGAGGAAGAACGAGATCAGCTCATTGATCCAGTTACAAAAGAGGAAGTCCATAGGATAATTAGCACCTTACCGTTAGGCAAAACACCGGCCCAGATGGCTGACTACTATAAGCTTTTACTTCCCTATACAATTCCTTATCTGGTAACCCTCTACATGATATTCTAATGCCACGAGGGGGCAGGGCTTAAGATGGTACCTGCTCTTCAGTCTGTCAGGGGGGGTGTTTCTGGGTACTCAGAACCCCCCCCTGCGTGCAATAGTGAGCTGCGACGCTGATAGGCATTTGATAGGGTCAATTGGTCCCACATGTTTTGCATTTTGCAGGGATTTGGCCCAAAATATAATCATATTTTTCTAACGCTGTACTCCATGACTGTGTTTCTGAACATGAACATGTTAAATACTAGATGTTTCATGCTTCATCGTGGGACTAGCAGAGCTGCCTGCTCTCCCCTCTCCTTTTTAACCTGGCTATTGATACACTGATCCGATATTGCATGCAGTTGTCCGGATTGCAAGGTATTACCATAGCGAACCATGAAATTAAAGTATCTGCTTTTGCAAATGATCTGCTTTTATATTTTCATAATCCTAAACAAGCTATTCCTTTGCTCATGGGCAAATTGCATGAATTTGAATTGGTGGCGGGATTTCAGATTAATGCTACAAAGACGGAGGAACTAGCATTTTATCCCGTAGCTAGGTCAGGCTGGTGAGGCACTTTCCCATTCAAATAGACAACTTCCGCCTTAAAATACCTTGGTATAATGATCCCCTCCCATCCTTCCCAATTGTACGATGCTAACTATCGCAAACTATTAAAGACAAACTTTTGCTGACTTTAGGAAATGGTTAACTTTCATATATAGGGGCCTATTCATCAACACTAAAATAACGGTTTTAAGGTAATTTTCCTTAATTACTGTTTTTTAGTATTCATTAACATACTTAACACAGGAGATATCACTGATATCTCCTGGTTAAATCTGCCTGCGTTAATTTCCACACTCCCCATACATTAGTATGGGGATGTAGAAATTAAGCTATTCATCAAATTCCAAAAATTATGCCTTTTCGGAATTTGATGGTGTTACTATATGCCACTCTCAGGTGGTGTATAGCGGGTTACATTTACCTGCTTTCAGCTGGGCAGCTCCTCCTCCGGCTCACTCAGTCTCTCCCTGGTCCCTCCTCCAGCTGCTCTTCTGACTGTGTTCTCCCGGCAGAACACAGTAAAGCTTAAAAAAAAAAAAAAAAAAAAAATCTTCAGCAAGCCGGGCGTTTGGTAGGGGTCCAGGGAGCCAGGTAGATAGGGGAGGAGAGCGGAGGGGGGTACCGGACGGACACAGAGTTACTGCAGCTGTAATCAGTGCTGCGCATGCGCTGCTTTTGTGAATGTAACGGCACATGCGCAGCACTGACTACAGCTGCAGTAAGGTAGGTATAGTTAGGGAAAAGTATCTATTTCCTGAAAAGCTGTCATCGCAAAAATGACAGCTTTTCGGAATAGATACTGATGGAGAGGAGGAATGATGAATTCCTCCAGTAATTAGGTATAACTGCATGCGAGTTCTAAATCTAATTACCTCCATCTATATTTTAGTATTGATTAATAGGCCACTCGACAGGTGCCATGTAATCAAGATGGTTAGTTTCCCTCGTATTTTATACATGATCCAAATGTTAACTCTTCTCCTCTCTAAAAAAGATTTACAAACATTAAATAAATACAGCACTTTATTTGGGCCAATAAGCGCTCTAGAATTTCCCTCTACAAGTCACAACAGACCAGACTTAGGGGGCGTGAATCTACCTTGTATTAGGAGATACTCTCTTACAGCCAATTACTGCTTTGTCATGGATTATCGGATAGGTATAGCCAATAATTACACCACCTTCTCTATAGAACAATCCTTTAGCCCCCACATACACTTGGCCACATTGCTTCATGCTCTTTCTACCTCATTCCCACAGGTGAGTAAAGATAATATACTATTAGTTACCATGTGCAGTGCTTGGAGGCAGACTCGCTCCCTTATGATCTTCTCCGCCTCTCTTTTTTTCTTCCATCGGTGGGTAAACCTGCATTTGCAGCTGGTCGATCATTACTATTTATCAGGAACTGGTCTCTTCAGGGGCTACAATACCTGCATCAATTTGTGGCTATTGATTCCTTTCACACTCAGGACCTCATTCAGAGACGCTCGCTCTGAATGAGGGCGGCCGCTTCTCTGTAAAGAGCCGGCCTCCTGGCCGTTCGCTAAGCTGTGGGTGACCACCCACAGCTTTAGCGAGCAGCCAGGTTGATAGTCGCGATGGTCAAGACCATCGCGGCTTGCAACGAGACTCTTGTGGTAGGGTCTCGTCTGCCGCAAGCCCCAGTGAGCTTTCGGGTCTAATAGAGCCAGAAGTTCACCACTGACATCACGAGTGACATAACGAGTGATGTCAATGGGGCCGCCCTCAAACGAAGGAACGCCTGTTTGGCCAGCCAGCACCCCACCCCGCCTAGAAAACGGTGCGAGCTGTCGATCACCATCGACAGCTCCCCCTTTTGTAGTGAGCCCCGGAGCGAGAAAATTTCTCTCACTCCGGGGCTTGCGCACGCGCAGTGCGGCCGCTGCGTGTGCTCAGGGCCTCAACATCGACCCGCTTGCGAGCGGGTCTGAATGAGGCCCTCAGTCAGCTACATAGTAAGTTTCCACACATCTACACCCCGTTCTTCCCTTATTTGCAAGTACAGAGCTATATCCATAAAATATTAAAGTTGTTGGCTGATGGTGACAGACAGTGTAAACTGGATGGCGCGTTACGGCTCAGACCTGTAGAGCCTTTCCTATCCTCTCATATTTATTCACTCATTTGTCCTGTTATTGATTTAGAAGGAATTACAGGTGGACTAACGAAGTGGAAGGACACCTTTCCAGATCTTACTCTTCCTCAGATTGTGTTAGCTACTAGAAGCTTAAATAAAAGTTTGATTTCTACCTCCTATGCTGAAATGAATTACAAAATCCTGCACAGGGCACACTTCACTCCCAGATTGAAATATTTAATAGGACAATCACAGAACTCTAATTGTTATAAATGCGGGTCCCCTGAAGCAGATATTTTTCAGTCTTTGGTTATGCCACAAGGTGGCGGACTTTTGTGTACTATTACCATCAATATATTACGCATACCCTACAGATAGACGTACCCTTATCTCCTAACTGGGTATTTTGGGGGTCATTCTCTCACCTAGCCTCCACTGGTATATCTAAAGGCAAGAAGTTACTCGTGTCCAAAATTGTGGGAGCAGCAAAAACAATAAATAATTCTTGCGCAACTGGATAGAAACCACAACCCCCACACTCACTTTGTTTGCACTCAGGTGCTCTCATTTATTTCATATGGATTGGACCGCTACAATTATTAATAAGGAGGGTCTCGCTGGGAAATTCTTTTCCGCTTAGCTTATGTAAACACTATCTCCTGAGTGTAAACAATGTTTTCACCTAACTACATGGTATAAATTAGCCGTATTAGATGGAAATGCTCTTTTAGTCCTGTATATTGTCTCCATGTCACACATTTATAATATGTCTCCTAAGACTGTTGTGTCGCTTGTATTAAATCTCGCTACTGACATTTTTGTAACTCATTTGTACATGGTTTAATATTATGTTTTTACTCCTGCCCCATTTGTAGGAGTCCAGTTTTCTTTTTTCATTCCTTTGTATGTATTTGTCCTTTGTTATATGTATTTCTTTGCCAACGCTATGTACCAATTTAGTGCACGTTGTAAAAAAGCAATTGTAAAAAAAAAAAAAATGAACAAAAAAAAAGCCTTCTAAAAAGTGTAGGCGGCACCAGTGTATATAGACTGAGCTGGTTACTACTAACGCAGGGGGACAAAAAACATCAAGCTGACATTGACTGCTTAACTTTACTGTAACCACAGCAAGCTACACTTTAAAAGTATCCATATACAGCCTTGTACTTGTTCTATTTTATGTAGCAAAATATGTGCAGCTCAACATACACATCACACTTTAGGGGCAGATTCATTTAGTGCACTTTTATGCACATTACGGCAAGTAGATTCCGTTCGCACCTACGTAGCGTGCAAGCACAAACCGCCTTCTGAAGATAACGGGAAGTCACCGGGGCCCTTCTGACAGCTTCCGCAGCTCATTATTTTACTTTCACATTTTGGGCCTGATTCACTACAGATTGCTATTGCGATTACGCACGAGGTCTGCTGCAAAAATATGCTAATGAATTCAATCAGAAAGCAGTCGCACAGCCAACATAGACACCCACTGCCGCTATCTCACATCCGTAATAACATGCAGTCCTGCGTATACATCGGGAACATCGAGTAACATCAGCCCCTCACAAACATTTACAGCAGGTCTGACCTTACTCAGAAATTGCTAACCTCATCACACGCAGTGAATACACAACATGCATAAGCCATCACAGTGTCTAAGTTATGCATGCCCAAACAAGGGTGTTCAAACTGACAGACACACCTGTCCTCTTTCCGACCACTCCCAAACGCTGACCTCCAGTCACTCACTCTTCGCTGACTTTCTTTATGTGCGAGTAATCGCAGAGCGATTGCAATGCTAACTTATGTTTTTTTTCTACCCATTCTGAGAAGGTAACTTTCCCATAAAATGACACTCTTTAAATGAAAAAGTAAATAAAAAAAACCCCAAGCCACACCACTGCACATTTTTCTTTTGGTAATATTCAGCCACTTATGGAGGGTGCTGTAGATATATTTCCCATGCCCCATAACATGGAAAGTCCACCTGCCATCACTCAGTTGCAGAAGGGTTTTCTTAATTTTTTTTCTTTGCAGCGTCTTGAGCAATGCAGGTTGCCACTGTTTGATATTGATCACACCTGTGGGTGAAAAAGCGAACAAACTCGGCCAAAGAAGGGCCCGTCCAGCTGACCGATTTGGCAAGTAACCTGCCTGTGCATACACATTTACCAATTGGCTGACCGATATGTCTGGTCAGAGGAATCAGTGTTGATAACATTGTTTGTGGTTCCTGCGACCAGCATACGGGCCAGTCACCTGTACACACAGGCAGATAGAAACGATATATCGCATCTGCTGTGCTGCATGGCCGACAGGATATATCTGCGAACGGCGTCATTCACAAATATATTGTGTGTACACACCTGCAGACACATTAAACGATATATAGTTTGTTACATAGAAACATAGAATTTGACGGCAGATAAGAAGCACTTGGCCCATCTAGTCTGCCCCTTTTCATGTATCCTGTATGAACAATATATTGCACAGTGTGTACCCAGGATAAGTATGAAATATGATGATTAGTTTCAAGTGTTCAATTGTCATACCGTGAAAAGATATTATGCATTGTAAGTAATATATGTGTGCTAAGTAAACAGTTATATTTTGCTGAATGAGCATTAAAAATAAAGTCCACATACTAAACATGCAATAGCAGAAACATATTTATTAATTTTGTTTTTAAATCAATATTTTTTAAGCTATGCAGTGCAATTACAGGTTATCACAATGCTGATTACAAACATTTTTAATATGGCTGGATGAACACAAATAACCGAGCGTGGATATATGCATAGAATGATATGAAAGTTATCCTTCACACAAATAGAATATCAAGTTATGTTTAAGCTGGGACACACGTTTATTTTTTTCAAGATATAGCAAATTTCATATAACCCCATTATATATTAGGACATAAAAATTACTTTATTCAGGAATATTATAAAAAGAGTGTGTATGTATGTATGTATGTATGTATGTATGTATGTATGTATGTATGTATGTATATATATACACACACATATATATATATATATATATATATATATATACACATACATACACACACACACACACATATGAATACACACGCACACACAAAATCACACATACATACTCGTACAGGCACACACGCGCATACTTTATCACACACATACAATCAATCACACGGGTCAGAGTACCAGTGACTATTTTTAAATCAACAACGAATTTGTGCACCAACAATTTTCTAGTAAGCTGCGAGTGTAAAATATATATAAATATTTTTACTTGAAGTCTACATTTAAAATTTGCAATTCAGAACAAACTCACTAAGGCCACTCATGCTTTAGATATATATGGGTTCAATGGGTAGCAGCTTCTTCTATTTTAGATACAGGGAACTCCATAATAAAGAAATGCTCGATCACCAAAAACTGGCAGACTTTTCTATTGTTTATTTTTTTTTAACTGGATTAAGTTGTCCTTGTATTATGTCCTTCTAGGCATTCAAGAAGTTGTTTTTTTTCCTAAATAACGGTGGGCCTGATTCAGAGGTGGACACTATTGCAATTTGCACGCAGACTGAGTAATTGTTTGCCATTGCACATGCATCGCAGTGCGTGAAGGTAGCTGTGCGATCCCGCAGCGATCGCCATGTGAGCCCGCAGACCACGGAGGCCCATTTCAGATTGATTGACAGGAAGTGACCATTTGGGGATGTTGACGGGGGTGGTTAAGGAAACGCAGGTGTGCCTGGGCGTTTGAACGCCGTTTCATGGGCGTGCATAAATTAAGACACTGCAAGTGCATACGCAGCCCTGCGTGGCAGAAGAGCTCCCTAGGCTGCGGCAGGTCAGACCTGCCGCAAGGGTAAAGTAGCCGCCGATTTCCTTCGATGTTACCGTTATTTATGCGTGCATGTGATCGCGCATGCAAGTACGAAGGCAGCAGTGGGCGTCTTTATGCTCGGGTGATCTTTGCTAACATTAGCATATTTTCACAGCTGTGTGCGTGGGAATGTGCGGCTGCGTACGCATTAGCGTCCATCTCTGAATCAAGCCCTGTATTCACTATAATAAGCATGTATCCAAAAATCTTCATTTATTTAGAAGTATCACTAATAAAACCTATTTCCATGGGCAGATTTATTAATACTAACAAGCATTTGATAAAAAGTGCCACAACAGGCACATCATAAAACAGTCTACTTGACTTCAGAGCAACTTGTCCCTAAGTCAAGCAGGAAAGTATCAAAGTATTCAGCAGAAGACCCTTCTGGTCTTTAAGTCGGATCTAAATCATAACCACCTGTATAAAATATAGCACGGATACAATACATATTACATGTTCAACAAAAATAGAATACACCCTGTAGAAGGCAATACTTGGTATACAAGCTACAGAACACTACTAGGAAAAACAGACAATAAACTGACATCAAATACGTGACCGTAAAAAATACAAGATGGACCAAACCAAAATATATCTGACCTCGGTGCAGCATTTTAACCAATTAAGTGAACACGTCACTAACCTCATTCATAACAATGCAGTATAGTGCTAAAACATATGTGCACTTACTATCCAGTTACAGATTAGTAACAAATATCACATTTTTCGGATAGTATTTGCATATATTCATTACACACACACACACACACACACACACACACACACTAGAAATACGGCATTTTAAGAAGCTTAAAAAAACATTTACTGATAAATGCCATGTTAGATATTGCAAATGATGAGTAACAGTGGTACAGTAAAATGTAATGTATGCTGAATTGTACTGCAAACTACAATCATTATGGGTCAAGTGCAAGCTGAAAATGAATAATGGGTAAAGGGCAAACTGTGAAAAGGATGTGCATTACCAATAGTACAAAGCATATCAGAAAAGAGCCACTTAACCAAGAATACGAACTGATGCAATACGGCAATTTGTAACATCCCAAAGGTGTACATGTAAGATTGCTAATATTAGGACAGGCTTTTAGAGTTGAAATGGCATACCAGCTGAACTCAGATTAATGCCATTCATTGTTATAACAGCTCCTGTCTTAATAGAAATGTAATGTGCAAAGAAATAACAAAAATGGCTAATAGCCTAGATAATAACCTAATGAAGCAACATGTACCTAAAATATCTCAAAGGTGGTAATGCGGCACCGCGACCGCCAAAGCCACATAGCACCTTGTGTAACATTTTTTGGTCTAGTGTTCTGTTCATTTTTAGTAGAGCTCATGTTACGTGGATAATACCTGTTATTCTACATTTTGAAGTTGAGACTCATACAAGACAAAGCAGAAAAATGGCAGCACTCTTTTTAAGATGCCATTAATTCTAGTGAAGCAAATAGATTGTACAATTGCGAACTAAAAAACTAGTGAGATTATGATTGTGCAGGTTTTTTTTAAAACTGTTAAAAATACACTTGTATAAACATAAAATATAGCAAAATTTAAATAAGAATAAATGCTTACCAAAGAAAAAAAAATGTAAGTAGCTCCATTATACTTTCTATGATGTACCTGTAAGAGCCATCATTCTAAGAAACTACTCTGAATGGAATGTATGTATGTATGTATTCAAAAACAGTTTAACAAAAACAAGATATATCAATATCACAAACGAAATGTCACATACAATCTTTAAATACAGCAGGCACTTAAGACCTGATCCTGCGAACTTTAGCAACCAGGGTTAACAGGAGAGGAAATAAAAATCACAACATTTTTTCATAATTTACATATTATTTAACTAGTGTCCAACAGTGAAATATGGCACTACAACATAACGTGGCTAGTCCATCTCATCTCATTCTATACAACTTCTCATCTAACACGTTGCTTACGTACCGGACACCTAGACTGATCCTTAGCATCATTTTGTAAGTTCACACTAACCAGGTTATTTTACTTGTTATAACAGAATAGGAAAAGGAATTGAAAACACTCCATTTTAGTCCTAGATTTATTTCTTCATGAACCCAAATGGCAGGTCACTACAGAGAAAGTATGTGATATGTGACAAGTCATTTTTGGGCCTGAGAGAATACATTTATATTGTAACATTTTGTAATTTAAAGTTCCCTTTAAAAAAATTGAAAGAAATAGGTTTGATTTACCCAAAAGGCCAAACACCCCTGAAATACATAACAGTAAACCTTCATGTATAATTTTGTAAACTTACCTTACATTCTATCTATATCTTATGCACTGATGCCAAAATCTACAACAGTCACACAGCACTTAAGGACTTTGGCAATTAATCACTAAAGTCTAGAATCTCAATGAGCATGAATGTTACATTTGATAATCCATCCTTGCAAGTATATATTTTTATAGTATACCTTTAAGATGGAGAGGGGAAACACCCCCACAGAAGTGTGCGGTTTAAATGGGTACAGTGGTGACAATGATTGTTGAAAGCTCTTGCAAAAGTACAAATTATTAGAGATTTGTTTTAAAACATTAAATGAAAATAAGCAGAATAGCTTTTTTTTACAAATGAGTGGACCATTTCAATTCACAAACATAATATAAATGGTGACTTAAACCTATATAGCAGCAAGCTGAACAAACAACTGGCAGAAATGTGCATCTGATTCAGATACAGTGACACGTACGTTATCAGCAGGAGTTTGGAGTGAACAGTGAAGTCTCTCTCAGTCTCCTTGCTTCTGCCAACCTAGTGTTTCCTCCAGAGGGGGGCCATGTTAACCACGGACAACAGGTTGCGTGCAGAGGTGCGTGTGCGTGTGTGTGTGTGTGTCAACAAGGTGCACAAGAAGCCACTCCCCAGCTGTGTAGCCTTTAAGTTACATGGATTTTCATGTTGAAAATTCAGGTTTGGGTAGAATTATCCTTACAGAATGTTAGAAAATAAAGTGGGAAAATTAAGCATCTGTGGTTCAATTAAATATTGTAATACTGGTTTTAGAGGTCATTTTTTGTTTTACACAGGTTAGGAAAACCCTTCATGTTTATATTTACACTATTATGGTGGCATAACAACTTTTTGCTTAATTAGTGCTGCACACAAAGCAGTGTGGGAGATATAATGGAAAACCTCACAGAGTAGGGAAAGTTGCTTAATCTTGT
Organism: Taudactylus pleione; assembly: GCA_031769625.1. Taxonomy (NCBI): domain Eukaryota; kingdom Metazoa; phylum Chordata; class Amphibia; order Anura; family Myobatrachidae; genus Taudactylus; species Taudactylus pleione. Next base: position 4,393,152 of record JAUIMM010000396.1, read on the forward strand.
GATGATGGTCAATACAAATGGACTTCTTGAAGCAGGCAAGTTGTCAATGATCAATATTTTATGAGCCTGTGAGGGCGAATAGATCAGTGTCATAAAATATTACTCCAAATCAAAGCTGGAGTGGATTTAGTAATCAATAGCAGTTCTGGCATTTATGGGAATGTTTACATATGTTTGAGTAACAAATCACTTTCACATCAGGCATTGTTATGGTTTTATTTTAACAGAGAGCATATGTAGTTATTCCCATCTATCAGTTCATAATGCTCTGTGTATTAAATATAGGCAGACACTCACTGGTTATACCAGTAAAAGGTGAAGAAGGCACAGTACTCTCATTCAGCATGCTTACTAAAATGAAGCAGCAAAATATGCAACAAAAAGCACACAAAAAATAGTTTCATAGCAATAAAATGTACCACAAAACCCACAGTGTCACTTAATGAGTTTGAATCAACCATGTTACACTCTTTTTTTTTTTTTTTTTTTTTTTTTAAGAGACATTACTTTAAAGGGAAAGTAAAGTGAAAGCAAGGTCATAAAGCTTATCAACCCAATCCAATAGATAAAGGGAGATGTAATAAACAAAGTATTACCTTGCAGTCATGCCACATTTGAATACCTTCTGTACCTCCAAAATACAAATAATCATTACAAAAGACAAGAGGTGGGACAGATCTGAAACTGGTTCAAAAGTAAAGTGGGTGGTCTGGAGAACCCTATGAGTGATCAGCCTATGACCTTACACATATGGGTCCTCATGTTGTGCAATGGTTAGACTATGTCAAAATCTACTAAAAATAAGTATGTGGCATTCAAAAGTTTGCACACATGCTAACTTAAATAAAAAAATTAGTTAGCATTTATATAAAAAAGGTAAAGTAACTTTATATTCCATACATAGCAAAATCCTTACTTTGCTTGGATATGCGTTTATGGTTTAGTCTTCTAAATGTGCTCATTACTTTCCCCATTTCTAACTGTACCTTAGACCTTTTTAATGAATTGTATTCTCACCTGAAAAATAGCTATGGTGTACTAGAAAATAAATATTATAATGGTACTCTGCTAAAAAAACATTAGATAATTGAAAAGTGCCAATCAACGAGAAACATGCTGTTTAGCATGGAATTCCCCTAACATTTGAACCACGTTCTCACATGGTTGTTTGTACGCAGAAGCCAATTATAAAAATCATTATTGCTTTGCATTGATGAAATTGTAATTTAGCAGAGAAGCAAAACAATACTTAAAACAAATTTTGTATTTTAAGAAACTGATTTAAATAGCTTTTTGCATTGTTTGTGCTTGGTGGTCCTTTCATCAGTATTTTTGGCATACACCCAACTTATAGGAAATGGTAAACTGACATATAGCTCACATACACATCTCACAGCACTAAAAGTTAAAAATCAGGATCTAATAAGTGAAAAAAAATGTGATCCTAAATTAAAAAAAAAAAAAAAAATTGATTAGACAAATACAAGATATGTTTCAGAGGTTATTGGCACAGACCACCATATGAAAAGGACTGGTTTACAGCACATAATAAAAGCAGTTTATAAAAGCTGTTATACTGTACAATAGACAAAATTAGAGGTGGAATTATTTTCCTTTTGCATGTTTCATTTAGTCTGGCAGATTCGCTTCTGGATGGAGAATGGTACCATCTTTAGCTACGTCTGTTTTCTGTGTAGTGAAAATGAACAGTAATGAGTGGGAATGACCCTCTAGGGCTGACTTGATGCTTAGCTGTTCAAATCCAGACTGTCCTGGAGAAGCACCGGCAGCCATAGAATCAAAAGCAGATTTGTTCTCTATTTACAAAGCATGTGCAGTAAGCAAAAAAATCATTTTAAAAAAGGCAGGAGACCAAAACGCAGATCCAACTAGCATCTCCTTCATAAATACTAGATTGTTTCCCCTTTAAAAGCTGGTATTAATAAGACTCAGAAAAGCCACTAAGTTCAGTGAGTGATTTCAGAAAATGAGCTTCCATGAACATGACATACAAGTAGTGGAGTGCACTATTAGAATATTATATAACATTACATAACTTGTGGCCCAAATGAAACAGGGAAAACACATCTCAGAAACATTTAAACAGTTTTATTTGCATCTTCCTGTTGGAGCGGCAAAGAGAAAAAACCACACACTAGTCCTTTAAACTGGTGGCTGAAGTAGAAAAAAATGGATTAAGCAGAGAGCATTCCATAAAGTACCAGCCATCAGGCAGATGCACAGATCTTATCCAGACAATGTTCCAAAGAACTGGACCAGAGTCGCATCTGTGTGTTTGTGCAATTTCACAGTATGAACTTTCCCAGTATGATGAGCAAACAGGTATAGCTGGCCTTTTTTGCCTTCTTTACATTTAGCAATGGTGTCCTTCTGTGGTCTGTGACATGAGAAAAGACTGCACAACGTCTTCTGTTGACAAGGGACTTGAATTTACATCCTCTAGAGCATCGGTGACTGAAAACTGACGATCCCGCAATCTGTTCCAGTTTGCCAATATATTGTGATACTCAAATACCTTCTCAAAATTACCAACAGAATTATATAGTTTAATGAGGCCCCTGTAGTCGTATTCCAGTCCACTATAACCTTCGCCAAATAATTTCTTTCCTGAAAATAAAAAAAATCAATCAGATGTAAAAACAATTGAGAACTTTCCAGAATAAAGTTAAAGGGGAGCTCAGTAAAAGGGTACACATTTGCACCCTGCAACCACCTGGTGCTCGGTCATGCTCCAAGTCTCTGAGTTCACACATAAGCCATCCCAGTTCACTGTATAATCCATTCTGAACAATACACTTAGAGTTTCCTCATGGCCTGATCATGTAGCCAACACCTACTAATATATACTGCACTTATTATATACACGCACTAATATTAACAAGCTGAGCATTTCCCCAGTGATGTATGGTATTAAATGAAGCAATAGTCAGCTGGTTAAGAATACGATATACTGTTAGTGGTGCAATAAACACATACTAGGAAGATGATTAGAAATATAAATTAAGACATACACTTACATACCATACAGGTTTAGTATATATGTTCGGCTTTCATAATGTCGACGTTCGCCATGTTGGCATTTAGCATGTCAACACCGATTTTATGTTAACATTGTTAGAATGGAGACAATGTTTTCTACTGATTATAACCCCAATGCTAAACCTAATGAAAATGTCAACATTATGACAATGTCAACATTCGATGTCGATAATATGCCAACATTTTACAGACGTTGACATTAATTGTGAATGTCGACAGTTTAACCATGTTGACATCATCGATGTCGACCTTCTGCTCTCAACATTGTGACTCTTGACATGTTAAACGGCAACATACACTGTAAAACAGTACTGTAAAAATAAGAAAGTGAAAACAAATATTGGACTACGTACCAATAGCTATTGATCGGAGATACAACTTCTCAGCGTTTTCATATTGATTCATGTCATAGTTATACAGAGACGCCAAATGCCCTACTGACAAAGCCACTTCATAGTCTTCTTGGCCAAGCAGTTGCTCCTTAATTTGTATAGCCTTAATGTGCATCTCCTCCGCCTCCTAGATAGCAATTCACAAGTATAAACATCACAGCCATCAACATTGCAAAAGTAATCTGGTTACCATGCCAATTATGTAGCATGTAGGACTCTAGCAGTTGTATTTTCGGGTATACATTTTGTTTTGTTTTTACTAGAAGAGGACCTTTGAATCTTTTTGCTGGGATCCAGATCATGCTTAAGCATCTACGCTACATAACCTGCATGCAATATTCTAGATGTCTAATGGGCAGAGATCTCCACTAGCAGCATCCTGTGACTGGGCCAATTGAGTGAATAGACCTACACTGGACGGAGTATATAGTGTAAGAAGAACTCCCTCGCCCCCACCAAAAAAAAAGTAAAATCTAAAAAAGTGAAACAGAATAAACCCAAATTAAAAACAGCGACATGCAAGCCTAGAATTATCAAGAGCTGTGTCTCACCTTAAACTTCCTCATGGACTGGTAGAGCCTGCCAAGGTTTCCGTAGTGTTTCGCTGTCTGTACGTTGAACTCACCAAAAGCTTTTTTAGCAAGTTGCAGTGAGGAAAGGTGAAGGTCATGAGCTTCTTGGAGAAGTTTTTGTTCAGTTTCCTTGTTGTGACAATCTATAGCAATCTCCTCCAGTATTAGTGCTTGGAGGTGGAGGAAAAAAAAAAAGTTGTATTTACAGTATGATGTACTAGACCAGGTAATTGGTCACTAAAGTCTACAATCTCATGAGCATGAATATTACATTTGATAATCTATCCTTGCAAGTATATATTTTTATAGTGCACCTTTAAGCTGGAGAGGGGAAACACAGTGGTGATAATTATTGTTGAATTTTCTTGCAAAAGTACAAATTATTAGAGAATAGTTTTAAAACAATACGAAAATAATCAGAATAGCTTTTTTTTTTTTTTTTTTTTTTTTTTTTTACAAACGAGTGGACTATTTCAATTCACAAACATAATATAAATGATGTCTGTAACAAACGTATATAGCAGCAAGCTGAACAACTGGCAGCAATGTGCCCAGAGACCAGGAGTGTCAAACATGTGGCCCTCCAGCTGCTGCGGAACTATATATCCCAGCGTGTCCTGCCAGTTTCAGCATGGCCTAATAGCAAAACTGTGGCAGTGCATGCTGGGATGTGTAGTTCCACTGCAGCTGGAGGGCTGAGTGTTTGACACTCCTATTCTAGACAAACATCCCTATTATAGACATTAAATGCTACAAAGACATGCATTTTTTGGCACTTATTTTCCATTGCAAAAAATAAACATGAACATAAAACCGCTCCCATATTATGGGGCTGATGCAGAGTGAGGGGTACGCATGTTACCGTGGCCTTGCACTGCACATGCTCAGAAAATAAGCAAATGCGACAATGTAGAGGTGTATGCAGTTTGGAGGCGCTGACAAGGACATGTTCATAAAAATGTGGCTCATGCAGACTTGCATATATGTTGCTGTTAGGAGGCGTATCTTTTGCACCTAGTATAGGGCAATGATGATGGAGGCTTGTAGTAAATCAGGTGCATATGCTATCTCTGCAGACACTGGAGAGCTCTGTATTTGTGAAAAAAGGCGCTATTATCTGTGCATGGTTCTTTTAAGAAATTAACGCCTATTTTACTTCCAACTCTTAATTAGCCCCAATGTCCATATCGGAAGGGTGAACATTTGTTAAACCTTTATTATGTACATGGTATTACAGACCAAATCGCCAGCTCACTTTGATGAAACATGTGTCTTGCAGGTGTATGATAATAAATGACAGGACATGACCATAAGTGCCTATAAAAACACTATTCTCAGCCTCAGGGGATCACATTTTTTACGTTTTGACCACACCTAGAGCAAAAGACAATTTGTATCATTATTTACACAATGTTTGTAAAGAAGGTTGGCATCAGTGACTGTTCTAGCAAGTTTACATGAAAAGAAGAATAAAGGCTGTGAGGCCTGGCACCATCTTGATCTTTACAATAAAAACATTTCAATCCCTTTTGCTTAATGGTTCCCAAAATCTGTCCTCAAGGTACCCTAACAGTCCAGGTTTTAAGGATAGCCATGGTCGACCAGTCACCTGTGCTAAGGCATGAATCTCTTTAAAACCTGGACTGTTAGGGCACCTTAAGGACAGAGTTTGGGAACCTCTGCTTTTGGAGAGTAGAGATGCCACCAAGCTGTGCATCATCGTTAACTCCCACTTAGACACCATCACTGTCAGAAACACGGGGCAGCAGGCAACAGTGGAATAAAAACTATGGGCCAAATGTAATAGGGTGAGAGTTTAGAACATGTGAAACTCTCACACATTTTAAACTCGGCCAATGTAATAGAGTCAGAGAACATGCAAACTCGCCTGTTTCTCATACTCAAAAAAAACTCTCCTGATTTAAATTCTCATCCTGATGTTTTCCCATTTTTAAAATAAAACTCGACCAATGTAATAGTGAGAGGTTACTGCTAAACGGTCACATTTTCTAAACTCTCACCTGATTACATACTATATCCCAGTTATGTGATAAGAAACCAACAGACCTACGCAACTTATTAAAGACAAATAGGCATTAAAAAAAAAAGAGAAGCACTTAGGCATACCTTTAACTCTTTTTGAGGAAGCTAATAAAAGATGGTCTTCTGGGAGTATATGAGTGATGATATCTATGGCACGTTCAGCATGAAATCTTTAACAAAGCATACAATTACAAGAAACAATGTTAACATTTCTGCACTGACATATTTACACATTATGGTGTATACAACAAGTATAACCAACACAAGTTATGTAAAAATGCGCACATTGTCTCTCCCGGCTCACCAACCTCACCTTCCTGCGCCCAAACATTACGCCAACCTCACAAAATATGACATGCCCTCCTCTGCTCCCCCTAAACCTCTCGTTGTTTCCTAGGCCATGTCTCCATCTCTCGGCCAATCAAGTCTGTGACTTTGACCGACCTACATCAGTCATAATGATTCGCTAGCACAAGTACCATAGCTGCCAGGATGCTGGTGCCAATTTAGACTGCAGCTTCAGCATAGCTCACGGAGTTCACAGGCAGGCTGCAACCCCACTTAGGCCAGTATTCAATTAGCGGTGAAAAGCCGTAACCTGCGAAAAAGTATCGCCGATGATGTCATTTCCCCAGCCGGATACTTTTCGCAGTATTCAATTGCAAAGACCCCAAAAAAGCACTTTGAAAATGGGGGTAAAAAAGTACAAAGTGGGGGTACAAATACAAAAACTAGCGAAATAAACTTTTGGGGGGGTCTGATAGTATGGGGGAGGTGTTTTTAATTGCAGGTGTTTGCTGAAGGTGCGTATTTTGCACCACTTAAAACTTGACTTCAGTGGTTTTTAACTATGCTTGCACCCATTTTCAAGTACCCCAAATTTGACAGGACTACTTATTTTCACCAAAAAAAACCTGCTTAATGCTATTCTTCACCACTTGTGCAAAGCCGCTATTTTGGAGCAATTGACAGCACTTAAGTACCCCAAATAGCTTCAGTAGGGCTAATCGGGGACATCTACACTGATCCCCAGTGTTAGTGCATCTTTTGGGGGGTGTCAGGCTGATTTCCCCAATTCTGCCAACACTTTTCGCCTGTTAAGAGTTTTGCGCGTTATCGCATCCTTTGGAATTGAATACGGCAATAAGTTTCTGTGACTAAAACACGCAAAGTCGGTGAAAAGTGCGACATGCAAAAAAGTATCGCGGGTGTAAAACAAATTGAATACGGCCCTTCGTATGGAGCACCATTTCTACAAGGAGGATCCCAGAAGTTGGGGTGCTTGAGGAGGAGGATATTAACTGCTAAATTACTGCCATGAGTTCTAGCTCTTATTTGTTACGGGATGCAGTCAGCATCCCAACAGTCAGAATCCAGAGGCTCACTATAATGGCTGTGGGATCCCGATGGGTCAAAATGCCAGCAACTTCCAATGGTAATAATTAAGGGGAGGGTTAAGCTGCGTGGGGAAAATGTATTGCATACATTCTAACATAAAAAACATCCAAGTGCAATTATTATGTGTAACTACTAACATACAGGTGTGGAATTTATTATCTAGAGCGCGTGCAAGCTTTCCATGTAGGATAGTTTAGTAGTGCTAACAGTGACTGTATGAGGAGGCACTTTGCAATCATATCTGATACTGAAAATGCTGCTGTCCTAAGTTATTTAGTAAGATATAACTTACTTTTCAGTTTAATCTGTAAACAAACCTTTTTTGCTAAAATGTCAGATGATCATCAACTCAGAGGATATAACTTAACTAGATGGTTAGTGACACTATGGGAAATAGTGGGTGTTGCATAAAGAAAGAAAAATATAAAAATAAATAACACACACAAAATGGTGTTACTCAGCTCTCATCCATCTGTGACTTCCACAGCTCAAGAGACAATCCACCAGTTTGTAGTTCGTATCAGTTATCAGAGGACGGTGAATAGCAGCATCATACTTATGATGAGTCGATGCTTAAATGTGACCATTTTTAATTCTATGTTATAAATACATTTTTAGAAGACTTATTGCACTTGGGAAGTTCTCCTGTGATTTCCTTTCAGCTCATGTCTGGATGAAAGCAATGTGGAAACCTTCTATACAGTTCTGACAGTAGCGGTGAATCATATAAACCAGAATGGGAGACTGTGACGTGGTTGGTCAGCTTGACAAACGATTGCAATATTTTGAACAGTCCCTGAAATTAGTTTAACATATAAGCAAGTGAGTGCACAGTTTGTATGATGTTTTTATTTAAATAGTGTGGTCACACTGCAGATGCTGGAGTGCTGTGGATTGAAGCCAATTGTTTATAAAAAAATCCACATTTTTTTTCTACACATATACATAAATACACACACATAAATAAAAACATATATGCCACACAAAATAATAATAATATACTCACAGTGCATTATCAAATTTCCCTGAACTGTATTGATGAACATAGGATGAGTAAGCCAAATCTTCATGGGCTGTGGCAACATGAATATTTTTACCTCCAAATACTGACTGCCGGATATCAAGAGCAGTCTAAAAGGGGTAAAAGCAGAACTTATTATTCAAAGTAAAAGTCGTCTATATAAAAAGAAAAAAAAAAAAAAGTACAACAAATTACAAATAAAATGTAAAATTAAGTAACATAAAAAAATAAATAACCATTTAAGTGCTGTTTATTTTATTTTTTTAAGTAAAGAAACAGAGTTTCACCAGAACAAATAAAGAAAATTTCCTCCGGAAAACATTTTATGCTGTATAGTATAACAAAAATGACAGCAAGGATATCAACAATTTTCCTATTAAAGTATCAGCTTGCTGGTGACCGGAGACTCTAACTTGCGTATGACCTACCTGATATATTGCAACTGATTGGCAGATGTTGTCAACATTGAGAAGATAAAATCCATAATCTAGTAGTGTATCAGAATATTTGGGATGCTTAGGACCAAAATTTTCCCTGTTAACAAATAGCATTAGTTACAAATCAGTCTAATTAAAAGTGGTCCCTCTAGTAAAAACCCCCCTCAACTCTTACTTAGCCAGGTAGACTGCATGTTTTATTAACTGTTCTGCCTTCTTGAACTCACGCTTCACCACACAAGCCTAAAGAGAACACAAACATACATTAAAATTTGATGCAAACATTTTTAAACTCATACATTATAAAAAGATTCCTATATGTTTATCCTGCTCATCTGGTTTCAAAAGTTTAAGTATACTCAGCATAGGATTCATCATAGTTATCTCGGGTTATTACAAATTCTTGATATTCTGCTTGATTCTTAAAAGGACAAGAAAAGCACAGCCAGCCAGGCCAGACACACAGAGAAAACAATCCATTCTAATTTGCAACAAAATATTATTTGAAATTGGCATGGGTCTTCCTGTGCTAGAACTTTGAATGAGGGAACTCCGTATTCAAATACATCGGACTGCAGGTTCACCCATCCCACAGGTAGTAGTAATAAATAGTGACGTAATGATTCAATCACTGAAGAGGATCTGGCATCTGATGGGAAAAGCCTGTGAAGCCATATATCTCTGCTACTTAACAGAACCTGGTAAAAATCTGTATATTTTGCCTGCAGATTAGTTTGGTACAGAATGGTGCGCTTTCTGATTAGGATGTAGCCTACATCTACCAATTTGGAATTTATTACTGATAATATTCTGTCTGCTGGGTTCACACTCTTGCAGCACCAGCAGTGCTTTGTGCTTACAGGTGAAGTTGGAACTGGATGAATAATTAAATTCATAAAGAAATGTTATGGCAATTTTTTGTCACACAAGCCTTAGACTTCTAGTATTACAGTTTAAAAAAAAAAAAAAAGATTATATATTGCTTTAATAAATTTGCTCGGCTCATAATTGTACTTTTTTTTTCTTCTTTTTTACTTTAAAATGAGATTGAGACATCCTGCCTTAGGGCTTCTACACACAAGCTGTCAATGCTGTGAAACACATGTATTTATACTGAACTTGTACATGTGTTGCAGATATATTTATGATGCATCCAGTTTAGTATGTTCCTAATAGTTGGAAGCATCCAAACCAGGCATGTCAAACTCACGGTGCCCAAATAAACATTTTATGCGGCCCAACAGTGTGGGCCCAAATACATATATTATGCGGCCAAGTCACCCCTGTTGTGTTCGAAGCTGAGCTCCGATCGCGGCAGGGGTGACTGGGCCACATAATATTTGTGCTTACTCTATTTAAAACTTGGAACGCTGGTATCTGAAGTGATATGAGACAAATGTAACCTCTGATCGCTTCAGAGGCCAGCATTGCAGCGAGGCAGTTCGCGGGTGATGAGAGGAGCCTGCCCTGCTGGATCTAGTTAGATCCAGGCAGCGTATACAAGGGAGCGGTGCCCAGCGGCCAGCGTGAAGAGAGGTAAGTACTGCACAGGGGAGTGGGGCCTGTTCTATACTGGGAGGGGGCACAGCATAAGGGGCATTTTTGGGGGCATTACTAGTGGCACTGAGTAAGGGGCTCTTACACAGGGGGCACTGCATAAGGGGCTCTTACACAGGGGGCACTGCATAAGGGGCTCTTACACAGGGGGCACTGCATAAGGGGCTCTTACACAGGGGGCACTGCATAAGGGGCTCTTACACAGGGGGCACTGCATAAGGGGCTCTTACACAGGGGGCACTGCATAAGGGGCTCTTACACAGGGGGCACTGCATAAGGGGCTCTTACACAGGGGGCACTGCATAAGGGGCTCTTACACAGGGGGCACTGCATAAGGGGCTCTTACACAGGGGGCACTGCATAAGGGGCTCTTACACAGGGGGCACTGCATAAGGGGCTCTTACACAGGGGGCACTGCATAAGGGGCTCTTACACAGGGGGCACTGCTTAAGGGGCTCTTACACAGGGGGCACTGCTTAAGGGGCTCTTACACAGGGGGCACTGCTTAAGGGGCTCTTACACAGGGGGCACTGCTTAAGGGGCTCTTACACAGGGGGCACTGCATAAGGGGCTCTTACACAGGGGGCACTGCATAAGGGGCTCTTACACAGGGGGCACTGCATAAGGGGCTCTTACACAGGGGGCACTGCATAAGGGGCTCTTACACAGGGGGCACTGCATAAGGGGCTCTTACACAGGGGGCACTGCATAAGGGGCTCTTACACAGGGGGCACTGCATAAGGGGCTCTTACACAGGGGGCACTGCATAAGGGGCTCTTACACAGGGGGCACTGCTTAAGGGGCTCTTACACAGGGGGCACTGCTTAAGGGGCTCTTACACAGGGGGCACTGCTTAAGGGGCTCTTACACAGGGGGCACTGCTTAAGGGGCTCTTTCACAGGGGGCACTGCATAAGGGGCTCTTACACAGGGGGCACTGCATAAGGGGCTCTTACACAGGGGGCACTGCATAAGGGGCTCTTACACAGGGGGCACTGCTTAAGGGGCTCTTACACAGGGGGCACTGCTTAAGGGGCTCTTACACAGGGGGCACTGCTTAAGGGGCTCTTACACAGGGGGCACTGCTTAAGGGGCTCTTACACAGGGGACACTGGTTAAGGGGCTCTTTCACAGGGGACACTGCTTAAGGGGCTCTTACACAGGGGGCACTGCTTAAGGGGCTCTTACACAGGGGGCACTGCACAAGGGGCTCTTACACAGGGGGCACTGCTTAAGGGGCTCTTACACAGGGGGCACTGCTTAAGGGGCTCTTACACAGGAGGCACTGCTTAAGGGGCTCTTACACAGGGGGCACTGGTTAAGGGGCTCTTTCACAGGGGGCACTGGTTAAGGGGCTCTTACACAGGGGGCACTGCTTAAGGGGCTCTTACACAAGGGGCACTGCTTAAGGGGCTCTTACACAGGGGGCACTGCTTAAGGGGCTCTTACACAGGGGGCACTGCTTAAGGGGCTCTTACACAGGGGGCACTGCTTAAGGGGCTCTTACACAGGGGGCACTGCTTAAGGGGCTCTTACACAGGGGGCACTGCTTAAGGGGCTCTTACACAGGGGGCACTGCTTAAGGGGCTCTTACACAGGGGGCACTGCTTAAGGGGCTCTTACACAGGGGGCACTGCTTAAGGGGCTCTTACACAGGGGGCACTGCTTAAGGGGCTCTTACACAGGGGGCACTGCTTAAGGGGCTCTTACACAGGGGGCACTGCTTAAGGGGCTCTTACACAGGGGGCACTGCTTAAGGGGCTCTTACACAGGGGGCACTGCTTAAGGGGCTCTTACACAGGGGGCACTGCTTAAGGGGCTCTTACACAGGGGGCACTGCATAAGGGGCTCTTACACAGGGGGCACTGCATAAGGGGCTCTAATACAGGGGGCACTGCATAAGGGGCACTACTGGGGGCACTGCATAAGAGGCACTACTGGGGGCACTGCTGGGGGAACTAATACAGGGGGCATTGCATAAGGGGTACTACTGGGGGCACTGCGTAAGGGGCTCTAATACAGGGGGCATTGCATAATGGCCACAATTACAGTGGCTTTGCACAAGGGGCTCTAATACAGGGGGCATTGCATAAGGGCCACTACTACAGGGGGCACTGCATTGGTTTTTATTAATAATAACCCTTTCAAACTTGCATACAATACTTTTTTTTTTTTCTTCTTGCGGCCCCACACACTCACAGACCTTGAATATTCAGCCCGGTTGGTATTTTGAGTTTGACATGCCTAATCTAAACAGTACAAGATGGAGCAAAAAAAAAAAAAAAAAAAGATTAATATGGTCACACTGTTCGTTCTTTGAGAATTACTGCTCCCTCAGCATGTGTTTAACACTCCAAAAATGGCCGGGTGAATAAGCCGTAAAACTGAAATAACAATATAGGTACATTTCATGCGTGCATTTAAGCGTATTAGAACATCTAATTTGGACATTTTCAAACACTGCTATGTAAAAAGCTTCTCTCCTTGGCTAAATATAAGAACATTTTGGAGTAAATATGGTAAATCCATGTTAAATTAAATTTTTTCATAGTAGCACTTGTGATTACATAAAATAATTATAAAGATAAAAATAGTTATAATCCGGAAAGAATGTTTATGTTCAGTATTTACTTTTAAAAAGAAAACCTGAGAGGTTTTTGAAAATGTGTTAAACCGATATAAGGTTTGTAAGGAAACCTTTATTTAGATTGTACTTCATGACTTAAAGCATGTCAGGAAACTAGTGTATCGGACATATTCAATTTGGGGCGAGAATAGCAAAAATCCTGCAGCTGCTGGGTGTTTCCTGCAGGTGCGGGATTTTTGCTATTCAATTAGGTGTGGGTTTTTTTTGAACGCCGTGAGGTTTTTTTTTCCCAATACACTTCTAAAGCACGACCAATTTTTCCTAAAATCCCTAAATGTAGGAAAAATGGTCGGGAAATGCTCTGGGACCCTGGCAGCACCCCTCCTAATGCCTAATTAAGCAAATGGCAGTTTCCAATTAGCTTAGTCAGTAATGCTCACCTTCCGAAGAGCTGTATTGTCCCCTCCAGTTCGCAAGCACTCTTTTTTAATTGGTATTGGGAGTGCGTATACCCACGGTAATGCAAAATTAGGCGCAAAGTTTTTTACCTTGCTAAACCTCGCGCACAACTGGATATGCCCCTATATCTTTGGTTCTTTACTGAAGGTTATCTTCAGAGAACGTTAATATAACAAATATTACACAGGCATTCAGGATTTTTTTTTCTTTTAATTGCATATCTTCTTGTACACTTCAAAGTCATTAAACGTGGATTAATGTAGTACTACTCTTTAAAACAATTTTACAAATTAACGCATTGCATAAATCAGGGGCAGGCACCCTGTGGCACTCCAGCTGCAGTGGAACTACACATTCAAGCATGCCCTGCCTTAGTTTTAGTATGCCCTAAAACCAAAACTGTGTCAGGGCATGCTGGGATGTATAGTTTCAGCATCTGGACTGCCACAGGTTGCATACCCATGGCACAGATCTACAGAATCAGACACTACTCTATTATTACTACTCAATATTATTCATATAATTAGTAATTCAATAATTACAAAATAGCAGGCAATTGCCTCAAGTGACTCAAAAATTCAATGACGATCATATTGAACAAGGGAATTTGTAAGGAGCATCACCTTACAACTATTTATATTTTGCTGTGATATTTTATCAAAAGGGCTGTACATACCTTAGATGCCTGCCGCAGAACATCTACCACCACCTTTACAGGTAGTCCACTGGTAATTTCCTTCATAGCTTCTATACACCATTTATATGCCTAGTAAATTATAAAATATTGATAAAATGTTAAAAAGCTTTGAAAGTCATTAAATAAAGACAAGGAGGTTACAAAATTTGTCAGCTGCACATAATAAAATCTTGCAAAGTCTACATAAGCAACTTTATGATTTGCAGCTGCACCTAAAGCTGGGTACATACTTAAAAGACATTGTGGCCGACTGGCCGTCACACCGACCAAGCAGCCGATTATGTAAGCTATACACACTTACCAATCGGCTGTTCGAAATATCATAAATGCACACGATATGTATTGGCATAGGCTGTGCTGCAGGGCCGACCTGATATCTTTGTGAATGTCGTCGTTCACAGACATATCGGGTGTACACAACCGCCGATCCGCTACAGATATAATCGCTAGTAGATAGAACGAGTAATATGTATATCGACTAGTGTGTGCCCAACCTAAAAGACAAAATCAATACACAACCCACCCAGCTACTCCCCGGTCTAATCTCAGTTCTCCCCAGCTCCTGTTGAGGAGGACAAAATCTCTGCACTCCTCTACATTATCTCACCCTACAAACTGCCATCTCGACCCTATTCCTTCCAAACATCCCCAATGCATTCCCATCTCTGTCTCTCTCCACTAGCGCGCTCTTATCCTCCGTAAAACATGCGTTCATCACACCAATTCTAAAGAATCCATCGCTCAACCCAGCTTCTCTTTCCAACTAATGCCCTATTTCTCGGCTCCACCTTGTCTACAAGTACTTGAACCACTTGTGTATGATGGCTTCTCTTACTTTCTCTCATCTTTCTCCCTTCTCAACTCTTTTCAATCGGACTTTAGCCACCAACGTTCCAATAAGACGGTCACTATTTATACTTCTAGTCATGGAACTCTTTGCCGCTTTTGACTCTGATTATTACCCAAGTCTCCTGCACACCATTCACTTCATGGGCCTTCATGACAAAGGAGCTCATTCAGACCCACTTGCAAGATGCGAACGCTAGCTGGCAAAAAGGGGCCGGAAATTTAAATTAAGCGCTCGCACTGCATCACGAAAGGACGCCCTCTATGTCTTAGCGAACAACGACACTCGCAACACACATCATCTCCGGGAATTGTAGGATTAATAGGTAACATCGAGAGTCATCGGAACTGCTAGCAGCCCTTGAAGTTGCCTTTCCCCGCCGCAAGCACTGCGATCAGTGCGGGCTGAAATACATGCAGGTGACGTGTACAATGACGCTACTTTGCTAATTATGCACGCCCTTTAAACTGCGTTTTGGCGGCCTGACACGCCTGCGTTCGCAACACCACTCCCCCATTCACAAGCACATGCCCGTTACCACCCACAAACGGCACTGTCACTCAAAGTAGTGACCTGATAGAGGCTTACGAGCAACCAAAATCAGATCGCAAAGATTGGCTTGCGCATGCGCACTGCGAATTATACGCATGTGCATAAGACTTAGAAAAATATTTTTAGTAAAGCTATTGTGTTTAAAGATTTTTTAACTAAATTACAATGCACTATAGTTAATATATTTAATTGCACTTACAGGAATCTTTTTCATAAGTTGCTGATAATTAACTGTCCTGATTATGATCTGATTATAATTATGGAAAAATGTTTTTAAGAGCCCCCCTTGATCATGCAGACTGATGTGGTAACTCTTCTATTTCATTTTACCTTTGACTGCATGTGAAAACAATCTGTATCCAGGAATTACTACATATGTGAAACGGGATGTAGTTAGCAATCGACAAGTCAGGATGTCGACGGTTCCAGACGGTAAGTACTGTATCAGGCTTAGGGTTAGGTTTAGGCACCAGGGGGAGGGTTAGAGTAAGCGTTACAATACTTACAGAAATCTGTCGGGATTCTGACTGTCGGCATCCCATGTGAAACATTACATAGTTTATGCAACTAACAGTAGCATATTTTTTCTGGGACGTTCATATGGGACATGAACGATATAAATTTTTCTAAATAATGGTTACACTGACAGATTTAGTGAAGACACAGATTAGTTGTAGTAAAAAAATAGCATGTACCTCATCATAGTGACTTTTAGCAAAGAGCAGAGCACATAACTCTCCATACAAAGCAGCTTTGTTTGCATGTTGTCTGTGTTTGGCCAACTTTTCCATGTAATTTTGTGCAAGCTTAAATGTTTCTTCTCCCAAGTAGTATTTGCAGTTACCATTTCGCACATGCAGTAACCTAAAGACAAGAAAAAAAAAAATTTATTCAATTGATCAGAATGGAAAATGTTATCAAAAGGAGTACTGCCCAGGTAGTATGCAGAAAGGTTTCCTCGGCTTGGGTAAACCCAGTACAACAGGGAAAACATAGGAGAAGAAATTTGGATCTGAAGGTGGTGAGGTTCCATAGGTGTTTACCCCTCTAAAGTGAGCAGTTAAAAGATCTGCATGAAAGTATGTGTAGAAATTCCACGACCTCCCCAAAAAGAGCAATCAAATCAGATTTGATGGGTTTGTATACAGACCATACTCTCCCAAAACATATGCATAATAAACAAATGCAAAGTGTCAGGCCATCTACTTACACATGTATTGATAACAATATACTGGACCATTATCCTATTATGGTGTGTTAGGCCGTCCAATGTGTCTTTACAGGCATTTTACTTGAAGGATAGTTTGTTAGCTATGGGGAGCCTCATCCAACAACTGCATCTATATTACAGAGAATTCCATTCCAATGGGGCTTATTCCAGCCAGGATTTCCCAAACTCAGTCCGCAAGGCATCCTAACAGCTCCGGTTTTAAAAGGACATCCATGCTTGATCGAAGATGTTTAAATCATATTGATGGAGATACTAATTAAGTAGCTTTTGCTTAAGCATGGACAGCCTAGACTGTAATGATGCCTTGATGACCAAGTTTGGGAAGCACTGGTCCACCCAGATTGCCCAGGTCTTACTGTCTTTAACAGAGTTGTTGAATTATCAGAAATTTCCATAAGTCTCCCCAGCGGAGGCCACAGTGATTCCGAAGCCTGGTTAATACCCATTATTCAGCTCAAACATAAGGCCAAGAACTCTTTTAGATTACCAATGCAAAATATTTACCATTTTATTAACTAGTACGTATACTGAAACAACATATTCCATGACTCGTATATTCAGAACACTGGTAGGACACAGAAAACACCAATACTTCAAAAATAGTTTTCATAGCCCACAATGCTAAAGTAATATAAACTATCTTAATTGCTAGTTAGCAGTTGTATGGAGATAATAAGCTGTACCCCTACTAACATTACACACACACATTAATATATATTAATAAATATACATACACATATTCAGGCGCCTGACACCAACAGGGAATGTAATGACATTTGTATTCAAATACATATACTTTAATATGGAGTTGGTCCACCTTTTGCAGCTATAATAGCTTCCACTCTTCTTGGAAGGCTTTCCACTAGATTTTGGATTATTTCTGTGCCCATTCATTCTGTAGAGCATTTATTAGGTCAGGCACTGATGTTGGACGAGAAGGACTGGCACACAATCTCCGTTCCAGTTCATACCAAAGGTGCTTGATGGGGTTGAGGTCAGGGCTCTGTGTTGTCCAGTCATGTTCTGCCACACCAAACTCATCAAACCATGTCTTTATAGCCCTTGCTTTGTGCACTGGGGCACAATCATGTTGGAATAGAAAAGGGCATTCCCTAAACTGTTGCCACACAGTTGGAAGCATAGCATTGTTCAAAATATCTTGGTATGCTGAAACATTAAGATTGCCCTTCACTGGAGATAAGGGGCCTAGCCCAAACCCTGAAAAACAGCCCCATACCACTATCCCTCCTCCGCCAATCTTCACAGTTGGTACAATGCAGTCAAGGCAGATAATGTTCTCCCGGCATCCGCCAATACCAGACTCACCCTTCTGGCTGCCAAACAGAGAAGCGCGATTCGTCACTCCTCAAAACACGTTTCCACTGCTCCACAGTCAAGTGTCTGTGTGATTTACACCACTCTATCCGACGCTTTGCATTGGACTTGGTGATGTGAGGCTTGTATGCAGCTGCTTGGCCATGGAAACCCATTCCATTAAGCTCCTGCCGCACAGTTTTTGTACTTACATTAATGCCAGTGGAAGTTTGAAACTCTTCAGCTATGGAATCAGCAGAACGTTGGCAACTTTTACGCACCATGCGCCTTAGCAGTTGTTGACTCCGCTCTGTGATTTTACGTGGTCTTCAGCCTCGTGGCTGAGTTGCTGTTGTTCCTAAACGCTTTCACTTTCTAATAATATCACTTACGGTTGACCGTGGAATATCCAGCAACGATGAAGTTTCACAAATCATCTAATTGCAAAGGTGGCATCCTATCACAGTACTATGCTTTAAGTCACTGAGCTCTTCAGAACGACCCATTTTGAAACACTTCAATTCAATAATTAACAGGTATAGCGCTGCTGATTGGACATAACGCATCCTAAGGGACATGATGTTTTTATTTTGTTTTAATTATCATGGAAAATATGCGCTGTGGCATGTAAGTGCATACTCTGTATATGTTACAACTACATTTATTTTAAGTTATTTTGCATGATGTTTTCTAACTAAATATTCTTGTACAGAATGCAGCCAATACTGATCTACATCATTCAGCTTCCAGACACTAGTCTAGGCCAACACTCATGTACAAACTACAAAGCACATATTACATTTATGTAATATGCGTAGATATGAATCATTTTCTTTTTATTTGACAGCAGCAGTGACATACAGCAGCTTTCTGTGTCCCTATTAAGCAACCCCCCCTCTGAGAATTAAACCAATGAACTTTGCCATACACACCTGACACAGCACTCTACCGCACGAAACCAATGCAACATTTCATTGTGAAGGGTGCAAAGCTGTAGGCAAGAGAGGAACACCTTCTCAGCATCACTGTACCAGCCAGCATCTGAGAGAAAACCACCTAGGACAGGAAAAAAAAAATCAAATAAAACAGAAAAATCCTCTGCTTTTTTTCCAGTGGAAAGATTTTTGCAAAATTAAGAAAAAAATACAGTTAAGGGATGAATTCCTAAATTAGTTGTTATGGAGAAGAAAAAGAAAATAACAAAACAAACTCTTGTAAATATTAAAGAGGGAACTACAAGTCATATACAGAAGTGTCCTCATACACTACTGCTGCAGTACCGCCAAACTGCCCTTCTTAGCACACCAGGTCCTGTGTTACTCGGCTCCACCGAGTCTTTTTTGCTCAAATAAGCGTCTAAAAGGTGGGTACACAGTGGACGTATCGGGCCAACATATCGTCAAAAACAGCTAATGTGTACCAACTATGGCCCGTATTCAATTAGAGGCGAAAAGCTGTAATCGTAAATGCCTATTGCAGCATTTTGTCTGATCAGAACTGATCTGCAAATACAATTCAATTAGCCTGTGGAAACTCAATGCAATGTAATATGCGAAAAGCTTCTCCTAAGAATAGGCGAAAAGAAGTGCAAAATCTTTATTTTCGGGTGCAAACGTGTGGAAACCACCCAGAACCCACGGGACAGTCCCTCAAATGGACAAATCTGGCAAAAAAAAAAAAAAAAAAACCACCACCCTAAAAAAGTACTTCCATTTTTGGGGCGGAAAAGTAAAAAATGGGTGGACAAGCATAAAAACTAGCGAAATAGACTTCTTGGGGGGTCTGCAAGGATGGGTCAGGTGCGTTTTTGACTTTTTAAAAAAAGTTTACTTTAGAGACATAAAAATATGCTATCGCTCATTGTCAAGTACCCAAATTTGACTGGAGTACTTTTTTTCACAAAAAAATACTGCTTTATGCCATTGTTCACCACTATGCAAAGACGCTACTAAGAAGCAATTTAAACAACTTAAGTACCCCAAACACTTTTATTAGGGCTTTTAGTACACATCTACATTGATTCCCTATGTTACTGCATCTTTTTTTGGGGTACAGACTGATTTTCCCACTTCAGACAGCACTTTCTGCCTGTTCCGCATTCGCCGCTTTCCGTTTTCGCCTGTTTAGGAATTGATTAGGACGAAAAGCAGGGATGCACACAACAAGTTTGCCTCTAAAACAGGCGAAGGAGGCAGAAAGTCGGGCAGGTGAAAAGTCAGGCACTTTTCGCCTCTAATTGAATACAGGCCTATGTCGGGCCATGCAAGCTCCCATTTTGTCGTTGGCATCGTCAGCTTGTCCCTACATGCAGCTCAATCTGACAATGCGACTGAAGACCACACGCAGCGGGATGCGGCTGGTTCCGACATATCGGGCAGTCGGGCACTGGATTGTCTAATGTGTACCGGCCGTCTGACATGCCGGCCCATCGCCCGTGCAGTCATCTATCGCATCACTGGGTACACACATCGTTTAGTGTGCACCCAGCTTTAGTCGCAACCACTTCACGAGACTACAATGATTAATTTGATATGCAAAACTTGTAAGCTGTTTGCGAATGAGTCTAAATCTGTATACGAAGTGCTATGATGCAGTGGCCATTGCTTTTTTTCACGCCAAGTTCTGCTGTACAGATTCAGAGTCAATTGCATACAGATATACAAGAATTTCCTATCAAATTAATCAGTATGGTTTTGTAATGTGGGTTAGTCACATCACACAGCAACTCAAAGGCAGAGACGAATAGAACAACTTCATGACAGCAAGGCATGCTGCAGGGTGCCTCGTCTTCACTCTCCACAAATCAGTCATATGCCTACTACTGAGCCTTGTTTCTGACAACAGTGCTTGTGTAGCAGTAGTTATAACCATTACAGTATGGTGATGTTTTTGTGGCATGGATTTAACAAGCGGGTGGTATCATTCCCAAGAGGTTTAGCTCCATATTGACATGACAGCATTGCACAGTTACTGCAGATTTGCTGGCTATACATTCATGCTGCAAATCTCACCACATTCCAAAGGTGCCCTACTGAATTATGATATGGTGACAGTCAAGGTGATTAGAGTTCATTGAACTCAATGGGCTACATCTATGAAGTAGTGGCTGGCTATTATGCTGGCTATGTTATCTCAAGCAGGTTCCATTAACATTACAGTGGGCTATATTAATAAAGCGGTGGCTTGAAGCTGAAATTTAAAGCGGCACTGACATTCAGTGTAGTGCATTACACTGAATGTTAGAGTTGGTTTAAATTTTAAGCTCCAAGTCACCGCTTCATTAATATAGCCCACTGTGATGTTTATGGAACCTGCTTGAGATAATGTAGTGCGTTATCCTGCTGGAAGTAACTACTAGAAGATGGGTAGACTGACAAAGGTATGCATATGGTGAGCAATAATACTCAGACTGTGGGATTTAAAACTGGTATTAAGGAACCTAGTGTGTACCAAGAAAGCATTCCTAACATAATTACCCTGAAGGTAGGGGGGGATCCATTAATTCATGTAGTTTAGAGCAAATTTTGAACCTACCAACTGCATTTTCCAATAGAAAGAGAGACTTTTCAGACCAGGCAATGTTTTTTCCAGTCTTCAATTGCCCACTTTTGGTTATCCTGTGCCCACTGTAGCCAGTTTCCTGTTCTTAGCTGACAGTAGTGGAACGCAGTATGATCTGCTACTGTAGCTACCTCCGTTCAATGCTCAACATGCCATGCATTCACAGATGCTCCTGTGCATGCCACTGTTATAACACATGGTTATTTCAGTTACAGTCGCCTTCCTGTCAACTTGTACAAGTCTGGCCATTCTCCTTTGACCTCTCTCCTTATTAAGGCATCTTCGCCCACATAACTATTTTCTAAACTAATCACTCACACTAAAAAAAAAAAAGTGGATATAAACAACAGTCATACTATTATAACAACGAATGCTGCAATTGCTGGCTTTGTAATCAGCAGCATATGTGTAAGACATGAAACTAAAATATTATCCTGCAAACTTGTTAATTGTATAGTATGTATAAGATCCTAATAGGACAATTTGACTACTTAAAAAGGGTTGAGTACACAATTAAAGTGCTCATAATGCGTAATCCCAACTGTGGAAATTCCGATGCACACAGGTAAGTATTCCAACCCTTCTCCTAACCCCATCCTTACCTTCCTTTCCCGCAGCCTAACCTTAACTCTTCTGCTTCCCCTTCTACAGCCTAGCCCCCCCCTCCTGCCTGACTCTAATCCTCCCCCTAGTGCCTAACCCTAAAACTAATACTCACCATTGGGATCGCAGCCATCGAGATACAGCCATACTGCTGTCGGGATACCAGCGCCGGGATTCTGTCCGCCGGCATTGTGAGTGCCGGAATGCCGACTACATCCTCTTTAAAAGCCTCCTTATTTTGTTATTTACAGATTTGCCATTTATAAATGTAATGGTGCATACACACGATCAGATTTTTTCTTCAGATATGGACGATAACGATTTAAAAATCGTTCAGTCGTTCATATCTGATGGAAAATCGTTCATATCTGACATGCCTGAACGATGGACGATCAACGATGCGCGTTCCCGTTTGTCAGATAACGATATCTGACATCTGATGGGTTTGCAGTCAGACTTGGACGATTCCATTCATTTTAATACAGTCAAAAATCGTTCAATCGTTCAAATCGTTCAAAACTTTGGTCAAATCGTCCAAATCGTTTAATCGTTCAGTCGTTCATCTGACAAATCTGACAAGTCTGACAAATCTGACCGTGTGTACGCTCCATTACACATGCATACAGCTCATTTTCATTGTGCAAGTCAGGAAAGGGTTATATTTGAAGAGATGAAAGGCTCATTTCTATGCACTAGGTAGTGATTAAAATATACCAGTAATGGTTGTGTTTCTACATCAACTAAGCAAATAGGGTAGTTTGAATAGCTCAAGCTAAGGACAGAAACTGACAGCCAGTGACAAGATGAAGCATGGTGTCCTCGGTATATGAATATATTCAGGTTTTACAACTGATTAACAGAAAATTAGAATTTCCATTATGAAGAGTCCCTATCTAGACAGTGGAATATTTATATATTTTTTGGGATCTGGCGAAAAGTTTTAATGTTCACTCACAACATGTAATAAGATCTCTATATAGGAAACCACTGACAGGTGAGGTAAATAACATTGATTATCTTTGTTAAAATGACACCTGTCAAGGATGGGATATATTAGGCAGCAAGTAAACACTCAGGGCCTGATTAAGCAAGGAACGCAGTTGCGTATACACACGCAATCGGTCGATTTCGCAGAGCGCATGCATCACAGTGCGAGCCAGACGCTGCGGTCAGAACTGCACACGCAGGCCAGCGACAGAGTGATTCACAGGAAGTGCCCTTTGTGGGTGGTGACGGGGGGGATGACCGTGAGAAAGTAAGCGTGCCAGTGTGTTTCAACGCCGTTGCATGGGCGCGTATGAATTATCCACTGCACTACCAGACACCTCCTGAGTACTCCTAGCGTGCACAGAAGATAGCAATTTCTGAGTAAGGTCTGGGCTTCCTTAACTCTGCGTCTGGGTCCGATGTTACTGATTGTTTAGCTATGTTGGACAAGTGTACGGATGTGAGTAAGGGAAAGTGTACGGAAGTGGGCATCCTTAGGTTAGGCTGCGTCTGCAATGTGAATGCAAACATTTAAGCACCTATGATATTAGCAACGCAGTTGCGTACTTCTAAGCAGAATAGTGTCCCTTGCTGAATCAGACCCTCAGTTCTTGAAGTTGATGTGTTGGACACAGAAAAAATGCGTGAGAGTAAAGATCTTAGTGAAACTGACAAGAACCAAATTCAGTGACAGCAGCATCCCGATGGTTGGAATCCCGACAGGGGAATGGTTAGTGCTGTTTCCCTGTCCTATTTACCCCCTAACCCTCCTTTTTTGTACCCTAATACTAACCCTCCCTACCCCGCACCCTAACCCTCGTGGTAAGTTCCTAAACCTGACCCTCCCCCCTTAGTGCCTAACCCTAAAAGCTCCCCCCCCTGTGGTGCCTGAACCTAACCCCAACCCCCCGTCTGGAGCCAGAGCCTAACCTCCCCTAGACTAACCCTAACTCCCCCTGGGGTGCCTAATACTAACTCCCTTGCCCCCCCTTTGGTTGATACTTACCTTGCCCCGGTCTCCAACGTCGGTGTTCTGCATGTGATCGGGATCCCGGTGCCAGGATTTCTGCAGTCGGCATCCCGATCGTAGGGATATTAACCGCATCCCGTTCCCGATATGCAGTGGTTAATACCTACCAAAAGTGGCCCACTAAAGGACAGCTGGTGAACCAGTGACAGGAAAATGGGTGCTCAAGGCTCACTGATGACTGTCTGTTCCGATAAAACAGAAAACCTACTGTAGAACAAACTGCTCAGACCGGTCAGAATGCCCATGCCGACTCCTGTCTACTGCCAAAAGCGCCTAAAATGAGCATGTGAGCGTCAGAATTGGACCATGGAGCAATGGAAGAAGGTGGTCTGGTCTGATGAATCTCTTTTATATCATGTACACGGCAGGTGCATGTGTGTCGTTTATCTGGGTAAAAGATGGCACCAGGATGCACTATGGTAAAAAGGCAAGCTGACAGAGGAAATGTGATGTTTTGGGCAATGTTTTGCTGGCAAACTTTGGATCCTGCCATTCGTGTGGATGTTACTATAAGTACCACCTACCTAAACATTGTTGCAGACAAAGTACACCCCTTTATGGCAACGGTATTCCCTGATGGCAGTAGCCACTTTCAGAAGGATAATGTGCTTTGCCACACCGCAAAAATTGTTCAGGAATGAGGAACATAACAAAGATTCAAGGTGTTGACTTGGTGTCAGGGTTCAGCCTAGGATTGCTATCTCTTACCTCTGTGCCGGCTTCCCCTGACTTCCTTGTGGTCAGACGCCTCGGGCAATGAGGGGTGTGATGCTGAGTATTCTACCTTAGGCGCTTTTGCGGACTTCCATGGTTGGCTGTGTGTTTTGGGGATCGGAGTTCCCATCATGGGCGCCGCCATGACAGTTCCTCTCATGTGACAGTCCTCCTAACCAATGGTAGCATGATCTCAGTCAGCTGACGCTGTGCTCCAGTAATCTGCTACCCCTGGGTATAAATCTGCCTCCAGAACTCCAGGAAGTTGCCTGATCAACAGTTGTCAATCCTAGTTTACTAGTTGAGTTTTGTTTCAGGTTCCCTCGGATTCCAAGCCTTTGTTCCAGTGCTTTCCAGCGAGCAGCAGAGCTATAACATTCCTGCCTGTGTTCCAAGCCTCCAGTGTCATTCCTGTAAGCCACAGAGCTATAACATTCCTGCCTGTGTTCCCAGTCTCCTGTGTATTCCTGTGAGCCACAGAGCTATAACACTCATGGCCTGTGTATCTAGCCTCCAGCGAGCTACAGTACTTTTATAGCTCTGTGTGTGTTGGAGTTCCAGTGTCTCCTTTCAGCACCAGGGTGATTAATATCTCTACCAGTGCATGCTGTTTTGTGATTCCCAGCTACAAGGTTATCCTGAGTGTTTCACAGCTGCACCAATTACAAGCTACAAGTGTTCCTGTGAGCAACAGTGCTGATTACATCCCAGCCTGAGAGCTTTGTTTTCAGTGACACTGCAATTCTATCTCTGCCTGAATATTTGCTACCAGTGTCTCCTGTGAGCTACAGTGCTATTCCATCTCTGCCTGAACATTAAAGTTACCAGTGTCTCCTGTGAGCTACAGTACCATTCCATTTCAACCTGTGTATATTACCAGTGCCATTACGTGTGGCTAAGTGTGTCCACACACCGTTCCCTGTGTATCCTTTGTGTGCCACCCAGCAGTTCAAGTGCTATTTACAAGTACCTCACAAACAGCATCTCCTGGTGAATCTCCCGATGCAATAGTGCCTTGGTTAGGCACTTCCCTTGGGCCACTGACATTCGAGTCTCTATTCCCACGGGGCTTGGATACCTGGTCAAAGGACCGCGACCTGCCTGCAGGGTGCAGCTAAGCCCATATCCCACTTGGAGGGGTCACTGGCGAACACCTTCCTGCAGGTTAGACTCCGCACCTTTGACCAGATATCGTCAACGTCCAAGACCTGTGGATGAGGAGTCCTGATGTCCAGGCCAGTTCCCCGAATTCTTCCAAACTACCATCACAACCCCTCACTAGGGGATTCCAGTACGTCAAATCTGACACTTGGCCTCCAAATTTAACATATGCGTGATGCACAGCACAGTTCAGTCACACTTTTCGCAGCTACAGTATGTAGGATATAATCAATATCTGCAAAACTTGTTCTGTATCTTTGTGACCAAAGTCTAATAAAATTCTTAGAAGTGACGATCAGTCGATTGATTGGCTGGTGTCTATATTTG
This sequence comes from Taudactylus pleione, assembly GCA_031769625.1. Taxonomy (NCBI): domain Eukaryota; kingdom Metazoa; phylum Chordata; class Amphibia; order Anura; family Myobatrachidae; genus Taudactylus; species Taudactylus pleione. Next base: position 4,419,701 of record JAUIMM010000396.1, read on the forward strand.
TTTCTCCCAGGATCACAAACTACTTACATCTTTCCTCTAAACAAACTGAACCCAAAATGCAGAAAACACAACACTCTACAAGAATATCAAAATAAGCTATATACTATTTGATCACTTCTGTATTAGATGTTGCTACTGAAAGATGGAAATTGCTAAATTTTACAATACAGGTTCTAATATGGAACTTTTCACAATCTCACTTGGCTGAAGGAGACATTTCAATTAAGCTGCAAACTTTTATGAATGTGCAAGATATAATAAGCCAGCATTGAGCTTATATTATTGTCTCAGAACTCTGTTTATGAATTGATTACTCGTTTCCAAAGTGTTCATATATGCATTTCATATCACCTAGGAAGGAGCATAGGGAACGTTTCATTTACTGGTGGATGTAACCATTCTAGGATAGAGTTTTATCGTGGCCTACCAGTAGTGGAAAGGGGTTAAGCTCTTAATCAAAAAAGTACAGTGTACCCTGTTTTCTTCTGTTCTGGGACACTTACCTTTGTACCGCTACAGGTAGATAGATATATATATAGATATATATATATTATGATCTTGTAGCTTTATCAGCTTGTATTAAAGTGTTTTATGATTGATACATATTGGTTGAGAATTTTAACATGAAGGATCAATATGGAGCTGAATGCATATTGGACTTAATTTATGCTCATAAAAAGCCTTTATGCTGTATTGCATGTATCACAAGATGGATTTCACACCCGTAGCATACACACCAGGAATATATATACCCAACCAGGTCATTAAGAAAAGTTTCAAATTCAATTCAACTTTAGACCACCCTCCACTTCCCTGATCTACTTCTCCGGTCACAATCAGGTGCAAGTATAGATACAAGCAACTTTGCACAGACGTACGTACATACATGCGTCTTGTTCTGTGGGAAATTTGAGGAGTTTACAGTACAGAAATGGTCATACGTTCGACTGAGCATCACCATTGTATTCACATTTACAACCATTTTTATTTCAAGCTAGAGTTTCTTTAATGGTGTCTAGTACAGGAAAAAGCATCAACTAGACAGTTTCATAACCTTTCTACTCTTCAACCAAACATGGGGGTTAACGTCTGCCTAGTCCACTTTGCGTTTGGTTCAACATATTGTATTATGCAAATGTGATACACCACCATTGACAGATCAGTCCTCTGCCACTAGACCATGCACCCAAATTATTGGATTGGAAGAGGATATAACACATGAGTAAGAAGGAGAATAAAAGGAATGGGGGACGTGGCCTGGAGTAGCACGGTGTAGGAAGTGTTTGCCAGTTAACCAGCTTTCATCCTGCTCAAAAATCATATTTGAAAGGCAGTACTCATTCCACCCAGGGTATAGTGGTGGGGTATTCTCTCCTGCACCTGAGATACTCCAGTGAGCTCCTTATCCAGTGCATGCTTACCTGCTGTTCGGTGATCTCCATGGCCGGGTCCTGTGGCATGGTGTTCCTGGCTACGGAGGCTGCTTCCCTGCTCTGTGTCCGGCAAGCTGCTCCCTCCTACTCTGGTGGCTCGGCTGACCTCCTTGCTGCCCGCTGCTCCTTATGGACTTTCCCTGGTATCCAGCCACAATCTCTGGTGCTCTGGTCTGGTCCCTCCTGGCAATTCACTTGTTCTCCAGCTGCTTGATTCAGCGTGGTGGATGTGATCGCGGTCATCTTTAAGTTTCCTGCTTCTGTCCCGGCTGTGAATGCAGCACAGTGAGTAGTGTATCCATGACTGTGCACCTGATGTTGCTCCTTTTGGCTTTCCTGCTGGTTTCAGCACAACTGTTGCCTGCTGTCTCATTACCACCTGTCTCCGTTGCAGTATCTGATGGCGAGTTATCTGGGCTTCTTTACAACTGGTGTTCCGATTTCCCTGCTGTGCTGGAATACTGCTGTGGGACATTTATTCCAAATCATGGTTATCTCTCTGCACCAAATCCTCCAGGTTTCTTAGTAAGTTTGATGCCAGCTGATTACTTCCTCCCACCTTTGGACCTCTCTCACTCTCCCCATCAGACTCATCACCTCTCTACAATCCTTTAAACAGGCTTTCAAGACCCAATACTTCATCAAAGCCTTACAGCTCTCATCCTAACTCGCTGCTACATGCTACTTCCTCCCAGTCTACGCCATCTGTGTCACCTGTTTGTCTGCCCCTTCCCTTAGAATGTAGTACCCTCTTGTGCTTCACTTTACTTCACTACTTACTCCCCACTAGGGCACCTAACACTTGGTTGCTTATGGTCTGTTTATTATTTGAGTGTTAAGATCGCCAATGTAGCAATGTATATAAACCATGTCCTTGTCCTGCACTGTATTGTATTGTACTGTAAGTCACTGGTTTCTTGTTCACTTGCATTTGTACTTTGTAAGGCGCTGTGGAACACTTGTGGCACCATAGAAATAAACTACAACAGTGTTCTCCCCAGGCTGATTTCTGCGGGCACATCGCCCAGCAGAAACCGTAAGCAGCCCGGCACTCCTGAGGCTATGAGGTAAAACCCCCATTAGTTCATCCTCTGTGGCTTATCATGCTGGGTATTTCCATAGCTCCGGGCACTTAAGCTGGGAGCTATGAATTAATGCATGTTAGCTGCGTGCTTACCGCGCATTGAAAGTAATTGAATAGCACCGGGCGTTAAACCTGGGAGCTGCAGCCACGCAGTAAGTCCTGCAGCTAATGGAATCTGCCACACATGTAATATTCATATGTGACAAGTCAAAAGAGGATAGTAATAGACAACCTTGTGTCTACCCTGTGTGAAAAAGGCCGGCTGTTGATGGCTGGTTAGTTGTGGTTCTCAATGTACTTGTCAGAGGTTAACCATGATTATACGTGTATGCTAATAAACAACTCAACAGAATAATTATAACGGTAAATAGTAAACTTGTGTTTCAGGGAAACTTTTTCTTTCTTCATTTTAAAAAAGCTACAAGATAATGCTAAAGCGAATACAAAACATCTTACCAAGAACAAAGCCGATCTGTATGGCCTTTTCTTTAACTTGGGCATCAGATTCGGCAATATAAGAACAACGTCTACTAAAAGAATACGCCAACACAGAGGCAACCTTAACTCCATGGTCCATTAAAGCTTGAAAGCAGTGATGCAGTAGATGTCTGTAAAACACATACAAAAAACACATCTCAATAAGAAAAAAATTACACACACAGGCAACTTTATAAGAATTGGTTTTAATGTTCATTGTGCATAATATATGGAAAAACAACTGCAAATGAAATGTCATGTATCCATTTTTATTATAACCCCTTTCCCTAACCTCACAGACACGTTTGGGAATTGGAATCAAGACAGCGGCTGCCCGACATGGGTGAAAATCCCAATCGTCCCTAAGGTAAGTATTCACTAACCTAATTCCCTCCCCTAACCCTCCTTAGGGGTGCCTAACCCTCCTTAGGGTGCCTAACCCTAACCTTCCCCCCAGTGCCTAACCCTAATTCCCCCTCTAAGTGCCTAAACCTAACCCCCCTACCCCGCCGCCTAACCCTACTTAGGGGTGCCTAACCCTAACCTTCCCCCCAGTGCCTAACCCTAATCCCCCCTTCCCCTAGCCTAACCCTAACCTCCCCCCGGGAGTGCCTAACCCTAGCCCTCCCACTAGCCTAACCCTCACCCCCCTTTGGGGTGCCTAACCCTAACCTTCCCCCCAGTGCCTAAACCTAACCCCCCCTTCCCCTAGCCTAACCTAACCTAACCTCCCCCCGGGGGTGCCTAACCCTAGCCCTCCCTCCCCCTAGCCTAACCCTAACCTCCAGGGGGGGGCCTAACTCTAAGTCCCCCCCGGGAGCCCTAAACCTACCTTCCCTCCCCCGAGGCTGTCCGCGCTCGGCATCACTTCGATCGGGATGCCAGGCACCGGTCTCCCGGCGTCGGTAAAATTACAGGTGTCTAGATTTAGACGCCTGTCATTTAACCCTCACCGGGATAAAGCAGTCGGGAAGCCGGCTGTCGGGATTAGGTCCGCCGGCTTCCCGACTGCATAGCATTTAGACATTTAGTACAAGTTATAGATGGAGCAAGTCTGTTTTTTGTCAAGTCAACCCTACCTTTTGAAAAGGACAGTGCAGAGCACCCATTGATAAGCAAAGAGGCAGGTGTAGTTAGCTACAAAGGTTCAGGGTTCACCCAGTGTCCCAAGAAATGTGTCCATCTGTATGATCTGGGAGCATCTTTATCATTAACATTTTAGGTATATTCGATTTAAGTAACAGTCCATTTATAACTAATCATGTGCAGATGTATTGCATAAACAATAAATAAGTAAATAAAATGATTGTGTAATAACCCCTAACCCTGGAATAATAATCAAGAAAATTACACTGTACCAATCAGTACTGTGTTGGGCATTGCGCAGCAGCAGATATACTTCTAACAATGGAAAAATAACCCATGGAGTGGGCCCTACAAACCTTTGTTATGAGTCAATAGCTTTTGTAAATAAATTCTTGCATTTACTCACCTCTTATCTAATGCACGTAGCACTTTGGCGAAAACTTCCAATTCACAGAATTCACTACCAAGCTGGCACAATCTGCCTTGCTGGTAAAGCTGAAAAGGAAAGATTTGACAGAATTAGTGAAGAGGAAACTATGGATTAAATTTACTAAGATTCGAGCCTGATCGATGTTTTTTCTTTTCCCAAACTGAAATTGCATCGCTCAGTGTTCGCAAATATGCGCTATAGCGCGTATTTAACCCGCAAATGAGGACAGGGGACTCACTTTTGCAGAATGGGTGGGTCCCCTGGGACGCGTTCCGCTGCTGCCGCCAATCCCCTTGCTCTGATCACATGATTGATGTCTTCCCTGGCACGGCGGCAGGGAGGACTATAAAAAGGAGGTGCAGCCATCCCTTTGGCGCCTTCCTTGATACAGCGGCACCAGGTGAAGACTGCCTCAGGCCAGTACCTGTCCCAACCCCGCGTGCCAGTATGAAGGCTTCCCCGACACACAGCAAGACTGTCAAGGTCCACACGTGAACCTGGACCCCGGAATGAAGCAAGCCCCGGCTCACCGCATCCAGATTGCCCTGGCTCCCGCGTGTACCTGGTCCTGGCCCCGCATCAAGACTGCTCCAGGTCCCCAGCGTTAAGACGGCAGACCAGGCAAGACACTGCTCATGTAGCTGCACTCCCTGGTCTGTACTCGGAGGATAGACAGGTAAGTCTAAAGCGGTGAGCGCCGTGGGTAGGGGTTACATAGGTGCGGTGGGGGTTAGTTCAGAGTTGGTTTGGTGTGGTTATTAATGTGGAGGCAGTGCTGATAATAAACGTGGTGAAGTCAAGGGGTGCCACAGAGGCTAACTCTGCATCAATCAATGTGTCTGGCAGGTGGGGGAGGGGGCTTTCTGAAGGCAGTCAACAGTGCTGTCATTTTAGTATCTTTCACCAGCGGCTTACCCACTCTCTACCCCAGCACTAACTGCCCGTAACCCTCTCCTTGTCCCCCAGTACTATCCCAACTTCTATCTACACTTAACCCCCCTTGCTACCCCAACTGCCACATGCCCGTATAGGTATGTGTGGTAACATATCTATATTTGTCCGACATGGAACGGTATTCATGTTTTTGGTTTCTTTTGCCAAGTATCGTGGATGCTGCATAGGCACAAGGAGAGAGGTGAGTATATGATCTATTTTCCAGGTACTCCCATTGAATTTCTACATGGACAAGTAGACAGATCACCTGGCAGCAGGTAAGTATGTGTGAGTGGGATAGGTAGGTGTAAGTAATAAAGTTATAAATTGACATGGTGTGTGTGTGTTGTGGTTATTTAACTATTTATTTTACAGAGGGGGTACGTGTGCCAGCCACCTGCTGACACTTGTAGTTTCACAAGTGCCAAAGGGCAGGCATGCTGGCACCTGTAGTTCCACTGTAAAATACAATAGTCAACATCTATTTTCACTACTATTACCCCTGTACCCACAGCCCAGGGTTGAGGGGAAGAGCCCCGGGCTTTAGACTAAGCCTGGGGTGCTAGATGTGGGACCCCTTTATTGGGGGGGGGAGGGGGGTCCCCACCTCCCCTGAGATCCCTGGCTTGGGGTGATAATACTTTGGCTGGGGTGACCCGGTGATGGGTAGCGTTCCTGCTAGGCTGTTTCTGCGGGGTGCCGCGCCCTGCCCTATTTCTGAAGGGCAGAAAGCACCCTGCCCTCCAGCGCGGTGCCCCGCTGAAACAGCCTGCGGGTTCTGTCCTCAGTGTTGGGAGGCATGCCCGGCACTTAAGGTCCTGCCGAGCAGCCCCCAAGCGCCGTGGTCACGCCCGGCGTCCATTCACTGTCAGTGACAGCTGCTGTGCCGTTTTCCCCACCCACGGGACACTGCGGCCCGCGGATGGGAAAAACGGCAGAGCACCTGTCACCGCCGGTGAATGGACGCCGGGCGCATGCGCCTGGCATCCTTTCACAGTGACCGCGGCGCTTGTGGGCTTCCCGGCATGTCTGGAAGTGCCGGGCACGCCCTCAAGAGTGATGAAAGTGACGCATTATAAAGACATGCCCCCTTTTCAGGCACGCGCGGAGAATTGCCCTAGTTCTAGGTCCGGTGCCTTGCCTGCTGCCGGACCTAGAGTGAACACTAGATAGGGTCCCCTGGCTGTGGCATCACACCCCGGCCAGATTTGTATCGGTGCTGGTTTTACAAATAGAGGGACGCAGTTTTTTCTCCCTTATTTTTAGCATTTCACTCTTTTTTGGCTATTTACAGGCAGAATCATACATGGATCACACTGATCTGTGTATGTTTCTACTACTCGCAGCTCACAGGGAGGTGAATTGATTTCATGAATTTGGACACGAGTTTTGTCTGTTCTCGTGAGAGTTTTGCAACTCTCTTCTTGGTAAAATCCTGAATCCTATCTTCACTAGTGAAAAGTTACGCGAGTTTGGCAGATGGTGAATTGAAGAGAGTTTGCTAACTCTCCAGACTTCTCCTGTAGATTTCTCTCACGAGTTTGATGTTAGTAAATTTGCGAGTGGGAAATAATGGCCAAACACTCCAGAGATTGCTTACTCGACCAAACTCGAATCTTAGTAAATTTACCCCTAAGAATGCCAATTTTAGTGAATTAAGATTACCCTATTAAAGAAAAAAAAAACAGAGGGTTCATTTTGGACACAAGGATACCAGGGAGGATTTCTTCTAACTTAAAAGCTGACACAGGTTTACTTTTCCCCATAAAACACATACAAGGCTTCAAGAAAAAAAAAGTTGTGTCTGGTGCAATATAATATTACAAGTGTATAATAAAAAATTTGCAGCATTGCTAGAATCTGAAAAAAGCCCACACAGTACAAGAGAAGAACATTTGCTCCAATATTTACAGTAATTGCTAAACCACTTGCGGCATTTTCTTCCCTTATTTCTCTATAACAACTTCAATAAAAGTGACTTGGGTGGAGTTGAAAACAAAAGGCAAAATGAAGCCAAACATTTGGAGGTCCATGAAAACTGTACACACAAGACATTAGTAACTTGGGAACAATAGCTTTCTGTTTAAATCATTGGCTACTGCATAGGTGGTGGCCACTGCAACTTTAGCCATGGTATAGCTGCACACCTGAGCTGGTTCTGTAATATAACTTTTTTACCCAAATACCTATCCAATTATGTGTTGATTTGACAATTCTACAATCTTCATTTTAAACCTAAAAGGTGCCAATAAAAGATAAAACAATAGTGCAATACCACCAGAGAAATAAAAACGGTTTACGTACAAAAGTTATCCCAATGGAACCATACAATACATTCACTAGATCCAAATTTACCGAGAACAGATACTCACAAGGACATGGTCAGTTTCCTACTAAGCCGTTGTGGAAAAGCAAACTGCAGTGCTTGCACAAAAGGTGATCCATGGAGATGGCTTTATACAATTTTTATTGAACTGAAGAGAGCCAGTGGGTTCATGACTATGATTACATGCAAGTCTGGTAACCTCACTTTATAAATGCTATTTTGAATCAGTAATTAGTTACCAACATTTTGCAGTATTGTGATACATTCGTTTTATTTTTACATTCTTTGGATTTTTACATTTATTTATTTTCATAGTTATTTTTTTATTTAAATTTTGTCACCCACTTGTAATATGCTTAATTTTGGACATATCACATATCACTTTTATTTATTAAATTTATCATTATTACTCCATATCAATGTATATATTTGCTGAACAATTGTTAGAGCTCCTTATGGACTCCCTTAACAGTGTCCTCAACAAAACTCATTTGGGGGAAAAAATTGTAGATTAAACAAGTTGGTAAAATAGCCACAAAAGTAATAGCACCAAAATACAGTACCTTCTAAAGCGCTCAAACAGAACAGGCTAGCTCAGTGGTTCCCAAACTGTGTGTCGTTGCACCCTGGGGTGCCTCGGGCACTTGCAGGGATGCCTAAGCTTGGTGGTCCAGTAACAAATCAAATAATCTATGGTCAATGTAATGTAAATATGAGGACATACAGAAGTGCAAACCTGTCCCCCACCACATAACTGAACCTAAGGATGACAGGTAAGCACAATTTAGTTAATTTTTTTTCTCTGAATTTCTCATTAACAAACTTTTGGCCTAGGGGTGCCTTGAAAACAATGCTGATACTCTAGGGTGCCGTGATTCAAAAAAGTTTGGGAAGCACTGGGCCGCTAGCTAATAGAAGAGTTTTCACAGTCACTGCAATAAATGCAATCTTTAACATATAAAAACAAATGTCCTGACTCAATGGGGCGATTCAATATTTTCATCACACCCCATTTCCCATCTAAAGTGACAGGAGATCAGGGTGCGATACGCAATTTTTAAGAGCCCATGCATTTCGCGCCCAAGTAGACGTGTGTTTAGCCGCGTAAAAAAAGCTGGACCCTTCTGAAGTCCTGGTTTGGCCACCCAAAGTGCTCACTTACTGCACACTTCTGCTCGCCTGCCCAGGGGCTGTAAGCAAAAATATGTACTCCCATGGCTATACGCGTCAAAACAGAGCAACAATTGAATTGCTCTGTCGAACGCCCAGCGACATCAGCCGCAGGCGCAAACAATTGCATTCCACCCACTGACTCATCAACGCCTAGCCCATATCCCTGGACCTAGAAACATGAAGTTCAGGGAGTATAATTCTTCCATGACCTAAAGCTGGGTACACACTGACAGATATACTGGCCGATCAATTGATCGGCCAATATATCTGGTCCCCATCGGCCAGTGTGTACCAGCGATATGTCTGTGAATGACGCCGTTCACAGACAGACATATTGCATTGGCTGTGCTGTACAGCCGATGGACAGATATCTGCAGATATATCAGTCCATCGTCAAGTGTGTACAAACAATCAGCCGATCGCCCGTACACATACAGCCGCGGGGAGCGGGTCGCGTCGTGACCCCCAGCCAGTGGGACCCATGGCTGCCTGAAAGATGATGGTTGTTCAGTGTATATGAACGACCATCATCCACAGATATATCTGCAGATCACTCGATCTTCAGATATATCTTTGCAGTGTTTACCCACCTTAAGCACCTATTTAGCAGGGATTTTTTGAAATGCGACTCCTAAAGAGGCGAAAAGAGGTATAATGTTTCCTCCCCCGTGCAATGTCTTGACTGACTCAGCTATGTCCAGCCCAAACCATTGGACCTAAAAACATGAATTTGGGGAGTATATGCTTTCCATGACCTAAGCACCCGCTAAGCAGGGATTTTTCTAAATTCGACTCCTAAGGGGCCGAAAAGGGGTAAAAGGTTTCCTCTCAACCGAGGTGATTGAATGACAACGTGGCCCAAGTGCTGCGGGACTGTAAGCTCAATGTCTGAGACAACACACCATGGCACACAAGGGGGGTTTTGCGGCACTATGCAGAACCCTCAATTACATCAAGGGCAACAATGGAGTGATGGGGGCTGTTACCCGAGCTGCTAGATGGAGAGACTCCGCCAGTGTCATGAACCATATGGGAAGTTCCTCGGGAGAAGACCAAAAGCCAGGGGGTTAGGGCGGCTAGGGAACTACCAGGTGAGTGACAGTACTAGGTCTCCGTATTGCGGCCAAACCCAGGTTTGGCTAGACCTGGCCAGAGGTGCGGAGTCTAACTCAATTGGTGGTCTTCACCAGTGACCCCTCCAGTTGGGATATGGGTTTCGCTGCACCAAGTGAGCAGGCCGCGGCCATCTGGACAGGTACCTGGGAGTGGCAGGAAAACCGGAACTATATTAGAATTAATTAGTACTGGGAACCCTAGGAATGAAACAACACTAGAGGCCAGCGTGAAAACTAAATAGCTAGGATACAAAGGATCAGCTAGGACTGAATACTTGAACACAGGAGATCAGTGAATGAACTGAATACTTGAACACAGAAGATGCACTGAGAATTTGTTAAGGATCTAGTTGCTGACTTGCACTAAGAACACAGGGAATGTAACAAAGCATGTACTGGGAATTGCTAGAGATCCAGCTGAGAGTTAACTAGTATATAGCATGAAAGCCGACACCACAGTAACACAGGGAGGCAGCTGAGGAACAGAACAGCACAATAATAACACCACAAGAGCTGTAATGTAAAGAACTGGAGTTCAGCAAGATAACAGAAATGACACACAGGAAGTCAGCATGGGAGCTGATATAAATTACACTGGAGGACAGCGAGAAAGCTGAAGCAACACACTGAGGACTTAATACGGAGAAACACTGGTGAGTATCACAGTCACTGGAACAGCAATTCCCTGTTCCTGGAGTCAAACTAAATACCCCTGGGTAGCTGATCAGTGGATCAGCTGATTGACCACAGGACTACCATTGGGAGAGACTAGTCAGGTGTTATGGACCAACATGGCTGCGCCCATGCCCGGCACCCCGGGAACCCCGAGGACCCACTTTAGGAGCAATGACTCCGCTTGTAAATTCTCTGAACTCCTACTCAAAATAGAGGACGAAGAGTATCCTGAGACAGAGGGAAAGGGGACCATCCCTGCAGGCACAGTAGTGAAGACCCTATTAGACGTCACAACCAGGATATACCCGGATATTGCAGATATCCCCCAAAAAAGTCCATGGACTGGCTGTGCGATCGTGCCATTTTGACCCACTAGAACGACATGGCAACCCTCATTAATTACACTCTACTTTAGTCGTACGAAGGGGCAGAAATGGAGTACAGATCTGTGGACTTAATAGTGCAAATGGATGATGTGGTCCACTACCCCATGGAGTTCCTCAACACCCTCAACCCTCTGGGCCTCCCAGCCCACAAGCATTTATCCCAAAGTGGAGGTTCCAGTGATGTTTCTGTGGAACCTCAACCCACCCAAACTCTGCAATGGCACCAAGCTGCAAGTCAAGGCCCTCCACAGGAACGAATGTCATTAAGGCCACAGTGTTTACCGGCTGTGCTGGGGGGGAGTGGGTGTTCATACTATCAGAGTACCCCTTCGAGTTCAAGAGGCTGCAGCACCCCCCTCCATGTCTGCTTTACAATGACCATCCCAGGGGCAGATGCTGAAGATGGTAGGGATTGATTTGAGGGAGGACTGCTTCTCACATGGGAAGTTCTACGTGGCCTGCTCCAAAGTGAGCTCATCCAGCAGGCTGGACATCCTAGCACCTGAGGAGAAAACCACCAACGTGGTTTACAAATAAATCCTTAAGTAGAGCAAAAAAAAAGGATACTTACATCTTATAACCCACCTACAATTCATTCATATATTTAAATTAAAAAAAATAAAAAATTTAAATAAAGTTATTTATTTCAAGAGGCATAAAATGAACGAAGCATATAAGTCAAGTTAAAATGAAATGAAGGACATGGAAATAGTAAACAACTAAGGTCTACCCAGGTGAAACTGGGCACATCAACTAGTGTGTATATAAGCCTCGGTGCTAAATTATGCGTTGGTGCAAAAAAAAATAAAAAAAATTCATAAAAAATGTGCAACTTTGATAATATCAAAGTTCAATTTGGTATTCACACTATAGTGCTCATGTGAAAGCCATGTTACCCAATTCTTAAAATGCTTCAGATTAAATGTAAAAAAAAACAAAACAAAAATGTACAGTGTAAAAATAGTCAGTGTGAATTTCTATAAATAGATAGCTGTAATGCCTTAATGTACTTAATTATCCTGTGGAATCTTTGTTCTTCAATTGTCATTCCTCAAATCATTTTACAATCTCTAGTTCTTAAAAGTATACTATACATGTATAGGCAGTACAAACAAGTGAAAAATGCTACCACACTGGGGGGAGGGATTCTATTGTTTTTGCCCACAGCTGTGAGTAATGGGCGGCCAACGGAGTGAATTCAGTTGTTGTTTCGTTCTGGCGTGAAAACCGCGTGTGCAGGTTTCTGCTCACACCTTCCTGAGGTGGCAAACAGAAATAGCCTAAAAGTCCTGGTTTTGGGCGCGCTAACCAGGACTTTAGACGGGTTTAGCCGCTTTATGTAGCTAAACCCGGTCTACTTGGGCACAACGTGTGCGAAAGGCTTGGGTGCCCAAATCAATTGAATATCACAGCCAGATCTCCTGTCATTTTAGATGAGAGATGGGGTGCAAAAAAACTATTGAATTGCCCAACAAAACGGTTGGTGATGCCCATTGGGTTCTTAACAATGGGAAACCCACCAATTAATAACTTTACACCTTACAATCCTATAGTAGAAGAGACTGGGATCTCCATTTTGTATTGGACATGCTGATTTATCAATCCATTTTGAGCCTTTGCAAGACATTCCACTTGAGTAGCTCTCATCTAAAATTTAACTTTTGTATATTCTGTTTTAATTGAAAAAAATCCAGGAAATACACTTTTTCAAAATGTATGAACAAAATTTTAAATCTCTCAAATCTACGTGCAGCGAGATACAATAAAATGGTTAAACATAGATAAGAAGAAACCAAAATATACATTACATACAAACATCTTTATATCTAGGACAATACCAAGAAAAAATATAGTGTATATTATCAACTTTATAGAAAAAAGACAAAAGAAAATATTAGGGAAAAGAGGGGAAAGGATAGAGGACCGTATCAGGGGGAGTTACCGAATTGGGAAAGAAAAGTGAGTAATCCCAATTACTTTACTAGTAAAGGATCAGTTTGCAGTAATTGAGGAAGAGATATAATCTTTATACTCATTCGTGGTCTTATATTCAAACCAAGGGGCCGTGTACTCAGAAACTATCTACTGACGCTAGGAGAAGGCCTTCCATTATCATATAGTGGTCAATTCTTGAGAAAGAATTTTGCATTCGGGAGGAGAGAACGATCTCCAAAGGGTGGGGACTACAGCACGCACTGTGTTACTTAAATGTCATAATAGTGATTTATTTGTAATTTGATAAAACAGTAGAGGAGTGTGATTCAGCAGCTAGAAAGCAGGGTCTGAGGGAACCGATACAGCTAGAATGTCTTGGGAAATTGCAATAACATCATCCCAGAAGGATTTGAAAAGAGGACATGACCACCAGATATGAAATAGGAATCCTACTGCGTTCAGACACCGCCAACACTTAGCTGAAACCGTGGGGTACAAAGCATGTAAGACATGTAATAATTTTGTAATGGATTTCTCTAGTTTGAATACACACGGAACTATTGTGAGCTTTGAGAAAAATATTTTCCCAATCTCTTTCAGAAAGGGATAGCCCTAGGTCTCTTTCCCAAGCTGGAACAAAGGGAAGAGGAGCCTGTGAATCCTGGTGTTGCAACAATTTATATAGGAGTTGAGACCGTGTGTGTTGGATTACAGGGGGAAACAGAGTCTCTCAAAAGGAGTTAACTCCCGAGATGCTTGTGCGTGTCTAAAGCCAGATTGTAGGAAGTGTCTTAACTTTTAGAAATTCCAAAAGTCTCTCTGAGGAATATCCCACTTGGTTCTAATATCTGAAAATTGCTTCACTAACCTAGAAGTCACCAGCTGACTGACCCTGAAGAGCCCCTTATTCGCCCATATAGAGAAATTATATAAAATTAAGCCAGGAGAGAAATCAGGGTTGGCTAAAAAGGACATTAAAGGGCCAAAGACAGGAAATATGGGGTAAACGTAGTAAAGGCTCTCCAAGAGGGGAGAGTAGGAGAAACAGTCCGGTTAGTGAGAAGGGGCCTGGGCAGGGAGCGGAGCCAAGGGAAGATCTCAGGGTATTGTTGAGCGCACACACACCCTCCAACTCCACCAATTGCTTAATGCCACGACTCCTGGTCCAGTCCAGAACCCTGTTTAGTAAAACCGCGTGGTAGCAGTTTTTGATATCAGGTAATTGGAATCCACCCTGACGGATAGATCTTGTCAGAATGGAGCTAAGTCTCTTGCGAAACCATATAAATTGCTGGGTTAGGAGCTGAACGGAACGGAACCAGGAGTCTGGAACATGTATCGGTAAAGCTTGAAGAATATAAAGCAATTTGGGGAGAGTATTAATCTTAAATTATGTTCACTCTACCCAGTCAGGAAAGATGTTTTAAATGCCACTTACTATAGTCAGTACGCAGTACTTTAAGGAGTGGTTGAAAATTTAAGGGAACCAACTGGGTTAAGTCTCGAGGCAGTTTGACTCCCAGATAGGCAATATGTGAGTTTTGTCATGCAAAACGAAGAGAGTGCTTTAAAATGGCTATGACTGGGGGGGAGTCGAGATATTGAGGGCACATGATTTGGACATGTTGATCTTAAAATTAGAAAGATTTCCAAACATGTCCAATTCATGAATAAAATGAGGGAGAGAGGTAGCAGGTTGTGAGACTATGGCCAGAGTATCATCAGCGAATATGGCTAATTTATATTCTACTTCACCCACAGAGAATCAATGAATATAATTATTTGCCCTAATTGATCTAGCTAAGGCTTCAATACATAATACAAAAATTAGTGGGTACAGTGGGCAGCCCTATTTTGTCCCGTTAGCTATAGAGAAGAAGCTGCTCGAGGGCCTAGCCCAATATGCTCTAGTACCGCCCTCAAAGCTTCAGCTAACCCTGTCAAACTTCTTCTCGGCATCTGTAGAGAGCAAGATAGTGGGGATCTGGCCCCTGGATGCTAAATGTATCAGGTTTAAAACCTTAGAGGTGTTGTCTGTAGCCTCTCGGCCGGAGACAAACCCCACCTGGTCATTATGTATCAGTGAAAGCAACAGCCTGTTCAACCTGTTTGTCGTCAACTTTGCAAATAATTTGAGGTCTACATTCAACAGGGAAATCAGTCTGTAGCTAGGATCTTTACCCAGTTTAGGGATCACTGTTACATGCGACTCTAGAGATTGGGAAGAAAAATGAGTGTCAGCTGAGATAAAATTAAAGGCCTGGAGAAGCCTACGGGCCAGGATGTCTTTAAATGTTTTATAATATACCATGGTAAAGCCATCCGGGCCTGCACTTTTGCCCGAGGGCGTGGAAGAGATAGCTAATTCCAGCTCTTGTAAAGTGAAAGGCCTCTCCAGGGCTTCACAATCAGGAAGTGGAAGTGTAGGATATGCAATAATTGTCAAATAGTCCTTAATCTGTTTTAAATGCAAAGAGGGGTGTACGTCAATCGGGACTTTATTTAGATTATACAGGGACGAGTAGTACCTTTTAAAACAAGAGGAAATTTCAAGGGTTTTAAATTGAAGGGAGCCTTTTTCATCTATCATACAGCTGACAAAAGGTCGCTCTCTGGGTTTTAAGCGCTTGAGCCAGCAAACGACCCGGCTTGTTATCCCATTGGTAATAATTTCGACCACATCTGAGAATGGAAATTTGGACACTGTCTGAGAGCAACTTTTTCAGTTGTGAGCGGGCCTCCAACAACTCTTCATACGTCCCCCCGGACAGTGAGGACTTGTACAACAACTCTAATAAGTTGGTTATACACATTCTTTTGCTTTTTCATATGAGAGCCAAGTTCTATAAGATTGTCTCGTAGGACGCATGTATGTCATGACGTCAGGCCCATTACCCACTGCAGGAGCCGGACGGAAGTCCGGCTCTTGCAGTGGGTGCTGCAGCAGTCAATGAGAGTCTATCTGACTCTCATTGGCTGCTGTTTAACACACGCATCGCCGCCAGCGGCGATGCGTGTGTTATGCACAGCCTGAGCCCGCCTCCTAGCGCTATTGGGCAAGCACTCAGGGGGAGGGAACGGGCTCAGGCGTGCAGCACAGGACCGGCGGTGGAAGCCTAGCGCCGGTCCTGTGCAAATGTGTAGCGCTGACCGCACTCATTGCGGTCGGCGCTACACTGCCTATCTAGGGCGGGCGGGCCGGTACCGTGGCCGGCGGCGCCCCCCTGCGCCGCCGGTCCAACGCACTACAGCAAAGCAGGGGCTCACTTTTTAAAAATGAGTGGGTCCAGCAGGACGCGCTCTGTGCATGCAGCAGCAGCGAGCGAGCCCGCCCAGTAACTTCCACAGCATCTCCCCATCCATTCAGCGTGGGAAGCAGCGTCTCCTCGTCCCTCCTCATCCAACCGGCCAGCAGCGTCTCCTTCTCCAATGAGGAAGAGGTGTCCCCATTAGACGCCCACCTCGACCCTGCTATCTACAGTAGGATGACAAACTGAGCACCAGTTGTTGCAGCCATCCGGGCATCAGCCTAGTGTACCGGCAGTAGAGCCGGCCCGGGTCCTATAGGATGCAGTGACAGCACAGCTGCTGCACTGCTCTGAAAGTGCACACACACAGTTGCTGGAAAAAGGCTCCGGGATTACTTCTTCAATCTCGGCAATGTAGAGAGATAAGTGGCTGGGGCTCCTCCCACAATCGGCATCTCTGCAATGTTGCTGCCCATTCCTATTATGATTCATGTACGTGCCTTGTCAGCATAGGCGAAACTAGATATCTTGTAATGGGTGGTCCCAGTTTTAGCACTGTGTCAGATATTGTGTTACTGTTATTGTCCCCAGCAAGCGCCCCCTCCTGTGTCTCCCCAACCAGCCCCCTTCCTGTGTCTCCAGCCCCCACACTTACCTTGTTGCTCCTCAGAGTTCTACCATTCAGGCGATGCAGCTCCTCCATTTCAGTGGGCCGGTGTGACATCATGCGCCGGGTGTCAGAAAAATCAACAACTTTATTGCAGGGCGGACAGCGGTATTGTGCATGGTCAGGCAGCTGTTCAGCAGATAGGCGAACTGGGTTAATGGGTGGTCCGGTGAACCCCCGGACCACCCCCCAGTTTCGCCTATGCTTGTCAGGTGAGTATATTAAGTGTATTTGTGCCAGTACTGTTTGGGTAAAGCCATATTGTCGCTGTCCTCTATGTTTTTTATTTTTTTTATTTTACCTTTCCATTCACCTATTGTTTTTTCAGTTATTGTAGTCAGAACTCTGACCCCCACCATCATGTCAGGGCCCTACACCCCTCACACCATTATGACAGCACTGCCCCGTGCCCCTCCACCATAATGTGATCACTGCTCCGTGCTCCTCCACCATCTTGTCATCACGGTCCCATGGGACCCTGCTGTGCAGTGTCAGTGTTTGCTGAAACACGTTTGAGCAGTGCTGCCAGTGTGTGGTGGGAGTCTTCGGTGCAATGCCAGTGAAAGCCCCTAAACCCCTCCTTGCCCCTCAACACTGTGCCAGCTATCTACCCTTACCCCCCTCCCTATCCCTAGCACTGCCTGCCACTAGCCCCCTTCTTGCTCCAAGCACTGTCGCAACTGCTTTCTGAACTTACCCCCTCCTCACCCACAGCACTGCCTGCCCTTACTCCCCTCTACCCCAACTTCTCCCTGCCTTTACCCCTTAGCTCTACCCCAACTGCTTATTGCCCTTAACCCTTTCTACACCAACTACTACCTGTCCTCATCCCGATAATATGTGATGGGACCCAGAAACAGTGGAGTAGGACCCCAATTCTTTTAAAGTAAGGGGTCCCTGGGACCCACAATTTTTTTTCACTCACCGCAATCACTGAATAACCTACTACAATAATAATAATAACAATAATAAATAATAATAATAATAATAATAATAATAGTAGGGGTCATCTGCGGGCATCTCTTGCCAGCATTTACAAAAGCTCACAATAATGATCTAGTCTGGGACTAAATGCCCTCTGTGTATGGTCAGCATTAGCAAAGCTTTAGCTCCTCTCTAAAGCAGAAAGGTATTCTGCTTTATTGGTGGTTTTGCTTTCCTGTGCATAAACAGACTTGGGATTTTGTGACTAAAGAGAAGCACTTCTTGAATGCAAGTCTTTTTTCACTGTCTAAATGTCAATATAGCGTGAACACATTAAACATGTACACATATACAGTAGAAATCAATTGTTTTTGCATGCCCGATCATCGATCTTAACAGATGGGAAGATGTTCAATTGTTTCAGTTTTTCGTGCATGTTTCACCAAAATAAAAAGACCTGATTTAGATGCATTGAGTGGCTAAACCCATCTAAATTCCTGCTTAACGTGCCCAAACGGTACTTTGGGCACCCAAAAGAGGAACTTTTCGTCAATCATGAATTCGCACTCATCGGCAGAAACAATTGAATAGCTCCAACAGATGTGCAATATCAAATGATTTCCCTCCATATACTGTTGTACACAAAGTTAAACATTAGATGTCATTAATGCAATAATGTATAAAAGAAATACAGATGAATAGCACACATGCCATATGTACTTTGTGTGATTGTACTTTTTCAATACAAGAATTAGCATAACTGGAGGAACTAATCCAATTCCTTACCTATGCAATCAGCATCATCCTGCATCCAAATGAGACACAAGATTTATTTTTAAAGGAGATTCAAAGGGTGTTAGTGCCCACTGGTGGCTGGAAGTGGCGTTCCTGATTTTCGGAGTACCTATTTTACATCCGCAAATTTATTTTTACACAACCCAGAAGATGCAGTGGTCATACAGTATATTGCACAGGCCTCTGTTGCATTGTCTACGTCCATCTTAAGTAAAGTCTATTTAAATTAGGGATATCGGAAGCCAGGCATTGAATGGTTGCCGGGCTTCCAACATCAAATCCAGCTATGCGATGGCAACTAGGCCTTTGCATTGCAACCATTAAATAGTATAACCCTCGTGATGGTTATACTTGCTGGAGAAAAGGGTGTGGGGCCTATTTGGCAGGGGGCAGAGCCTCACTCCACATCATTGTGGGGGTGTGCCCAGCAATCTCTGAGATACTGGGCTGCCTCCGGGCTCCCCCCTACACTGAGAATAAATGCTATGCGCAAAGCTTCTATTCTACTGCTGCTCATCCGCGCAGTGGAGTCTGCTCCCCCCCACAGCCATCCATCGTATGGGCATCGGAATACTGCATCCGATGGCTAGCAACCACCAAATTACCGGTATTCGATGGAAAAAGTACTTCCATAGAATCAGAAACAACGATGGTAGCTAACCATCTGTTTCCGAAGTCCATCCCTAATTTAAAGGGTAAACAAATACACAAAGGTTATACATAAAACAAGGACAGTCCTGATGCTTATTTAATTAGGTGAACTGATGAGAGAAAAAAAATATAATGGACCGACACTACTTGATTATTAAATACATAACCATATTTTAATACGTCTTTGTGGCCGGAGGCCAGCCACACGTGGTTAATGTCAGCCACAGCACTGAATGGGTTAAACCCATGTCGCCGTGCCATATTTGAAATGTATAGGTGCAAGGCGCCCATTGTAAATGTGTACTTGGCGCTAGGTGACGAGTGTTAATTAGTGTGTATTTAATGTTTTATATGCCGTGGCCCAGACCGGCTCCGCCGGCCACGGCACTGGGGAGTGTTAACCCCCGATGCCGCACAGAGGTTGTGTGGGTAGAGTGTGCCTGCACGCTGTGGGACCGGGAAACCAGCTCCATGGACCACCAGCGCAGTGACCAGGTAATTAGGAGAGCCCCAGCAGTCCCAGACTGCAGGGCTAGGGAATTACTGGTTGCACTGCAGAGTGCTGGGGGAAGGGTAGAGCAGCTCCCAGTACTGAAAGAGTTAAAGTCCCAGCATGGACACAGTTTAAAAACACAAACACTGCACATGGTTTATAATAAACTATATTAAAGTATGATCGGATGCAGGCGGATGTACCTGGGTGTTCGGCCACAGTAAGTAGTGATTGGTTGATTAATTTGCTGGGGCACAATGGCTATGGTATTTAAGGGAGTTTTAGTGTGCTTTTGGTCAGCATGCTGGATGGATGACACACAGTGATTTATCTTGATAAAGACCCAGTGGGGTCGAAACGTCGATTGAAACACACTATCTTTGGTGAGATGAACTATTTATATTAAAAGCAATTTTTTCATCTAAACGTGGTGAGTGCCCTCCTTGACTTAAACGTCTAAATATGGATATACAAATGGAGTTTCTATATTGCCTTCCTTAGTGGTGCACCCCATGGACTTGTCTATATCTGGATGTGAGTGCAGTATTACACATGATATAGATTATATACAGTCAGGTGCATAAATATTGGGACATTGACAGAATTTTCATATTTTGGCCTCTATTCACCACCACAATGGCTTTGAAATTAAACAAACAAGATGTGCTTTAACTGCAGACTTTCAGATTTAATTTGAAGGTAATTACATCCAAAGACTATTGAGCAATAAACATCTTTGCCTTTACAACAACTGCATCTGAGTCCTGCGACAACAGAATTGCCCCAAACTCTAGTCCGTTCTCTGGCTGTTCTGGATTGAGACCAGCGTCTCCAAGCTCAAGACCTCTGCCAGCTACCGTGCAGAGCCTGGTCCATTGCAAGGGATCAGTGGGTATCAGCCGACACCAATCAGGAGGCGTGGCCACAGCTAGTCAACGCATGCACAGCAGTAAGTGGTTCCAATGTTACACATCCACGGCGCAGTAAGAGGTGGTTGCTGACGGTAAAAGTGAATCCCTAATACCCCAAGAACCAGTGGGGATCGAAACCCAATCTGTGATCTGGCGGCAAGTGAGGTCATCCGGTCACACTCTTTATGAAGGTTGTGAGTATGCCCTGTCCCATGGGAACAAGAAGTTAATGAGTGGGATTCAATTCATCACAAGTTTTAAAACCTCCCGTGAGGAGTGCCCGAAGCTGTTCAATTGCCAGCATTGCACTCGGCACTTAAGTGGGAAAATGTTTACCGTGACTAAGCCCCAGGCATTAGTTGTAGTAAACTGTCTCTCTCAATTTAAGTGTTGGACGCGATGCTGCTCCAAAGCACTAGTTAGCACAGATTTATATCGGAATTGATAGTTCTAGGCGCTCTTCTCGGGAGTTTAACAAACTTATGCGGAATTGTAAATGTCCTTACTGTATTTTAAATATTAACTTTTTATTATAGTACTGACTGCGGCAACATTGTATTAAGCCATCTACAGTTAGCCACATGTAGACATTTTTTATTTTAATAATTATTTACATTTATATAGCGCCAGCACATTCCTATATTTTTTGGTCAAACATCGCCACAGAAGAACACATTTAAAGAATAAGTATAACCGTTGTAGGCTTTTGTAAACATATCCAAAATGTAACCAAATGTTTAAATTGCACTCAGATAATAATTTACAAATATATCTGCTAGGTGTGTACCCAGCTTAAAAGTTGTGAAAGCGCACATGCTTACACGACTTCTGATGTAGATTTAAAAAAAAATAAAAAAAAATAATAAAAAAAAAAAATCGCTGCCTCAAGGCTTACAAAAAAATTACTTTTTTGACAGTACGAGGCCACAGTAGGCCACAAAATCCGTTGTGTAAACTTTTTTCTGGAATGCAGCTGCCCATATCTCCAAAGAAAAACATTTTAGTATGACATTAGTATGGCTAACTATCCAAATGGACACCATCACAATCATAAAGTTGATTAGTTCCTGTGATAAATGTCATCTAAAATTGCTTTCACAAATCACGCGTTAAATTTTCCGCCAAGTTTGAAGTCCAATAGCAAAAAAGAAGCATAATCGATTACCTTGAAACAACATTCATTAAAAGAGCAGACTTTAAACTACAACATATATTTTTTCTGGATAGGCGTTTTGCCTCAGAAGGGCGAAAACAGGCTTAAAATTTAGGTCACTTTCGGCTTACGCAGTACTTAATATTATGGTCATGTTTAAATATCTCTCACTATAAGGCAATGAACGTTTGAATCTTGTAATTAGGCCCAGCTATACAACTTTTAGTGCTCATT
Organism: Taudactylus pleione; assembly: GCA_031769625.1. Taxonomy (NCBI): domain Eukaryota; kingdom Metazoa; phylum Chordata; class Amphibia; order Anura; family Myobatrachidae; genus Taudactylus; species Taudactylus pleione. The sequence continues at coordinate 4,441,830 of JAUIMM010000396.1, forward strand.
TTAAAAATATTTGGACTAATAAAGATTATTTTTTTTGTTAAACTAATGTCGCGTATCCACTACACTATTAAACAGTGATTGAACAATAACGACATTGTTAAATCGCTTGTTAATCGGCCGCAAATTAGGCATTTTAATGTAAAAACAGACAAAAAAAATTAAAAAAAAATCGACCAGCGATACGCGAGCCCGCTGGTCGTTTTGGACATCCATCATCGCCCGAACATGCTGGTCAATCTGAAGACATCGTCAGGTTGACCATGTTTGGGGATGATTGATGTGCCTACACTGAACGTTCAGTGTAGACACATCACAGACTGTGAAACGACTGCACGATTACAATGTTGTAATCGTGCTCTCGTTTCAGTCGCCTAGTGGATGTGCAGCATAAGATGAAAGTTATCAAAAAAAAATTGTTCACGACTACTTTGACAAGATTTAGGGTCCTATTCAATTAGTGGTGATATTATCGCACCCACGATACTTAATCGCACTTTTATAGTGAGAAACAGGAGAAAAGTGAGAAAAAGAAAAAATGCAAAATCCCTATTCTTGCCTAAAAATGTGGAGATTTCTTTCAGAAACCTTTGGACATCCCCTAATGATAAATTAGTACAAATTTTTTTTGTAAATTGCGTACTTTGTCGCAAAATGACAGCGCACGTTTTTGGTGACTAAATAAAAACGTTGAAAATGGGTTTAAAGTATTGGGTCTGGTTTTTCGGGGAGCCATATGGAGGCAACAAGTTTTTAAACAACAACGGTTTTTAAAACCGCCAGTTGCGGCCACATGCAATGTTTAAAACACTTGTTGCATTCATATGGCCCCCCGAAAAACCAGACCCAATACTTGAAAGCCAAAACAACTTTTTTTTTTCAGAAAAAAATTTGGCGGCCGTTTTTCGACAAAGTAAGCAACTTACGAAAACATTTTGTGGTAATTCACCATTAAGGAAGGGGGCAGTGTCCAAAGGGTCCTGAAAGAAATCCCCACATTTTACATTTTAAGGCAAGAATAGGGATTTATTAAGGGGTATTCAATATGGGAGCGATAACATTGTTTCTGCATTAATATCGCACTTTTGACGTCATTATCGCAGGTTTGACTTTTACACCGTATTCAATTTCAAAGACTTATCGCAGTTTTGAAAAGTCTTTGATAAAAAAAGTGGATAACTTTTCACCATTGTATACGTGTCGAAAAAAAGTGCAGAATAGGGGTTTAGGGGTGCAGGCTTAAAAAAAATAGCCTGCACCCCTGGTAATGACATTTAAAAAAGAACTGTCTCAAAAAAATTTTTTTAAAAAATAAGGACACCCCAAAAAAATAATTTAAAAATTGGGGTGAAAAAAAAAAAAAATGGGAAAAAATTGTTTAACAATAGGGAAATAGGTTCAGGGCTATTCTGCAAGTATGCGGCAGATGTTTTGAAGAATAGAATTATAGCGGCAGGTGCACAAATGCAGAATTTTTAAAAACTTACTTTAGGGACATAAAAATATGGTAGTACCCATTTTCATGTACCCCAAATCTGATGGGACCACTTAAAAAAATGAAAAAAATAACCTAAGTGCTCTTCTGCATCACTTCTTTAATGTCGGGAAAAAAAACACCTGCTGCGGCTATTTAAATCCCCGACTTTCAATTAAAGGCTAAAACGGGGGGTACCCATAGTGATCCCCCATGTTTTTACTACTTTAGGGGGGCCGCATTCACATGATAAAATTCGCAAAATATCCTGGGGTGTCACCCATGACGTCCAAATGGAAAGTCTAGAAATATAGAAAAAGTAAGGGGCACTCACCAGATTAGCACATAAAGTGACAGAAAGTTTATTCCTCACATATTGAGCGGACGGATAAAACAATGTGGTCTCGACGTTTCAGTCCCATCAGAACCATTTTCAAGAGGCACAACCGTACTGCATGCATATCAGGAGATCAATCAATCCCTGCAGATCCCGTGTATACTGAACATCCCCCCCACCAGATCACTAAATACCCCAGGCAATCAGCAGAAAGAGCGCCAACACACCATCAGCATCAAACAACAATCACTGTAAATCACATGGCGGAACTGGTATGAAATACCACCGGCCGCATGGTTCGATTCCCGTCAGCGGCAGCCCGACAGGAGCAGAGTGCGACGCAGCGGAAGCCCGACAGCGCTGGAAATCCCGATCGTGGATAGGTAAGTATTTACTAATCTAACCTAACCCCCCTAACCCTCCTTAGGGGTGCCTAACCCTAACTTCCCCCCCAAGTGCCTAACCCTAACCACCCCCTTCCCCGCTGCCTAAACCTAAGTTCCCCGGGGGGGTGCCTAACCCTAACCCTCCCTCCCCCTAGCCTAACTCTAACCCTGGGGTGCCTAACCCTAACCCTCCCCCCCCGCGGCTGTCCGCTCGCGGCGCCCGACATCCCTACGATCGGGATGCCGGGCGCCGGTCTCCCGGCGTCGGGGAAATGCGGGCGTCTACATCTAGACGCCCGGCATTTCACCCTTGCCGGGAAATGACAGTCGGGAAGCCGGCTGCCGGTATTTAGGCAGTCGGCTTCCCGATTTCCTCCCCACATGGCACCTACCCCATAGCGTCCACACGTGCAGCAAGGCACAAACACACCTCTCATTCCGGTGTGTGAGCCGCATGCACGGACCAGCGGGGAGAGCGCAGCTTTGCTTCCGATGAAGTGGAACGCACACGTCATCAGCAACTGCCAAACGACAGCACAGTTCGGAGGGATTTCACCCTCCGCAGCGCGCTACCATCATCTACATCCGCCCGGCGGCCATAACCATGGTAACCCGGTTTTAACAATGTGTATATAGTCATCATATTGACCAAATAATAGCACATAAAGAAATATAGCCAGATCAAATAAAATATCCAATCATATACTTATTGATGATCCATAATCATCAAAATTATATATATATATATATATATATATATATATATATATACACACACACAAAAAAAAAACCACACAGTTTACTTGGCTTCCTTGTCCAATACCCATGGTCACCAACCTGTCGCTCGCAAGCCACCAGTAGTTCGAGCCCGCAAGCATGGCAGCCCGCTTCACGTCGGTAGCATAGCAGGTGCTCTCCTTACGGCAGTGGAGCTGAAGGCGCGCAAGCCGCGCATAGGGCAGAGATCGCAGAAGCCC